>CM022298.1:642440080-643640080 GCA_011799875.1 Thinopyrum elongatum | reverse complement strand
GCTAAGCCTCTTAGCGGTGGACCTCTTCTAAATGCTATAGCTAGCTATAGCGCGCTATTTAAAATGTTTGCTCATGACGCTATAGCAAGCTATTTAAAATCATGGCTATGAGGAAAGGAGGCCTTCTGGATGTTGGTATACGGTGAACTTCGACAGTTTTTTTGTGTAGAACTGTAAAAAATTATCATCATTATAGTTGTTGACGAATGAGTTTAAGGAGTTTCTTCCTTTTCGGACAAAAAGGCAATGGCAGATTTTGGGGATGACGAATATACAAGCATGGTGTGTGTGTGGAGCAGCTCCTATTGAAAAGGCGATTACTCTGAAGCCTGGTGAGGAGTGGACTGGAGAACTGCAACTATCTGCAGTTCCTGCTAGTACTACAGTGCTCAACTCGAACTATCTGCAGTCCCTGCTAGTTACTAGCAGAATCACTGTAATTACTCTGAAGCCTGGTGAGGAGTGGACTGGAGTATTGGTTACTAGATGAAAAGTGCGGCTTGCCGCACCCCGCACCCCTGCCGGGTGCGGTCATATATAACCTGACACGGTAGGTCACGCTTCAAATTCAATAGGTTGACATGTTAAGAAATTGAGAATGCCTTCATAGATAACATAACTGTGTCCAATACATAGCAACCATCTAGACTGGCCAAAAGGCAGTGCAATCTGTTACAGCAAAGGCTTAGCAGCACTTTGATTCCAAAAGTAAACCAACACAATGAGTCGTCACAAATTAAATACGGTAGTTCAGCAATTATATAGACAAAGGGATCCATAAGGCCCGTGCAATATAAAGAACCGAAGCAGCTGCCATGTAACCTAATATTTGATAGCTTTGTCGGGTCATCCCATTGCTCAGCTCTTGCTTGACATGATATATGAATATTTCACAATTATACAATTTAACCAACGAAATCACAGGCGGCGTCCAGATCGTTCAGCATGTCCTCGGCGTTGTAGGTGACAGACTTGAATTTGGTGAGCCACCACCCAACAACTTCCCCGTCTCTTCCTCCTCGGCGCAGCTATGATCTGCATCCTGTAAACGGCTTCTAGATCTTGCATCTTGTCCACCATGGCATCAACATCGTCTTTAGACCTCCACAACCAGGCGGCCTCCTCCGTGCAGGGTTCACCAAGCTTGTGCGCGATTTGTTTCCCCTAGCACATGTCTTGATGCATCCTGGTTGGAGATCCTTTTCCTGAGTGATCAAACAATGCCATACAGCCTGCTAAAAAACAACATCGCTTGGTTATTACTGTTCATATAATGTTCCTATCAACGGAAGCAGACTAAACATGTATATATCTATATATGCAGCAACAGATAACTCTACCCTCTGGTAATCTCTTATAATCAATTCATCAGCTCACTAATACTCATATATAGACAACAACAGAGCCATGCACTCCTCGACTAAATATTCATATATAGACAGTGGGATGCTCAGTTGTAGAGGGAAATCACAGTCATGATGCTATAGGAAACCAAGGCCCAACCTGTACTACCTTCTGCTCGCCTCCAGCCATACTTGAGTAGACGAATGCGCAAGTCAGCAAGAGAGAGGAGCGCAGAAGATGATGCCCCTCATCAATCCACTATCAACAATCAATCCATGAACAAATACACCTGCCAAAAAATGAATGTTGGTATCCACTATCAGCAATCCGATGGCAAGTCAACCTCATGTTTGCCAGACATGTCAATTGCATCCACACTCAAGACTGTATGACAACATGAGATAGTGAATAAATATTAAAAGGCATGATCCTTATGCAAACCGGATACCAAATGGAATCTTGTACCAAACTGATACTTGGATATATTTAATCAATATAACTGACCTTCACATGGAAAAGGAAATGACATATTTATATGAACTGCGAGAGTTTCTCCCCGTTTCAGATCTACAGACATCTGCAGGCATTGAAAATAAGAACTTGAGACAACTAAATTATGCTAGTTTTTTATATTTGCAATGCTTCAATGACAGTATTACTGATTGGATATGACTATGCCTAGCAGCATCGTTGTCGGGTACGGCAAGCCGCACTTGCTACCTGCTTATTCTACTGCCCCTAAGCCCAAAAGAATGAGCAAGAAGAAATACATATATCTTAGAAAAATAGGATTACACATTTGAAGAAAAATAAATTTGTCTGATAAAATTCCATGCATGACTTGCAAAAGTATTTCTCTACCCTTTGATCACTATTGTGATATAACCTGTTATTATCCACCTTGATTTATAATTTCTTCTGGTAGAAAGCAGAAGATATAACATATTATTTCTACACAAAAAGTAACCTCTAACCATGATCTCTATCATTTTTATTTAACTTTTGAGCCTCTAGGAAATTCAGGATTCCTTCTTAAGCATGAGAATATGATATGCAGAAGATCTATGAAACACAATAAAAACTAAATTGAGCTTAAGTTCCCCTGTTCACCAATCTAGGAAATACAGAGCTTTGCCTTCATTACATGATGCAGATCCTATGGACTGTTTACTTGTAATTAGTAATTGGCATTCTTCCCTTGGAACAACTCTGCTACTTAGTATAGAAATTTTGCTGCACATCTCTATTTGAACCAAAAATGTGTGTGTTAGAAACTAAAACATATATACCCATGAAAATGCATTCTAGAACTCACTATCATTAAGCTTCCTAACCTGTAAGATGACCAGGAAAATCACGAGGAAAGTACATCCCAACCTAAACAAGAAAGACCATACGTCATTAAAATGCAGTCTCAACAGATCATCTCCAACATATATAGTTTGTAGCTTGTCACTTACTTGCTGCATAGATATGGAACTCTTAACCGCAATTTACCTAAGCTACTGTAAGTTCCTATTTACTCAATGTTTACTACATTTCTGATTATTGTATCACATTTCAAACACAGCAAACTAATACTAAATACATAGATGAAATTATGAACTGATTTGGAACATGCTTTTCATAAGCAAAGATCATCTAGAGTTCTAGACTATCAACAGTCTCAAAATCATAGAAGGTTTTACTCAACACAAGTAATTTTTGCTTGCACATTACTGTAAACCTTGACAATGCCAACCTACAATAGGAAACAGGAAGGTTTCAAAAGAAAACCAAACATTGTAACATTTGAAGTAATAGCAGCAAATTATTTTCCAAGAAAGAAATTTAACAGCAAACTCCATCCGCCCAAGTTGAACTGTTGGTTTTTGCAGGCGCATACCATCTACCCATAGAATTGTTGCTACAATAGCAGTCATGTAAGTCTTGGATCTCCACCAACTCTTAATATATGATGCGTCACCAAATTATCTAAGACATTCAGTGTTAGGACATGGAGGCTGAAAATCAGAGAATATAGAAGACAAAAATAATTGGGTTATTTTGTGACTTCAATTGAGATAACTACATAAACATTTCAAATAAAGTTTATTTGTGACTCCAGAAACAAAAAACTTGAATTACTGCCGGCACTGACTGTCTTAATGCAGATTGTTCCTGTTTCTTGCAAGTTAGGAAGTGAACAAAATAGGAGTAACCAATTTTCTAAATTTGAGCACCTCATCTCCGACTAAAAGGAGCACGTGAATCAACATAGCATAGTGATGAAGATATAAGGCAAACCAAACTGATACACCCCCCAGGATGAATAGCAAATCAAGCAAATAAGGAAGTCTTGTACATCTCATTTCAGAAATTTTACCTTGCACAGACTGAGCTTTGTTGTAGGTCAATGATACATGGATTTTTTTTAAAACATCATTGAACCATGCTGAACTTCACTTGTATTTTCAGATAACTAAACCTTGCCATCATCTTACATAGCATCTTCTATAAATGGTACACAAAATATCAGAATCTGAACTAAATAGCTTGAAACAAACTGAAAAGTTATCAGCATCGGAGTTGAACAAACTGAAAAAATATCAAAATCTAAGCACCTGTATGCTTCGTAATGGATTACAGCAAAAAAAACTAAATTCTGCAAACAACATCCTACTAACAAGTCATAATTGAGAAGATTGAAAATTAGCAGGAGTGTAAAATGTGTCCCCTTTAGTGCTAGACAAGCCTGTGAGGTGGTGCAGAGGAGATTCGGCTGGCATGGCCGGTATGGCGAGGTAACAGAAGAGCAGTAGCAGCATCCAGTTGAAGAGAAAAATGCACGCACGCAAGCATATAATTTTTTTTGAACTTGATCACAAAGATGGTTTTGTTGCAACCTCGAGCACACAGATGAGAGAATCACATCAAGCGGTATGCTAGTATAGTATCATTAGCAACTAAATCACCTACCACAACTAAGCCACCTCATCTACAAAAAATCAATCACAAAAGGATGGCCAAAGTTTTGGGAGCTGCTGGTTGGTGAGCACGGGGACGTTGATGGGATGTCGAGGTGGAGGGCAGCAGCAGCTGGTCGAGGACTTGCGATTGTGAATGTTTCTGCCTTGATGCATCTCGGACTTGTCGATCCCAAACTGCACACAAGCAAGCACCACACATTCAGAAAAAACACTAAGCACAACACAGTGATGACAAACACAAGGAGGGACTGCTCTTGGGGATGCATACATACTTTACATCCCAAAAACCTGTCCTGTTCTGTTCTTGGGTAGGTTGTGAAGACGGAATCATCAATCCCCTGATGCATCCATCTCGGAGGGAAACTTGTCCATCCCAAACTGCACGCACATACACACGAACGCATCAGATGTGGTTGATGCTCAAGGGCGACACTACAAATTAAATAGAAATGTAAGTGTTTAACCTCTTTGCGGGCGTCGCAAGAGGAGAGAAGGGTGGTAGCCATGAGCACCATGAGGGCGGCCACGAAGCAGCACTGGGTGCTCATGTTCATCTTGTAACATCCTGATTTTCGGAATATTCAAGAAAAAGTTTTCCAAAAAAAATAGGACCAGAAAATTTCGTTGGTTAATAAAAGCTTAATTAAACTTTTCATAATTTAGAGGTTTTAATTTGAACTAATGCCCACCTAAATCTAAATTGAGTTTTGTTCTTTTCTTTTAGATGGGTTTTATTTTTCGTCTTCAACATATTTAAGATGCGAGTCTGCTTCCTTGTATTTCTTGGTTCGTTTGTTATTTGTTGAGATTTTAATAATACTCTATACTTCTTAAAAGAAATATCAATTTATCTATCAAACTCTGGACAGAATTTCGAAGTCCCATTCCATCTCTCTTTTCTGAGTATCTCATTTCTTTTGTCGACCGAATTGGCAAAGCCCATCTTTGTTTTTTTTTTCCTTTTCCTATTTTCTCTTCCCACTATCCCACATGGGCCTGGCCAAACTGGCCCATCTCTCTAGGAGGTGGCGCCTTCCTTCCTTCCTTTCTCTGTACCTTGAGAAGAATCTACATAAAGAGAAAACTAGAAACGTACACGCATGAAACCCCTCCTCCTCTTTACTCCCTTAAATTACTAGCGTTTCCATATCTGAAGATATTAGCCATCTCCCACCACCAGCGCTAGATCGCTTCTCCTTCCTCCACCCACGCACCTACAGAGAAGAACAAACGTTCTGCCACTTAAACTTAGGTGCACTTGCACCCCTCCTCTAATCCCTTCAATTCTCCACGGTTTACAAATCCGTGAGTATATATATGTGTGCCTCGGCCTCCTCTTCCATTCCCGCAAGAACCCCTGCCCTCTCCCTTACCAGGGGTGCTTCTAAGTTTTCTCCTTGAACTCTTGCTGTCCATAAACACGAGGTTTCGATCCCGGTGACTCGGACCATCTCCATCCAAACTCTTGCGTCAAGTTCTTCCCTTCCACACCACGAATTCATTCAGAGAAGAAGGAACGCGTTCCGTCAACTACATGCGAAGAATTCAGCATGTTCGTCTACACTGTTCATCGAGTTGTCGGATCAATTCATCGCGCTCGGTGAGTTTCTGTCCATTTCCTTTTGCAAATGCACTAAACCATGTTCAATCTATCTCCTAGACATCCTAGTTCGACCTATTTCTCTTGTTGGCCGCGTCAACCACGCCATGTCCATGAATCAGAGGCCATCCAATGGCATCCACATATTTCTTCAGTTTTTATTCATCGTATGACTTTGTTCCCAATAGAGGAAATATTCTCTATGGCCATAGAAACTCGTTGGTGGAATAATCTTGCTTGTTGGGTCAATTGATTTTAGTTTAGGTTTTATCTAGTCGTGCTTGTTAAGTGTAACAATAGTTTTAAATATAGTTCTATATGATTTTGTGTAGATAATTCTGTGCATCATGTAGTAGTGAGATACGCCTTTGTATTAGTTCTTATGTATTACTACCATGTGGAATATTTGATCGGTCAACTTGTTAGTATGTTATTTTATTATGTTCGTGATATGCCTACGAGTGTATGTTATTCTTCTTATAATTTTAGTGCGACGTAGGACTTGTTAGATTTACTTCTTTCACCGATTATAGTTATTCAAAAAAAAATTGTTCAACGTGTTATTTCATGTTGATATTTTTCTTTCTTGTGGTATATAGTTATGATATGCATATGTACATGTTTTTGCAAATTATTGCCATACGTAGGTTTATGTAGAATTACTGTAACCTTTGCGTGATTATGCAATACCTAATGTCTTGATTATTTTCATTTTTATTTGGAGTGAGTATATCTTAGGTATTGATTACATATTCATTTTCGTCGATGTTCCATGTTTGTTTGTTTGGTTTGAAATCATGCCATGTCTACGATAGTTGTTCATATATTTTTAGTACGTGTTATTGCATATTATTCTTTATGCAAGATGTCGAATGAAATGCCTTATTGTTTGGATATGAGTACATTGTAGTTCATAGCATAGAGTATTATTGGCTAGTTGTTCCTCTTATTTTATAAATGTGTGTTATACAAGATTGCATGGATAGATGCTTCATGAAATCATTTAGTTTTGTATTGCTATATATAATTTATTCTTGTGAAATAGAATTTAGTTTATTTCATCTTGGTAACTATCATGTGTGTCCATTTACATTTGTTTATCACCATGCCATGTTAGGACTTGCTCAGGGTCCATATGATTGAATGTGTTATATGATTGCTACTTTATATTGTATGACCAATCATATGGTTCATATTGCTTGGAGAGGTACATGTTAGTAGTTTATGATCTCATATATTTTAATTAAGTAGGATTCCTTCTTGCTTTAATATCGTGCCATGATACTGTGATTGTATAACTAGATGGCATAGAGAGACAGAGAGAGAGAGAGTGTGTGTGTGTGTGTCTGTATGTATTCATGTATTAGATCATGCCTAGTTGTCCACTATGCATTTGCAAGTGTAGGTTGTACAACACAGAAATGCATGTCATCTTGTTACTCATTCTAGTATAGTATATTGCTTGATATTGTTGATGGCATGATTTAGTTGTTTAATTTGCCTACATGCTTAGTATGATGTGTCCATGTGTTTGTATGTTATAAACAACAATTGTTGTGTGCTACTTTCATGCTTCCATGTTCTTGCATGTCAACTAGTCTCATAGAGTTGTGTCCTATTTACATGCTTTCTATTTATGTTAGTCGATATAAACTAAGTTGGGTGTTGCATTGTATTGTATTAGTATCATAGTGTGGTATCTCGTGTGATGACCATCCATGTTTACACATCATATTAGTTTATCTTGTTATTGCATTGTTGTATGCCTAGCGTTTGATATATTTTGTTTACCTTTCTATTGCATTATGATGTACCTAGACATATTTCATGCAAGTAATCTTTCATGTCTTATGATGTTGTGTGTGTTATAGTTGCTTAGTTTAGTTCTTCCTTATAGATGTTTAACTTTATTACATCTTAGTCTTATGAGTGTTTTAATACTTGTTACTATGACTCATATACTTAGGACGATTCATATGTCATGTGAGTAGAGTTGTGCTTTGATCACACACTTAGTCTGTGCATCATACTTTGTTATTGTAAGCATGTGGTGATAATATTATTGCTAGTGGTTATTCGTATTAGTTGTTCTTTATTATTAAGATCATTTCCTAGTTTAGTATCTTCTCATGATCACTCATATGTTCAATGGTTTTGGTACTAGATAAGACATCTTCATGATTCTATACTCACATGCCTTATATGATGTGTCTGATTATTTAATTGTTCAATTAGTTTTTGATAGCATTAGTTTGTCTTCCGTTGTAGAAATGCTTGCTGATAGTTGTTATGATTGGTGTTTAGTCTTTGCTTATTGTTAACCATTATAAATATTTGGATTCATCCAAATATTTACTTGTGGTTGATTATTAATATTAATCATGACATGTCTAGATAGTTGTGTATCCATTTGTTCCAGGTGTTGTATAGTTTCTTGTTAATTGTTTGACAAATGAATTGGTTTGATATAATGTACTTGATCCTATTTTCTTTTAATAATGATTTAGGTCTAGACCTAGATCATTTCAATTCATTTTATTGAATGATGTTTGATTGCTTGACTAGAATGGTTTTTGTTTGGTTGTCTTATGGAATGCTTGCTTTTGAGTTATGATATAGTTGATGCATATGTTTGGCTGCTCTGGACCATTATAAATATTTAGATTCTATTTAAATATTTATTTGTGGTTAACTTTTACCTTCATCATGTCCTGTTATGATTGAGTAGTTGAAATGCATAGGATGGATTATTCCATGTATGTTCATGCCATTTGGTTTGTTATGTAACAGTTTCCTATATAGTAAACTGAGATGTGTAGTGGGCACTGCTAATGGTTAGTACCATAGTTCGTATTAGAACGTTAGTCTTGTTGACAAGGTTTGCTTAGTCATCTTCAACCTAAACCCTGCCTATCCGTCTAATCCTCTCTACTTACCTTCCAATCGTGCTATCTCCTTTTGGAATCTCCATCTTGATCAATATCTTGTTATCCATCCACTCTTAATTATTTTGGATATTATTTGGATTTACTGTTTCTTTGGTATTTATTGTTTGTCTTTTGCTATCGTTACGACGCATAGGGAGTGACGATGTTGGACATAGAGATAACAGGTTACTGAAGAAGGACTCGACAACGAAGGCATGCCTCCTTCTTGATCATACTTATCCTATTGTTTACAAAATTGCATTGAGTTTTATTGTTACTATATGCATGCTATTTTTAATTCTCGTAGCTAGCATGTCGATTGACACATTACCCTGATCCGCTTGTCGCCTATTTACTTGACACCTGAGTAGAAGTATATAATTCCGGTAGAGTAGAAATGCTTAGCCATGCTTGTCACCCTATAGGTGCCTTGTTGAATGACCTCTGAGTCATTGACAATTGAAACTTAACGCTGAGCAAGGCCTGTTGGCCCTTGTTGACCTTCTCTATCCTCTTCTAATCTGGGTGAAACTTACCATCTGAATGCTGGCGCGGGCGACAGCTGAATCAAGGATTGAAGGAGCGATTGGCTGCCCTTCACAAGTTGAAGGGGGCAATCAGTCGTCCGTGCCGCATGAGGCCTAATAAGTCTTGGATTTGAAGATTGTGATAACAGTACAGCCACATGCTATATGGGCACTGGCTTGGTTAATTAGTTAGTTCACTCTTATTGTCGTCATCGCCGTACCGCAGATGGGATAGCTGCCTTGCGAGGAGTATCCTCGGCACAAAAGGGGGGCCCGGACTGTGAACTGCGGTTACTTCCGTGTTGAAACCTAGTGGGCTTGGCACAGTAAGTTTGGTCTAATGAAAGACCTCGTCACAATCTCCCTGACGGTATACCAAATGGTGTACTACGTCAGCGGCCACTGGTGGCAACAAGTCGGGATTGTGTCGTGTGGGTAAAGTGTACAACCTCTGCAGAGTGTAAAACTATTCGAATAGCCGTGTCCACGGTCATGGATGACACATGAATCTTTCTTGACATACAGGACCTGTCTTGCTTATTCCCTCTTTGCCCCTATTCTTGAAACCTATGAAAAGTGTGAGTTGATCGAGGATCCTCACTTTGCTGGAAGTTATTATGGAGATAAAACATGTTTTCATCTAAAACTGCTTTTATCCAACTACTTTATTTGCCAAACAAAATTAGCTTTATGCAAATGAGCCATACAGCCTTCCTTTGAAGCAACATGTAGCTATTAGGCCCTTCCCCGTGGGAGGCATGTTGAGTACGTAAGATACTCATGGCAATACTTTTGTTGAACAACAGAGATCTATGAAGACGAGGGCGTCGACTACGACTATTATGATGATCCTGAGGAGTGAGGACACGTTGACTACATCGACTGCCTGTGGCTGAGATGGAGTCACTACGCATTGTATTTTCCGCTGTTTTCCTGAATGTAATAAATGTCATGAGACATTTCTCTAGGTATGTCTTGTGGCAAGATATATTTAAAATTGTAATACCTTTTATGTATTGTGCAATGATATCATTTCGCTGTGTTGTCAACAATGATCCTGGGGTCGACAAATATACACAGGAGGGTGTGGAAGTAAATTCCGGGTTCTCACAGAAGTGGTATCAGAGCCGATGTCGACCTAGTCACGTGGCCTTAGTTAGAAATGGAAAGCCTTAGGGACTATTGTTATAAGAAAAACTATTTTGACACCTGAGTAGAAGTATATAATTTCGGTAGAGTAGAAATGCTTAGCCATGCTTGTCACCCTATAGGTGCCTTGTTGAATGACCTCTGAGTCATTGACAATTGAAACTTAACGCTGAGCTAGGCCTGTTGGCCCTTGTTGACCTTCTCTATCCTCTTCTACTCTGGGTGAAACTTACCATCTGAATACTAGCACGGGCGACAGCTGAATCAAGGATTGAAGGAGCGATTGGCTGCCCTTCACAAGTTGAAGGGGGCAATCAGTCGTCCGTGCCGCATGAGGCCTAATAAGTCTTAGATTTGAAGATTGTGATAACAGTACAGCCACATGCTATATGGACACTGGCTTGGTTAATTAGTTAGTTCACTCTTATTGTCGTCATCGCCGTACCGCAGATGGGATAGCTGCCTTGCGAGGAGTATCCTCGGCACAAAAGGGGGGCCCGGACTGTGAACTGCGGTTACTTCCTTGTTGAAACCTAGTGGGCTTGGCACAGTAAGTTTGGTCTAATGAAAGACCTCGTCACAATCTCCCTGCCGGTATACCAAATGGTGTACTACGCCAGCGGCCACTGGTGGCAACAAGTCAGGATTGTGTCGTGTGGGTAAAGTGTACAACCTCTGCAGAGTGTAAAACTATTCGAATAGCCGTGTCCACGGTCATGGACGACACATGAATCTTTCTTGACATACAGGACCTGTCTTGCTTATTCCCTCTTTGCCCCTATTCTTGAAACCTATGAAAAGTGTGAGTTGATCGAGGATCCTCACTTTGCTGGAAGTTATTATGGAGATAAAACATGTTTTCATCTAAAACTGCTTTTATCCAACTACTTTATTTGCCAAACAAAATTAGCTTTCTGCAAATGAGCCATACAGCCTTCCTTTCATGCCACATGTAGCTATTAGGTCCTTCCCCGTGGGAGGCATGTTGAGTACGTAATGTACTCATGGCAATACTTTTGTTGAACAACAAAGATCTATGAAGACGAGGGCATCGACTACGACTATTATGATGATCCTGAGGAGTGAGGACACGTTGACTACATCGACTGCCTGTGGCTGAGATGGAGTCACTATGCATTGTATTTTCCGCTGTTTTCCTGAATGTAATAAATGTCATGAGACATTTCTCTAGGTATGCCTTGTGGCAAGATATATTTAAATTTGTAATACCTTTTATGTATTGTGCAATGATATCATTTCGCTGTGTTGTCAACAATGATCCTGGGGTTGACAAATATACACAGGAGGGTCTGAAAGTTAATTCCGGGTTCTCACAGAAGTGGTATCAGAGCCGATGTCGACCTAGTCACGTGGCCTTAGTTAGAAATGGAAAGCCTTAGGGACTATTGTTATAAGAAAAACTATTTTGACACCTGAGTAGAAGTATATAATTCCGGTAGAGTAGAAATGCTTAGCCATGCTTGTCACCCTATAGGTGCCTTGTTGAATGACCTCTGAGTCATTGACAATTGAAACTTAACGCTGAGCTAGGCCTGTTGGCCCTTGTTGACCTTCTCTATCCTTTTCTACTCTGGGTGAAACTTACCATCTGAATACTGGCGCGGCGACAGCTGAATCAAGGATTGAAGGAGCGATTGGCTGCCCTTCACAAGTTGAAGGGGGCAATCAGTCGTCCATGCCGCATGAGGCCTAATAAGTCTTGGATTTGAAGATTGTGATAACAATACAGCCACATGCTATATGGGCACTGGCTTGGTTAATTAGTTAGTTCACTCTTATTGTCGTCATCGCCGTACCGCAGATGGGATAGCTGCCTTGCGAGGAGTATCCTCGGCACAAAAGGGAGGCCCGGACTGTGAACTGCGGTTACTTCCGTGTTGAAACCTAGTGGGCTTGGCACAGTAAGTTTGGTCTAATGAAAGACCTCGTCACAATCTCCCTGCCGGTATACCAAATGGTGTACTACGCCAGCGGCCACTGCTGGCAACAAGTCGGGATTGTGTCGTGTGGGTAAAGTGTACAACCTCTGCAGAGTGTAAAACTATTCGAATAGCCGTGTCCACGGTCATGGACGACACATGAATCTTTCTTGACATACAGGACCTGTCTTGTTTATTCCCTCTTTGCCCCTATTCTTGAAACCTATGAAAAGTGTGAGTTGATCGAGGATCCTCACTTTGCTGGAAGTTATTATGGAGATAAAACATGTTTTCATCTAAAACTGCTTTTATCCAACTACTTTATTTGCCAAACAAAATTAGCTTTATGCAAATGAGCCATACAACCTTCCTTTGAAGCCACATGTAGCTATTAGGTCCTTCCCCATGGGAGGCATGTTGAGTACGTAATGTACTCATGGCAATACTTTTGTTGAACAACAAAGATCTATGAAGACGAGGGCGTCGACTACGACTATTATGATGATCCTGAGGAGTGAGGACACATTGACTACATCGACTGCCTGTGGCTGAGATGGAGTCACTTCGCATTGTATTTTTCATTGTTTTCCTGAATGTAATAAATGTCATGAGACATTTCTCTAGGTATGCCTTGTGGCAAGATATATTTAAAATTGTAATACCTTTTATGTATTGTGCAATGATATCATTTCGCTGTGTTATCAACAATGATCCTGGGGTTGACAAATATACACAGGAGGGTCTGGAAGTTAATTCCGGGTTCTCACAGAAGTGGTATCAGAGCCGATGTTGACCTAGTCACGTGGCCTTAGTTAGAAATGGAAAGCCTTAGGGACTATTGTTATAAGAAAAACTATTTTGAAAAGGATTATTCTTGTACTCTTCTCCTTCACTATTGCTATTGTCATCTCATCTTATTCATTTGAAATTTAAGCTCTACTTCTCTACCATCTTCTTTGTAGTATGTGAAACCCTTTTCCTTACCCTTGGTGTTGAAAAGTCAGAAGCTTCACATGATGTGCCAAGAATTTCAAGATAACTTCAACCCCAGAAGCTTTGAGTAGCAACATTTTTCCAAGAGAAGACACTTCGATACCTCAAGAAGGTAACAACCGTCGATCATGATCCAATCGTCAACGTCGAAGATTTGCCCCATGATTTATTGTGACCGGCCATATAGGATTAGGTTGGTTAACACCCCTGTAGTGATAGAACTCGTAGCTAGTAGACGCAAAAACCTTTCTTGTGTGAGTATTGTCTGCATATTTTGGTGTTTTCCTATGCAGTCATACTAAAACCCAATTTCCCAAAAGAGTTGCTTTTGACTTTTTATTTGGATTGCTTCATGGCTATCTTGGTGTTTGTCTTTTGTTTATCTTCTGGGATATCTCCGCCTTGTGTAGAATTCTTTTACTCCTCTTATGCTCTTTCCCTCTACTCTATAAACCCTGGAGGACACTTCGAGAGGAAGGTAGTTGCAACATCATGCTTCGAGGTCTATTATCGAAGTGAACCCTATGGAAAAACCTCTTTTAAGGGGGGTAGTAGACGATGATTCATGGCGTGATCGAAGATTTGAAGACCTTCATTTGCATATAATACGAAGTTTTGAAGACCTTCATGGCACCTACCATAAAGTTCAACCGGAAGGAAGGATCAACGAGTCTAGCCGCACCAAAGCTTGACCTAAAGAAGAAGGGCAAGAGAGAAGAATGTTCAACCACTCACAGAAATTATGTGGTTACCGTCGCCAAGATCAAGGACTGTTTCCAAGTCTTGAGCAAGTTAGAGACAATATCGAGAAGTGAAGTGTCTCCAATCAAGATCCAAAGCCCACTATGACCAAGATCAGAATCAACCATGATTCCACAAGTTTCTGAGAAGAACTGTGTCGAAGACGAAGCTAACCTAAACCCATTCTCTTTAGTTATCCTGAATCTCGGGGACGAGATTCCTTTTAAGGGGGGGTAGATTTGTAACATCCCGATTTTCGGAATGTTCAAGAAAAAGTTTTCCAAAAAAATAGGACCAGAAAATTTTGTTGGTTAATAAAAGCTTAATTAAACTTTTCATAATTTAGAGGATTTAATTTGAACTAATGCCCACCTAAATCTAAATTGAGTTTTGTTCTTTTCTTTTAGATGGGTTTTATTTTTCGTCTTCAACATATTTAAGATGCGAGTCTGCTTCCTTGTATTTCTTGGTTCGTTTGTTATTTGTTGAGATTTTAATAATACTCTATACTTCTTAAAAGAAATATCAGTTTATCTATCAAACTCTGGACAGAATTTCCAAGTCCCATTCCATCTCTCTTTTCTGAGTATCTCATTTCTTTTGTCCACCAAATTGGCAAAGCCCATCTTTGTTTTTTTTTCCTTTTCCTATTTTCTCTTCCCACTATCCCACATGGGCCTGGCCAAACTGGCCCATCTCTCTAGGAGGTGGCGCCTTCCTTCCTTCCTTTCTCTGTACGTTGAGAAGAATCTACAGAAAGAGAAAACTAGAAACGTACAGGCATGAAACCCCTCCTCCTCTTTACTCCCTTTAATTACTGGCGTTTCCATATGTGAAGATATTAGCCATCTCCCACCACCAGCGCTAGATGGCTTCTCCTTCCTCCACCCACGCACCTACAGAGAAGAACAAACGTTCTGCCACTTAAATGTAGGTGCACTTGCACCCCTCCTCTAATCCCTTCAATTCTCCACGGTTTACAAATCCGTGAGTATATATATGTGTGCCTCGGCCTCCTCTTCCATTCCCGCAAGAACCACTGTCCTCTCCCTTACCGGTGCTTCTAAGTTTTCTCCTTGAACTCTTGCTGTCCATGAACACGAGGTTTCGATCCCGGTGACTCGGACCATCTCCATCCAAACTCTTGCGCCAAGTTCTTCCTTTCCACACCACGAATCCATTCAGAGAAGAAGGAACGCGTTCCGTCAACTACATGCGAAGAATTCAGCATGTTCGTCTACACTGTTCATCGAGTTGTCGGATCAATTCGTCGCGCTCGGTGAGTTTCTGTCCAGTTCCTTTTGCAAATGCACTAAACCATGTTCAATCTATCTCCTAGACATCCTAGTTCGACCCATTTCTCTTGTTGGCTGCGTCAACCACGCCATGTCCATGAATCAAAGGCCATCCAATGGCATCCACATATTTCTTCAGTTTTTGTTCGTCGTATGACTTCGTTCCCAATAGAGGAAATATTCTCTATGGCCATAGAAACTCGTTGGTGGAATAATCTTGCTTGTTGGGTCAATTGATTTTAGTTTAGGTTTTATCTAGTCGTGCTTGTTAAGTGTAACAATAGTTTTAAATATAGTTCTATATGATTTTGTGTAGATAATTTCGTGCATCATGTAGTAGTGAGATACGCCTTTGTATTAGTTCTTATGTATTACTACCATGTGGAGTATTTAATCGGTCAACTTGTTAGTATGTTATTTTATTATGTTCGTGATATGCCTACGAGTGTATGTTATTCGTCTTATAATTTTAGTGCGATGTAGGACTTGTTAGATTTACTTCTTTCACCGATTATAGTTATTCGAAAAAAAATTGTTCAACGTGTTATTTCATGTTGATATTTTTCTTTCTTGTGGTATATAGTTATGATATGCATATGTACATGTGTTTGCAAATTATTGCCATGCGTAGGTTTATGTAGAATTACTGTAACCTTTGCGTGATTATGCAATACCTAATGTCTTGATTATTTTCATTTTTATTTGGAATGAGTATATCTTAGGTATTGATTACATATTCATTTTCGTCGATGTTCCATGTTTGTTTGTTTGGTTTGAAATCATGCCATGTGTACGATAGTTGTTCATATATTTTTAGTACGTGTTATTCCATATTATTCTTTATGCAAGATGTCGAATGAAATGCCTTATTGTTTGGATATGAGTACATTGTAGTTCATAGCATAGAGTATTATTGGCTAGTTGTTCCTCTTATTTTATAAATGTGTGTTATACAAGATTGCATGGATAGATGCCTCATGAAATCATTTAGTTTTGTATTGCTATATATAATTTATTCTTGTGAAATAGAATTTAGTTTATTTCATCTTGGTAACTATCATGTGTGTCCATTTACATTTGTTTATCACCATGCCATGTTAGGACTTGCTCAGTGTCCAACGCATGTTTTGATTGAATGTGTTATATGATTGCTACTTTATATTGTATGACCAATCATATGGTTCATATTGCTTGGAGAGGTACATGTTAGTAGTTTATGATCTCATATATTTTAATTAAGTAGGATTCCTTCTTGCTTTAATATCGTGCCATGATACTGTGATTGTATAACTAGATGGCATAGAGAGACAGAGAGAGAGAGTGTGTGTGTGTGTCTGTATGTATTCATGTATTAGATCATGCCTAGTTGTCCACTATGCATTTGCAAGTGTAGGTTGTACAACACAGAAATGCATGCCACCTTGTTACTCATTCTAGTATAGTATATTGCTTGATATTGTTGATGGCATGATTTAGTTATTTAATTTGCCTACATGCTTAGTATGATGTGTCCATGTGTTTGCATGTTATAAACAACAATTGTTGTGTCCTACTTTCATGCTTCCATGTTCTTGCATGTCAACTAGTCTCATAGAGTTGTGTCCTATTTACATGCTTTCTATTTATGTTAGTCGATATAAACTAAGTTGGGTGTTGCATTGTATTGTATTAGTATCATAGTGTGGTATCTCGTGTGATGACCATCCATGTTTACACATCATATTAGTTTATCTTGTTATTGCATTGTTGTATGCCTAGCGTTTGATATATTTTGTTTACCTTTCTATTGCATTATGATGTACCTAGACATATTTCATGCAAGTAATCTTTCATGTCTTATGATGTTGTGTGTGTTATAGTTGCTTAGTTTAGTTCTTCCTTATAGATGTTTAACTTTATTACATCTTAGTCTTATGAGTGTTTTAATACTTGTTACTATGACTCATATACTTAGGACGATTCATATGTCATGTGAGTAGAGTTGTGCTTTGATCACACACTTAGTGTGTGCATCATACTTTGTTATTGTAAGCATGTGGTGATAATATTATTGCTAGTGGTTATTCATATTAGTTGTTCTTTATTATTAATATCATTTCCTAGTTTAGTATCTTCTCATGATCACTCATATGTTCAATGCTTGTGTTATTAGATAAGACATCTTCATGATTCTATACTCACATGCCTTATAGGATGTGTCTGATTATTTAATTGTTCAATTAGTTTGTGATAGCATTAGTTTGTCTTCCGTTGTAGAAATGCTTGCTGATAGTTGTTATGATTGGTGTTTAGTCTTTGCTTATTGTTAACCATTATAAATATTTGGATTCATCCATATATTTACTTGTGGTTGATTATTAATCTTAATCATAACATGTCTAGATAGTTGTGTATTCATTTGTTCCATGTGTTGTATAGTTTCTTGTTAATTGTTTGACAAATGAATTGGTTTGATATAATGTACTTGATCCTATTTTCTTTTAATAATGATTTAGGTCTAGACCTAGATCATTTCAATTCATTTTATTGAATGATGTTTGATTTCTTGACTAGAATGGTTTTTGTTTGGTTGTCTTATGGAATGCTTGCTTTTGAGTTATGATATAGTTGATGCATATGTTTGGCTGCTCTGGACCATTATAAATATTTAGATTCTATCTAAATATTTATTTGTGGTTAACTTTTACCTTCATCATGTCCTGTTATGATTGAGTAGTTGAAATGCATAGGATGGATTATTCCATGTATGTTCATGCCATTTGGTTTGTTATGTAACAGTTTCCTATATAGTAAACTGAGATGTGTAGTGGGCACTGCTAATGGTTAGTACCATAGTTCGTATTAGAACGTTAGTCTTGTTGACAAGCTTTGCTTAGTCATCTTCAACCTAAACCCTGCCTATCCGTCGAATCCTCTCTACTTACCTTCCAATCGTGCTATCTCCTTTTGGAATCTCCATCTTGATCAATATCTTGTTATCCATCCACTCTTAATTATTTTGGATATTATTTGGATTTACTATTTCTTTGGTATTTATTGTTTGTCTTTTGCTATCGTTACGACGCGTAGGGAGTGATGATGTTGGACATAGAGATGACAGGTTACTGAAGAAGGACACGACAACGAAGGCATGCCTCCTTCTTGATCATACTTATCCTATGGTTTACAAAATTTCATTGAGTTTTATTGTTACTATATGCATGCTATTTTTAATTCTCGTAGCTAGCATGTCGATTGACACATTACCCTGATCCGCTTGTCGCCTATTTACTTGACACCTGAGTAGAAGTATATAATTCCGGTAGAGTAGAAATGCTTAGCCATGCTTGTCACCCTATAGGTGCCTTGTTGAATGACCTCTGAGTCATTGACAATTGAAACTTAACGCTGAGCAAGGCCTGTTGGCCCTTGTTGACCTTCTCTATCCTCTTCTAATCTGGGTGAAACTTACCATCTGAATACTGGCGCGGGCGACAGCTGAATCAAGGATTGAAGGAGCGATTGGCTGCCCTTCACAAGTTGAAGAGGGCAATCAGTCGTCCGTGCCTCATGAGGCCTAATAATTCTTGGATTTGAAGATTGTGATAACAGTACAGCCACATGCTATATGGGCACTGGCTTGGTTAATTAGTTAGTTCACTCTTATTGTCGTCATCGCCGTACCGCAGATGGGATAGCTGCCTTGCGAGGAGTATCCTCGGCACAAAAGGGGGGCCCAGACTGTGAACTGCGGTTACTTCCGTGTTGAAACCTAGTGGGCTTGGCACAGTAATTTTGGTCTAATGAAAGACCTCGTCACAATCTCCCTGCCGGTATACCAAATGGTGTACTACGCCAGCGGCCACTGGTGGCAACAAGTCGGGATTGTGTCGTGTGGGTAAAGTGTACAACCTCTGCAGAGTGTAAAACTATTCGAATAGCCGTGTCCACGGTCATGGACGACACATGAATCTTTCTTGACATACAGGACCTGTCTTGCTTATTCCCTCTTTGCCCCTATTCTTGAAACCTATGAAAAGTGTGAGTTGATCGAGGATCCTCACTTTGCTGGAAGTTATTATGGAGATAAAACATGTTTTCATCTAAAACTGCTTTTATCCAACTACTTTACTTGCCAAACAAAATTAGCTTTATGCAAATGAGCCATACAGCCTTCCTTTGAAGCCACATGTAGCTATTAGGTCCTTCCCCGTGGGAGGCATGTTGAGTACGTAATGTACTCATGGCAATACTTTTGTTGAACAACAGAGATCTATGAAGACGAGGGCGTCGACTACGACTATTATGATGATCCTGAGGAGTGAGGACACGTTGACTACATCGACTGCCTGTGGCTGAGATGGAGTCACTACGCATTGTATTTTCCGCTGTTTTCCTGAATGTAATAAATTTCATGTGACATTTCTCTAGGTATGCCTTGTGGCAAGATATATTTAAAATTGTAATACCTTTTATGTATTGTGCAATGATATCATTTCGCTGTGTTGTCAACAATGATCCTGGGGTTGACAAATATACACAAGAGGGTCTGGAAGTTAATTCCGGGTTCTCACAGATGTGGTATCAGAGCCGATGTTGACCTAGTGACGTGGCCTTAGTTAGAAATGGAAAGCCTTAGGGACTATTGTTATAAGAAAAACTATTTTGACACCTGAGTAGAAGTATATATTTCCGGTAGAGTAGAAATGCTTAGCCATGCTTGCCACCCTATAGGTGCCTTGTTGAATGACCTCTGAGTCATTGACAATTGAAACTCTGAGCTAGGCCTGTTGGCCCTTGTTGACCTTCTCTATCCTCTTCTACTCTGGGTGAAACTTACCATCTGAATACTGGCGCGGGCGACAGCTGAATCAAGGATTGAAGGAGCGATTGGCTGCCCTTCACAAGTTGAAGGGGGCAATCAGTCGTCCGTGCCGCATGAGGCCTAATAAGTCTTGGATTTGAAGATTGTGATAATAGTACAGCCACATGCTATATGGGCACTGGCTTGGTTAATTAGTTAGTTCACTCTTATTGTCGTCATCGCCGTACCGCAGATGGGATAGCTGCCTTGCGAGGAGTATCCTCGGCACAAAAGGGGGCCCGGACTGTAAACTGCGGTTACTTCCATGTTGAAACCTAGTGGGCTTGGCATAGTAAGTTTGGTCTAATGAAAGACCTCGTCACAATCTCCCTGCCGGTATACCAAATGGTGTACTACGCCAGCGGCCACTGGTGGCAACAAGTCAGGATTGTGTCGTGTGGGTAAAGTGTGCAACCTCTGCAGAGTGTAAAACTATTCGAATAGTCGTGTCCACGGTCATGGACGACACATGAATCTTTCTTGACATACAGGACCTGTCTTGCTTATTCCCTCTTTGCCCCTATTCTTGAAACCTATGAAAAGTGTGAGTTGATCGAGAATCCTCACTTTGCTAGAAGTTATTATGGAGATAAAACATGTTCTCATCTAAAATTGCTTTTATCCAACTACTTTATTTGCCAAACAAAATTAGCTTTATGCAAATGAGCCATACAGCCTTCCTTTGAAGCCACATGTAGCTATTAGGTCCTTCCCCGTGGGAGGCATGTTGAGTACGTAATGTACTCATGGCAATACTTTTGTTGAACAACAGAGATCTATGAAGACGAGGGCGTCGACTACGACTATTATGATGATCCTGAGGAGTGAGGACACGTTGACTACATCGACTGCCTGTGGCTGAGATGGAGTCACTACGCATTGTATTTTCCGCTCTTTTCCTGAATGTAATAAATGTCATGAGACATTTCTCTAGTTATGCCTTGTGGCAAGATATATTTAAAATTGTAATACCTTTTATGTATTGTGCAATGATATCATTTCGCTGTGTTGTCAACAATGATCCTGGGGTTGACAAATATACACAGGAGGGTCTGGAAGTTAATTCCGGGTTCTCACACATCTTCAGCATCGCCCTGATGTATAGTATAGGAGGAGGCTAAAACTACACTCATATATGTACGGTTCTTCTCAAACTTTCCCAAACTTACATCCCAAACTGTCCTGTTTTGTGTGTTCCAAAAAAACAAAACCAAGATTGTGCTGTTCTGTTATTGGGTTGGTTGTGAAGAAGGAATCATCAATCCCCTGATGCATCCATCTCGGAGGGCAACTTACTTGTCCATCCCAAACTGCACACACACACACACACACACACACACACGCACGCACGCATCAGATGCGGATGATGCTCATGTTTGAATCAGAAAGAAAGGGAGAAAAAATAAAGAAGAAACTGAATCGGCTCGACCTCCCTACTAGAGAGAGAGAGAGAGAGAGAGATGAGAGAGGTGGAGAGGGAGGGTACCTTCCACTTCTAGGGGCAGGCAGAGTCGGAGCAGTGCAGAGACGCGCCGCAGTGGTGGAGAAGAAGCAGCAGTCAGAGGAGAGACACGCCACAGTGGTGGAGGCAGCAGTCGAAGCGGCGAGCTTCCATGGCGTCGGTGCCGCTCCTCTCTAGCACCGGTGGAGAAGAAGAAGCAGAAGGCCCTTCCTTTGGCTATCCCACTCTGCCTACTTTACCTACCTACAGAGGCAGACAAGACAGGGGTCAAAGGGAGAGAGAAGAAGAAGAGGAGGAGGAAGGGGAAGGTATTCGTACCGCCGTCGTAGATGCAGATTCCTCGTCGAGGCTTGTGCCTGCGGTGCGGGTGGTTCAGCATGGCAAGGGTTTCCGGCGCGGGGAGGTAGGCGGATCTGACCACTGCCTGGGCTGGTCGAGTGGATCCACGGCAAGGGAGAGAAGGGGTCGCCGGTGGCGGAGTGGAGGTCGGGGTTGGGGAGAGGACGGAGGTGGGCGGCGGCCGTCTTGAGCTGATTTGGGTGGGGATCGAGAGAAGAAGCGGGCGGCAGGCCCGCGAAGAACGACGGCAACAGCGACATGGCCGGCCGTCTCAGCAGGCCATGCTCCTCACGGCGATGCTGACGCACGAGCTCGGCTCAGGAGCAGCGGCGCGGAGCAACAACAGCCGCGGTGCTCCCCGACGGATGGTAGCGCAAGGGAGGTGAGGAAGAGAGGGGATAGCACGGGCTGAATGGGAGGGGGCGGTGGCGGCGACGCAAGGAAGCGAGGGAGAGCGAGGAGTGAGACAAACCCTAGCAATCGCACACGATTGGGGACGGGGCAACTAATCCGGATAAGGCACCTAGCACAGGGTTAGGTAAAATGCCGGAACTGCCCTCGGTGGCCACCAAAAATTACAGGCGGTGGCGCGGCTCCTACGCACATAACGACCATCACCAGTCACTCCCACCTCCGCGGTCGATGACAGCCGGGGCCTACCTCGCCTGGGACCCACATGTCATGGAGAGCTAGCTTGGCAGTGCGGGTGCAGAAAAAATGACACTATTCATTGGTTGTCACATCAGAACGATCCAACGGCCCAGATCAAGCCATCTGAAGATCCGACGGTCCGGATTCGTTTGGAAACTCAATCCGACGGCCGATAATCCAAGTGCCCTGAGAAGGCTCCATATAAGACTCCAATGTAACAATGGGATTACGGCGGTCAACTGGAGAGGGGAGGTCAGCGAAGCGACGGGGAAGGCTCTCGCGGGGGGAGCGGAGTATTATGCTTTGATTAGCCCAAGAAGATGACCTAGTCAATGTTTTGCGAGTATAGAACAAGTTTAATTTCCTCAATTTGGATTTTGTTCGACAGAGAAGAATGCACTTTTGGAGTTGTTGTCACAATTTCCTTGAGTAGTACTTTAAATATTCAAATTCATGCTCGGATCACCGATTAATAAAAAATACTTGGATTATCTTACTACAATTTTGGCACAGTTTATTTAGTATTTAAAAGTACATTCTGTTATTATTCTGTAGAAATTAATGGAATTTGTATACGGGATGCACACCCTTATTTCAATATGTTTGAACTTTTAGTTGATATTTTTTTTGCTTAATGTATAACTAATTCACATTTTTCCTTTATCCTGTGTAAAATAATACTAGTCAGGATGTTCATAACTTCCTTCTTTTTTTGTGAATCAAAAGCTTCCATCCAGTAATCAGCGGACTTACAATCATTTTGCAGGCAAGCAACTAAGAAGTTGGTGCATAACTGATCCAGATACCCAAATCACCACTGAAAAGGCATTTCTGCAATTTCCATTTCAGGTTGCGTAGGTTTCACTGGCACACAAAAGCAACATGTTAAGTGAGTACGCCGTTTTAGTGCTCGTGCTGAGTGTTTGACAAAACCCTACCACATCAGGGGTATCCGTCCCACTGAACTACCACTTTTAAAAAAATAACCGAAAACTCCAAATTAGTACTAATTTTGTGACAAAAAACTATCAAGTTGAGTTGATGACCCTTTTTATGATTTTAAACCTGTCTATGACAGGAGGGGCCCGCTTGTCAGGGCTGACGTGGTAGCAAAGTCAACCCTGTTTATTTTGACCGTTAAGTTGAACGTTATGACAGATGGGGCCCACATGTCATGTTCAACCTCCTTCTTCTTCAACCCTCTTTCTCTGTTTGACATTTCAACAAGCACCTTATGTGCATCGGGCAGCACCACCGCGCCGACGCGACGCCGGCGAGCAGCGGCAGCCCGTGGCGCCGGAGAGCAGCAGCAGCCCGTGGCGCCGGCGACCTTCTTCCTCCTGCTCCTGCTCCCTGCTCCCTGTCAAGTTGGAATCCTGCGAAGCTAGGCTCGCTGAAGTACGCCAACAGGAGCCTCCGTTGCTAGCCTCACGGCCGAGCGGCGCGACCGGACGCCGAGCCCCACCGGCTTGTCCGACAGGTCCAGCTCCACACCCATGGCGTGCGTCAGCTCCCCGTTGCCGTCCGAGAGCAGCAGCACCTCGTCGCCGACGCTCAGGCTCTCCTTCCACGTGCGCATCACGAAGGCGTCGTTGACGGAGACGCAGGCCACGGCGTCCACCCCCTTGGCGCGCAGCTCCCCGGCTCTGGCTATGAACCCCGGGAGGTGCTTCTGGGTGCAGGTGGGCGTGAACGCGCCCTGGACCGCGACCAGGACCACATTCTTCCCCGCGGTGAGGTCGCGGACCGTCACCGTCTTCAGCTCGCCGTCGGGGGAGTCGAAGTAGGAGAGCGTCGCGTCGGGAGCCGGTCGCCGACCGCGATGGTCGTTGCGGCGGCCGGGGACGCGGTCGCGGAGAGGGCCCGCGTCGCCGCGCGGGGCGGCAGCCCGGCGCGGAGGGCCCCGCGGGCGCTAGGCGGCGGGAGGCAAAGGAGAGGGAGGAGGAGGGGCCGCGCGAGAGGAGGGCGTGCCTGGCCCCAGCGGCGGCGGCGGTGGCCGAGAGGGTGGCGCGGGGAAGGGGAAGGCGACGGGGAGTCGTCGTAGAAGGCGAGGACGACCATTCCAACATCAGTGGCAGTGGCGCACGAGCTCGTCACCGCCGGTGGTCTCCATGCACTTGCGCGTGCGCGTGGTGCCAGTCGGTGGTGGTGCACGCCCCTACCCGAGCCTGAGGCCAGAGCCCTACTTGTCCTCGCCGGCGTGATGCGGTGTGTTGCTCTGCTGCTGGTAAGGTATTCGAGGAAATGCCAACAAGGAGAAGAGGAGGAGGAAGAAGGTTGATGCTGACGTGAGCCCCGCTTGTCATAATGGTCAACATGACAGTCAAAATAAACGGAGTTGACGATTTCCACCATGTCAGCCCTGAAAAGCGGGCCCCTCCTATCGTAAACATGTTTAAACCGTCTAAACTGGCCATTTTCTAAAAGTGATAGTTTTTAGTAACGAAATTAGAAATTTTTGGTAGTTTTCGCTCACTTTTTTGAATGTGTTCGGTGGGACAGCTTTTCAAAATGCTAGAACTAGATAAGGAAGTTTTCTATAACCTTGAGAAAAAGGATAAAGGTAGTTAACTCCAAATGTAGGAGTTTTTTGTTAAACACTCGCTTGGACTCCATGGAGCCCTTTGTTTGAAACATTTAAAATTTGCATTTCAAAGTTTTAAAACAAAATCAAAAAAAGTTCCACATCGACATATGGACGTGTACTGTTTCCGAAATCACCATTTTGTCATTTTTCTGCAGCTCACATGTCAATGTATTTTCTCATGAAAATTTGCACACATGTGGTATACACACGTATGACAATGTGCATTTTTTCAGAGTGCAGAGATCCAGCTAGCCACCGCACATCCGAAGATGGCCAAATTTGGTGTTTTGACCCTTTTAAAAGTTTAGCTAGATCTGATCCTTGTTTAACTTTTTTTCGAAATCTGGATCTTTTCCTATCGTCAGAGTCGATGGCGGTAGGGTATAACAGCCTACTGCCAATGGCGGTAGGGATGCACGCCCTACCGCAATTAATATCTAAGTATCAAATATTGTGCCTGCACTCACCTACCATCGAGCATCTTGGCGGTAGGGCTGCACTGCGCTGACGTGGATAAGTTGCCTACCGCCAGGGACGATGGCGGTAGGCCTCGACGATAGGCTGGTATACCCTACCGCCATCGTCCCTGACAGTAGGAAAATGGTCAGATCCCGAATTTTTTCCAAACCAGAGTCAGATCTGGCTAAACTTTCGTAAAAGGGTCAAAACACCAAATTTAGCCCCCGGAGACGCGGCAAACATATGTGTGGCTGGAGTGAAGTCTGTTTTAAACTCTGAGGTTGTAGAGCGCGACGTAAGCGAACCCCCACGTTTGAATCCCTGAAGTCGGTACCCTGATGCCGCTGATCCCGGTCAATTTAGACCTTGAATCTGTTTGGCACACCGGCAAAAAGATGATGCAAACCGGGATCAATCACTACTCTCGCTAACAACGTTGGCCCACCGTCAAATTCATCTTCCATCTCAATCCCCCTCTTTGTACATTGGCCCTCTCTCCCCGCTAGCCTATCCAGAGCCGCCACTACCTCCATGTAGGGCGCACCTCCGTTTTCCGTGGCTATGTTCTGCAGAGGAGCTCATCAGCGAGAAGGAGACGGCCGTCGTTCGCCCCTTGGGCACTGGCGCTAGCCGTGGTACAGAGGAGACCGGCCGATCTTGTCATATTTGTTTCCTCTGACCGGCAGTGAGTCTCGCCACCCATGGATGTCTACGAGCTTGAGGAGCGGTCTTCCTCGCATGCGTCTACTACTCCGTCAGTGATCCTGGTAGCAGCGTGATGTCGTGATGTGGGAGGCGTTGGGCGCGAAGCTATAGTTGCCCAAGCGACTGTTATATAGCTAAACTGGAGAGGAATTGGAACAGTGGTGATGTGCGGTACCCTGACGTCGTTGATCCGGTCAATTTAGACCTTGAATCTGTTTGGCACACCGGGAAAAAGATGATGTAGACCGGGATCAATCGCTACTCTCGCTAACAACGTTGGCCCACCTTCAAATTCATCTTCCATCTCAATCCCCCTCTCGTACATTGGCCCTCTCTCCCCGCCAGCCTATCCAGAGCAGCCGCTACCTCCGTGTAGGGCGCACCTCCATTTCCGTAGCTATGTTCTGCAGAGGAGCTCATCGGCGAGAAGGAGACGACAGTCGTTCGCCCCTTGGGCACCGGCGCTAACCGCGGTACACACTAGTAGAAAACAGGGTACTAGTCCTGGTTCCAAAGGGCCTTTAGTCCCGGTTCTGGAACCGGGACAAAACAAACGGGACTAATAACCGAAACCTTTAGTCCCGGTTGGCTTATGAACCGAGACTAAAGGGGCTCCACGTGGCCGCTGTGGGGCGCCCAGGCAGGAGGACCTTTAGTCTCGGTTGGTAACACCAACCGGGACTAAAAGGCAGCCACGCGTCAGCAGCTCGCAGGCGCTGGGGTTTTTGTTTTTTTAGAAAGGGGGTTTAGGGGTTTTGGAGGGTTAATTTAGGGGTTTCATATTGTGTTAGCTAGCTAGTAGAGAGAAGTGACCGTTCTTTCTCCGTGCTTGGTCGACGCTAGCTACTATACATATAGAGAGAACTCGACGCTAGCTAGTAAGCAAATGAAGGAAACCATTAATTACACAAGATCGTCATGAACATATATAGAGAGAAGTGACCTCTCTTTCTCCGTGCTTGGTCGAACAACAAGTTTTCGTATATCTATTCGACGCTACTACATATATACAATATAACATCCCTGACATCATCAAGCGCCAAACTCCCATTGAACTTCTATATGGTATTCTCCCTTCTCATTTATGACGTGGTCAAGAAAGAATCCTGTCAATTCCTCTTGAATTGCTCGTATGCGATCTTGTGGTAGGAGCTAATCCCGCATTTGCCAGATCTAATTTAAAGAAGGGGGTCAATACATATATATGAACAAACTCAACACAATTGATGGTAATAAAATAAAATTATGAATATTATTGTTTACGTACTTCAAATTGTTTGTCAGACAAGCCCCGCTCAAAGGTCAAGTGGCGAATGAACTCGCAAATGTAGTATCCACATAAATTATTCCCGCCTGCCTGCCACAAGCACTTTACGAGAATAGAGTGCAATCAAAATGATAATCAAGCATGATAATGGTATTGATGAAACTAGAATCAATGAGAGATGCGCGGAACTAGCTAGTACTACTTACTTTGGGGTGTGTAAATCGCAGCTCCTTCTGCAGACCCGGAACCATTCCGGTGAATTTTTTCCAAACCCTGCCAGGCAAAGAAAATGATTACTTGATATTAGGAAATGAACGAAAGTTGCCGATATGGTGCGATAATGATTGAACTTACCTCTGGAGCATTGCAGTCATGTCCGCATAATCCTGGGGATCTTTACTTATTGAGTCTAAGACAGTTACTACTCCCCCGTCAAGCTTAATGGATAGCAGAATAAAGTGGAACCTGCGCACGCATAACTCATCAATTACATTACTTAACCTCGAGTAAGCGATACCGAATATGCACAAGACAGTAACACTCACTTGAAGTTGTAAGGAAAGAGTACTTTCCCTTTGTTTTGATGTCGAAGGAACGATTTTAGCAAGTTTTCTCAGTATCTTCAACTCTATTTTCTACCGACCATTCATTTACGGTATTTGGGCTAATGAGCCCAATGTCATAGATTTGTCCTCTTTTGCATTCGACGATCTTCAATCTGCATAATATAGTGAGGATAATTATATATGCATGCAATAAACGAGCTGAGCTAGAGACTTAATTACAGAAGTAATACTTACAGACAGTAGCAAGTCATGAGTTGTTTGTCGAGGGCCTCTTGATTGAATAACTGAAATAACTCTACAAATTCAACCGGCATCAGGTCGACTCCAATGAGGTCGTGCTCATCTTTAATTCTCACCATCAAACTATCGTTCCCATTCTTCCTGCAGCTTTCCAAGTACTAGTCATGCAATCTTCTCATCATCGTTGTTAGAGAAGGATGATCAGGTTTGACGAGAGGCTTCCTGTGGTCGTATCTAAAGATCTCTACTACCTCAGCCATTTCAAACTGTACATCATCGCCCACGTAATCACCAAGATTGGTACCTGATACGTCCATTTTGCATCATGCTTTTATATTGATATTTATTGCATTATGGGCTGTTATTACACATTATGGTACAATACTTATGCCTTTTCTCTCTTATTTTACAAGGTTTACATGAAGAGGGAGAATGCCGACAGCTGGAATTCTGGACTGGAAAAGGAGCAAATCTGAGAGACCTATTATGCACAACTCCAAAAGTCCTGAAAATTTACGGAGAACTATTTTGGAATATATAAAAAATATTGGGCGAAGAAAGCGCCTGAGGGGACCCACCAGGCAGCCACAAGGGTGGGGGCGCGCCCTATCCCCCTGGGCGCGCCCCCTGCCTTGTGGGCTACCTGGCAGGTCCCCGATGCTCATCTTCTGCTATATGAAGGGTTTTGGCCTGGAAAAAATCAAGAGGAAGCTTTCGGGACGAAGCGCCGCCGTCTCGAGGCGGAACCTGGGCAGAAGCCATCTAGGGCTCCGGCGGAACTATTCTACCGGGGAAACTTCCCTCCCGGAGGGGGAAATCATCGCCATCGTCATCACCAACGATCCTCTCATCGAGAGGGGGTCAATCTCCATCAACATCTTCACCAGCACCATCTCCTCTCAAACCCTAGTTCATCTCTTGTATCCGATCTTTGTCTCAAAACCTTAGATTGGTACCTGTGGGTTGCTAGTAGTGTTGATTACTCCTTGTAGTTGATGCTAGTTTGTTTATTCGGTAGAAGATCATATGTTCAGATCCTTAATGATAATTAATACTCCTCTGATAATGAACATGAATATGCTTTGTGAGTAGTTACGTTTGTTCCTGAGGACATGGGAGAAGTCTTGTTATAAGTAATCATGTGAATTTGGTATTCCTTCAATATTTAGATGAGATGTATGTTGTCTCTCCTCTAGTGGTGTTATGTGAACGTCGACTACATGACACTTCACCATTATTTGGGCCTAGGAGAAGGCATTGGAAAGTAATAAGTAGATGATGGGTTGCTAGAGTGACAGAAGCTTAAACCCTAGTTTATGCGTTGCTTCGTAAGGGGCTGATTTGGATCCACATGTTTCATGCTATGGTTAGATTTATCTTAATTCTTCTTTCGTAGTTGCGGATGCTTGCGAGAGAGGTTAATCATAAGTGGGAGGCTTGTCCAAGTAAGAGCAACACCCAAGGACCGGTCCACCCACATATCAAATTATCAAAGTAACGAACGTGAATCATATGAGCATGATGAAAACTAACTTGACAACAATTCCCATGTGTCCTCGGGAGCGCTTTGCTTTATATAAGAGTTTGTCCAGGCTTGTCCTTTGCTACAAAAAGGATTGGGCCACCTTGCTGCACCTTGGTTACTCTTGTTACTTGTTCCCATTATGAATTATCTTATCGCACAACTATCTGTTACCGATAATTTCAGTGCTTGCAGAGAATACCTTGCTGAAAACCGCTTGTCATTTCCTTCTGCTCCTCGTTGGGTTCGACACTCTTACTTATCGAAAGGACTATGATAGATCCCCTATACTTGTGGGTCATCAAGACTCTTTTCTGGCGCCGTTGCCGGGGAGTGAAGCGCCTTTGGTAAGTGGAATTTGGTAAGGAAAAATTTGCCGGGGAGTGTGCTGAAATTTACTGTCACTTGTTACTATGGAAAATAATCCTTTGAGGGGTTTGTTCGGGGTATCTTCACCCCGACCGAAAGAGCAAAGAGTTGCCCCTCAACCTACTGCACCTACTGAAAATATTTATTATGAAATTCCTTCAGGTATGACAGAGAAACTGCTAGCTAATCCTTATGCAGGAGACGGAACATTACATCCTGATATGCATCTAATCTATGTGGATGAAGTTTGTGGATTATTTAAGCTTGCAGGTTTGCCCGGGGATGAAGTCAAGAAGAAGGTCTTCCCTTTATCTTTGAAGGAGAAGGCATTGACATGGTATAGGCTATGCGATGATATTGGGACTTGGAACTACAATCGATTGAAATTGGAATTTCATCACAAGTTTTATCCTATGCATCTAGTTCATCGTGATCAGAATTATATTTATAATTTTTGGCCTCGTGAAGGAGAAAGTATCGCTCAAGCTTGGGGGAGGCTTAAGTCAATGTTATATTCATGCCCCAATCATGAGCTCTCAAGAGAAATTATTATTCAGAATTTTTATGTTCGGCTTTCTCGTAATGATCAATCCATGCTCGATACTTCTTGTATTGGTTCTTTTATGAAGAAGACTATTCAATTCAAATGGGATTTATTGGAAAGAATTAAACACAACTCTGAAGATTGGGAACTCGATGAAGGTAATGAGTCAGGTATAAACCTTAAGTTTGATTGTGTTAAATCTTTTATGGATACCGATGCTTTTCGTGAATTTAACACTAAATATGGACTTGACTCTGAGATAGTAGCTTCTTTTTGTGAATCATTTGCTACTCATGTTGATCTCCCTAAGGAGAAGTGGTTTAAATATCATCCTCCCATTGAAGTGAAAGTGGTAGAACCTATTAAAGTTGAAGAAGAAACTATTACTTACAATGTTGATCCTGTTGTTCCTATTGCTTATATTGAAAAACCACATTTCCCTGTTAGGATAAAAGATCATGCTAAAGCTTCAATTGTGGTTCGTAAGAGTTATACTAGAACACCTACACCCCTTAAACAAATTAAAGTTGAACCTAGTATTGCTATGGTTAAAGATCTCTTGGTCGATAATATTGATGGGCATGTTATTTATTTCTGTGATGAAGCTGCTAGAATTGCCAAACCCGATGATAAAGATAAACATAGACCTATTGTTTGCATGCCTGTTGTTTCTGTTAAAATAGGAGATCATTGTTATCATGGTTTATGTGATGTGGGTGCTAGTGTGAGTGCAATTCCTTTTACTTTATATCAAGAAATTATGGACGATACTGCACCTGCTGAAATAGAAGATATTGATGTTACTATTAAGCTTGCTAATAGAGATACTATATCACCAATTGGGATTGTTAGAGATGTTGAAGCCTTGTGTGGGAAAATAAAATATCCTACTGATTTTCTAGTTCTTGGTTCTCCACAAGATGACTTTTGTCCCATTATATTTGGTAGACCTTTTTTGAACACTGTTAATGCTAGGATAGACTGTGATACGTCTCCAACGTAACTATATTTTTTGATTATTCCATGCTGTTATATTATCATTCTTGGATGTTTTACAATCATTTTATAGCAACTTTATATCATTTTTTGGGACTAACCTATTGACATAGTGCCCAGTGCCAGTTGCTGTTTTTTACTTCGCAGAAAATCAATACCAAACGGAGTCCAAACACAGCGAAACTTTTTGGAGAATTTTTCTGGGCCAGAAGACACACGATGGGCCAAAGAAGTACCAGAGGGGTGCCCCGAGGGGGGCACAACCCACCTGGGCGCGCCAGGGCCCCCAGGCGCGCCCAGGTGGGTTGTGCCCCCCTCGGTGGCCTCCTGCACCGCCTCTTTGCTCTATAAATACCCCAATATTCCAGAAACCCTAGTGGAGTCGACGAAAAACAATTCCAGCCGCCGCTAGTTCCAGAAACCACAGATCCAATCTAGACACCATCACAGAGGGGTTCATCATCCTCATTGGTGCCTCTCCGATGATGCGTGAGTAGTTCATTGTAGACCTACGGGTCCGTGCTACTTCTTGAGCTTGCGTTGGTTTTTCCCTTGAAGAGGAAAGGGTGATGCAGCAAAGTAGAGATAAGTATTTCCCTCAGTTAGAGAACCAAGTGCGTTGTGTGCGTTTTCGATGAATCTATGGTTTGTATTGGAGGGCATAAGCTATAGCAAAGTTGGAATATAGTAGATATAATGCAAAAATAAAATATGAATGGGTTTGCAACAATACTTAGAGTAGTGATTTGCTTTGTTATACTAACGGATCTCACAAAGGTTTTGTTGAGTTTTGTGTGATTGAAGTTTTCAAGTTTTAGGTGAGATCACGATGGATGAAGGAATAAGGAGTAAGAAGAGCCTAAGCTTGGGGATGCCCCATGGCATCCCAAGCTATTATCTTAAAGAGAAGCAAGCAACTAAGCTTGGGGATGCCCGAGTGGCATCCCCTCTTTCTTCTAACGACCATTGGTATTTTACTTGGAGCTATATTTTTATTCATCACATATCATGAGTTTTGCTTGGAGCGTCTTGTTTGATATGAGTCTATGTTTGTTTTGCTATTTATTTTAAGTCATCTATCCTTGCTGGACATACCTATTTGAGAGAGCCAAAATTATGCTATGATTTGTTAGAATTGCTCTCTGTGCTTCACTTAAATCTTTTTGAGCTATGGAATTGCTCTAGTGCTTCACTTATATCTTTTTGAGCACGGTGTGCTTTAGTATTTTTGAAGAAATGCTCTCATGCTTCACTTAGATTTATTTGAGAGTTAGTAAAAAAATTAAGAAATTCTCTCATGCTTCACTTAAATTATTTTGAGAGAAGAAAATTTGTATGCTTATGTTCTTCACTTAGATTTGTTTGAGCTATCAAAAGCAACATATGAAATTAGTCCCAAAGTGATAGATATTCAAGAGGGGTATAATAAAAACTTTCATGAAGATCATTGGACAAAATAAACTTGATTCCTTGTAATAGTTTTGCGATATGATGATATAATATGTGAGTCATGTTGATGAGTAATTATGCTTTAGTAAGAATATTGGTGTTAAGGTTTGTGATTCCCTATGCAAGCACGAAAGTCAATAGTTATGCAATGAAGCTACATCCTACTTGTGGTGCATTATTCGGTGTTAGTTATGCTTAATGCTCGCTTATGAGATTTTTCATTTCTTGGCTGGATGCTTCTCAATCTTTTTGCTAGCCTTCACTTGCACTAAGTATGATCACTACTTGTGCATCCAAAATCCTTAAACCAGTTTTGCCACATGAGTCCACTATAACTACCTATATCCGGTATTCTTTTGCCATTCTAAGCAAATTTGTATGTGCCATCTCTAATCTTCAAAATAAATTTCTCTTTTGTGTGCTCATACCGCTCATGAAACGGTAGGGGGTGGCTGATATTTTTCCATGCTAGATGTGTTATTCTCAAGATGAGTGTTGATTCACTTGTCATTGCATGAGATTATGGCAAAGGTATTAGGGATGCCCAGTCCCGAAATGAAAAATGAATTTACTTTATGTTGTCAAATAATAAATTCCTTGGAAAGTGTTGGTATGGACGGCACCCATGGATTCGGTTAGCCCTGGAATGTGAAAGTATGGTGGAAAAAGGAATAAAGTTTATTTTCTGTTTGGGAACCGCCTATGATATATCTAGCATGGAAAGTATTGGGAACTACTCAATCGTTTTCGTTGACAGGAAAAGCATGCCACCCAAAATGTTTTTATCTCTATCTTTTTCACTTTGAGCTCTGGCCCCTCTACAAATCCCTACTTCCCTCTGCGAAGGGCCTTTCTTCTACTTTATGCGATTTTTATTTTTACTTGAGTCTCCATCTTCTCTTATAAAGCACCAACTAAGGGGCACTATGATCGTACTTGAGCACTGGGTGTAGCTAATATGCGAGTGTGTTTCATGAATGGATCAATGATTGAGCATAATGGGCTAGGGATAACTTGCTTTAGTGTTGATATTTTGAAAGACATGGTTGCTTGTTGATATGCTTGAGTATTGAAATCTTCATGTCAAAACTAGACTATTGCTTTGAATTATCTAAAAGTCCAAATGTCCATGCTACAAAGAAAAGATTATGTGATGAACATGTTAGGCAGCATTCCACATCAAAAATCCTGTTTTTATCATTTACCTACTCGAGGACGAGCAGGAATTAAGCTTGGGGATGCTGATACGTCTCCAACGTATATATAATTTTTGATTGTTCCATGCTGTTATATTATCATTCTTGGATGTTTTACAATCATTTTATAGAAACTTTATATCATTCTTTGGGACTAACCTATTGACATAGTGCCCAGTGCTAGTTGCTGTTTTTTACTTCGCAGAAAATCGATACCAAACGGAGTCCAAACGCAGCGAAACTTTTTGGAGAATTTTTCTGGGCCAGAAGACACATGATGTGCCAAAGAAGTACCAGAGGGGTGCCCCTAGGGGGGCACAACCCACCAGGGCCCGCCTGGCCCAGGCGCGCCCTGGTGGGTTGTGCCCACCTCAGTGGCCTCCCGCACCGCCTCTTTGCTCTATAAATACCCCAATATTACAGAAACCCTAGGGGAGTCGACGAAAAACAATTCCAGCCGCCGCAAGTTCCAGAAACCACAGATCCAATCTAGACACCATCACGGAGGGGTTCATCATCCTCACTGGTGCCTCTCCGATGATGCGTGAGTAGTTCATTGTAGACCTACGGGTCCGTGCTACTTCTTGAGCTTGCGTTGGTTTTTCCCTTGAAGAGGAAAGGGTGATGCAGCAAAGTAGAGATAAGTATTTCCCTCAGTTAGAGAACCAAGGTATCAATCCAGTAGGAGACAATGCACAAATCACCAATACCTGCACAAACAATCAAACAACTTGCACCCAACATGATAAAAGGGTTGTCAATCCCTTCACGGTTACTTGCAAAAGTGAGATCTGATAGAGATAGATGAAACTAAACAAAAGATAAAGTAAATATTTTTGGGTTTTTTGGTTTATAGATCAGAAAGTAAAAGATTAGAAAATAGTAGATCGGAAACTTATATGATGGAAAATAGACCCGGGGGCCATAGGTTTCACTAGAGGCTTCTCTCAAGATAGAAAATAATAAGGTGGGTGAACAAATTACTGTCGAGCAATTAATAGAAAAGCGCAAAGTTATGACGATATCTAAGGCAATGATTATGAAATATAGGCATCACGTCCGTGTCAAGTAGACCGAAACGATTCTGCATCTACTACTATTACTCCACACATCGACCGACTCCTACCTGCATCTAGAGTATTAAGTTCATGAAGAACAGAGGAACGCATTAAGTAAGATGACATGATGTAGAGGAATAAACTCAAACAATATGATGTAAACCCCATCTTTTTATCCTCGATGGCAACAATACAATACGTGCCTTGATGCCCATACTGTCACTGGGAAAGGACACCGCAAGATTGAACCCAAAGCTAAGCACTTCTCTCATTGCAAGAAAAACCAATCTAGTTGGCCAAACCAAACCGATAGTTCGAACAGAATTACAAAGATATCAAATCATGCATAAAAGAATTCAGAGAAGATTCAAATAATATTCATAGATAAGCTGATCATAAATCCACAATTCATCGGATCTCGACAAACACACCGCAAAAGAAGATTACATCGGATAGATCTCCAAGAACATCGAGGAGAACATGGTATTGAGAATCAAAGAGAGAGAAGAAGCCATCTAGCTACTAGCTATGCACCCGTAGGTCTGAGGTAAACTACTCACGCTTCATCGGAAGGGCAATAGAGTTGATGTAGAAGCCCTTCATGATCGAATCCCCCTCTGGCAGGATGCCAGAAAAGGCCCCAAGATGGGATCTCACAGGAACAGAAGGTTGCGGCGGTGGAAAAGTGTTTTCGTGGATGCTTCTGGTGGTTTGGGAATATATGTGAATATATTGGAGCAAGAATTAGGTCAGGGGAGTCACGAGGGGCCCACAAGGCATGGGGTGCGCCCTCCCCCCTTGTTGCTGCCTCGTGGCTCTTCCGACTTGATCTCCAAGTCTCCTGGGTGTCTTCTGGTCCAAGAAAAATCATCGCGAAGGTTTTATTCCGTTTGGACTCCGTTTGGTATTCCTTTTCTGCGAAGCTCAAAAACAAGGAAAAACAGGAACTGGCACTGGGCTCTAGGTTAATAGGTTAGTCCCAAAAATAATATAAAATAGCATATTAATGCATATAAAACATCCAAAACAGATAATATAATAGCATGGAACAATAAAAAATTATAGATACGTTGGAGACGTATCAAGCATCCCCAAGCTTAATTCATGCTCGTCCTCAAGTAGGTAAATGATAAAAACAGAATTTTTAATGTGGAATGCTACCTAACATATTTATCCATGTAATTTTCTTTATTGTGGCATGAATGTTCAGATCCATAATATTCAAAACAAAAGTTTAATATTGACATAAAAACAATAATACTTCAAGCATACTAACAAGGCAATTATGTCTTCTCAGAATAACATGGACAAAGAAAGCTTATCCCTACAAAATCATATAGTCTGGCTATGCTCCATCTTCATCACACAAAATATTCAAATCATGCACAACCCCAATGACAGGCCAAGCAATTGTTTCATACTTTTGTTGTTCTTGAACTTTTTCAACTTTCACGCAATACATGAGTGTGAGCCATGGACATAGCACTATAGGTGGAATAGAATATGGTGGTTGTGGAGAAGACAAAAAGAAGGAGATAGTCTCACATCAACTAGGCATATCAACGGGCTATGGAGATGCCCATCAATAGATATCAATGTGAGTGAGTAGGGATTGCCATGCAACGGATGCACTAGAGCTATAAGTTTATGAAAGCTCAGAAAGAAACTAAGTGGGTGTGCATCCAACTCGCTTGCTCACGAAGACCTAGGGCAATTTGAGGAAGCCCATCATTGGAATATACAAGCCAAGTTCTATAATGAAAAATTCCCACTAGTATATGAAAGTGACAACATAGGAGACTCTCTATCATGAAGATCATGGTGTTACTTTGAAGCACAAGTGTGGTAAAAGGATAGTAACATTGCCCCTTCTCTCTTTTCTCTCATTTATTATTATTATTATTTTGGGCTCTCTTTTTTTTTGCCTCTTTTTCCCCCCCTTTTTTTTTATTTTATTTTTCGTTGGAGTCTCATCCCGACTTGTGGGGGAATCATAGTCTCCATCATCCTTTCCTCACATGGGACAATGCTCTAATAATGAAGATCATCACACTTTTATTTACTTACAACTCAAGAATTACAACTCGATACTTAGAACAAAATATGACTCTATATGAATGCCTCCGGCGGTGTACCGGGATGTGCAATGAATCAAGAGTGACATGTACGAAAGAATTATGAACGGTGGCTTTGCCAGAAATACGATGTCAACTACATGATCATGCAAAGCAATATGACAATGATGAAGCGTGTCATAATAAACAGAACGGTGGAAAGTTACATGGCAATATATCTCGGAATGGCTATGGAAATGCCATAATAGGTAGGTATGGTGGCTGTTTTGAGGAAGGTATATGGTGGGTGTATGGTACCGGCGAAAGTTGCGCGGCACTAGAGAGGCTAGCAATGGTGGAAGGGTGAGAGTGTGTATAATCCATGGACTCAACATTAGTCATAAAGAACTCACATACTTATTGCAAAAATCTATTAGTTATCGAAACGAAGTACTACGCACATGCTCCTAGGGGGATAGATTGGTAGGAAAAGACCATCGCTCGTCCCCGACCGCCACTCATAAGGAAGACAATCAATAAATAAATCATGCTTCGACTTCATCAGATAACGGTTCACCATACGTGCATGCTACGGGAATCACAAACTTTAACACAAGTATTTCTACAATCCACAATTACTCACTAGCATGACTCTAATATCACCATCTTTATATATCAAAACAATCATACGGAATCAAACTTCTCATAGTATTCAATGCACTTTATATGAAAGTTTTTATGATACCCCTCTTGGATGTCTATCATATTAGGACTAAATTTATAACCAAAGCAAATTACCATGCTGTTAAGAGACTCTCAAAATAATATAAGTGAAGTGAGAGTTCAATAATTTCTATAAAATAAAGCCACCGCCGTGCTCTAAAAAGATATAAGTGAAGCACTAGAGCAAAATTGCCTAGCTCAAAAGATATAAGTGAAGCACATAGAGTATTCTAATAAATCACGATTCATGCGTGTCCCTCTCAAAAGGTGTGTACAGCAAGGATGATTGTGGCAAACTAAAAATCAAAGACTCATATCATACAAGACACTCCAAGCAAAACACATATCATGTGATGAATAAAAATATAGCCTCAAGTAAAGTTACCGATAGACGAAGATGAAAGAGGGGGTGCCTTCCGGGACATCCCCAAGCTTAGGCTCTTGGTTGTCCTTGAATATTACCTTGGGGTGCCTTGGGCATCCCCAAGCTTAGGCTCTTGCCACTCCTTATTCCATAGTCCATCAAATCCTTACCCAAAACTTGAAAACTTCACAACACAAAACTCAACAGAAAATCTCATAAGCTCCGTTAGTATAAGAAAATAAATCACCACTTTTGGTACTGTTGTGAACTCATTCTTTATTTATATTGGCATAATATCTACTGTATTCCAACTTTTCCATGGTTCATACGCCCTGATACTACCCATAGATTCATCAAAATAAGCAAACAACACATAGAAAACAGAATCTGTCAAAAACAGAACAGTCTGTAGTAATCTGTAACTCTCGAATACTTCTGTAACTCTAAAAAATTCTGAACAATTAGGACAGCCTGCGAAATTTGTTTATTAATCTTCTGCAAAAAGAATCAGTATTTTATCACACTTGTGGTTAAAATTAAAATTGTTTTCTGAGCGCAAAAGTTTCTATTTTTTAGCAAGATCAAATCAACTATCACCGCAAGCCATCCCAAAGGTCTTACTTGGCACAAACACTAATTAAAACACAAAAACACATCTAAACAGAGGCTAGATGGATTATTAATTTAAAAACAAAACCAAAAAGCAAAGAACAAAAATAAAATTGGGTTGCCTCCCAACAAGCGCTATTGTTTAACGCCCTTAGCTAGGCATAAAAACACAAATAGATCTAGGTATTGTCATCTTTGGTATGCAATCCATAAGTAGCTCTCATAGTAGATTCATATGGCAACTTAATTTTCTTCCTAGGAAAGTGTTCCATGCCCTTCCTTAATAGAAATTGAAATCTAATGTTTCCTTCTTTCATATCAATAATTGCACCAATCGTTCTAAGGAAAGGTCTACCAAGAATAATTGGACATGTAGGATTGTAATCTATATCAAGAACAATAAAATCTATGGGTACATAATTCCTATTTGCAACAATAATAATATCATTAATCCTTACCATAGGTTTCTTAATAGTGGAATCCGCAATATGCAAATTTAAAGAACAATCATCAAATTCACGAAAACCTAACACATCACATAAAGTTTTTGGAATCGTGGAAACGCTAGCACCCAAATCACACAAAGCATGGCACTCATAATCTTTAATCTTAATCTTAATAGTAGATTCCCACTCATCATAAAGTTTTCTAGGAATAGAAACTTCCAATTCAAGCTTTTTTTCAAAAGGTTGCATCATAGCATCAACGATATGTTTAGTAAAAGCTTTGTTTTGATTATAAGCATGAGGAGAATTCAACATGGATTGCAACAAGGAAATACAATCTATTAAAGAACAATTATCATAATTAAATTCCTTGAAATCCAAAAGAGTGGGTTCATTGCTACTTAAAGTTTTGACCTCTCCAATCCCACTTTTATCAATTTTTGCATCAAGATCTAAAAACTCCGAATCATTGGGATGCCTTTTAACTAAAGTTGACTCATCTCCAGTCCCATCTTTATCAAGATTTATATTGGAAAACAAAGATTCGATAGGAGTCACATCAATCACTTTAAGATCTTTATCTTTATTTAAAGACTCCGGTTTAGCGGCCATCATATTTACTAAGGTAGCTTGTTTATCAGAAATTTGGCCTACTAAATTTTCAAGATGAGCAAACTGAGATTTCAAACCATAAAATTCCTTAGACATATCGTCGAGCTCTTTATTCATGTATTCCATAAAACTTTTATGCTCCTTGAGCTCATTTCTAAAGAAATTATTATGCTCAAATTGCAAAGACATGAAGCTCCTAACATTACTTTCAATTTCTTCCAACCTCTTATAGTAAGGATCAGAATTCTTAGGCTGAGCCATCGTGACGAGCTTATGTACAAGCGAACAAAAAGCAAACGAAGAAGACGAACGGAAGAGGGGCGAAAAAAGGCAAATCTTTTCCAAAATTGTTTTAGAAGTGGGGGAGAGGAAAATGAGAGGCAAATGGCGAATAATGTAATGCAAGAGATGAGAGTTTATGATGGGTACTTGGTATGTCTTGACTTGGCGTAGATCTCCCCGGCAACGGCGCCAGAAATTCTTCCTGCTACTTCTTGAGCTTGCGTTGGTTTTCCCCTTGAAGAGGAAAGGGTGATGCAGCAAAGTAGAGATAAGTATTTCCCTCAGTTAGAGAACCAAGGTATCAATCCAGTAGGAGACAACGCACAAATCACCAATACCTGCACAAACAATCAAACAACTTGCACCCAACGCGATAAAGCGGTTGTCAATCCCTTCACGGTTACTTGCAAAAGTGAGATCTGATAGAGATAGATGAAAATAAACAAAAGATAAAGTAAATATTTTTGGGTTTTTTGGTTTATAGATCGGAAAGTAAAAGATTGCAAAATAGTAGATCAGAAACTTACATGATGGAAAATAGACCCGGGGGCCATAGGTTTCACTAGAGGCTTCTCTCAAGATAGCAAATAATACGGTGGGTGAACAAATTATTGTCGAGCAATTGATAGAAAAGCGCAAAGTTATGACGATATCTAAGGCAATGATTATGAAATATAGGCATCATGTCTGTTTCAAGTAGACCGAAACGATTCTGCATCTACTAATATTACTCCACACAACCACCGACTCCTGCCTGCATCTACAGTATTAAATTCATGAAGAACAGAGTAACGCATTAAGTAAGATGACATGATGTAGAGGAATAAACTCAAACAATATGATGTAAACCCCATCTTTTTATCCTCGATGGCAACAATACAATACGTGCCTTGATGCACCTACTGTCACTAGGAAAGGACACCGCAAGATTGAACCCAAAGCTAAGCACTTCTCCCATTGCAAGAAAAACCAATCTAGTTGGCCAAACCAAACCGATAGTTCGAACAGAATTACAAAGATATCAAATCATGCATAAAAGAATTCAGAGAAGATTCAAATAATATTCATAGATAAGCTGATCATAAATCCACAATTCATCGGATCTCGACAAACACACCGCAAAAGAAGATTACATCGGATAGATCTCCAAGAACATCGAGGAGAACATGGTATTGAGAATCAAAGAGAGAGAAGAAGCCATCTAGCTACTAGCTATGGACCCGTAGGTCTGAGGTAAACTACTCACGGTTCATCGGAAGGGCAATGGAGTTGATGTAGAAGCCCTCCGTGATCGAATCCCCCTCCGACAGGATGCCGGAAAAGGCCCCAAGATGGAACTCACGGGAACAGAAGGTTGCGGCGGTGGAAAAGTGTTTTCGTGGATGCTTCTGGTGGTTTGGGAATATATGTGAATATATAGGAGGAAGAATTAGGTCAGGGGAGTCACGAGGGCCCACAAGGCAGGGGGCGCGCCCTCCCCCCTTGTGGCCACCTTGTGGCTCTTCCGACTTGATCTCCAAGTCTCCTGGGTGTCTTCTGGTCCAAGAAAAATCATCGCAAAGGTTTTATTCCGTTTGGACTCTGTTTGGTATTCCTTTTCTGCGAAACTCAAAAACAAGGAAAAAACAGAAACTGGCACTGGGCTACAAGTTAATAGGTTAGTCCGAAAAATAATATAAAATAGCATATTAATGCATATAAAACATCCAAAACAGATAATATAATAGCATGGAACAATAAAAAATTATAGATACGTTGGAGACGTATCAGTCCGTAGTTAGTAGCTAGATGGCTTCCTCTCTCTCTCTCTTTTGATTCTCAATACAATGGTCTCTTGGAGATCTATTTGATGTAACTCTTTTTGCGGTGTGTTTGTTGGGATCCAATGAACTTTGAGTTTATGATCAGATCTATGTTTTTATCCATGAAAGTTATTTGAGTCTTTTGATCTCTTATATGCATGATTACTTATAGCCTCGTATTTCTTCTTCGAATCTTTGGTTTAGTTAGGCCGACTAGATCGATTTTTCTTGCCATGGGAAGAGGTGCTTTGTGATGGGTTCGATCTTACGGTGCTCGATCCCAATGACAGAAGGGGAAACGACACATATGTATCGTTGCTATTAAGGATAACAAGATGGGGTCTATTCCTATATGAGCTGATCTTGTCTATCATGTCATCGTTCTTATTGAATTACTCCGTTTCTCCATGAACTTAATGTAACACCCCTGTGTAATAATCACTGTGATCATCTACTAATAATGCCAAGTCATCCTCATTTGCAGTGCTTAGTCACAATGGTTAAAGATTCAATTCAAATCCTTCTCTGAAAATCAATTCAAATTCAAAGTGAAAATTGCAGTTGATCAAAACTTGTTGGAAAAATGTTCACCTGCTAGCAAATATTCCAAAACCATTTACTGTTAAGGAATATAACATCATCATCAATTCAAAATGGGCCTAAAGCATTTTAAAACAGAGCCAAATCAGCACAAAAATGCCATTTCCATTTTTAGAAAATCCCAAATGAATTCCAAAATTGCTCAAACTTTTTGTGGCAGTGCTGGATATTGCAATGAACTTATGTGACCAAGTTTCACATTTTTGCAAAATCATTTGGTAGCTCAAATAAATTGCTAAACCCTGCTGTAAAAAGAAAAGGGCTGAAAACTAAAAAAAGAAAAAGGCCACTGTGCACTGGCCTAAGTGCACAGTGCCCCGAACCAGCCCATCAGTCCCATCTCTCTCTCATCCCTCGCTCTCTCTCCTGTGCGTGTCGCCACGCCCGTGGCCGCGCCGGCGAGCGCCGGCGAAACGGCGACAGCGCGACGCCACCGACGCCCACCGACGCGAGGGGATAAGGCCCCGGCCTCGTTCGTTCCCCCTAGACCTCCCCGTCCATTTCCCCCTTCCTCCTCGCTCTTCCCTCCTCGTTTCCATCGACGCCCGAGCGCGGTCACCGCCGTTCACCGTCGTCACCGCGGCCACAGCCATCGCCTCGCTTCGCTGATCTGTTCGTCGCCCTTGCTGTCCCCAACTACCCCGTCCTCAACCACGAGTGCGAGCAGGAGGGCTCTGCATCGCCAGGATAGAGCCGACCCCTTTGCTTCGATCGCCGGCGCTTCTCCGACGAACCCCACCGTTCTGCTGCTACTAAACCCCCAAGGGCCACCGTGTGTGCCGCTCGGTGAGCTCCTCCGCCTCCTACTCCTCTCCGTTAGCTCCCTCGCGCGCCGTAGCTGGTTACCGCCGTGCCCGTGCTCTGTTCGCCGCCGACGAGCTCGTGGCCGTCATTGTGGTCATTGTCACGGCCGCCTGAGGCAACTATCGAGCTCCTGGTGCTCTCAGGAGCCCGACAAGCACGCACACGAGCCTCCCCGTGCCTCCTAGCGCTGTTTTCGTTGAGGTCCCGTATGCGCCGCCTCCGTGGCTCGTCGCCGGCCATGTTTCCGGCCACCTCCGGCCAGGGCACCACCGCTGTTCGACGCGCAGGCGAGCGCTCATTCGAACGTGCCCTTGCGCGCGCCAAATGGTGCCCCCTAGCCCATTTCCGACGCAGGCAGTGCGTCGCCGCCGTGTTTTGGCGTCGCCGCCGGTGAGTCGCCGGCCCCGCTGAGCTGGCATGTGTGGGGCCCACCCCTGTGAGGCTGCCAGTGGGCCCCCTGGCCCCGGTTGACCACGTTGACCATGGTCAACTGTGCTGACTGGGCACACAGTGCCACTGACACCCGGGCCCCACCGCATAATTAACCTAATTATGACAATTTACTAAATAAAATAATTAGCTAAATTATATAGCCACTGACAAGTGGGACCCAGATGTTAATTAACTCAGATTAGTTAAAATTAACCCTCTGTTAGCCTCTGTCACTGACATATGGGTCCTAGTGACCCCACTGGTCAGGTTTGGCTTGGTCAGTGCGTCTGCTGACCGCTGACATCATCCCCCTGTCATGCTGAGGTCATAATGAATTTCTGTTAAAAAAATAATTCCAGAAAATGTTATAATCTTTGAAAATCCGTAGAAAATAAACCGTAGCTCGGATTGAAAAACTTTCTACATGAAAGTTGATCAGAACGACGAGACAATTCTGATCGTGCCGTCTGTTTCCATGTAGGAACCCTCTACGTAGGTGAACCCATAACTTTCCGCCCATTTTCGGTAGATGAATAGTGCATATATACCAGTTAATAAATCCAACTTAAATCCTAAAATAACTAAAATGACTTAGACATATCTTTAGGCAACCCAGCACTGCACCATAGCATAGCATGCTCCATGTTGCATATGTTTGCTATGTATTTATCTGTTTCCTCCCCCTCTTCTCTCTTGTTAGACCCTGACACCGATGTAGTCCCCGTGGCCGACGCAGCTTCGGAGTACGACTACACAGTTGACGATCAGACCCTTGCCGCAGAGCTTCCAGGCAAGCATCCCTTTTTTGAACATTCTGATATCGCCTATTCCCTTCTCTCTTATGCTTGCATTAGAAATTGCTGCTGCTACTGCTTTACCTATTCTGATGCATGGCCTGATTTTGTAACCTGCTATTGATAATTACCTGCTTATCCTAAACTACTTAGAATAGGCTGGTTAGTACCCCAGTGACCCCCAGTTGTTCAGTTGCCCCGCTGGATTATCAGAGGACTTGATCATCATCATCAACAACCAGGCCCCGGCACCGCACATCACCTCCCCTCTTTCTGCACGACACCACAGCGTTACTATCGCGTGCCAAGGGTGAAACCTCATAAGCACTTCTGATGATAACTCTATGGAGTAGTTACTCAGGCGTGGTCATCGAGGGTGATTCCTCTTTCTCCACCACCGATAACGACGATGTCGTGCAATACCTCAAGTGTGGACCTCGAGGGTGATGCCTCTTAAGTTCACCTTGATGTTTACATCAGGTGGGAATCCAACGAGGGTGATGCCTCGGATTCCTTCTTGATGTGGTAGCCACACGGATTGCCTTTACATTACTGATGATACTGATTAAACTGGATAAAGATGGGTCAGCCCTGAGGGGTACCCGCGTGAGCATATTTGCGAGAGATGTGGAGTTGGGTTGACCTGGAAGGTGCCCGCGAGATAACTATGTGGCGTGGCTGGGCATTTCTTAGCCCTTGCCGCAAGTCCACGAGACGGGGCGACGGGGTCACATCGATCGTGAGTCTCTGCTCGTTACCGTGCGCTCCTAAATCACTAACGGTTTGGATATTTGATCCGAGGGGGCCTCTGGACCGACAGCGCTAACCATCATGCGTGAATAATATGGGTACTCTGCGTCGTGCGCATCAGCCGAAGCTTCCTTGACGTCAGCGACTGTGCGGCGCGCGCCGGGTTGGACCGCGTTAAGCACCCTCCGTTGTACTGGAGGCTGCTAGGTCTGCTCGCCGGCTGCCCTCGCAACGCGAAGGAGTGCCTGGGGCGATGGCCCAAGACCCCTGGGTGCATAGGTTAGTCCGGCGTGCTGACCTCTCTTCTAAGCCTAGGTCGGGCTGCGACGTATCGTTTAGCCGAGGCCGGGCTTGACCCAGTAAAGTGTGTCCGGCCGGAGTTGATCGAGCGTGGTGGGTAAGTTGGTGCACCCCTGTAGGGAAGAAAACATCTATCGATAGCCGCGTCCACGGTAACAGACAGTCGGAGTTGTATCCCGATCGATACAACTAGAACCTAACAGCTGAGATGATAACTGGATAGTATGGCTCTGGGATTGCTTTCTCGCAGGGAGTCGAGGAAGGATCTCTGGACGAGGTTGATGACACTACTATTACTTTACATTATGCTAATCTGCACTCTTCTAATGCTGCAAGACCGCTGAAGATGATGAAGATGCTAGTCTTCGATAGGACTAGGCTTTCCCCTCTATTCTGGCATTTCTGTAGCCCAGTCCACATATACAGCCTCCCTTTGATAATGTTGCATATGTAGTGTAGATCCTTGCTTGCTGAGTACTTCGGATGAGTACTCATGGTTGCTTTGCTTTCTTTTTCTCCCCATATCCGTTTGATGCAACCAGATGACAGAGCCCCTGAGACCGCTGCCCCCGTCGATGACTACCACTACTACCCTGAGGGTGGCTACTACTACGAGCTGGCCGACGATCAGGTGTAGGTTCGGAGGGTCCCAGGCAGGAGGCCTGCGCCTTTTCGATCGTAGCTTTTGTTTTGCCCCGCCTTCTTAAAGGCCTATCTTTTTCTCTGATATATCTGTACTCGGATACCTGATGCTTCCGTTGACGTTTGTATGCAAGCTTATGTATTCGAGCCCTCGAGGCCCCTGGCTTGTAATATAAAGCTTGTATGACTTTATTTATGTTTTAGAGTTGTGTTGTGATATCTTCATGTCAGTCCTTAGGCTTGATCATGTGCATTTGCATGTATGGTAGTGCACGATTAAGCCGGGGGCGTCACAGGTTGGTATCAGAGCCGACTACCTCTAGGAATCCCCCTTTCCAACTCCTTAGCCGAAGTTGAGTCTAGTAACCGAAAACTGTTTTACTAACTTGGCTGTGTGGCTTACGGGCCCACGTCGCCAACTGGGTGGTATTAGGATCTTTTATTCCTCGTCTATACTCTGGGACTCTGATCTCTCTTCCTTTTGGGTCAAAATTTTTACTAACTCCAACATTAGGTTCTCGTGATCACATCCACTCGGAGTTCTGAAATTACCCCCCTTGCTTCGAGATTGTGGGCCAGGTTATGCTTACAAGATCCTTTTATCAAGGGCACCCTGTGTTGTCACTTGCAGAATCCTTGCTCCATCAGTTTTCTCCGACGTTGATGTAGCCTTTGCTATGTCTCGTTGTGTACTTCCTTACCGCGTGCCTGCGTGCTGCCTAGCATGTCTAGCTTTTGAAATTGCGCCACTAAAGTTGTACATCTCATGCACCCAACGGCTGGGTTAGTGAATTATCATGCTCATATCACTTAGAACGCCGAGGCTCAAATTTATGCCTTGAATGCGTTAAACGCTTCTCCGCTTGAGGGGATCGAAAACATTCCAGTCGTCCGTGACTTCCAGGATGTTTTTCCAGAAGAACTTCCAGGAATACCCCCTGCTAGAGATGTCAAGTTTGTCATCGACTTGAAGCCTGGCACTACCCCTATTGCGAAACATCCTTATAAGATGCCTCCTCACCACCTTCTCGAGCTTAAGGAAGAAATAGACAAGTCACTTAAGAAGGGCTTTATCCATCCAAGTTCCTCTGCCTGGGGAGTACCTTCTCTCTTTGTCAAAAAGAAAGATGGTACGAATAGGTTGGTCCAAGATTACCGTCCTATCAACCAGGCAACCATTCAGAATAAGTATCCACTTCCTCGGATCAATGACTTGTATGATCAAGTTGCTGGATCATCTATATTCTCTAAACTCGACTTGAGGTTGGGTTATCATCAGATCCGTGTCCGCGAAGAGGATATTCCGAAGACTGCCTTTTTTACTCGATATGGCTCCTATGAGTACACTGTCATGTCATTTGGCTTAACCAATGCTCCAGCTACGTTCTCCCGCCTAATGAATTATATCTTCATGGATTACCTCGACAAGTTCGTCGTGGTATATCTGGGTGATATTCTGGTATACTCGAAGAATAAGGAAGAACATGCCGAACATCTTCGCCTTGTCCTAGAAAGGCTTCGAGAACACAAGTTGTATGCCAAGTACTCCAAATGCGAATTCTGGCTTTCTGAAGAGACCTACCTTGGACATGTGATTTCCAAGGACGGTATCGCCGTTAACCCGGAGCGTGTTCAGGCTATTCTTGACTAGACTCCTCCGAAGAATGCCAAGCAAGTCCGAAGTTTTCTCGGCCTTGCAAGTTATTGCCGTCGATTCGTCGAGAACTTTTCCAAGATTGCCAAGCCCCTGACTAATCTGCTCCACAAAGGCGTTAAGTTTGAGTTGACAGACAAATGTCAGGAGAGTTTCCAGACCCTCAAGGACAAGCTAACCTCTGCTCCAGTGCTTGCTCCTCCCGATTCTCGCAAGGACTTTGTGATATATTGTGACGCCTCTCGTCAAGGATTAGGCTGTGTCCTAATGCAAGAGCGAAAGGTAATTGCATATGCCTCGCGACAATTGCGTCCGCATGAAGAAAACTATCTAGTGCATGATCTCGAACTCGTTGTTGTGATCTATGCTTTGAAGTAGTGGCGACACTACCTTCTTGGTAATCGGTGTGAGATTTATACCGATCATCAGAGTCCGAAGTATTTGTTCACTCAACCGGATCTTAATCTCCGTGAACAGCGATGGTTGGAAACAATCACGGACTATGACTGTGTTATTTCTTATACCCCTGGCAAGGCTAATGTGATGGCTGATGCCTTGAGCCGCAAGTCCTATTGCAACAACCTCATGGTTAAGCAAGCTCAACCCCAGTTATATGAAGAACTGCGCAAGCTGAACCTCTGTATCGTTCCGCAGGGTTCTCTTAATAACCTTGTGGTACAGCCAGACCTTGAGAAAGCTGTTAAGATTGCGTAAGCTAAAGATGCCGAAGTTGATTTGATGAAGAAAGAGCTTCACCTTGAGAAGTACAGGGATTTCTCGGTTGCTGAAGATGGAACCTTGTATTTCAGAGACCGCATTGTGGTACCTCGCTTCGAGCTTATGACTGACAAGGTCATGAAGGAGGCACATGATACACCACTGTCTATCCATCCGGGTAGCACCAAGATGTATCGTGATCTTTGTCAGAGGTACTGGTGGTCTAAGATGATGCAGGATATTGCTCGATATGTTGCTGAATGTGACGTTTGTCGTTGCGTTAAAGCAGAACATCAGAAGCCTGTTGGAATTCTACGACCGCTCCCTATTCCTTTATGGAAATGAGATAAGGTTCAAATGGATTTCATTACTGGCCTTCCCAAGTCACAGAAGGGTCACGATGCTATTCTTGTCGTCGTCGACCAACTCTCTAAGCTGGCACACTTTCTGCCTGTCAAGGAGACTATCACTGCTAGCCAGTTAGCAGAGTTATATATCTCCAGAATTGTATCACTCCACGGTATTCCGAAGGATATTAGTTCGGACCGTGGCGGTCTTTTCACCTCCAAGTTCTGGGAAAGTTTCCAATAAGCTATGGGAACTCACATCACCTGGAGTTCAGCTTATCATCCCCAATCCCAAGGCCAAGTCGAGCGAGTAAATCAAGTGCTTGAAGATATGCTTCGGGCTTGTGTTATATCGTTCAGTAAGAAATGGGAAGAATCTCTCCCGTATGCCAAATTCTCTTATAACAACAGCTATCAAGCCAGCTTGAAAATGGCCCCCTTCGAAGTACTTTATGGACGTAAGTGTCGAACCCCTCTGAATTGGTCAGAAACTGGGGAACGACCGCTCGTGGGACCGGACATTATCCAACACGCCGAAGAGCAAGTCCGCATTGTCCGAGAAAATCTCAAGGCGGCTCAGCACCACCAGAAGAGTAACTACGATCGCAAACGATGGGGTTTGACCTATCAGCCTGGTGATCAAGCTTATCTGTGTGTCACTCCTATGAAGGGCACTCGTCATTTCGGAATCAAGGGCAAGCTAGCTCCACGCTACATTGGCCCCTTTCGCATTGTTGCTAGATGTGGACAGGTGGCATACAAATTGGAGTTGCCGCCGCAATTCTCTCATATCCACGACGTCTTCCATGTGTCGCAACTTCGTTGTTGCTTCAAGGAATCTCCGCACCGAGCAGTGGATCATGAAATGCTCGAATTGCAGGATGATCTTTCTTATAAGGAGCATCCGATCCGTATTCTCGATGAAGCTGAACGTCGAACCCGTCAGAAGATGACCAAGTTCCTGAAAGTGCAGTGGTCTAATCATACTGAAGAGGAAACCACTTGGGAACACAAGGATCATCTTCGGGAAGAATACCCCGACCTCTTTCCTTCTACCTCCTGAATTCTCGGGACGAGAATTTCTTTTAGGGGAGGATAATTTGTAACACCCCTGTGTAATAATCACTGTGATCATTTGCTAATAATGCCATGTCATCCTCATTTGCAGTGCTTAGTCACAATGGTTAAAGATTCAATTCAAATCCTTCTCTGAAAATCAATTCAAATTCAAAGTGAAAATTGAAGTTGATCAAAACTTGTTGGAAAAATGTTCACCTGGTAGCAAATATTCCAAAACCATTTACTATTAAGGAATACAACATCATCATCAATTCAAAATGGGCCTAAAGCATTTTAAAACAGAGCCAAATCAGCACAAAAATGCCATTTCCATTTTTAGAAAATCCCAAATGAATTCCAAAATTGCTCAAACTTTTTGTGGCAGTGCTGGATATTGGAATGAACTTATGTGACCAAGTTTCACATTTTTGCAAAATCATTTGGTAGCTCAAATAAATTGCTAAACCCTTCTGTACAAAGAAAAGGGCTGAAAACTAAAAAAGAAAAAGGAAAAGGCCACTATGCACTGGCCTAAGTGCACAGCGCCCCGAACCAGCCCATCAGGCCCATCTCTCTCTCCTCCCTCGCTCACTCTCCTGTGCGTGTCGCCACTCCCGTGGCCGCACCAACGAGCGCCGGCGAAACGGCGACAGGGCGACGCCACCGACGCCCACCGACGCGAGGGGATAAGACCCCGGCCTCATTCGTTCCCCCTGGACCTCCCCGTCCATTTTCCCCCTTCCTCCTCGCTCTTCCCTCCTCGTTTCCATTGACGCCCGAGCGCGGTCACCGCCGTTCACCGTCGTCACCGCGGCCACAGCCACTGCCTCGCTTCGCCGACCTGTCCATCGCCCCCGCCGTCCCCATCTACCCCGTCCTCGACCACGAGCACGAGCAAGAGGGCTCTGCATCACCGGGATCGAGCCGCCCCCTTTGCTTCGATCGCCGGCGCTTCTCCGACGAACCCCGCCGTTCTGCTGCTACTAAACCCCCAAGGGCCACCGTGTGTGCCGCTCGGTGAGCTCCTCCGCCTCCTGCTCCTCTCCGTTAGTTCCCTCGCATGTCGTAGCTTATTGCCTCCATGCCCGTGCTCTGTTAACCGCCGACAAGCTCATGGCCGTCGTTGTGGTCGTTGTCACGGCCGCCTGAGGCCACTATCGAGCTCCTGGTGCTCTCAGGAGCCCAACAAGCACGCGCATGAGCCTCCCTGTTGTGACGCCCCCGGCTCAATCGTGCACTAATCATACACGCAAATGCACACGATCAAGCCTAAGGACTCATGAGAAGATATCACAACACAACTCTAAAACATAAATAAAGTCATACAAGCTTTATATTACAAGCCAGGGGCCTCGAGGGCTCGAATACATAAGCTTGCGTACAAGCGTCAGTGGAAGCATCAGATATCTGAGTACAGATATAAAAGAAAACACAGAAAGGCCTTAAGAAGGCGAGACAAAAGAAAAACACTATGATCGAAAGGCGTAGGCCTCCTGCCTGGAACCCTCCGAACCTACTCCTGGTCGTCAGTCAACTCGTAGTAGTATCCACCCTCGGGGTAGTAGTAGTAGTCGATTGTCGGGGCATCTGTCTCAGGGGGCTCCGTCCTCTGGTCACGACAAACTGATATGGGGGAAAAGAAAACATAGCAACCGTGAGTACTCAGAAGTACTCAGCAAGCAAGGATCTACACTACATATGCAACATTTTCAAAGAGAGGTTGTATATGTGGACTGGGCCGCAGAAAAGCCAGAATAGAGAGGAAAGCCTAGTCCTATCGAAGACTAGCATCTTCAGCGGTCTTGCAGCAATAGAAGAGAGTAGAATAGTACAATACAATGTAGCAGTATCATTAAGTCTCAACCTCACCCAGAGATCCTTTCTCGACTCCCTGTGAGAAAGCAATCCTAGAGCCATACAGTCATCAACCTCGTCCTGAGATCCCTTCTTGACTCCCTGCGAGAAGCAATCCCAGAGCCATATATCCAGGTATCATCTCAACTTCTAGCTGTATCAATAGGGATACAACTCCGAGTGTCCTTTACCGTAGGACCGGCTATCGACAGATGTGTTCTTCCCTGCAGGGGTGCACCAACTTACCCAACACGCTCGATTAACTCCGGCCGGACACACTTTCCTGGGTCATGCCCGGCCTCGGCCAAACGATACACCGCAGCCCTACCTACAGCTCAGCAGAGAGGTCCCCGCCGGTCTACATCCTAAGCACTCAGGGGTCTTGGGCCATCGCCCTGTGCACTCCGGGTCATTGTGTGCAGGGTGGATACCAGCACCGCCTCGGATGGTCGGTACGATCCGACCGTGCCACAATGCTGAACTGGACGTCTGACAGAACTTTCGGCTGATGCCACGATGCAGAACGCCCATACTATGCCCACGTGATGGTTAATGCTATTAGGCCAGAGACCTGCTTGGATCAAATATCCAAATCGTTAGTGGACTAGGGCTTGCGGTAACGAGCAGAGACTCACGAAAGCTGTGACCCCGTCGCCCCGTCTCGAGGACTTGCTGCAAGGGTTAAGAATGCCCGACCGCACCTCGTATTCATCACTCGGGCACCATACAGGCAACCCATCTTCACATCACACGCGGGTACCCCTCAGGGTCGACCCGCCTTTCCAAGTAACAATAGTACAGTCCAAGTATCCATGTGTCCATAACATCGGGGGAATCCGAGGTGTCACCCTCGTTGGATTCCTACTCGATGTATCTATCAAGGTGAACTCGGAGGAATCACCCTCGATGGGTTCACACTTGATGTGTTGCACGACAGCGTTGTTACCGGAAGTGGTGAAGGAGGAATCACCCTCGATGACCACGACCGAATAGCTACTGTACAGAGTTAACATCAGAAGTGCTACACGAGGTATCACCCTCGGCACTCGATATTAACGCTGCAGTGTCGTTACAACTAAGGGGGGGTGATGTGCGGTGCCGGGGTCTGGTCTTCAATCCCGTTGATCGGGTCTTCTGATAATCCAGCGGGGCAGTCGGGATAAGTGGGGTCACTGATAGGTCTCTACCCAGCCTATACTAAGCAGTTTAGGATATGCAGGTAATTATCAACAACAGGTTACAATAAACAGGATATGCATCATAATAGGTAAAGAAGTAGCAGCAGCAATTCTAATGCAAGCATGAGAAATTAGAATGGGCGATATCAGGATGATCAAAGGGGGGGCTTGCCTGGTTGCTCGGCGGCAAGGGCAAGGTCGTCAGTGGGGTCATCGATCTTCAGGACATCGTTAGCGGTCTCGGGGTCTAGCGAATAGGAAGAGGGGGAAGAAACAGTAAATACAAGCAAACAGATGCATGACAATACGATACACGGTGCTAGGGGTGACCTATCGTAGTGCTACACGACATAGGTGAAGGGGGAATAACATCCGAGAAAGTTTTCCCGAAGTTAGCATTTTTGGACAGGCGATCCGGAGGGGGAATGTCCCATGTTCAGGTAGTTAGGGATGTGTGGCGGACGAACGGTCCATTTATTAGGATTCATCTCGAAATTCTGAGCAACTTTCATGTACAATGTTTTTTGATCTGAGCTATGGATTATTTTATATGATTTTCTAAAAAATTATTAATTTCTAGAATTTATTTAATTATTTAAATTCGAATTATCCAAAACAGTAAAAGATGACGTCATCATGACGTAGAGGTGATGTCAGCAGTCAACAGTGCAGCTGACCAGGTCAAACCTGACGTGTGGGGCCCACACGTCAGCCTCTGTTAGTTTATTAGGATTAATTGAACTAATTACTGAATAATTAGGGGGGTGGGGCCTACTGTCAGTGTCTGTTAACTTAATCAATTAAATAATTAGGTTAATTAGCATTTTAATTAGGGTTTTAATTTATTTTTAAAAATGTTTTAATGGTGGGGCCCGCGTGTCATAGACACGGGAGGCCCAGTCAGCAGTGATGACTGGTCAACAGGGTCCAGTGGGGCCCGTAGTCAGTGGCACTAGTGGTGGGACCCGCGTGCCACGTCGGAGCCGGCCGGCGCAGCGGCCGGAGCATCGCCGGCGACCACAGAAGATGGCGGCGACGCGCGGGATTTGCGTACGGGGCATCTCCGGGGCTGAGGTTTGGTCCGTTCGAACGGGCGGTCCACGCCGCGTGCATTGGTGGTGGTGGCGTGGCCGGAGACGGAATGTAGCGGCGGCGGTGAGCACGTCGGCGGCGGCCGGTCTCGGGTGGCGATGGCAAACGGCAGTGCGGTCGTGCGCGAGTCGAACGAAGGAGCTAGGAGGCACCTACGCGCACGTGTGAGTTCAACGGGCACGAGGCTGAGGCCAGCTGGTCGCCGGAACGGCGCCGGCGATGAGCTAAGCGGCGGCGCGTTCGGCTACGGTGGAGGAGCTTGCTAGGGGCCGCAAACGACGGCGCGAGGAGAGGGAGAAGGAGCGGCAGCTTACAGCGCTCCTGCAGGTGTGCGTAATGGGCTCGGGGGCGGCGATCCGAGGAGGGAGAAGGTTGACGCGGGCGAGGCAGAGGCTCCCAGCTCCGTCCAGCGGCGCGGGGTGGGGTAGCGGACGGTGGCGGAGCGCTCTGGTCCGGTCACGCGATGAGGCGGAGGCGGTGGCTGCGTGTTTTACGGCGGCGGAGCATGGCCGTGTCGGGTGAGTTGGGAGAACTAGAGGGAGAGGGAGAGGGGGCAGCTAGGGTTTGCCCGAGGGGTCGGGGAAGGGTCCTTGTAGGCGCTCGCGGAGGCAGCGGCGTGCGTTGTCAAGCAGGGAGCGAGGGGGGCCAGGGCGCGGCGTGCGGGTGCGGTGACAGCAGCGCGGGCAGTGAGCAGTGAGGTAGGAGGAGACAAGCAGGGTGGGCTGGGCCGCGCTCTAGCACTTAGGCCCAGGTGGCGGTGGGCTCTTTTCTTTTTCTTTCTTTTCTGTTTCTGTTTTTCTGGTTTCTGTTTTGTTTTGTCTTTTATCTTTTGTTTTTATTTCAAACCACTTTTGTAAAATATGAGACTGGCCCATATTATAACAGTGCATTATCAGTCACTACTAGAAATTGGTTTGGTGTCCATATCTTTTTATTTGGATTTTATTTAACTTGAAAAGGATTAAATAGTGTTGTTTTGCTGCTGTTCCTTGATGTTTGAGTCCTTTTCCAACTCCATTAAATGTTGCAATCATTTTTATAAATGCTTTGGGAATATTTGCAACATGAGGCACATTTTAGTTTCTGGGTTTGGGCGACTTTTATTTTCACTTTAAGTTTGAATTTTCCATTTGAATTTGAATTTGAAAAGAGATATGATACTAATGATGATTACGCACTGTTGATCATGATGACATGGCATAATCAAAAGGGTGATCACTGTAGCTTAATACATGGGGTGTTACACTCGTGCCCCCTAGCGCCGTTTTCGTCGAGGTCCCGTATGCGCCGCCTCCGTAGCTCGTCGCCGGCCATGTTTCCGGCCACCTCCGGCCACGGCACCACCGCCGTTCGACACGCGGGCGAGCGCTCGTTCGAACGCGCCCTTGCGCGCGCCAAATGGTGCTCCCTAGCCCATTTCCGACGCGGGCAGTGCGTTGCCGCCGTGTTTTGGCGTCGCCGCCGGTGAGTCACCGGCCCCGCTGAGCTGGCACATGTGGGGCCCACCCCTGTGAGGCTGCCAGTGGGCCCCTGGCCCCAGTTGACCACGTTGACCATGGTCAACTGTGCTGACTGGGCACACAGTGCCACTGACACGCGGGCCCCACCGCATAATTAACCTAATTACGACAATTTACTAAATAAAATAACTAGCTAAATTATATAGCCACTGACAAGTGGGACCCAGATGCTAATTAACTCAGATTAGTTAAAATTAACCCTCTATTAGCCTCTGTCACTGACATATGGGTCCTAGTGACCCCACTGGTCAGGTTTGACCTGGTCAGTGCGTCTGTTGACCGCTGACGTCATCCCCCTGTCATGCTGACATCATAATGAATTTCTGTTAAACAAATAATTCCAGAAAATGTTATAATCTTTGAAAATCCGTAGAAAATAAACCGTAGCTCGGATCGAAAAACTTTCTACATGAAAGTTGATCAGAACGATGAGACGAGTCTGATCGTGCCGTCTGTTTCCATGTCGGGACCCTCTACATAGGTGAACCCATAACTTTCCACCCATTTTCGGTAGATGAATAGTGCATTAGGATACAGCCTAATCCTTCACGGGATGCGTCACAATAAATCACAAAGTCTTTGCGGGAATCTGGAGGAGCAAGTACTGGGGCAGATGTTAGCTTGTCTTTGAGTGTTTGAAAACTTTCTTGACATTTGTCTGTCCATTCAAACTTAACGCCCTTGTGAAGCAGATCAGTTAAAGGCTTAGCAATCTTGGAAAAGTTCTCGACAAATCGACGGCAATAGCTAGCAAGGCCGAGAAAACTTCTCACTTGCTTGACGTTCTTCGGAGGAGTCCAGTCAAGAATAGCCTGAACTCGTTCTGGGTTGATAGCAATGCCATCCTTGGAAATCACATGACCAAGGTAGGTTACTTCAGAAAGCCAGAATTCACATTTGGAGTATTTGGCATACAACTAGTGTTCTCGGAGCCTTTCCAGTACAAGACGGAGGTGTTCGGCATGTTCTTCTTTATTATTTGAATAGACCAGAATATCATCTAGGTATACCACGACGAACTTGTCGAGGTAATCCATGAAAATGTAATTCATCAGGCGGGAAAACGTAGCTTTAGCATTTGTTAAGCCAAATGACATGACAGTGTACTCGTAGGAGCCATAGCGAGTAACAAATGCAGTCTTGGGAATATCCTCTTCGCGAACACGGATCTGATGGTAACCCAACCTCAAATCAAGTTTAGAGAATACCAATGATCCAGCAAGTTGATCATACAAATCATTGATCCGGGGAAGCGGATATTTGTCGCCCATTCTAAATTCTCATGCTTGCATTAGAATTGCTGCTGCTACTGCGTTACCTATTCTGATGCATAGCCTGTTTATTGTAACCTGTTGTTGATAATTACCTGCATATCCTAAACTGCTTAGTATAGGCTGGGTAGAGACCTATCAGTGACCCCACTTATCCCGACTGCCCCGCTGGATTATCAGAAGACCCGTTCAACGGGATTGAAGACCAGACCCCGGCACCGCACATCACCCCCCCCCCCCCCCCCTTAGTTGTAACGACACTGCAGCGTTAATATCGAGTGCCGAGGGTGATACCTCGTGTAGCACTTCTGATGTTAACTCTGTACAGTAGCTATTCGGTCGTGGTCATCGAGGGTGATTCCTCCTTCACCACTTCCGGTAACGACGCTGTCGTGCAACACATCAAGTGTGAACCCATCGAGGGTGATTCCTCCGAGTTCACCTTGATAGATACATCGAGTAGGAATCCAACAAGGGTGACACCTCGGATTCCCCCGATGTTATGGACACACGGATACTTGGACTGTACTATTGCTACTTGGAAAGGCGGGTCGACCCTGAGGGGTACCCGCGTGTGATGTAAAGACGGGTTGCATGTATGGTGCCCGAGTGATGAATACGAGGCGCGGCCGGGCATTCTTAACCCTTGCAGCAAGTCCTCGAGACGGGGCGACGGGGTCACATCTTTCGTGAGTCTCTGCTCGTTACCGCAAGCCCTAGTCCACTAACAATTTGGATATTTGATCCAAGCAGGCCTCTGGCCTGATAGCACTAACCATCACGTGGGCATAGTATGGGCGTTCTGCATCGTGGCATTAGCCGAAAGTTCTGTCAGACGTCCAGTTCAGCATTGTGGCACGGTCGGATCGTACCGACCATCCGAGGCGGTGCTGGTATCCACCCTGCACACAACGACCCGGAGTGCACAGGGCGATGGCCCAAGACCCCTGAGTGCTTAGGATGTAGACCGGCGGGGACCTCTCTGCTGAGCTGTAGGTAGGGCTGCGGTGTATCGTTTGGCCGAGGCCGGGCATGACCCAGGAAAGTGTGTCCGACCGGAGTTAATCGAGCGTGTTGGGTAAGTTGGTGCACCCCTGCAGGGAAGAACACATCTATCGATAGCCGGTCCTACGGTAAAGGACACTCGGAGTTGTATCCCGATTGATACAGCTAGAAGTTGAGATGATACCTGGATATATGGCTCTGGGATTGCTTCTCGCAGGGAGTCGAGAAGGGATCTCAGGACGAGGTTGATGACTGTATGGCTCTGGGATTGCTTTCTCGCAGGGAGTCGAGAAAGGATCTCTGGGTGAGGTTGAGACTTAATGATACTGCTACATTATATTGTACTATTCTACTCTCTTCTATTGCTGCAAGACCGCTGAAGATGCTAGTCTTCGATAGGACTAGGCTTTCCTCTCTATTCTGGCTTTTCTGCAGCCCAGTCCACATATACAGCCTCTCTTTGAAAATGTTGCATATGTAGTGTAGATCCTTGCTTGCTGAGTACTTCTGAGTACTCACGGTTGCTTTGTTTTCTTTTCCCCCATATCAGTTTGTCGTGACCAGAGGACGGAGCCCCCTGAGACAGATGCCCTGACGATCGACTACTACTACTACCCCGAGGGTGGATACTACTACGAGTTGACTGACGACTAGGAGTAGGTTCGGAGGGTTCTAGGCAGGAGGCCTACGCCTTTCGATCGTAGTGTTTTCTTTTTTCTCGCCTTCTTAAGGCCTTTCTCTGTTTTCTTTTATATCTGTACTCAGATATCTGATGCTTTCGCTGACGCTTGTACGCAAGCTTATGTATTCGAGCCCTCGAGGCCCCTGGCTTGTAATATAAAGCTTGTATGACTTTATTTATGTTTTAGAGTTGTGTTGTGATATCTTCCCGTGAGTCCTTAGGCTTGATCGTGTGCATTTCCGTGTATGATTAGTGCACGATTGAGCCGGGGGCGTCACAAGTTGGTATCAAAGCCAGGTTTCGATCCTGGGACCTGTGGGTTATGGGCCCACACGTCAGCCTCTGTTAGTTTATTAGGATTAATTGAACTAATTACTGAATAATTAGGGGGGGTGGGGCCTACTGTCAGTGTCTGTTAACTTAATCAATTAAATAATTAGGTTAATTAGCATTTTAATTAGGTTTTTAATTTATTTTTAAAAATGTTTTAATGGTGGGGCCCGCGTGTCATAGACACGGGAGGCCCAGTCAGCAGCACTGACTGGTCAACGGGGCCCAGTGGGGCTTGTAGTTAGTGGCACTGGTGGTGGGACCCGCGTGCCACGTCGGAGCCGGCCGGCGCGGCGGCCGGAGCATCGCCGGCGACCACAGAAGACGGCGGCGACGCACGGGATTTGCGTACGGGGCATCTCCGGGGCTGAGGTTTGGTCCGTTCGAACGGGCGGTCCACGCCGCGTGCATTGGTGGTGGTGGCGTGGCCGGAGACGGCGCGTAGCGGCGGCGGTGAGCACGTCGGCGGCGGCCGGTCTCGGGTGGCGATGCCAAACGGCAGTGCGGTCGCGCGCGAGTCGAACGAAGGAGCTAGGAGGCACCTACACGCGCGTGTGAGTTCAACGGGCACGAGCCCGAGGCCAGCTGGTCGCCGGAACGGCGCCGGCGATGAGCTAAGCGGTGGCGCGTTCGGCTACGGTGGAGGAGCTCGCTAGGGGCCGCAAACGACGGCACGAGGAGAGGGAGAAGGAGCGGCAGCTTACAGCGCTCCTGCAGGTGTGCGTAATGGGCTCGGGGGAGGCTCGACATGGCCGGAATCGACGACGGCATGCGGCGGTGATCCGAGGAGGGAGAAGGTTGACGCGGGCGAGGCCGAGGCTCCCAGCTCCGTCCAGCGGCGCGGGGTGGGGTAGCGGACGGTGGCGGAGCGCTCTGGTCTGGTCACGCGATGAGGCGGAGGCGGTGGCCGCGTGTTTTACGGCGGCGGAGCATGGCCGTGTCGGGTGAGTTGGGAGAACTAGAGGGAGAGGGGGCAACTAGGGTTTGCCCGAGGGGTCGGGGAAGGGTCCTTGTAGGCGCCCGCGGAGGCAGCGACGTGCGTTGTCAAGCAGGGAGCGAGGGAGGCCAGGGCGCGGTGTGCGGGTGCGGCGACAGCTACGCGGGCAGTGAGCAGTGAGGTAGGAGGAGACAAGCAGGGTGGGCTGGGCCGCGCTGTAGCACTTAGGCCCAGGTGGCGGTGGGCTCTTTTCTTTTTCTTTCTTTTCTGTTTCTGTTTTTCTGTTTTCTGTTTTCTGTTTTGTTTTGTATTTTGTCTTTTGTTTTTATTTCAAACCACTTTTGTAAAATATGAGACTGACCCATATTATAACAATGCATTATCAGTCACTACTAGAAATTGGTTTGGTGTCCATATCTTTTTATTTGGATTTTATTTAACTTGAAAAGGATTAAATAGTGTTGTTTTGCTGCTGTTCCTTGATGTTTGAGTCCTTTTCCAACTCCATTAAATGTTGCAATCATTTTTATAAATGCTTTGGGAATATTTGCAACATGAGGCACATTTTAGTTTCTGGGTTTGGGCAACTTTTATTTTCACTTTAAGTTTGAATTTTCCATTTGAATTTGAATTTGAAAAGTGATATGATACTAATGATGATTACGCACTGTTGATCATGATGACATGGCATAATCAAAAGGGTGATCACTGTAGCTTAATACATGGGGTGTTACACCCGTGCCCCCTAGCGTCGTTTTCGTCGAGGTCCCATATGCGCCGCCTCCGTAGCTCGTTGCCGGCCACCTCCGGCCACGGCACCACCGCCGTTCGACGCGCGGGCGAGCGCTCGTTCGAACGCGCCCTTGCGCGCGCCAAATGGTGCCCCCTAGCCCATTTCCGACGCGGGCAGTGCATCGCCGCCGCATTTTGGTGTCGCCGCCGGTGAGTCGCCGGCCCCGCTGAGCTGGCACATGTGGGGCCCACCCCTGTGAGGCTGCCAATGGGCCCCTGGCCCCAGTTGACCACGTTGACCATGGTCAACTGTGCTGACTGGGCACACAGTGCCACTGACACGCGGGCCCCACCGCATAATTAACCTAATTATGAAAATTTACTAAATAAAATAACTAGCTAAATTATATAGCCACTGACAAGTGGGACCCAGATGCTATTAACTCAGATTAGTTAAAATTAACCCTCTATTAGCCTCTGTCACTGACATATGGGTCCCAGTGACCCCACTGGTCAGGTTTGACCTGATCAGTGCATCTGTTGACCGCTGACATCATCCCCCTGTCATGCTGACATCATAATGAATTTCTGTTAAAAAAATAATTCCAGAAAATGTTATAATCTTTGAAAATCCGTAGAAAATAAACCGTAGCCCAGATCGAAAAACTTTCTACATGAAAGTTGATCAGAACGATGAGACGAGTCTGATCATGCCTCGTCTCATCGTGCCGTCTGTTTCCATGTCGGGACCCTCTACGTAGGTGAACCCGTAACTTTCCACCCATTTTCGGTAGATGAATAGTGTATATATACCGGTTAATAAATCCAACTTATATCCTAAAATAACTAGAATGACTTAGACATATCTTTAGGCAACCCTGCACTGCACCATAGCATAGCATGCTCCGTGTTGCATATGTTTGCTGTGTATTTATCTGTTTCCTCCCCCTCTTCTCTCTTGTTAGACCCCGACACCGAGGCCGACGCAGCTCCGGAGTACAACTACACAGTTGACGATCAGACCCTTGCCGCAGAGCTTCCAGGCAAGCACCCCTCCTTTGAACATTCCGATATCGCCTATTCCCTTCTCTCTTATGCTTGCATTAGAAATTGCTACTGCTACTGCTTTACTTATTCTGATGCATGGCCTGATTTTGTAACCTGCTGTTGATAATTACCTGCTTATTCTAAACTGCTTAGAATAGGCTGGTTAGTACCCCAGTGACCCCTAGTTGTTCAGTTGCCCCGCTGGATTATCAGAGGACCTGATCATCGTCATCAACAACCAGGCCCCGGCACCACACATCACCTCCCCTCTTTCTGCACGACACCGCAGCGTTACTATCGCGTGCCGAGGGTGAAACCTCGTAAGCACTTCTGATGATAACTCTGTGGAGTAGTTACTCGGGCATGGTCATCGAGGGTGATTCCTCTTTCTCCACCACCGATAACGACGATGTCGTGCAATACCTCAAGTGTGGACCTCGAGGGTGATGCCTCTTAAGTTCACCTTGATGTTTACATCAGGTGGGAATCCAACGAGGGTGATGCCTCGGATTCCTTCTTGATGTGGTGGCCACACGGATTGCCTTTACATTACTGATGATACTGATTAAACTGGATAAACACAGGTCGGCCCTGAGGGGTACCCGCGCGAGCATATTTGCGAGAGATGTGGAGTCGGGTTGACCTGGAAGGTGCCCGCGAGATAACTATGTGGCGTGGCCGGGCATTTCTTAGCCCTTGCCGCAAGTCCACGAGATGGGGCGACGGGGTTAAATCGATCATGAGTCTCTGCTCATTACCGCGCGCTCCTAATTCACTAACGGTTTGGATATTTGATCCGAGGGGGCCTCTGGCCTGACAGCGCTAACCATCACGCGGGAATAATATGGGTACTCTGCGTCATGCGCATCAGCCGAAGCTTCCTTGACGTCAGCGACTATGCGGCGCGCGCCGGGTTGGACCGCGTTAAGCACCCTCCGTTGTATTGGAGGCTGCTAGGTCTGCTCGCCGGCCGCCCACACAACGCGCAGGAGCTCCCGGGGCGATGGCCCAAGACCCCTGGGTGCATAGGTTAGTCCAGCGTGCTGACCTCTCTTCTAAGCCTAGGTCGGGCTGCGGCGTATCGTTTGGCCGAGGCCGAGCATGACCCAGTAAAGTGTGTCCGGCCGGAGTTAATCGAGCGTGGTGGGTAAGTTGGTGCACCCCTGCAGGGAAGAAAACATCTAACGATAGCCACGTCCACGGTAACGGACACTCGGAGTTGTATCCCGATCGATACAACTAGAAGCTGACAGCTGAGATGATAACTGGATAGTATGGCTCTGGGATTGGTTTCTCGCAGGGAGTCGAGGAAGGATCTCTGGACGAGGTTGATGACACTACTATTACTTTACATTATGCTAATCTGCACTCTTCTAATGTTGCAAGACCGCTGAAGATGATGAAGATGCTAGTCTTTGATAGGACTAGGCTTTCCCCTCTATTTTGGCATTTCTGCAGCCCAGTCCACCTATACAACCTCCCTTTGATAATGTTGCATATGTAGTGTAGATCCTTGCTTGCTGAGTACTTCGGATGAGTACTCACGGTTGCTTTGCTTTCTTTTTCTCCCCATATCCATTTGATGCAACCAGATGACGGAACCCCTGAGACCGCTGCCCCCGCCGATGACTACCACTACTACCCCGAGGGTGGCTACTACTACGAGCTGGCCGACGATCAGGTGTTGGTTCGGAGGGTCCCAGGCAGGAGGCCTGCGCCTTTTCGATCATAGATATTGTTTTGCACTGCCTTCTTAAAGGCCTATCTTTTTCTCTGATATATCTGTACTCGGATACCTGATGCTTCCGCTGACGTTTGTATGCAAGCTTATGTATTCGAGCCCTCGAGGCCCCTGGCTTGTAATATAAAGCTTGTATGACTTTATTTACGTTTTAGAGTTGTGTTGTGATATCTTCAAGTGAGTCCTTAGGCTTGATCATGTGCATTTGCGTGTATGGTTAGTGCATGATTAAGCCGGGGGCGTCACACTTAATACACTAGATGCATGCTCGATAGCGGTCGATGTGTGGAGTAATAGTAGTAGATGCAGGAAGGAGTCGGTCTACTAATCTTGGACGTGATGCCTATATAATGACCATTGCCTAGATATCGTCATGATTATTTGAAGTTGTATCAATTGCCCAACAGTAATTTGTTTACCCACCGTATGCTATTTTTCTCGAGAGAAGCCACTAGTGAAATCTACGGCCCCCCGGTCTCTTCTTTATCATATTTGCCTTCGAGATCTATTTTTATTTGCTTTTATTTTTAGATCTATTAATCCAAAAACCCGAAAATATCTTGCTGCAATTTATTGTTATTTATTTTATCTCGCGTTCCCGCGAGATCTATTTATCTAATCTACTACAAATTTTACCTATCTTTTACCCGGGAGGGATTGACAACCCCTCTTTTACGTCGGGTTGCAAGTATTTATTCTTTGTGTGCAGGTGCCATTCACGTTGTGTTGCGTGGTTCTCCTACTGGTTTGATAACCTTGGTCTCATCACTGAGGGAGATACCTACCATAGCTGTGCTGCATCATCCCTTCCTCTTTGGGGAAATACCAACGTAGTTCAAGCCGCATCAGACTGCGAGAAAGATATTGTTACTGTCGATTTTGGGGATGTGTATCATGATTTTAATTTCTCTAAATTTCATATACAACCTCATGACAAGGAATTACCTAGTAAGGATGAAATTATTGGTCTTGCTTCTATTGCTGTGCCTCCTACTGATCCTTTAGAACAATATTTACTAGACCATGAAAATGATATGTTTATGAATGAAAGGAAGGACTTGGATGAAATATTCTTTAACCAAATGCCTATTTTGAAACATAATTTGCTTGTTGAAATCCTTGGGGATCCTCCTCCACCCAAGGGTGATCCCGTGTTTGAGCTTAAGCAATTACCTGATACTTTGAAATATGCTTATCTTGATGAAAAGAAGATATATCATGTTATCATTAGTGCTAACCTTTCAGAGCATGAAGAAAGGAGATTATTGAAAACTCTGAAGAAGCACTGTGCCGCTATTGGATATACTCTTGATGATCTTAAGGGCATTAGTCCCACTCTATGTCAGCACAAAATTAATATGGAGCCTGATGCTAAGCCAGTTGTTGATCACCAACGACGGTTGAATCCAAAAATGAAAGGAGTGGTAAGAAATGAAATACTAAAGCTTCTGGAGGCAGGTATAATTTATCCTATTGCTGATAGTAGGTGGGTAAGTCCCGTTCATTGTGTCCCTAAGAAGGGAGGTATTACTGTTGTTCCTAATGATAAGAATGAATTGATTCCACAAAGAATTGTTACAGGTTATAGAATGGTAATTGATTTTTGCAAATTAAATAAAGCTACTAGGAAAGATCATTACCCTTGACCTTTTATTGATCAAATGCTAGAAAGACTGTCCAAACATACACATTTTTGCTTTCTAGATGGTTATTATGGTTTTTCTCAAATACCTGTGTCAAAAAAGGTTCAAGAAAAGACTACTTTTACTTGCCCTTTCGGTACCTTTGCTTATAGACGTATGCCTTTTGGTTTATGCAATGCACCTGCTACATTTCCAAGATGTATGACTGCTATATTCTCTGACTTTTGTGAAAAGATTGTTGAGGTTTTCATGGATGATTTTTTCATTTACGGAACTTCTTTTGATGATTGCTTAAGCAACCTTGATCGAGTCTTGCAGAGATGTGAAGAAACTAATCTTGTCTTGAACTGGGAGAAGTGCCACTTTATGGTTAATGAAGGTATTGTCTTGGGACATAAAATCTCCGAAAGAGGTATTGAAGTTGATAAAGCTAAAGTTGATGCTATTGAAAAAATGCCGTGTCCTAAAGATATCAAAGGTATAAGAAGTTTCCTTGGTCATGCTGGTTTCTATAGTGGTTTATTAAAGACTTCTCTAAAATTTCCAGGCCTCTCACTAATCTCTTGCAAAAAGATGTGCCTTTTGTTTTTGATGATGATTGTGTAGAAGCCTTTGAAATACTTAAGAAAGCCTTAATTTCTGCACCTATTGTTCAACCCCCTGATTGGAACTTACCCTTTGAAATTATGTGTGATGCTAGTGATTATGCCGTTGGTGATGTTCTAGGACAAAGAGTTGATAAGAAATTAAATGTTATTGATTATGCTAGTAAAACTCTAGACAGTGCCCAGAGAAATTATGCTACTACTGAAAAAGAATTTTTAGCAGTTGTTTTTGCTTGTGATAAGTTCAGATCTTATATTGTTGATTCCAAAGTAACTGTTCACACTGATCATGCTGCTATTAAATATCTTATGGAAAAGAAGGATGCTAAACCTAGACTTATTAGATGGGTTCTCTTGCTACAAGAATTTGATTTGCATATTATTGATAGAGAGGGTGCTGAGAACCCCGTAGCAGACAACTTGTCTAGGTTAGAAAATGTTCTTGATGACCCACTACCTATTGATGATAATTTTCCTGATGAACAATTAGCTGTCATAAATGCTTCTCTTAATTCTCCATGGTATGCTGATTATGCTAACTACATTGTTGCTAAATTTGTACCACCTAGTTTCACATACCAGCAAAAGAAAAAGTTTTTCTATGATTTAAGACATTACTATTGGGATGACCCACACCTTTATAAAGAAGGAGTAGATGGTGTTATTGTTTGGTAACGTAGCATGCAATTTCAAAAAAATTCCTACCCTCACGCAAGATCTATCTAGGAGATGCATAGCAACGAGGGGGAGAGTGTGTCTACGTACCCTCGTAGACCAAAAGCGGAAGCGTTTGACAACGCGGTTGATGTAGTTGAACTTCTTCTAGCTCCGACCGATCAAGTACCGAACGTACGGCACCTCCGACTTCTGCACACGTTCAGCTCGATGACGTCCCTCGTCCTCTTGATCCAGCAAGATGTCAAGGAAGTAGATGAGTTCCGTCAGCACGATGGCATGGTGACGGTGATGGTGAAGTGATCCTCGCAGGGCTTCGCCTAAGCACCGCGAGAATATGACTGGGGGTGTAAACTGTGGAGGGGGGCGCCGCACATGGCTAACAATTGATGTTGTGTGTTCTAGGCGCCCCCTCCCCACATATATATAGGTGGGAGGGGGAGGGGAGCAGCAAGGGTGCGCCTCAAGTAGGAGGAATCCTACTTGGGGTCCTCCCCAATTCGGCCTCCCCCCTTCCATAATTGCCGGAGGGGGAAAAGGGAAGAGGAAGGAGAGAAGGAAGGGGGGGGGGGCGAACCCCCTCTTTCCCTTCCCCACTCGGCCTCCTTCCATGGGGGGGGGCGCCACCCCTTGTGGGCTGGTGTGCTCCCCTCTTATGGCCCATATGGCCCATATCTTTCCCCCGGGGGTTCCGGTAACCCCCCCCCCCCCCGGTACTCCGATAAATACCCGATACTATCCGGAACACTTCCGGCGTCCGAATACTATCATCCTATATATCAATCTTTACCTCTCGATCATTTAGAGACTCCTCGTCATGTCCATGATCTCATCCGGGACTCCGAACAACATTCGGTCACCAAATCACATAACTCATATAATACAATATCGTCATCGAACGTTAAGCGTGTGGACCCTACGGGTTCGAGAACTATGTAGACATGACCGAGACACCTCTCCAGTCAATAATCAATAGCGGAACCTGGATGCTCATATTGGCTCCTACATATTCTACGAAGATCTTTATCGGTCGAACCGTTATGAGAACATACGTAATTCCCTTTGTCCATCGGTATGTTACTTGCCCGAGATTCGATCATCAGTATCTTCATACCTAGTTCAATCTCGTTACCGGCAAGTCTCTTTACTCGTTCCGTAATACATCATCTTGCAACTAACTCATTAGTCACTTTGCTTGCAAGGCTTCTTATGATGTGTATTACCGAGAGGGCCCAGAGATACCTCTCCGATACTCGGAGTGACAAATCCTAATCTCGATCTATGCCAACTCAACAAACACCTTCGGAGATACCTGTAGAGCATCTTTATAATCACCTAGTTACGTTGTGATGTTTGATAGCACACAAGGCATTCCTCCGGTATCCGGGAGTTGCATAATCTCATAGTCGAAGGAATATGTATTTGACATGAAGAAAGCAATAGCAATAAAACTGAACGATCAATATGCTAAGCTAACGGATGGGTCTTGTCCATCACATCATTCTCCTAATGATGTGATCCCGTTATCAAATGACAACTCATGTCCATGGTTAGGAAACCTTAACCATCTTTGATCAACGAGCTAGTCAAGTAGATGCTCACTAGGGACACAGTGTTTGTCTATGTATTCACACATGTATTTAGGTTTCCTGATCAATACAATTCTAGCATGAATAATAAACATTTATCATGAATAAGGAAATATAAAATAACAACTTTATTATTGCCTCTAGGGCATATTTCCTTTAGTATCCCACTTGCACTAGAGTCAATAATGTAGATTACATTGTAATGATTCTAACACCCATGGAGTCTTGGTGCTGATCATGTTTTGCTCGTGGAAGAGGCTTAGTCAACGGGTCTGCTACATTCAGATCCGTATGTATTTTGCAAATCTCTATGTCTCCCTCCTTGACTTGATCACAGATGGAGTTGAAGCGTCTCTTGATGTGTTTGGTTCTTTTGTGAAATCTGGATTCCTTCGCTAAGGTAATTGCTCCAGTATTGTCACAAAAGATTTTCAGTGGACCCGATGCACTAGGTATTACACCTAGATCGGATATGAACTCATTCATTTGCTCATTCTAAAGCAGCTATGTACTCCGCTTCACACATAGATCCCGCCACGACGCTCTGCTTGGAACTGCACCAACTGACAGCTCCACCATTCAATATAAATACGTATCCGGTTTGTGACTTAGAGTCATCCGGATCAGTGTCAAAGCTAGCATCGACGTAACCATTTACGACGAGCTCTTTGTCCCCTCCATAAACGAGAAACATATCCTTGGTCCTTTTCAGGTACTTCAGGATGTTCTTGACCGCTGTCCAGTGATCCACTCCTGGATTACTTTGGTACCTCCCTGCCAGACTTATGGCAAAGCACACATCAGGTCTGGTACACAGCATAGCATACATGATAGAACCTATGGCTGAGGCATAGGGAATGACTTTCATTTTCTCTCTATCTTCTGTAGTGGTCGGGCATTGAGTCTGACTCAATTTCACACCTTGCAATACAGGCAAGAACCCTTTCTATGACTGGTCCATTTTGAACTTCTTCAAAACTTTGTCAAGGTATGTGCTTTGTGAAAGTCCTATTAAGCGTCTTGGTCTATCTCTATAGATCTTGATGCCCAATATATAAGCAGCTTCACCGAGCTCTTTCATTGAAAAACTTTTATTCAAGTATTCTTTTATGCTATCCAGAAATTCTACATCATTTCCAATCAACAATATGTCATCCACATATAATATTAGAAATGCTACAGAGCTCCTAGTCTCTTGTAAATACAGGCTTCACCGGAAGTCTGTATAAAACCATATGCTTTGATCACCTCATCAAAGCGTATATTCCAACTCCGAGATGCTTGCACCAGTCCATAGATGGATCGCTGGAGCTTGCACACTTTGTTAGCACCTTTAGGATCGACAAAACCTTCTAGTTGCATCATATACAACTCCTCTTTAAGAAATCCATTAAGCAATGCAGTTTTGACGTCCATTTGCCAGATTTCATAATCATAAAATGCGGCAATTGCTAACATGATTCGGATAGACTTAAGCATCGCTACGGGTGAGAAAGTCTCATTGTAGTTAACTCCTTGAACTTATCGAAAACCTTTTGCGACAAGTCGAGCTTTGTAGACAGTAATATTACCATCAACATCAGTCTTCTTCTTGAAGATCCATTTATTCTCTATGGCTCGCCGATCATCGGGCAAGTCCACCAAAGTCCACACTTTGTTCTCATACATGGATCCTATCTCAGATTTCATGGCCTCAAGCCATATATTGGAATCTGGGCTCATCATTGCTTCTTCATAGTTCGTAGGTTCGTCATGGTCTAGTAACATGACTTCCAGAACAGGATTACCGTACCACTCTGGTGCGGAACGTGCTCTGTTCGACCTACGAGGTCCAGTAGTAACTTGATTTGAAGTTTCATGATCATCATCATTAGCTTCCTCTCTAGTTGGTGTAGGCATCACGGGAACGGATTTCTCTGATGAGCTACTTTCCAATTCGAGAGAAGGTACAATTACCTCATCAAGTTCTACTTTCCTCCCACTCACTTCTTTCGAGACAAACTCCTCTAGAAAGTTTCCATTCTTGGCAACAAAGATCCTGCCTTCGGATCTGTGGTAGAAGGTGTACCCAATTGTTTCCTTAGGGTATCCTATGAAGACGCACTTCTCCGATTTGGGTTCAAGCTTATCAGGCTGAAGCCTTTTGACATAAGTGTCGCAACCCCAAACTTTAATAAACGACAGCTTAGGTTTCTTGCCAAACCACAGTTCATACGGTGTCGTCTCAACGGATTTAGACGGTGCCCTATTTAACGTGAATGCAGTTGTCTCTAATGCATAACCCCAAAACGATAGTGGTAAATCGGTAAGAGACATCATAGATCGCACCATATCTAATAAAGTACGGTTACGACGTTCGGATACATCATTACGCTGTGGTGTTCTAGGTGGCGTGAGGTTTGAAACTATTCCACATTGTTTTAAATGAAGGCCAAACTCGTAACTCAAATATTTGCCTCCGCAATCAGATCGTAGAAACTTTATTTTCTTGTTACGGTGATTCTCCACTTCACTCTGAAATTCTTTGAACTTTTCAAATGTTTCAGACTTGTGTTTCATTAAGTAGATATACCCATATCTGCTCAAATCATCTGTGAAGGTCAGAAAGTAACGATACCCGCCGCGTGCCTCAACACTCATCGGACCGCATACATCGGTATGTATTATTTCCAATATGTCATTGGCTTGCTCCATTGTTCCGGAGAACGAAGTTTTAGTCATCTTGCCCATGAGGCATGGTTCGCAAGTATCAAATGATTCATAATCAAGTGATTCCAAAAGCCCATCTGCATGGAGTTTCTTCATGCGCTTTACATCAATATGACCTAAATGGCAGTGCCACAAATATGTTGCACTATCATTATCAACTTTGCATCTTTTGGCATCAATATTATGAATATGTGTATCACCACAATCGAGATTCAACAAAAATAGACCACTCTTCAAGGGTGCATGACCATAAAAGATATTACTCATATAAATAGAACAACCATTATTCTCTGATTTAAATGAATAAGCGCCTCGCACTAAACAAGATCCAGATATAATGTTCGTGCTCAACACTGGCACCAAATAACAATTATTCAGGTCTAAAACTAATCCCGAAGGTAGATGTAGAGGTAGCGTGCCGACGGCGATCACATCGACCTTGGAACCATTCCTAACGTGCATCGTCACCTCGTCCTTAGCCAATCTTCATTTAATCCGTAGCCCCTGTTTCGAGTTACAAATATGAGCAACCGAACCAGTATCAAATACCAAGGCGCTACTACGACAATTAGTAAGGTACACATCAATAACATGTATATCAAATATACCTTTGTTCACTTTGCCATCCTTCTTATCCGCCAAATACTTGGGGCAGTTCCGCTTCCAGTGACCAGTCCCTTTGCAGTAGAAGCACTCAGTTTCAGGCTTGGGTCCAGCTTTGGGCTTCTTCCCAGGAGTGGCAACTTGTTTGCCATTCTTCTTGAAGTTCCCCTTCTTTCCCTTGCCATTTTTCTTGAAACTAGTGGTCTTGTTAACCATCAACACTTGATGCTCCTTCTTGATTTCTACCTCCGCAGCTTTGAGCATTGCGAAGAGCTCGGGAATTGTCTTGTCCATCCCTTGCATATTATAGTTCATCACGAAGCCTTTGTAGCTTGGCGGCAGTGATTGAACAACTATGTCAATAACACTATCATCTGGAAGATTAACTCCCAGCTGAGTCAAGTGATTATGATACCCAGACATTTTGAGTATGTGTTCACTGACAGAACTGTTCTCCTCCATCTTGGAGCTATAGAACTTGTTGGAGACTTCATATCTCTCAACTCAGGCATTTGCTTGAAATATTAACGTCAACTCCTAGAACATCTCATATGGTCCATGACGTTCAAAACGTCTTTGAAGTCCCGATTCTAAGCCGTAAAGCATGGCACACTAAACTATCGAGTAGTCATCAGATCGAGCTTGCCAGAAGTTCATAACATCAGCATCTGCTCATGCAGCAGGCCTTTCACCTAGCGGTGCATCAAGGACATAATTCTTCTGTGCAGCAATGAGGATAATCCTCAAGTTACGGACCCAGTCCGTGTAGTTGCTACCATCATCTTTCAACTTAGCTTTCTCTAGGAACGCATTAAAATTCAAGGGAACGGTAGCACGGGCCATTGATCTACAACATAGATATGCAAAAACTATCAGGACTAAGGTCATGATAAATTAAGTTCAATTAATCAAATTACTTAAGAACTCCCACTTAGATAGACATCCCTCAAGTCATCTAAATGATACGTGATCCAAATCAACTAAACCATGTCCGATCATCACGTGAGATGGAGTAGTCATCAATGGTGAACATCTCTATGTTGATCATATCTACTATATGATTCACGTTCGACCTTTCGGTCTCCAGTGTTCCGAGGCCATGTCTGTACATGCCAGGCTCGTCAAGTTTAACCCGAGTATTCCGCATGTGCAAAACTGTCTTGCACCCGTTGTATGTGAATGTAGAGTCTATCACACCCGATCATCACGTGGTGTCTCAACACGACGAACTGTCACAATGGTGCATACTCAGGGAGAACACTTTTACCTTAAAATTTAGTTAAGGGGTCATCTTATAATGCTACTGCCGTACTAAGCAAAATAATATGCATAAAAGATAAACATCACATGCAATCAAAATATGTGACATGATATGGCCATCATCATCTTGTGCTTTTGATCTCCATCTCCAAAGCATCGTCATGATCTCCATCGTCACCGGCTCAACACCTTGATCTCCATCATAGCGTCGTGGTCGTCTCGCCAACTATTGCTTCTACAACTATCGCTAACGCATAGTGATAAAGTAAAGCAATTACATGGCGTTTGCATTTCATACAATAAAGAGACAACCATAAGGCTCCTGCCGGTTGTCAGATATCTTACAAAACATGATCATCTTATACAATAACGTTTATCACATCATGTCTTGACCATATCACATAACAACATGCCCTGCAAAAACAAGTTAGACGTCCTCTACTTTGTTGTTGCAAGTTTTACGTGGCTGCTACGGGCTTCCAGCAAGAACCGTTCTTACCTACGCATCAAAACCACAACGGTGTTTTGTCAAGTTTGCTGTTTTAACCTTCTTCAAGGACCGGCCGCAGTCAAATTCGATTCAACTAAAGTAGGAGAAACAGACACCCGCCAGCCACCTTTATGCAAAACAATTTGCATGTCTGTCGGTGGAACCGGTCTCATGTGCGTGGACATGTAAGGTTGGTCTGGGCCGCTTCATCCCACAATACCGCCGAATCAAAATAAGACATTGGTGGTAAGCAGCATGACTATCACCACCCACAACTCTTTGTGTTCTACTCGTGCATATCATCTACGCATAAACCTGGCTCTGATACCACTGTTTGGTAACGTAGCATGCAATTTCAAAAAAAATCCTACGCTCACACAAGATCTATCTAGGAGATGCATAGCAACAAGGGGGAGAGTGTGTCTACGTACCCTAGTAGACCGAAATTGGAAGTGTTTGACAACGTGGTTGATGTAGTCGAACTTCTTCTAGCTCCGATCGATCAAGTACCGAACGTACGGCACCTCCGAGTTCTGCACATGTTCAGCTCGATGACGTCCCTCGTCCTCTTGATCCAACAAGATGTCGAGGAAGTAGATGAGTTCCGTCAGCACGACGGTGTGGTGACGGTGATGGTGAAGTGATCCGCGCAGGGCTTCGCCTAAGCACCGCGAGAATATGACCGGGGGTGTAAACTGTGGAGGGGGGCGCCGCACACGGCTAACAATTGATGTTGTGTGTTCTAGGCACCCCCTCCCCACATATATATAGGTGGGAGGGGGAGGGGAGCAGCAAGGGTGAGCCCCAAGTAAAAGGAATCCTACTTGGGGTCCTCCCCAATTCGGCCTCCCCCTCTTCCATAATTGCCGGAGGGGAAAAGGGAAGAGGAAGGATAGAAGGAAAGGGGGGCCGAACCCGCTCTTTCCCTTCCCCACTCGGCCTGCTTCCATGGGGGGGGGGGGCGCCACCCCTTGTGGGCTCGTGTGCTCCCCTCTTATGGCCCATATCTTTCCCCCGGGGGTTCCGGTAACCCCCCCGGTACTCCGATAAATACCCGATACTATCCGGAACACTTCCGGTGTCCGAATACTATCATCCTATATATCAATCTTTACCTCTCGACAATTTTGAGACTCCTCCTCATGTCTGTGATCCCATCCGAGACTCCGAACAACATTCGGTCATGAAATCACATAACTCATATAATACAATATCGTCATCGAACGTTAAGCGTGCGGACCCTACGGGTTCGAGAACTATGTAGACATGACCGAGACACCTCTCCGGTCAATAATCAATAGCGGAACCTGGATGCTCATATTGGCTCCTACATATTCTACGAAGATGTTTATCGGTCGAACCGTTATGACAACATATGTAATTCCCTTTGTCCATCGGTATGTTACTTGCCCGAGATTCGATCGTCGGTATCTTCATACCTAGTTCAATCTCGTTACCAGCAAGTCTCTTTACTCATTCCGTAATACATCATCCTGCAACTAACTCATTAGTCACTTTGCTTGCAAGGCTTCTTATGATGTGTATTACCGAGAGGGCCCAGAGATACCTCTCCGATACTCGGAGTGACAAATCCTAATCTCGATCTATGCCAACTCAACAAACACCTTCGGAGATACCTATAGAGTATCTTTATAACCACCCAGTTACGTTGTGATGTTTGATAGCACACAAGGCATTCCTCCGGTATCCGGGAGTTGCATAATCTCATAGTCGAAGGAATATGTATTTGACATGAAGAAAGCAATAGCAATAAAACTGAAAGATCAATATGCTAAGCTAACGGATGGGTCTTGTCCATCACATCATTCTCCTAATGATGTGATCCCGTTATGAAATGACAACTCATGTCCATGGTTAGGAAACCTTAACCATCTTTGATCAACGAGCTAGTCAAGTGGAGGCTCACTAGGGACACAGTGTTTGTCTATGTATTCACACATGTATTTAGGTTTCCTGATCAATACAATTCTAGCATGAATAATAAGCATCTATCATGAATAAGGAAATATAAAATAACAACTTTATTATTGCCTCTAGGGCATATTTCCTTTAGTTATTAGACGTTGTGTACCTGAGCATGAACAGGAACAGATCTATGCAAGTGTCACTGCGAGGCCTACGAAGGACACCACACTGGAGATAGGATGGCACACAAGGTATTACAATCTGGTTTTTATTGGCCTACTCTCTTCAAGGATGGTCGTAAGTATGTCTTGTCTTGTGATGAATGTCAAAGAATTGGTAATATTAGTAGACGTCAGGAAATGCCTATGAATTATTCACTTGTTATTGAACCATTTGATGTGTGGGGTTTTGATTATATGGGACCTTTTCCTTCCTCTAATGGGTATACACATATTTTAGTTGCTGTTGATTATGTTACTAAGTGGGTAGAAGCTATTCCAACTAGTAGTGCTGATCATAACACTTCTATTAAAATGCTTAAAGAAGTTATTTTCCGAGGTTTGGAGTCCCTAGATATTTAATGACTGATGGTGGTTCACACTTTATTCATGGTGCTTTCCGTAAATTTCTTGCTAAGTATGATGTCAACCACAGAACTGCATCTCCTTATCATCCTCAGTCTAGTGGTCAAGTAGAATTGAGCAATAGAGAAATTAAATTGATCTTGCAAAAGACTGTTAATAGATCTAGAAAGAATTGGTCTAAGAAACTTGATGATGCATTATGGGCTTATAGAACTGCTTATAAAAACCCTATGGGTATGTCTCCGTATAAAATGGTTATGGAAAGGCATGTCACTTACCTCTTGAACTAGAACATAAAGCTTATTGGGCAATCAAAGAGCTCAATTGTGACTTCAAACTTGCCGGTGAGAAGAGGTTATTTGACATAAGCTCGCTTGATGAATGGAGAACCCAAGACTATGAGAATGCAAAGTTGTTTAAAGAAAAAGTTAAGAGATGGCATGACAAAAGGATACAAAAGTGTGAATTTAATGTAGGTGACCATGTCTTGCTATACAACTCTCGTTTAAGATTTTTTGCAGGAAAACTTCTCTCTAAATGGGAAGGTCCTTACATTATCGAGGAGGTCTATGTTCCGGTGCCATCAAAATCAACAACGCCGAAGGCACTAATCCGAAGGTGGTAAACGGTCAAAGAATCAAACATTATATCTCAGGTACTCCCATAAATGTTGAGACCAATATAATTAATACCATAACACCGGAGGAGTACATAAGGGATACTTTCCAAAATGTTTCAGACTCCGAAAAGGAATAGGTATGTGGTACAGTAAGTAAACCGACTCCAAAACGTTTCCAACAGCAATTTCTCTCTGTTTTGGAATATTTAAAAAACTAGGAAAATTAAAAGTAGTCCGAAGAGTGCACGAGGAGGCGACATGGGTGGGGGGCACGCCCCTGTGCCTTATGGCCACCTCGTGTGCCCTCCGGACTCCGTTTTCTTATGGAACACTTATTTTGGTCGGTAAAAATTCATTATATAATCTCCCGAAGGTTTTGACTACTGTAACACGGCAAAATCCCTTGTTTTCGTTTCGAGCTGTTTTCTGCCAGATTTTTCAAGGCCGGGCATTATGTCGTCCCCCTCCTCCAACAATGTGGACGGCGATGCTTGGTTGATGCAGATGGAACTTAGGAGAGATGATGCCGAAGGAGTCATGATGGAGGAGGGTGAAGGAGATTCGCTTGAGGACCAGCCTCCGGCTTCGGAAAGAGGCACTCTGGCGGGCATCTCCACTATTCCAAATCCCCGTCAAGCAATAGGGACTACAAGCAACTATGAAGGCCAAGAGGTTCGAGAAGGGCTTCCCCCTAGGAGGCCCTTGCACAGGTTACATCAGAACAACTTCCATAATTTGGTTCATAATTACGGAGTGGAGAACACTCCTCGTGCACATATACCCTCTAATTGGGACATATCTTGTCCAAGTGAAAGCAATACAGGGAAAGGATCTTGGTGGCCTAAAAATAAGCATCTTCTGGAGAAAATTTAGAAGAATGCGAATATGCTTCAACGTGTGCTCCAAGAATTGCAAGTCCTGAAAGGTGCCTTAATGAAGCTGACGGATACGTCTACAACTCCATCATCACCACCTCCGAAGAAAGAGATCTAAATATATGGGTATGGGCACTCCCCTTGGCAACTGCCAAGCTTGGGGGAGGTGCCCCGGTATCGTATCACCATCACATCTTTACCTTTATTGTTTTTCTTAGTTCGATCCTTTTGGTTATATCTTGATCTAGTAGAGTAAAAAAATTTAGTGTGATCTAGTTTTGAGTTTTGCTTTGAGATCTATCTATGTAATCGAGTCCGTGAGTTATATAATAAAGAGTAGTTTTGAGTTGAGGGCTTTGCCTTCTTGCTATGATCTTGAGGGAATAAGAAAAAGAAAGAATAAAAAGAAATAAAAGATCATATAATGATCTTATGGGAAGTAATGACTTCACATATAAGAAGTATGATGAATAAAATTTGTTGGGAGTTGACAAGCATAGTTTTGGTCATTGTTGCAATTAATAGGAAGTGATAAAGAAAGAGAGGTTTCACATATAAATATATTATCTTGGACATCTTTTGTGATTGTGAGCACTCATTAAAATATGACATGCTAAAAAGTTGATGTTGGACAAGGAAGACAGCATAATGAGTTATGTTTTCTTATATCCGAATAGAAGTTATATTGTTATGGATCCTCCAACGCGTTGAGCTTGCTTTCCCTCTTATGCTAGCCAAATCCTTTGCACCAAGTAGAGATACTACTTGTGCATCCAAACATCCCTCAAACCAGTTTTGCCATGAGAGTCCACCATACCTACCTATGGATTGAGTAAGATCCTTCAAGTAAGTTGTCATCGGTGCAAGCAATAAAAATTGCTCTCTAAATATGTATGATCTTTTAGTGTGAAGAAAATAACCTTTATATGAACTTGTGATATGGAAGAAATAAAAGCGACGGACTGCATAATAAAGCTCTTTATCACAAGCGGCAATATAAAATGACGTTCTTTTACATTAAGATTTTGTGCATCCAACCATAAAAGCGCATGACAACCTCTGCTTCCCTCTGCGAAGGGCCTATCTTTTACTTTTACCTTCTACCCTTATACAAGAGTCATGGTGATCTTCACCTTTCCTTTTTATACTTTTTCTTTTTGGTAAGAACTATGTGTTGGAGAAAGATCCAGATATATATATCCACTCGGATGTAGGTTTTCATAAAGTATTATTGTTGACATTACCCTTGAGGTAAAAGGTTGGGAGGCGAAACTAAAAGCCCCTATCTTTCTCTGTGTCCGATTGAGGCTTTGAACCCATAAGTATCGCGTGAGTGTTAGCAATTATAAAAGATTAAGAGATGGTTGAGTATGTGGACTTGCTATGCAAAAGCTCTTACATTGACTCTTTCCGATATTATGATAAATTGCAATTGCTTCAATGACCGAGATCATAGTTTGTTGGTTTTCAATAAAGTTTCTGATTCATACTTTATCTTGTGAACGAATTGTTACTTTGACATAAGAAATTATATGACAATATATGTTGCTGTTCTAAAGATGATCATGATGCCCTCATGTTCGTATTTTGTTTTTATCGATACCTCTATCTCTAAACATGTGGACATATTTTTCGATTTCGGCTTTCGCATGAGGACAAGCGAGGTCTAAGCTTGGGGGGGTTGATACGTCCATTTTGCATCATGCTTTTATATTGATATTTATTGCATTATGGGCTGTTATTACACATTATGGTACAATACTTATGCCTTTTCTCTCTTATTTTACAAGGTTTACATGAAGAGGGAGAATGCCGGCAGCTGGAATTCTGGACTGGAAAAGGAGCAAATCTGAGAGACCTATTCTGCACAACTCCAAAAGTCCTGAAGATTTACGGAGAATTATTTTGGAATATATAAAAAATATTGGGCGAAAAAAGCACCTGAGGGGACCCACCAGGCAGCCACAAGGGTGGGGGGCGCCCTACCCCCTGGGCACGCCCCCCTGACTTGTGGGCTACCTGGCAGGCCCCCGATGCCCATCTTCTGCTATCTGAAGAGTTTTGACCTAGAAAAAATCAAGAGGAAGCTTTCGGGACGAGGCGCCACCGTCTCGAGGCGGAACCTGGGTAGAAGCAATCTAGGGCTCCGACGGAGCTGTTCTGTCAGGGAAACTTCCCTCCCGGAGGGGGAAATCATCGCCGTCGTCATCACCAACAATCCTCTCATCGAGAGGGGGTCAATCTCCACCAACTTCTTCACCAGCACCATCTCCTCTCAAACCCTAGTTCATCTCTTGTATCCGATCTTTGTCTCAAAACCTAAGATTGGTACCTGTGGGTTGCTAGTAGTGTTGATTACTCCTTGTAGTTGATGCTAGTTGGTTTATTCGGTGGAAGATCATATGTTTAGATCCTTAATGATAATTAATACTCCTCTGATTATGAACATGAATATGCTTTGTGAGTAGTTACGTTTGTTCCTGAGGACATGGGAGAAGTCTTGTTATAAGTAATCATGTGAATTTGGTATTCGTTCGATATTTTGATGAGATGTATGTTGTCTCTCCTCTAGTGGTGTTATGTGAACATCGACTACATGACACTTCACCATTATTTGGGCCTAGGGGAAGGCATTGGGAAGTAATAAGTAGATGATGGGTTGCTAGAGTGACAGAAGCTTAAACCCTAGTTTATGCGTTGCTTCGTAATGGGCTGATTTGGATCCACATGTTTCATGCTATGGTTAGATTTATCTTAATTCTTCTTTCGTAGTTGCGGATGCTTGCGAGAGAGGTCAATCATAAGTGGGAGGCTTGTCCAAGTAAGGGAAGCACCCAAGCACCGGTCCACCCCACATATCAAATTATCAAAGTAATGAACGTGAATCATATAAGCATGATGAAAACTAACTTGACAACAATTCCCATTGTCCTCGGGAGCGCTTTGCTTTATATAAGAGTTTGTCCAGGATTGTCCTTTGCTACAAAAAGGATTGGGCCACCTTGCTGCACCTTGGTTACTCTTGTTACTTGTTACCTGTTACGAATTATCTTATCACACAACTATCTGTTACCGATAATTTCAGTGCTTGCAGAGAATACCTTGCTGAAAACTGCTTGTCATTTCCTTCTGCTCCTCGTTGGGTTCGACACTCTTACTTATCGAAAGGACTATGATAGATCCCCTATACTTGTGGGTCATCAGTACCGGGCAGTACCCCCGGATGATTAGCGATATCGCTAGACACCTTGAGCGGGGGGCACTATTGCTTCTCCTGTAAGCCGAGCTGGGGAATTGTTTTCCCACTTCTTCGTTTTGCTTCTCTTGCAGCACTCGTAGTACTTCCCGACCGCCGCGCTTTATCATATGTCTTTTGAATACAGCGGTCATAGTTGGATTGCGGCGGAGGCAGTGGTGCTCGCTTAAGGGCATCCAGAGTGCGCTTCGCTTTCACCAGATCTATTGTTTCCTTCGGAGGTGGACGTTTCTGTTCAAAATGGGCCTGCACTTCGGCTTCCATGATTTCATCAGTTTACTTGTCAGTCCTCTCATATGGTAACTTTGGAAGAGGCTTGAGGCTTGGACCAAATTTGAATTTCTTCCCGCCTCTTGTACTGCTAGCCGCCGGAGCGGCGGCGTCTCTCTTCCGCCGTTGCTGAGGCGGTGGAGTCCGTTGATGCGCTGGAGGAGGCGAAGGAGGAGGCGGAGTGCGCTGATGCGCCGGAGGAGGCAGAGTGCGCTGACGCGCCGGAGGAGGCAGAGTCCGCTGACGCGCCGGAGACAGCTGATGTGAAAGAGGACTCTGCTGAGGGGCCTCATCCGGCTGAGTCTGCTAAGGGGCCTCAACCGGCTGAGTCTGCTGAGGCATCCAGTTTGGAAGCTTGATGTACTCCTTTCTCCATAGGCAGATACTCCTTAAAGCATTTTCCATAAGAATTTCCCCTTCACATGTATTGTAGTCAAGCTCCAGCCCCTCAAGTCCATCCATTATTTCATCCACCGTCACAATAGCATAGCCATGTGGAATCGGACGGCAATGGAAAGTTCCCTCAGCTCGAGGAGGTACAACAGAGCCGACCGCCGCCTTCAAGGTCAGGTTCTGGCATTTCGTCATTAGCACGCAATGTTCAGCCTCCGTGATACTATCCACGGGGTAGCGAGGAGCCGTGAAATCAGGCTGAAGGAGCTCCGTGGAAGCCACGCTGCTTCTCCGATGAGATGGTGGGGTAGCTTCTGGGGCAGCGTCGAAGGAACGATCTTCGTGCCGCTGAGATGGTTGGCCGGTAGTTCGCTGGCTCTCAAGTTCCTCTAGTTTTGCTAATCTTGCACTGAGCTTCTGCATTTTGCTTGCTTCCTGCTTCCTCTTTCTCTCTCGGCTTCTATAACCACCACTGTCGGGAAACCCATGCACCCACGGAACGGAGCCTGATGTGCCACGTGTTCGTCCAGGGTGTTCAGGATTCCCGAGAGCCTCTGTTAGCTCGTCCTTCTCTCTGTCGGGAATGAACATCCCTTCCTGCGCTGCCTTGATTGCTGCCTTAAGCTTCCGGATGGGTATTGCAAGTTGCTCATCCGTCCAAACACACTCCCTTGTTTCTGGGTCCAAAGTTCCCCCAACCCCGAAGAACCAAGTCCTTGAACGATCTGGCCAGTGCAATGTCGCTGGTTGGACCCCTTTAGCAAGCAGGTCTTGCTCAGCTTTGTCACACAACGGCCCGGCTTTGTAGTAGCCACCTGACCCCGTGTGATGGTAATACTTCTTCTTTGCAGCATTTTGCTTGTTTGTCAGTGACCTTTGCTTACCCTTCTCCGAATTCTTGTAGGCCACAAATGCGGGCCAGTGATCTCTTAGCTTCTCATATTGACCGATGAATTCTGGAGTCTCATCTTTCTCGACAAACTTTTTGTTCAAATCTTTCTTCCGGTTCCTGAATAGTTCTGCCATCTTCTTAAGAGCAAACTCCTTGACCTTTCGCTCTATAACTGGGTTATTTGGATTCTCCTCTGGCAGTAGGATGAAATTTGTCATCAGCGAGGTCCAAAGATCATCTTTCAGTCTATCTTGGACATAAGAAACTTCAGGGTCATTCTTCTTATTCCATTCTTGGATGCTGATCGGGACATTGTCCCTAACAACAACTCCGCACTGATGTACAAATGCGTCCTTGGTCCACTTGGGAGCAATCGGTTGGCCATCTTGAGCGACTTCTGTGATTGTGAACCTTTCATACTAGCGCAACCTTTTCTTCGGGCCTCGTCTCCTTATGAAAGTTTGGCTAGATCCGGAGGGCTAAAAGAAGAAAGAAGCGTTAATATATGTACATACAAAACAATTAATGCATCAAGTCAGCAAAGTCTTAATTAATATATATATATATATATACCTCGCTGGACTTTGCAACAGTTAAGGCTCCCTCCTTCGTTCGGTCACCGGAGCCGTGATCATGATCTCCTTCCTCCGCCATTCGGTCACCGGAGCCGTCATGATCTCCTTCCTCCTCCATTGTTGGATCACCGGAGCCGTCATCCTCTCCTTCCTGACCATCGGTGTCGTTGAGAAATGACAAGGGATCACCTCCGTCGTGGATTATATCCCCCAACAACTCTTCTTGTTCTAAGTCTCTGTCCATAGTTTCTGCAAATATTACAACATGGCAATATACAAACATGAGAGATGGATTAGTGGCAAACATGGACTTAATATCACAACAAGGAATCATATGCATATGAGCAATGGGTTATGTTTTAACGACCCCCCTCATGTCGAAGTTATCGGGGTTATGTTTTAACGACGCCCCCCTCATGTCGAAGTTATCGGGGTTATGTTTTAACGACCCCCCCCCCTCATGTCGAAGTTGTCGGGGTTATGTTTTAACGACGCCCCCCTCATGTCAAAGTTATCGGGGTTATGTTTTAATGACCCCCACCCCCCTCATGTCGAAGTTATCGGGGTTATGTTTTAATGGAACAGAATTTGTTAACTTGACATTAGACATCAATAGTATTATACATAACAACAGTGCTATATGATATTATTGTTGTAGCGTTATATATAAGACCCCACCTGCCACCTTCGACAAACGGGTAGGGGCGGGAGGGGGTAGGAGATCGGCAACGCTCTTTCTTCTAGGGTTTGGGTGGCCTCCAATTTTGAATATATGAGTTGTTACTCCCTCTCTCCCATAATTAACCTTAGTAAATTTCATTATCATCATGCCCATTTAGTAAAGTTGCCTCTCCCCGATTTAGGCAAAGTAAAACTTAGTAAGATCATCATGCCCACTTAGTAAAGTTGCCTCTCCCCGATATAGAAAAACAATATGCATACATCCATGGATCATCCATATACATCACTGCTCATATATTCAAACTTAATATGAGTTTTAGCAAAAAAACTTTCTATGAACAAAAAACTTTCTATGAACATCATTGCTCATATATCAACGCATACATCCATGGATCATCATTGCTCATATATCCATGGATCATATATCAAAACTTTCTATGAACAAAAAACTTAATATCATCATTGCTCATATATAAAAAAATTCTATGAACAAAAAACTTTCTATGAACAAAAAAAAAGCATACATCAATGGACAAAAAAATTCTATGAACAAAAAAAAATCATACATCAATGCATACATCCATGGATCATCCATATATCTGCATATACATACATACAGCATCCATACATACATCAATGGACAAAAAAAATTCTATGAACAAAAAAAAGCAGAGCAGGCCGGGGCAGCGGCGCGGCAAGCAGAGCAGGGGCACGGCGCGACAAGAAGAGCAGGGTCGGCGGCGCAGGGGAAGGGGGGCTCACTGTGGGCGGCGTTGGGGCAGGGCAGGGGCGTGGGGAGCGACGCCTGCATCGGGGCAGAGGGTGTCGAGGGCGTCGGCGAGGGCGTCGACGGCGAGGTGGAGCAGCCTGACGGCGAGCTCGGGCAGCCTGGCGGCGGCGGCGGGGGAACTGCACAGATGGATTGGAAATTTGCTAAGTGTTTGCTTATATAGCCAACCCTTTAGTCCCGGTTGGTGTCACCAACCGGGACAAAAGGCCCCCTTTCATCCCCTTTGGAGCCACCAACCGGGACTAAAGGTCAATTTCAGCAGCCCAAAGGGCGGGAAGCAGAGACCCTTTGGCCCCGGTTGGTGTCACCAACCGGGACCAAAGGGTGCCTTTGGTGACACCAACTGGGACTAAAAGGCTTGTGCTGGCACTGGCGCGGTGCGGTGGGAGTTTAGCACCTCGCTTGCCGAGGGGCGCTCGCAGTGGTTTATAAGCCCCGCTGTGATAGCCCCGTCGAGCTCCTCTCTAATGCAGGCCTGTTAGGCCTAATGTTCTTTTGTGCCCTGTTGGGCCTACTTGCCCCGCGGGCCTGCATCCTGGCCCATGTATAGTTGGGTTTCTAGTCGTATGCAGGCCGTGGTGGCCTAGTAGGCGGGCAATTTTTTATTTTTTGCATATGTTATGTTTTTAAATTTTTAATGTTATTTTTTGCATATGTTAAATTTAGTTATATAATTTTAGTTTCATAAATTTTATATAATTTTAGTTGCATAAATTTTATTTTTTATTGATTCTTTTTAGTTGATTCCTTTTGCTATTAGAGTTTTATAAAAGCTTTTTAGTTTGCTATTAAAGTTTGTAACAAAAAATACTTTATAAAAATTCTTTTTGCTATTAAAGTTTTTAACAAAAAATACTTTGATAATTTTAGTTGCATAAATTTTATATAATTTTAAGTTAATATTATTTTGATCATAACTAGAGGTTTATAAAAGCTTTTTAGTTGATTCTTTTTGCTATTGAAGAATATTATAGTTTTGTTTTAGTTGATCATAACAAAATATTTTAATTGATTCTTTTTAGTTCATTCTTTTTGCTATTATAGTTTTATAAAAGTTTTCTAGTTCATTCTTTTTGCTGTTAGTTCATTCTTTGAGCTAAATGACCCTGAAATTGAAAAGCACTACAAATGAACTCTAAAAAGGTTGAAACTTGGCATGGTATCATCATTTCACCCACATAGCATGTGCTAAAAAGTTGAGAGGGTTACGACAAAAACTGGATGCACTTCGTGTACAAACTGGACAATCTCTTTCGAAGTATCAGGGTTTCGGGCGAAAACTCATGTGTTACAAAGGAATTTCATATTTTTTAAACTTATTTGAACTCCAGACTTTTTGTGCGTTCAATATGCACCATTCAAAGCCACATCATCAATTTTCAACCCTTTCTGACTTCATTTTCTATTTTTCATGCATTTAATCTTTTTTTGAGCTAAATAACCCTGAAATTGAAAAGCAGTACAAATGAATCTGAAAAGGTTGAAAATTGGCATGGTATCATCATTTCACCCACATAACTATTGGGAAACGTAGCATGTAATTTCAAAAATTTCCTACGCTCACGCAAGATCTATCTAGGAGATGCATAGCAACGAGAGGGGGAGAGTGTGTCCACGTACCCTCGTAGACTGAAAGCGGAAGCGTTTGTTTAACGCGGTTGATGTAGTCGAACGTCTTCTCGATCCAACCGATCAAGCACCGAACGTACGGCACCTCCGAGTTCTGCACACGTTCAGCTCGATGACGTCCCTTGAACTCTTGATCCAGTAAAGTGTCGAGGGAGAGTTCTGTCAGCACGACGGCGTGGTGACGGTGATGGTGAAGTGATCCGCGCAGGGCTTCGCCTAAGCACTACGTGAATATGACTGGAGGCGTAAACTGTGGAGGTGGGGCGCCGCACACGGCTTGGAACAATTGATCTGTGTTAGAGGCGCCCCCCACCCCCGTATATAAAGGAGGGAGAGGGGAGGAGGCCGGCCCTAGGCGCGCCCCAAGTGGGAGGAGTCCCACTTGGGCTCCTAGTAGGATTCGCCCCCCCCCCTTCCTTTTATCGGAGGGGGAAAGGGGGAAGGAGAGAGAGAGGGAGAAGGAAAGGGGGGCGCCGCACCCTCCCCTAGTCCAATTCGGACTCCTCCCTTGGGGGGTGCCACCCATATGTGGGCTGGTTTGCCTCCCTCCTATGGCCCATATGGCCCATATCTTCCCCCGGGGGGTTCCAGTAACCCCCCCGGTACTCCGATATGTACCCGATACATTCCGAAACACTTCCGGTGTCCGAATACAATCATCCAATATATCAATCTTTACCTCTAGACCATTTCGAGACTCCTCGTCATGTCCGTGATCTCATCCGGGACTCCGAACAACATTCGGTCACCAAATCACATAACTCATATAATACAAATCATCATCGAACGTTAAGCGTGCGGACCCTACGGGTTCGAGAACTATGTAGACATGACCGAGACACCTCTCCGGTAAATAACCAACAGCGGAACCTGGATGCTCATATTGGTTCCTACATATTCTACGAAGATCTTTATCGGTCAAACCGCAATGACAACATACGTAATTCCCTTTGTCATCGGTATGTTACTTGCCCGAGATTCGATCGTCGGTATCTTCATACCTAGTTCAATCTCGTTACCGGCAAGTCTCTTTACTCATTCCGTAATGCATCATCCCGCAACTAACTCATTAGTCACATTGCTTGCAAGGCTTATAATGATGTGCATTACCGAGAGGGCCCAGAGATACCTCTCCGATACTCGGAGTGACAAATCCTAATCTCGATCTATGCCAACCCAACAAACACCTTCGGAGATACCTGTAGAGCATCTTTATAATCACCCAATTACGTTGTGATGTTTGATAGCACGCAAGGTATTCCTCCGGTATTCGGGAGTTGCATAATCTCATAGTCAAAGGAATATGTATAAGTCATGAAGAAAGCAATAGCAATAAAACTTAACGATCATTATGCTAAGCTAACGGATGGGTCTTGTCCATCACATCATTCTCCTAATGATGTGATCCCGTTCATCAAATGACAACACATGTCTATGGTTAGGAAACTTAACCATCTTTGATTAACGAGCTAGTCTAGTAGAGGCTTACTAGGGACTCGGTGTTTTGTCTATGTATCCACACATGTATCAAGTTTCCGGTTAATACGATTCTAGCATGAATAATAAACATTTATCATGATATAAGGAAATATAAAATAACAACTTTATTATTGCCTCTAGGGCATATTTCCTTCAGTCTCCCACTTGCACTAGAGTCAATAATCTAGTTCACATTGCCATGTGATCTACACCCAAAGGGTTTTACTAGAGTCAATAATCTAGTTCACATCGCCATGTGATTAACACCAATAGTTCACATCGCCATGTGACCAACACCCAAAGGGTTTACTAGATTCAATAATCTAGTTCACATCGCCATGTGATTAACACCCAAAGAGTACTAAGGTGTGATCATGTTTTTCTTGTGAGAGAAGTTTAGTCAACGGGTCTGCCAAATTTAGATCCGTATGTATTTCGCAAATTACTATGTCTATAATGCTCTGTATGCAGCTACTCTAGCTAATTGCTCCCACTTTCAATATGTATCCAGATTGAGACTCAAAGTCATCTGGATCGGTGTAAAAGCTTGCATCGACGTAACTCTTTACGACGAACTCTTTATCACCTCCATAACCGAGAAATATTTCCTTAGTCCTCTTAGGTAACTAAGGATAATTTTGACCGATGTCCAGTGATCTACTCCTAGATCACTATTGTACCTCCTTGCCAAACTCATGGTAAGGTACACAATAGGTCTGGTATACAGCATGGCATATTTTATAGAACCTATGGCTGAGGCATAAGGAATGACTTTCATTCTCTCTCTATCTTCTGCCGTGGTCGGGCTTTGAGTCTTACTCAACTTCACACCTTGCAACACAGGCAAGAACCCTTTCTTTGACTGATCCATTTTGAACTTCTTCAAAATCTTGTCAAGGTATGTACTCATCGAAAGTTTTATCAAGCGTCTTGATCTATCTCTATAGATCTTGATGCCCAATATGTAAGCATCTTCATTGAGGTCTTTCTTTGAAAAAACCTTTATTCAAGTATCCTTTTATGCTATCCAGAAATTCTATATCATTTCCAATCAACAATATGTCATCCACATATAATATTAGAAATGCTACAGAGCTCCCACTCACTTTCTTGTAAATACAGGCTTCTCCAAAAGTCTGTATAAAGCCATATGCTTTGATCACTTCATCAAAGCGTATATTCCAACTCCGAGATGCTTGCACCAGTCCATAAATGGACCGCTAGAGCTTGCACACTTTGTTAGCACCGTTAGGATCGACAAAACCTTCTGGTTGCATCATATACAACTCTTCTTTAAGAAATCCATTAAGGAATGCAGTTTTGACATCCATTTGCCAGATTTCATAATTGTAAAATGCGGCAATTGCTAACATGATTCTGACAGACTTAAGCATCGCTACGGGTGAGAAAGTCTCATCGTAGTCAACTCCTTGAACTTGTCAAAAACCTTTTGCGACAATTCGAGCTTTGTAGATAGTAACACTACCATCAGCATCCGTCTTCCTCTTGAAGATCCATTTATTCTCAATGGCTTGCCGATCATCGGGCAAATCCACCAAAGTCCATACTTTGTTCTCATACATGGATCCTATCTCAGATTTCATGGCCTCAAGCCATTTATCGGAATCTGGGCTCATCATAGCTTCTTCATAGTTCGTAGGTTCGTCATGGTCTAGTAACATGACCTCCAGAACAGGATTACCATACCACTCTGGTGCGGAACATGCTCTGGTTGACCTACGAGGTTTGGTAGTAACTTGATCTTAAGTTTCATGATCATTATCATTAGCTTCCTCTCTAGTTGGTGTAGGAATCACAGGAACAGATTTCTCTGATGAGCTACTTTCCAAATTGAGAGAAGGTACAATTACCTCATCAAGTTCTACTTTCCTCCCACTCACTTCTTTCTAGAGAAACTCCTTCTCTAGAAAGGATCCATTCTTAGCAACAAAGATCTTGCCTTCGGATCTGTGATAGAAGGTGTACCCAACAGTTTCTTTTGGGTATCCTATGAAGATGCACTTCTCCGATTTGGGTTCGAGCTTATCAGGCTGAAGCTTTTTCACATAAGCATCACAACCCCAAACTTTAAGAAACGACATCTTAGGTTTCTTGCCAAACCATAGTTCATACGGTGTCGTCTCAACGGATTTAGATGGTGCCCTATTTAACGTGAATGCAGCTGTCTCTAATGCATAACCCCAAAACGATAGTGGTAAATCGGTAAGAGACATCATAGATCGCACCATATCCAATAAAGTATGGTTACGACGTTCGGACACACCATTACGCTGTGGTGTTCCAGGTGGCGTGAGTTGTGAAACTATTCCACATTGTTTTAAATGAAGGCCAAACTCGTAACTCAAATATTCGCCTCCGCGATCAGATCATAGAAACTTTATTTTCTTGTTACGATGATTCTCCACTTCACTCTGAAATTCTTTGAACTTTTCAAATGTTTCAGACTTGTGTTTCATCAAGTAGATATACCCATATCTTCTCAAATCATCTGTGAAGGTCAGAAAATAACGATACCCACCGCGAGCCTCAACACTCATCGGACCGCGTACATCGGTATGTATTATTTCCAATAACTCATTAGCTCGCTCCATTGTTCCGGAGAATGGAGTTTTAGTCATCTTGCCCATGAGGCATGGTTCGCAAGCATCAAATGATTCATAATCAAGTGATTCCAAAAGTCCATCCGCATGGAGTTTCTTCATGCGCTTTACACCAATATGACCTAAACGGCAGTGCCACAAGTATGTTGCACTATCATTATCAACTTTGCATCTTTTGGCATCAATATTATGAATATGTGTATCACTACGATCGAGATTCAATAAACCATTTACATTGAGTGTATGACCATAGAAGGTTTTATTCATGTAAACAGAACAACACTTATTCTCTGACTTAAATGAATAACCGTATCGCAATAAACATGATACAATCATATTCATGCTCAACGCAAACACCAAATAACAATTATTTATTTAGGTCCAACACTAATCCCGAAGGTAGAGGGAGTGTGTGATGGTGATCTTATCAACCTTGGAATCACTTCCAACACACATCGTCACCTTGCCCTTAACTAGTCTCTGTTCATTCTGCAACTCCCGTTTCGAGTTACTAATCTTAGTAACTGAACCGGTATCAAATACCCAGGGGTTGCTACGAACACTAGTAAAGTACACATCAATAACATGTATATCAAATATACCTTTGTTCACTTTGCCATCCTTCTTATCCGCCAAGTATTTGGGGCAGTTCCGCTTCCAGTGACCATTCCCTTTGCAGTAGAAGCACTCAGTTTCAGGCTTGGGTCCAGCTTTGGGCTTCTTCCCGGGAGTGGCAACTTGCTTGCCATTCTTCTTGAAGTTCCCCTTCTTTCCCTTGCCCTTTTTCTTGAAACTAGTGGTCTTGTTAACCATCAACACTTGATGCTATTTTTTGATTTCTACCTTCGCCGATTTCAGCATCGCGAAGAGCTTGGGAATCGTTTTCGTCATCCCTTGCATATTATAGTTCATCACAAAGTTCTAGTAACTTGGTGATAGTGACTAGAGAACTCTGTCAATCACTATCTTATCTGGAAGATTAACTCCCACTTGATTCAAGTGATTTTAGTACCCAGACATTCTGAGCACATGCTCACTAGCTGAGCTATTCTCCTCCATCTTTTAGGCAAAGTACTTGTCAGAGGTCTCATACCTCTCGACACGGGCATGAGTCTGAAATACCAATTTCATCTCTTTGGAACATCTCATATGCTCCATGGCGTTCAAAACGTTTTTGAAGTCCCGGTTCTAAGCCGTAAAGCATGGTGCACTAAACTATCAAGTAGTCATCATTACGAGTTTGCTAAATGTTCATAACGTCTGCATCTGCTCCTGCAATAGGTCTGTCACCTAGCGGTGCATCAAGGACATAATTCTTCTGTGCAGTAATGCGGATAATCCTCAGATCACGGACCCAGTCCGCATCATTGCTACTATCATCTTTCAACTTACTTTTCTCTAGGAACATATCAAAAACATAGGGGAGCTACAACGCGAGCTATTGATCTACAACATAGATATGCAAAAATTATCAGGACTAAGTTCATGATAAATTAAGTTCAATTAATCAAATTACTTAAGAACTCCCACTTAGATAGACATCCCTCGAGTCATCTAAATGATCACGTGATCCAAATCAACTAAACCATGTCCGATCATCACGTGAAATGGAGTAGTTTTCAATGGTGAACATCTCTATGTTGATCATATCTACTATATGATTCTCGACCTTTCGGTCTCCAGTGTTCCGAGGCCATGTCTGTACATGCTAGGCTCGTCAAGTTTAACCCGAGTATTCCGCACGTGCAAAACTGTCTTGCACCCGTTGTATGTGAACGTAGAGCTTATCACACCCGATCATCACGTGGTGTCTCGGCACGACGAACTGTCGCAACGGTGCATACTCAGGGAGAACACTTATACCTTGAAATTTTAGTGAGGGATCATCTTATAATGCTACCGCCGTACTAAGCAAAATAAGATGCATAAAAGATAAACATCACATGCAATCAAAATATGTGACATGATATGGCCATCATCATCTTGTGCCTTTGATCTCCATCTCCAAAGCACCGTCATGATTCCCATCGTCACCGGCTTGACACCTTGATCTCCATCGTAGCGTCGTTGTCGTCTCGCCAACTATTACTTATACAACTATCACTAACGCATAGTGATAAAGTAAAGCAATTACATGGCGATTGCATTTCATACAATAAAGCGACAACCATAAGGCTCCTGCCAGTTGCCGATAACTTTTACAAAACATGATCATCTCATACAAGTTAGACGTCCTCTACTTTGTTGTTGCAAGTTTTACGTGGCTGCTACGGGCTTCTAGTAAGAACCGTTCTTACCTACGCATCAAAACCACAACGATGTTTCGTCAAGTTTGTTGTTTTAACCTTCAACAAGGACCGGCCGTAGTCAAATTCGATTCAACTAAAGTTGGAGAAACAAACACCCGCCAGCCACCTTTATGCAAAACAAGTTGCATGTCTATCGGTGGAACCGGTCTCATGAACGTGATCATGTAAGGTTGGTCCGGGCCGCTTCATCCAACAATACCGCCGAATCAAAATAAGACGTTGGTGGTAAGCAATATGACTATCATCGCCCACAACTCTTTGTGTTCTACTCGTGCATATCATCTACGCATAGACCTGGCTCGGATGCCACTGTTGGGAAACGTAGCATGTAATTTCAAAAATTTCCTACGCTCACGCAAGATCTATCTAGGAGATGCATAGCAACGAGAGGGGGAGAGTGTGTCCACGTACCCTCGTAGACCGAAAGCGGAAGCGTTTGTTTAACGCGGTTGATGTAGTCGAATGTCTTCTCGATCCAACCGATCAAGCACCGAACGTACGGCACCTCTGAGTTCTGCACATGTTCAGCTCGATGATGTCCCTTGAACTCTTGATCCAGCAAAGTGTTGAGGGAGAGTTCTGTTAGCACGACGGCATGGTGACGGTGATGGTGAAGTGATCCGCGCAGGGCTTCGCCTAAGCACTACGCGAATAAGACTGGAGGCGTAAACTGTGGAGGGGGCGCCGCACACGGCTTGGAACAATTGATCTGTGTTAGAGGCGCCCCCCACCCCCGTATATAAAGGAGGGAGAGGGGAGGAGGCCGGCCCTAGGCGCGCCCCAAGTGGGAGGAGTCCCACTTGGGCTCCTAGTAGGATTCGGCCCCCCCTTCCTTTTATCGGAGGGGGAAAGGGGGAAGGAGAGAGAGAGGGAGAAGGAAAGGGGGGCGCCGCCCCCTCCCCTAGTCCAATTCGGACTCCTCCCTTGGGGGGGCGCGCCACCCCTATGTGGGCTGGTTTGCCTCCCTCCTATGGCCCATATCTTCCCCCGGGGGGTTCCGGTAACCCCCCCGGTACTCCGATATGTACCCGATACATTCCGAAACACTTCCGGTGTCCGAATACTATCATCCAATATATCAATCTTTACCTCTCGACCATTTCGAGACTCCTCGTCATGTACGTGATCTCATCCGGGACTCCGAACAACATTCGGTCACCAAATCACATAACTCATATAATACAAATCGTCATCGAACGTTAAGCGTGCGGACCCTACGGGTTCGAGAACTATGTAGACATGACCGAGACACCTCTCCGGTCAATAACCAACAACGGAACCTGGATGCTCATATTGGTTCCTACATATTCTACGAAGATCTTTATCGGTCAAACCGCAATGACAACATACGTAACTCCCTTTGTCATCGGTATGTTACTTGCCCGAGATTCGATCGTCGGTATCTTCATACCTAGTTCAATCTCGTTACCGGCAAGTCTCTTTACTCGTTTCGTAATGCATCATCCCGCAACTAACTCGTTAGTCACATTGCTTGCAAGGCTTATCATGATGTGCATTACCGAGAGGGCCCAGAGATACCTCTCCGATACTCGGAGTGACAAATCCTAATCTCGATCTATGCCAACTCAACAAACACCTTCGGAGATACCTGTAGAGCATCTTTATAATCACCCAGTTACGTTGTGACGTTTGATAGCACACAAGGTATTCCTCCGGTATTCGGGAGTTGCATAATCTCATAGTCAAAGGAATATGTATAAGTCATGAAGAAAGCAATAGCAATAAAACTTAACGATCATTATGCTAAGCTAACGGATGGGTCTTGTCCATCACATCATTCTCCTAATGATGTGATCCCGTTCATCAAATGACAACACATGTCTATGGTTAGGAAACTTAACCATCTTTGATTAACGAGCTAGTCTAGTAGAGGCTTACTAGGGACTCGGTGTTTTGTCTATGTATCCACACATGTATCAAGTTTCCGGTTAATACAATTCTAGCATGAATAATAAACATTTATCATGATATAAGGAAATATAAAATAACAACTTTATTATTGCCTCTATGGCATATTTCCTTCAATAACATGTGCTAAAAAGTTGAGAGGGTTACGGCAAAAACTGGATGCACTTCGTGTACAAAATGGACAATTTCTTCGAAGTATCAGGGTTTCGGACGAAAACTCATCTGTTACAAAAGGCATTTCATTTCTTGACATGTAACTGTAGTGATATTCTAGATAAAAGCCATCATCAGAATAGTTGTGGAGAGAAAGTCTTCACTTTTTCTTTGCGTGTGTCCCTTGCTTATTGCGCCGTAACCATGGATAATCTTCATCGTTTAACAGGATGCTTGGGTTAGCCTTCACTTTGAAGGGAGGAATTTCATGAAACTTTTCATAATCTTCAGACATGTCTGTCTTGCCCTCCACTCCCACGATGTCTCTTTTCCCTAAAAGAACTATGTGGCGCTTTGGCTCAACGTATGATGTATTCGCTTCATTATCTTTTCTTTTTCTCGGTTTGGTAGACATGTCCTTCACATAGAAAACCTGCGCCACATCATTGGCTAGGACGAATGGTTCGTCTGTGTACCCAAGATTGTTCAGATCCACTGTTGTCATTCCGTACTGTGGGTCTACCTGTACCCCGCCTCCTGACAGGTTGACCCATTTGCACCGAAACAAAGGGACCTTAAAATCATGTCCATAGTCAAGTTCCCATATGTCCACTATGTAACCATAATATATGTCCTTTCCCCTGTTGGTTGCTACATCAAAGCGGACATCACTGTTTTGGTTGGTGCTTTTTTGATCTTGGGCGATCGTGTAAAATGTATTCCCATTTATCTCGTACCCTTTGTAAGTCAATACAGTCGAAGATGCTCCCCTGACCAACGAGTACAACTCATCTGCAACAATGTTGTCACCCATGAGATGTGTTTGCAACCAACTGCCGAAAGTCCTGATGTGTTCACATGTAATCCAGTCATCACACTGCTCCGGGTGTTTGGAGCGCAGAATATTCTTGTGTTCATTGACATACGGGGTCATCAAGGTAGAATTCTGCAGAACTGTGTAGTGTACTTGAGCCCAAGAATATTTTCTGATCTTTCTAATCTTCAAGCGCATTGCATCTATCTTGATCTTGTGATCATCGACGACATCGGCAACATGCAACTCCAATTCCATCTTCTCCTCCTCAATTCTTTTCAATTTTTTCTTCAAGTAATTGTTTTCTTTTTCAACTAAATTTAACCTCTCGACAAGAGGGTCGGTTGAAATTTCCGGTTCACATACCTCCTAGATAAAGTCATCTATGTCACGTTGGTCGGCATAATTGTCATAAACACTAAATGAAATAAATAGTTATAAAAGATAATATACCACATCCGAATCATAGATAGGACGAGGGCCGACGGGGGCGGATACCAAAACCATGGCACTATATAATAACAAACAATAATAAAAGTAAGAAAATTATACAAGTATCTATCTAAATCATAGAAGTAAGAATTTTTTTTCTTTTAGAAAGAAGATAAGAACAAGAGGCTCACCACGGTGGTGCCGGCGACGAGATCGGCGTGGGCGATCGACGGCGGTGAGGACGGGGACGGGACAGGACGGACCGCCAAACCTAGACAAATCTTGAGGAAAATGGAGTTTGGAGGTCAAGCTTAGGAGAGGAGAAAGCTTAAGTGTGGCTCGGGCATTTCATCGAACACCTCATGTGCATAGGAGGTGAGAGCAGAGCAACACACACCTGTACACATCGGCCGGCCAAAAAACAGAGGAGTGAGCGGACAGGGGCGGGGGTATATATAGGCATATCTTTAGTCCCGGTTGGTGGCTAGAACTGGGACAGAAGACTGACCTTTGGTCCCGGTTCCAGCCACCAACCGGGACTAAAGGTGCTGGGCTAGGAGCGAGGCCCATTGGTCCCGGTTCATGTCTGGAACCGGGACCAAAGGGGTTAGACGAACCGGGACCAATGGCCCCCGAGGCCCGGTCGGCGCCCTGGGCTCACGAACTGGGACTGATGCACCCTTTGGTCCCGGTTCGTAAGTGAACCGGGATTAATGCCCTTATCCTGGCCTCGACCAAAGCCCTGTTTTCTACTAGTGACAGAGGAGACCGGCTGATCTCGTCATATTTGTTTCCTGATGTGGGAGGCGTTGGGTGCGAAGCTATAGTTGCCCAAGCGACTGTTATATAGCTAAACTGGAGAGGAATTGGAATAGGGGTGATGTGCGTGCGATGCGCGACCATCACGTGCTCATCGCGGCATCCGCTCTGGCGGCAAAGAATGATATTGTGCGAGGAGCAAGTGGGAGCATCGGCTTGGACAGTTGTAGTGCATGTCCACAGGGTACTCGACAGAATGCATGCGGCTCGGGAGAGGAGAAATGGGAGAAAAGGGGATGCATGGGCATGCTTCCAGGAGACGAGGGGCCGATGATAAGAGCATCTCTAGCAGACCGCTTAAACCGCGGAACTGAAAATGCGGTTTTCAGTTCGCGGAAAACGCGTTTTAAGGGTCGGTTTGAGCTGCGGCCGAACAGACACCTTAAACGTAAACTGTAAAATCGAATATTCACTTATATTCTTTCCTCATGTCTTCTTCTTTCTTTCGTCCATGTCCATGGTCAGCTAGCTCGCTCCTACGAAGCCGGCGAACAACACATAAAACGCCCAAATACGGAGCCGCCGGCGTCCTCGACGACTCACACGAAGCTAGCTAGCTCGAATCAATCCAAACGACCAAATACGGAGCCGCGGTCGCCGTAGCTAGCTGGATCGATAAGTTGATTCGAGCGGACAGCTAGCTAGGAATCGATTCGAGCGGATGCAGCGGCCGGATCGATTCGAGCGGACGCAACGGCAGGGGGGGCGGCCGGCGTATGGGGACGGGCGGACGCGGATGTTTCTGTGGCAGTTGGGCTCCCGCCAACTGTTTTCTCCCGATACAGGGCACCGTAGAAGCAGACGCGAAAACTGTGTTTTTGCAGATCAGGAGGAGTTTTTTACCGCGCTCCTTAAATTTTTTTATAGGTCGGAGTCGTTTATGGGTTCTATTCGGATCACTTTTTTCACCTAAAACCGTAAACTGATGATTATTTTACAGTTTCATGTGTTTTAAGAGGTCTGCTAGAGATGCTCTGAGCCCGGCAACGTGACCAGCAGCGTAGGAGCAAGCTTGTGTGTGTCTGGGAGGACAGATGAACGATGGCCACTGCTCAACGCGGCTATACGCTCACGTACTGCTCCTAGAAAAATCAATAAACCTGCTGCTTCCGAGCTAGCTTTAGAGTTTAGACGTATGTCTATCTACTAACATTGAATCGATCTAGAGCATCTTCGACGGACGCGCTATATAAGCCACGTGCTGAAAAAGATGCTTATATAGTGCGCGCGACCAAAAATAGTGCTTCAACAAAAGCTGTAAAAAAAAAATCGATCAAAGGGGAGTCCCCCGGTTCCATTTTCATAAGATGAAACCAACAGTCATACAGATCTTCTGATCTACCACCAGGTTCAAAACAGTTCCAAAAATATAAAAATAAAGGTTTCATCGGGATACAGTTTCCCCCAGCAAACTTACAAAAAGGCAAATGCAGGACGGGTGAACATTTTTCTACGTTCAGCTCATGGGAACGAAAACCACATGGATCTCCTCCTCTATCTTTGGATCGTTCTTCACCTGCTCCAGGGTGGCGCGCCCCCCATGTGCCATCCCTTGGATGGTCTTAGACCAGGACAGCCGCTCCAAGGCTTCTTGACATTTCAGTCCGGTTCCAGTTCCAGTGGCGATCTCAATCTTCCCAGCAGATGTTCTCTGAATTGTTTCATCTGCCCCTCCTGCAGTTCCTTATGAGGTTTCATCCAATCTCCTAAATATTGACTTATTTTCTTTCTTTTTTTTTGCCCTGTTTGACATAAGTCAATTTAGATCTATTAAACACAATGGTGTTTCTAGTGTTCCACAATCCCCACAGGACTGCAGAAGATACCACATTTAAATAAACAAATTTCTTATTACAGAGCCAGCAGGCAGCTAGCTCCAAAAAGGAGTGGAAGTTTCTACCAAAAATTATCTCTACCACTTTCCACATTAATCTAGCAACCACACAGTTAAAGAATAGGTGATGTACCGATTCTATCTCCTTGCAATGTACACATTCCAGGGGGTTTTGGGATGCCTCTTTTCCTCAAGTTATCATTGGTCATAATTTTATTTTGAGAGAAAAGCCAAAGGAAACCTTGTATTCTAGGGGGGATTCTCAAATTCCACACTGCAGGTGTGTAAATGGGTTGTACCCCTCTAAAATTTATAAAGCATACAAGGATTTAGAAGAGTAGATGCCTTCAGATTCATATTGCCAAATCATGCTATCCTCCTGGTTGGTAAAGGCTATCGATTTAGCAACCGTTTCTAAATCAAACCATTGTTGCATATCCTCTATTTTGAGAGAATGCCTTTAGATTCATAATGCCTTTAGAAGCTGTAAAATAGAGCACGCACAAAAATGAAGCTGTAAATTTAGCGCACGCGGGCTGCGGGGCTGTAAGATTTAGGGCGCCGGCTTGTGCGCGCGGAGTGCTGCATGTGGGGCCGCGGGTTGGGCGCCGTGTTTTTGTGCGTCAGGTAAACCTCCCGCGCGCAAAAGCACTATTTCAGCGCTGCAAAACTTTTTTAGTGCGCCGCGCTGCCGCGTGTCTATTGGAGATGCTCTAAGAGCAACACCTGCTTGAAGACGGGAGTCGTCCAAAGCCGATCCAAACGTCCACAGACGGCATGTGCAAGGTCTGAAGCGTCAGGCATGTGCAAGGTATGAAGCGTCACGGACGGCCGCGTCCACGCCGCGTCCCTGGACACACGCATACATACGCCGCAGCGACGAGCGCATAGCACGAGCTGGTTTTTGGGAGCCGGCGATGGATCGGCGAGAGAGATATGACAGGCAGGCCCATGTGATCAGTGAGAGAAACAAGGGATCCCGATCGAAATTGTCCTTCCAAACAGGTCTAGAGTGGATTTAGGGTTACAATCGACCGGGATAGATGAGGTCAGGATACTGACTTCAGGGATTTGAACGTGATGATTTGTTTGCGTCACGCTCTATAATTTTAGGGTTCAAAATAGATTTCACTCGTGCGGTGGGCGACCCATGCCGTACACCGCCCTTCCCTGTCGCGCGGCGCGGTTGAGTTTGTGGCGCGGGTCGGCGTCACCGACCACAATCATGGCAGATCATTAGCGGACGCTGATTGGACACGGTGATGAGGTCGAGCGACTGGATCGTATCATTCATTCGATGGCGTGCCGCTGTCCAGTGGGCTAGCTAGGCTACGTGTACGTCACCTCAAACCCGAGGCCAAAGTTCATCCATACAAAATGATCATCGGATAATATATATGCCCTGCAAGCTTTCTCGGGATAATGGATAATGGGCGAAGCAAGCATGGTCCAAACTAGCCGTGGTATTCTTTATTTTTCTTTGGAAAATCTCCTTGCTGCTAGTACAAGTAATTGCCACTTTTTCTTTCACCGGAACAAGTCGACGTGCCACTTAAAAATGTCCACAAACACTACAGCCATCCCTTCACCGGAACAGTAGTAGGAGAGCAGTACGATACCCACCACCGGCTCCCGTATCCAGAGACGCGGCGGCGGCGGAGAGTGGTAAAAGTACGATACACGTGCGGCTGGCGTCCCGCACAGCGCGCGCGCAATGCACGGGGAGCTGCGGTGCATGTACTACTTGGGTCGGCGTCACCGGCCAGCCACAACCATACAAGAGTAAGTACTCCCTTCGTCCCAAAATTCTTATCTTACATTTGTCTACATACAGATGTATCTGGTTACATTTTAGTCGTCCCAAAATTCTTGTCTTACATTTGTCTACATACAGATGTATCTGGTTACATTTTAGTGTTAGATACCTTCATATCTAGACAAATCTAAAAAAAAGAATTTTGAGACGGAGGGAGTACGTACTAGCAGGCAGCGATTGGTTGGACGCCGGATCGGCTCGCCTCGTCGATATGATTGGATTTGGAGGACCGAACCATAAGATGGCATGGCTTCGTACTTCCTCTGTCCAAAAATGCTTGTCTCAAATTTGTTTCTCAAATGGATGTATCTAGCATTAATTTGATGTTGTATCTAGCATTAACTTTGTGCTAGATACATCCATTAAGGGACAAGTTTTTTCAGACGAAAGGAGTATGTCACAGCGAACGAGCCTGAGTGAGACCGAGAGGCCTGAGCCGAATTAGTTGAGGAGATGAACCTCATCCATCCGGATATACGCGTTGGTTAGCGAAAGTGACCGTCGGATAAAACAGTTACAATATGTGCACACTGCAGGAGGCGCAAGTTACACGTACTGTACCAGTGTATTCTCTCGTTTCTAAATATATTTTTTTTTTAGAGATTTCAACAAGCGACTATATACGAAGCAAAATAAGTGAATCTACACTCTAAAATATGTCTATATACATCCGTATGTGATAGTTCATTTGAAATATCTAAAAAGACAAACACTTAGAAACGGAGGGAGTATTTTTTTTAAAGCTTTGGAGATTGGCTCGATGTTTAGGGCACGTGGATTTACAAATTTTCTTCCGCATCCGTACGCGTAAGTTGTAGTTGTGCCTACTAGTGTTGTTTTTGGAGCATTGGGGATTGGCCCGATGCTCACACAGAATAATCCCCGGTGTAAGCATGACTTCACGCGATCGAGAGCGCAAGTTCCCGCTGCTAAAGTCAGTGTCGCTTTTCCACCTTGACAGGAACAAGTCAATGCCACTCCACTTTGTGTGGTGATGCCGCGAGAGTGCATCTCCTATAAGTTTCATTTCATTTGGGGAAATTTTTTCACTCGCACACACAAAGGTAAATTTCCTAAGACAGTGTGGGGCTGAATTCGATTTCCTGGCATCGAAAGGCAAAGCGAAACACACACGTAGGAGTACGCGGACAAAATACGTGGAAGAAACGCAGAGGCAATTAGGGCCTATTTACTTTACAGCCATCTAACCTTAGTCGTGCCATAATATTTTAGACATGTGCTTGGTTGACTTAGGACTGATTTGCTAAACTTTACTAACTATATGATTCATATGTCATAGGCTCAACCTTTTGCCACGAGACCCATTAGAGCAACGCCCCTGTTCGAGAGCAGCCTCCTCACCCAAAAAACCTTAGGTTCCTTTGCCTCCCGTCGGCACCGCTGCTGGTCCGCCTCGTCTCCGGTGGCCTTAAGGCCATGGCGGCGCGGTGGATCCCGGCCCTTACAGGTGGGAGGACTCCGTTTTTAGATGTTTCTTCAAATTTTGTTAGGGTTTGTGTCCTGCTCAGAAGGACGAGACGGCGGCGGCTCCCTAAAGATGGAATAAGGTCTTCCCCGCCTAGGCCCCGTTCCGGTGGTGTGTCTAGCATCATCGGTGGGCATGTGGATGTGTGTCTCCGGCAGATCTATCCTTGGTGGATTTGCTCGGATCTGGTCGTAGTTCGTCTACGTTTGTGTTTCTTCATGTTGGATCCTTCCGATCTACGCCACTCTTCATCGGCGGCGGTTGTTGTTCTGCTGCGCTGGTCCTATGTGGTCTTAGCACGACGACTTTCCGATTGTCTACTACAACAAGTTTTGCCTGGCTCCAATGAAGGAAGGGCGATGACGGCGGCGCGCCTTCGGTTCGTTTCAGTGCTTGTAGTCATCGCTAGGTGGTCTACGGACCTGGATGTAATTTTTATTATTTTTTGTGTTCGTTGTATTGCCATGATTGAAAATGAATAGATTGGAAGTTTTCTCGCAAAAAAAGCTCAACCTTTTGCCATCTTGTCACATTTGTGGTGGCCATTTTGTTACCACACATTTTGTGGCAGCCGCACTTTGCCTCTCTCGAAGGTGTTCATAGAAATAGGGTGTATGTGCGTGCATTCATAGGGATAAGTGTACTGCGTATAGATAGGCTAGGCAATTCATGTATACATTTCAACACCCTCTCTCACGTGTGACGCGGAAAGTCAACACATGAATAGACTCATAGGCCTATACATGGACACAGAGGTGGCAGCAACAAATTTCTAATAGATTGCGAAAGTCAGGACTTAAACTCAAGACCTTAGGATCCGATACCATATTAAGCTTCATGCACTAGCCAGTGCTATCAAAAGTCCGAACTAACGAAAAGGACTAGGCAAACCACATATACACTTCAACAATAATCCTTCTACAGACTTGTGACTTTCTCTCATTTTTCTCCCCTAATCATGGGCGATTAGGAAAAACTCTCCCCTCCAGACTTTATCGGGGAGCCCATGGATTCGCCTCCTCTTTGCCTGCCGCTCCGACAGCCGATGGCAGGGAGGGGAATCCTAATGTCTATACTTCGGTTAGTAGTTTAGTTTAGGTCTTTTTAGTCCTCACAGGTGTGGCACTCATACGGATAGCAACACTACTTCTTCGAGTTTGTTTTTTGGGGTCGGATCCTCCTCGAGTCTGTCCGGTCTGAATGTAATCGACAGAGCTCAGGCGTAGATTCCTACAGTCTTCTTGAGGCGGTGATGTTAAGGTTTCTCGTCATGTGGCGAGAGCTGGTGTCAGGTACTTCAGATTATTGAAGGGTCCGACGACGACAACCGTGGCTCTAGGACGCCGATCCTTAGGGCACGTGCACGAAGACTTCCCGGCTGTCATCGACAAGGTCAAGCCGGCTCCGGTACAGGAATGGCGACAACGGCGCGTCGGCGGCTCGGTCTGTCGGCGGTAGTGGTTGTTCGGTGACCTTGAAATTTCGACATAATTTTTAATATGTTTGAGATGATTTGTACTTCCAACGCCGAAGTTTGATAATTGATCTGGATTATTTTTGAAAAAAAAAGGAAAAGCAGGATCACGCGCACACGCACATGAATAAAGAAAGAAAGAAAGAAAGTTGCAATAAATCGCGATCGCAAAGGCATCTGTGAGTGACTCGGAGAGTAATTATTTAAGCCACCGGACCGAACGGCGCACGAACTGTCCCGTCCCTTCCCGGAAGAATTCCCGAATTAAAAGAGAGATCTCTCTCGTCACATCCACCTCACTCTCGCTTCCTGCTGCCATTCCGCGGCCGGACATGTCGTCGTCGGGGGCCGGCGAGGAGAGCGCCGCCGCGCCGCAGGGGCCGCTGCCTGTGGAGCACCGCAAGGGCGCCAACGGGCTCGACAAGGTCGTCCTCCGCGAGGCCCGGCGCATCTCCGCCGAGGTAAGATATTGCTAGGCGCAACGCACCTTGTCTCTCTCTTTGAGTTCCAACTGGTAGGCGTTCCGGCGGCCAGATCTCGGCACAGATCCGTGGCGCCTGCCATGGGGCTGGATGGTATGGGCAGCCTCTGCAATTGCTGCTCCGATCCCGACCATTTTCCGGCAGAAGTGTTACCGTAGCGGATTTTCCTATGCGAGGTGGGACTCGCTCGTTCGCGTGGACCCCGTGAGGAACTGATCTTGGGGTGGGGATGATTGTTCTGACCCTTCTTTTTTTTGAAAGAAAACAACCCAGTGTAGGCTGTCGATGGATGTTATGACCCAAGCCTGAGCCCGTTGCGTTCAGTGTCAGGACTTTGCATCAGTAAACACCTGTAGTTATGAATGGTGATCGAGAAATCAACAACATGATCAAAAAGCGTCCACTGTGATCTATAATGGAGTTTCTGTAATTCCTGAATACAAAGCTTTAGTATGCTAATTGGTGTGATCTATGTGCTCATGACTCGAGAGTGGCGAGCATAGGTTCATAACGGAATCATCAAAGGAGTCTCCAAGATAGTTGCTCGCTTAACTAGCTGTTAGGACACTGGAATGATGTGAAGCACGGCATATGCCTTTATAGGTTAGGACTCGTCAATCAAACATATTGATTTTCTGTTGTTTGGTACTTCAGTTTACCGTATCGTTATATAAGATTCTCCAAACCTGCAATCTTGTACCCATAGAAGTGATGGGTGAGGTTATCAAGCAAACCAGTCAGATAATAATAATAAAAAAATCCGAGCCTATTCCGATCTACCTCCTGTTGCCTACTTTATCACTCAGTTATCCAGACATCGATGATGAATAGTATGCCAGCTATTTGGGCTTCTGCCATGATGTTAGTTTCTGCTGCAATTCATGGAGAAGGCCATGATGTCAGCACTGGTGGATAGGTAAAATTGCCAGGTCAGAGTTTGAGCTGTATAGAAATGATGTGTGCTGAGCTAGCGATCATTTGTGATTATGTTCCGAGTGATTTTTAAGTTTGTGACCCTACTGCCATCGCCATGGTTATTATTCCACCTGTCATTTAGAAGTTACCCGAATCATGCTTTTCCTAATGTCCGGACATGCTTCTATTGAGATGCACTAGATAGATCAGCCCATATTTTTTGGCATATCAAATGTATACGAAGAAGACGAATGGGCTAAGTAACCACGTGCGTATATGTTTTATTGCTGTTCCACAAGGCTTGGCTATTGGAAGTTCAACACTCAGATCACTATAGTTGGACACAATGGTTTTTGCTCTTTGGGATATTCGGAATGCTTTTGCAACAAAAAATAGGTATTTCTTCATGGCATAATTATTAGTCAGCAGTATGAATATTCCACTTGATGGACATCTGATAGTAATAGAAATGACACTAAAATAGAACAACAAGCTTACTATAAAGTATCTGCCCACTTCTTTGTGCATTCCAGAGTCCTATTTGCTACAGGACGAACCTGGATTTCATGATTGTCTCAACAGACCAAAAAACTGTGTGACCGTTACAATTTTTGACAGAAACAAACAGCAACTATCCATCCAAAATAGGCATTGAGCTCCAAACATCAAAAGCAGATACAAAACGAATGTGACTTAAGAAGTTCTGACCACCTTTTGAGAGCTTTTTTTAGTTAACCTGTTACAAACAAATAGCTATTTACTTATTTAGTCCTATATGTGTTATTTCTGCCAGGTGTACCTGTATGGTGGCCATGTAACATCATGGAAAGATGAGCATGGGGAGGAGCTGCTTTTCGTTAGCAATAAGGTGCCGTAGTTTTCCTTAACTACAAAATATGTCAGTACTTTTAAAATATTATCTCAGCATTGTTTCGATTATCAATCATGTCTAAGTCCTGACTTGAATTGATTATCATCCAGAACTTTATAACATACAAATACATATCTATTCTGAAAGCTAGTTCAGCACTTATCCGTTCGATGCTAGGGCAAAAATATGTGCTGTCAATAGCAAGTTTTATCTTGAGTTATGGTTGATATTTTAGTGCAGTAAGTCAAACACAATCTTTACATAATTTTCATTACCATCTTTCTCATAATATGCCATAATGATGTGGCGATGGCGATATTCCAAATTAGCATTTCCCTGCTGCTCATTTTGCCTTGTCAACATCAAAATATATGTGGATCTGAATTTTACTGGAATCTTGATGCCACGTCTTCTCGATTGCCTAATATTTGCTTGACTGATTTGATTGTTCTGTCAGGCTATTTTCAAACCTCCAAAAGCTATACGTGGAGGTATACCAATCTGCTTTCCTCAGGTATGAGAGTTTTGTTTTCTGAACCTGTTTTTTACTCTTTTGCTTCATTGATTCTTGTCTGATTTTATTTTTGCTAAGTACTTCCCCGTTCTAGTTTTCCAACTTCGGACATCTGGAAGCTCATGGATTTGCAAGGAACAAGATCTGGACTGTTGACACTGATCCACCACCATTTCCAGTACCAATCTCTAGTAAAGCTTACATCGATTTAATCCTTAAACCTACTGATGAAGACTTAAAGATCTGGCCACATAGGTGGGCATCCTAAATAACTACATACTTATAGTAAATTCATGCTATTGTAGAAACTAGGCATATTTTTTTCGTTATAATTTGTGTGTTCAAATGGATCCATAAGAGCAATTCTTTCGTTGCAGTTTTGAGTACCGTCTGAGGGTTGCACTTGGACCTGGTGGAGATCTGATGCTGACTTCACGTATAAGGAATACCAATGCAGATGGAAAGCCATTCTCTTTTACCTTTGCATATCACACGTACTTCTCAATTTCTGATATAAGGTATGTTTTTCAGCTCACTATCAGAATAAAAAAATAATATCAAGAGTTTGAAGTGATCTCGTAACAGAAGCAGAATACTTAATCCCCACTCCTAAGTTTGTTTGTCCCAAATCTAAACATTTCATAATTGACACATCTGTTAACTGCCTCATTTTTGTAGTAGTTCTTTTTTATCTCGTCATAATTCCATTTTAATATTTCAGTGAGATACGAGTAGAAGGCCTGGAAACTCTGGATTACCTAGACAACTTACAAGATAGGGCCCGCTTCACTGAACAAGGCGATGCTATTGTTTTTGAATCTGAGGTGCGTTACCAAGGCATTTGAATCATATTATCATTTTTTCATTTTTCTTTGCATCCCAGTTTCTAACTCAAGCATCTGTAAAATTCACAGTTGGACAGAATATATCTGGGCACGCCGTCAAAAATTGCCATTATTGATCATGAGAAGAAAAGAACATTTGTTGTGAGGAAAGGAGGCCTTCCGGATGCTGGTATGGTGAACTCTTACATTTGTTTGCTCAGAACTGCAATAAATTATTGCATTATAATAGTTGAAGAATGATTTTAAAGAGTTTTTTCTTTTTCTTCTTGTTTACAGTTGTTTGGAACCCATGGGACAAAAAAGCTAAGGCAATGGCAGATTTTGGGGATGACGAATATAAACGCATGGTATGTGTGGAAGCAGCTGCTATAGAAAAGGCGATTACTCTGAAGCCTGGCGAGGAGTGGACTGGAAAATTGGAACTATCTGCAGTTCCGTCTAGTTATTACAGTGGTCAATTGGACCCAGATCGTGTTATTCAGGATTCAGTTGTTCCGGAGGATTCAGCCAGCTAGCCCTTAGTCAAGTTATGTGCAGGTAACAATTATATACTAGTAATATAGCCATGTATGTAAGTTCTGAACATAGTATACTCATGCAGAGAACATATAATACCATCCATACTCCATATTCTATTGGAGCTAGTCTTTTCATTGAATGTAGTCACTCGCATACTAATTTTTTTCTCGAAAGACGCAGGAGAGCTGCGTGTCATTATCATTAAAAAGGAATAAAAAAATACAAGGGGAGGCCAGCAGGCCAACTCCCAGAGATGTCTAATTACGGGCTCGTCATGCACAAAAGAAACTCAACCTCAACCAAACACACCCTGATCTAAGTGTCAGGGAGGGCTTCACACACTATTTTCTTGTACAATGTGCTCCAAATTATACATAGAAGTGCTCAAGTCCTTAGTTGGAACATAATGTGTTTTTTAGACAGAATTAAGTCCATACGAGACCGGATGTTAGGTAATGTGCTGAGGTTAAGTAGTGGGCGTCCTGATCTCTAGACCAGATCAAGTGCTGGAACTCTGAGGCCGGATACTAGGTGATGTGTATATCTGGTAATTTGGTGGAGTACTTATTGGGATAGTGATTTCTGGACCAGCTGAAGTGTTTGAACTTAGGAGTGGTCGATTAACATATAAAATTCCTTGCTAAGAATTGTGACCACAAACAGACTTGTTTTGATGGCTTGGTTAAGAACTTGACATGGTATGCATAACCTGTCTTTTCATATTTGGAAATCAGGGATTCGATGGAGACTAATATAAACTTACTAGAATTTACTGGCAAAGTGGCAACCACATTGTGGAAACCTTTTATTTTGAGAACTTCAATTGCAAAAGACTAGCTTGCCTGCACAATGTTTCATTTTGTTCCTTTTTTAGTTGTGAGTATCAAGATGCTGTGAACTGTGAACTTCCTGTCATATACATATATGTTCCAAGCCAATAATTATTTTGCATCTGTTCTCATTAATAGTTCCTTGTGTATGATTCATATTGACATGTTTCCTGCGTTGCAGGTAGACTATTAATATCATATGCACAAGGAAAATGGCAGCCACGAGTGTCAAAACATTTCTTCCATTCTATTCAAATCTTTGTTGTTTTCGGCGTACCTACCGCAACAGAGCGAAAATCTCAACATTGATTTCTGTTTCGGTATCCACATGACATAAAGGGACAAATCAGTGTTTGTACCCTGCATAGGGATGATCGAAGAAACATCTTAGATGGGTTGTAAAATAAATTTATAACTGTATTTTCTTCTTCTACCAGTTTCTTTTATTCCCAGATGCGTAAGTTTCGTAGTGTGGCCAAAAGGCGAAGACGATGTCAAACCATCTTTCAGATAAACACACATGATGTGTAAACATGCCAAGGTTTTGAGCTGCATGGCTTCTTGGTGGTTGTGGAACCATGCTTATTTGGATGCAATGTGCCTGCGCTGTGCAATTATGCACCATTGGATAGTTATTTGAAGGCATGATGTTTTTGGGTCCCTAAGTAAAGCTGTTATTTTTGGTGAATCAGTTATGCAATCTAAGCAACACATGTTGGATTTTCAAATTTGTTAGCCTAAAAGGTTTCAGTTTTGTTTGGACATTTTAGTTAGCATGCTTAGAAGAAGTTGATCTAACGTATAGCCAAACATCATTAGCTTAGAAGAAATTTATACTGAATGCTTAGAAGAAATTTCTTTGCTGGTGCATAAACTGAAATGGTTAGCTTGCACAGGTGGAATGATTACGATCGACTGATTTGGTTGTGAGCAAGTTCGAAATAAAATGTGGGGGATGCATTTATTTTATACTGGTGGAGCCATATGTATGAAAAAGTTTGTCGTGTATGCACTGATGCATGGATTAGACAGTGAGAACTTTCTGTTCACTAAAAATGGGTTGGTAAAAATACGGTTGTATGAGAGAGGCCCATCACTTGCCCACTTGTACCAAGTGACCTAGAAGGAGGGCATGAGTGAGTCTGCCCACACAGACAGAGCAGCACCTATCGGCGAGAGGTTAGTCTCCACACTTACATGGTACCAGAGGGTGGAGCATGAGGAGGTCATGGGGTGGTGATACGTCTCAAATGTATCTATAATTTTTTTTATTGTTTACTGCTATGTTTTTATCACTTTGGCATATTTTTGGCATCATTTCATATTATTTTATGGACTTACCTATTAACTCAGTGTCTAGTGTCAGTTGTTATTTTTTGCATGTTTTTTAACTTCCAGTAAAGTTTTGAGTCGAGAAACTTCCAAAGGACCTGAGCCCCACCTGCGGAGCCCTATGAGGCCCACATGGCGAAGTGGTGTAGCCAGGGGGTGGCTGCGTAGTGAGGCGGTGGGCTCCCTCGTGCTCCATTCCACCGCCTCTTACGCTTATATTTTTTGTTCACTCTGAAAACCCTAAATATCGAGGAGTTATACTGTTTTCGCTGCCGCACTTCTCTGTTCTGAAGCGATCCAGTCTGTAGTCCTTTTCTAGTACTCTGACCGAGGAGAAAATCATCTCGGTGGTCATCTGCATCAACTTGAAGGCCACCATGATCGCTCATGAGTAGTTTCCTTTGGACTATGGATCCATAACAGTAGCTAGATGGTTTTCTTTCCCTTGCTTCTCAATACAAAGATCACATGAGCTGCCTTACATGATTGTGATCCATCTCATGTAATCTGTTGGTGTGTTTGTTGTAGTGTGATGAATTGTCACTTTATGATAAGATCTATCCACGAATTCTTTTGAGATGAATTTGGTTTCTTTGCTGCATAATTCTTATACATGTACGTTCTCTAATCTAGTTGTCTCTCTTTAGCCAAGTTTGATGGATAATCTTCAAGAGGGAGCTGTGTATGTTGGTTGGGTTCAATCTTGCAAGTAATCTACTACAATGATTTTTTTTGGAAAATGCTTGCATTGTATTCTTGCCATCAGGAATAAAAATATGATTGCTTAGTTGTCTCAGGGTGAAGATAGTATATCATCTACTTCATGTCATCATACTTAATTCAGTGTCCTGTTTTTTACTTAATACTTTGAGACGCATGTTGGATAACTGTCTTGGGGTGGAGTATTAGCTATAGATGCAATTGGATAATGGTCTATAGATGTTTGGACATGATGTTCATATGAAATTATGCCATGTATAATCATACTCATAAAATAATGCAAAATCGATATACAACTGAAATTTGTTCACCACACCTTGTTATTTCTTTTGGAGAGAAACCACTAGTGACCTATGGATCACAGTCCCTTCTTCTTCCATTGCTTTCAACCTCGATCAAATGAGCTTTACAATTACTGCTTTTATTTCTTTTCCTCGCAACTACAATCTTCCACACACTTGTGTTTAATCCTTATAACTAGCAAGGCTAGTAAGACTGACAATCTTACTAGTTTCATTGGGGGCCAATGCAAGTTTTATATTTGTGTGCCCAGATACTTATCAGCGGTAGTAGTTTTAAGCTCCTACTGGTTCGATAAACCTTAAGGCTATCCACTTTGAGGGAAAAAGTGATGCTTGCCACAAACTCTTGCACTTGGGGGCCCAACACCTTCCTAGTTGAGAAGAAGCATGTGGCGGTGCTGAGTGGGAGCTCGTGGTGCAGCAAGGCAGCGCAAACGGTGGTGGGAAGTGAATGGCGACAGCGGGTCTGGTCCATCGCGAAATTCTTCCTCTGACTACTTGTTGTTCCTCTACTCCCGGTTGATGTTCTATGAGAGAGCGTACGACTGGCTGCTGAGGTTGGAGAGGAAGGAGGTGGAAGATGAGGTGGTGCTGGAGACGGCAACGAGCTGCTAGTGCTATGAAGGGGGGGGGGGGTGCGACTATCAGTTGAGGCATTGCCGAGTGCTTATGATGTGTGGACCATGTTGTCCAAAAGGTACTTTGGTAAGGGAAGTCTGATGCTCATGTATCAAAGGGAAGACAAGATTAAGGTTGTTCGTCAAGATAACAAAAGTGTGATGGTATATATGAATGATATGCAACACCATTGGGCAGATCTAGATCATCACAGATGTGTAATGCAGTTTCTGAAAGGCCTGGATCAAGGTTTTGAGAGCAGTCATCTTGCACTGCTACATCAACTGATGCTTGTGTCCCTTGATGAAGGCCATTGTTGCGATGTCCCAAGAAGAGGTGCGCCCGCAGCCGAGAAGAGGAGATGGAAATAAATCTGCTTACAGAATCACTAGTGCAGAAAAGCCTAGCTATGGCATCCAAAAAACAGCCTTGGTGGCGTGGACACCCGACGCCACCAATATGACGCCATTGTTAAAAATTAGTGCTGGCGGTGTACCCTACGCCAATAGTATTTTGGACGGTAATGGCGTGCCACATGGACAACGCCAACACTAATATTCATCAGTTGTGACGTTCCATGTTGTCGCGACGCCAGTAATTTGATTTTCAGATTTGAAATAAAAGATGTACAGTAGCGACCGCAACCAAAATGACAGCATAATCCAGTTTAAGAACAGTAAATAAATCAACTATAAATAGACCCAATAACAGCATCTAAGTTCAACAATGCACTTATTGATATAGTTCAACAAAGTAGGCAAAGTAACACACATGAATGTACAAGTTCAAATAAATAGGGCTGATAATAACATGAAATCTTCCATGCATGCCAACTAGCTAACTAGGACTTTTCGGCAGGCGGAGTCAGGGTCATAGTCCGGAGTAAGTGAACCATCGTCACTGCCAGCAGGCCTGTAGTATGATACATCTCCGTCGTATCTACTTTTTCAAACACTTTTGCTCTTGCTATGGACTCTAATTTGCATGATTTAAATGAAACTAACCCGAACTGACGTTGTTTCCAGCGGAACTACCATGGTGTTGTTTTTGTGCAGACATAAAAGTTCTCAATGTTGGAAATATGCCCTAGAGGCAATAATAAATTAGTTATTATCATATTTCCCTGTTCATGATAATCGTTTATTATCCATGTTAGAATTGTATTGATCAGAAACTCAAATACATGTGTGGATACATAGACAACAACATGTCCCTAGTAAGCCTCTACCGGACTAGCTCGTTGATCAAAGATGGTTATGGTTTCCTAGCCATGGACATGAGTTGTCATTTGATAACGAGATCACATCATTAGAAGAATGATGTGATGGACAAGACCCAAACTATAAACGTAGCATGTGATCGTATCAAGTTTGTTGCTATCGTTTTCTGCATGTCAAGTATATGTTCCTATGACCATGAGATCATGCAACTCACTGACACCGGAGGAGTACCTTGTGTGTACCAAACGTTGCAACGTAACTGAGTGACTATAAAGGTGCTCTACAGGTATCTCCGAGGGTGTCTGTTGAGTTGGCATGGATCAAGACTGGGATTTGTCACTCCGTATTACGGAGAGGTATCTCAGGGCCCACTCGGTAATACAACATCACAAGAAGCTTGCAAGCAATGTGACTAATGAGTTAGCCACGGGATCTTGTATTACGGAACGAGTAAAGAGACTTGCCGGTAACGAGATTGAACTAGGTATGGAGATACCGACGATCGAATCTCGGGCAAGTAACATACCGATAGACAAAGGGAACTGCATGCGGGATTAGCTGAATCCTTGACATCAAGGTTCGGCCGATAAGATCTTCATAGAATATGTAGGAATCAATATGGGCATCCAGGTCCCGCTATTGGTTATTGACCGTAGAGGTGTCTCGGTCATGTCTGCATAGTTCTCGAACCCGCAGGGTCTACACACTTAACGTTTGGTGACGAAATAAGTATAGTTGAGTCATTATGGTGGTTACTGAAGGTTGTTCAGAGTCCCGGATAAGATCCCGGATGTGACGAGGAACTCCGGAATGGTCCGGAGGTGAAGATTGATATATTGGACGAAGGGTATTGGAGTCCAGAAGTGTTCCGGGGGTACCGGGTGATGACCAGCATGACCGAAAGGGGTTTCGGGGGCCCCGGCAAGTGTTGGGGGGCCTCATGGGCCAAGGGGAGGGGGCAAACCAGCCCACTAAGGGGCTGAGCGCCCCCCTCACCCCATCTCATGTAACCAGGAGGGTTGGGGGCGCCCCCTAGTGCTTCCCACCACTTTGGCTTGGGGGCCAAGTCTCCTAGGGGGGAAAACCCATCTAGGGTTTCCCTCTTGTGGCCGCCGGCCCTAGATTGGATCCCCTAGGGGCGCCCCCCTCTCCCCCTTCCCCCTATATATAGAGAGGTAGAGAGAGGGTAGCCGCACCCTTCTACGCCATAGCGCTGCCTCTCCTCTCCCTCGCATCCCTCTTCCTCTCCGTAGTGCTTAGCGAAGCTCTGCTGAGATTCCGCCACCACCACCGCCACCGCCACCACGCCGTCATGGTGCCAGAGGACTCAAGCTACTACTTCACCATCGCTCGCTAGATCGAGGAGGTGAAGGCATCATCAAGTCGTACGTGTGTTAAACCCGGAGGTGCCGTCCGTTCGGCACTTGGATCGGTAGTTCGCAGAACGGATCGTGATTGGATCTCGAAGACATTCGACTACATCAACCGCGTTTCTTAACGCTTCCGCTTAACGATCTACAAGGGTATGTAGATACAATCTCTCCTCTCATAGATGGTCATCTCCTAGATTGGATCTTGGTGAGCGTAGGAATTTTTTTGCTTCCCATGCAACGTTCCCCAATAATGGCATCATGAGCTAGGTCTATGCGTAGATGACATCATGAGTAGAACACAAAGGAGTTTGTGGGCGTTGATATTCAGATTGCTTCCTTCCTTGGTCTTTTCTTGATTCGGCGGTATTGTGGGATGAAGCGGCCCGGACCAACTTTACATGTCCACGTACATGAGACCGGTTCCATCGACAGACATGTGACTTTGTTGCATAAAGATGGCTGGCGGGTGTCTGTCTCTCCCACCTTAGTTGAATCGGATTCGACAAAGGCGGTCCTTGTAGAAGGTTAAATAGCAACTTGCATATCACCGTTGTGGCTTTGCGTAGGTAAGAATAGTTCTTGCTAGATACCCATAGCAGCCACGTAAAACATGCAACAACAATTAGAGGACGTCTAACTTGTTTTTGCAGGGTATGTTGTGATATGATATGGCCAAAGACATGATGAAATATATTTGATGTATGAGATGATCATGTTTGTAATAGTTTATATCGACTTGCATGTCGATGCATACGGCAACCCGCAGGAGCCATAGGGTTGAATTGACAACTCAACTGCTAATACTTGCAAATATTCTTTGGCTCCCCTTGTGTCGAATCAATAAATTTGGGTTGAATACTCTACCCTAAAAAACTGTTGCGATCCCCTATACTTGCGGGTTATCAAGACCTTTTTCTGGCGCCATTGTCGGGGAACATAGCTTTATTTGCTGAGTCACTTGGGATTTATATCCGTTGATCACTATGAAGAATCTTAAGGATGATAGAACCAAGATCGTTCCCTCTAAGATGAGGGGAGGTAAGGAATTGTTATCTAGCTCTTCACTTGATTCACCTTCTGTTTTGAATAAGCTTGCAACACCACCTCCTGCTATTAATTCTGATATCTCACAAGTAATTGATGATGCTACTTATGCCATGAGTGATGCTATTAATGATGCTAGTACTTTGCTTGATAAGACTGTGCCACTAGGTGAATTTCTTGATGAACAACTTGCTAAAGCTAAAGAATTTGAGAATGCTGAAACTGATGAAATTAATGAAACTGGTGAAGTTATTGGAACTGAAAATTATGAAACACCTATTCGACCTAGCTCTCCTAGATATGAATTGCCTAAGATACCTGAGGGTTATGTTATGGACCGAGAGGTAGCTAGGGATTTTCTTGCTTGTAAGGATAGAGATGATCTTAAGAAATTACTATGCAAGTTGAAAGAAAAATCTTTGAATGCTAGAATGAAATATGATCCTAAGTTTGCTACTTCACCTATCTTTTTTACTGATAAGGATTATGAATTCTCTGTCGATCTAGAGTTAATTACTTTGGTTGAATCTGATCCTTTCCATGGCTATGAAACTGAAACTGTTGTGGCACATCTTACTAAATTAAATGATGTAGCCACCCTATTTTCTCATGTGGAAAAAATTCGCTATTACTATATTCTTAAGTTATTTCCTTTCTCATTAAAGGGTGATGCTAAGATATGGTATAATACTCTTGCTCCTGGTTGTGTGCGTAGTCCCCAGGATATGATTTATCACTTCTCTGAAAAATATTTTCCCGCTCATAAGAAACAAGCTGCCTTATAGGAAATAATTAACTTTGTGCAAATTGAAGAAGAGAATCTCCCTCAAGCTTGGGGGAGGCTTCTCCAATTACTTAATGCTTTTCCTGATCACCCTCTTAAGAAAAATGAAATACTTGATATCTTCTATAATGGACTAACCGATGCTTCTAGGGACTACCTAGATAGTTGTGCTAGTTGTGTTTTCAGGGAACGAACTATTGAACAAGCTGAGGAACTATTGAATAATATATTGAAGAATGATAATGATTGGACACTTCCTGAACCACTGCCTAAACCCACTCTGAAGAAGAGGGATATTTTATTTCTCAGTCCTGAAGATATGCAAGAAACAAAGAAATGTATGAAGGAAAAAGGTATTAAAGCTGAAGATGTTAAGAATTTACCACCTATTGAAGAAAGACACGGTCTTGACACACCATCACAGGTGGCAGAGGTAAATTCTCTTATAAAGTTTGATGAAGGTGATATCCCTTATAACAAACCTCCTAGTCAATGCTTGTATGAATTTGATAATTACATTATTAAGCAAGATCATTTCAATGCAAATGTTATGAAACAATTAAAAAGAAATGCCTACATGATTGATCGCTTGAGTGACTTGTTGTTTAGAATTGTTAATGATGTCAAGGGTGTAAGTAAACATGCTTCCATGGTTCAAACTCAGTTAGAACAAGTTGCTAAATCTCAAGGTGAATTGCTCAATGAAATGGATAACAATATGAATGATCATGCCGTTAGAGTAATGACTAGAGGAGGTAGAATGACTCAGGAGCCACTTTATCCTGAAGGTCACCCTAAAAGAATTGAACAAGGCTCTCAAAGAATTAATATTGATGCACCTAGTGCTTCTAAAAATAAAAATAAAAAGAAAAATGATAGGACTTTGCATACTTCTAGTGAACCTTAGGTAGAGAAACCTTCTAAGGATAGTAATGATGTTTCTATTTCCGATGCTGAAATACAATCTGGTAATGAGCATTCACCTAGTGATAATGATAATGACAATGATGATGTTCATGTAGATGCTCAACCAGACAATGATAAAGAACCTGATAATGATGTTGAAATAGAACCTGTTGTTGATCTTGATAACCCACCTCCTAAAAATAAATGTTATGATAAGAGAGAATTCGTTGCTACAAAACACGGTAAAGAAAGAGAACCATGGTTTCAGAAACCCATGTCCTTTCCTCCTAAACCATCTAAGAATAAGGATGAGGAACAATTTGAACGCTTTGCTGAAATGCTTAGGCCAGTCTTTTTGCATACTTGTTTGACTGATATTTTAAAGATGGCCCCATATGCTAAATACATGAAAGATATTGTCACTAATAAAAGAAAAATACCTAAAGCTGAAATTTCCACCATGCTTGCAAACTATTATTTTAAGGATGGAGTACCTAAGAAATTAGGAGATCCAGGAATACCAACTATACCATGCTCCATTAAAAGAAATTGTCAAACTGCTTTGTGTGATTTAGGAGCCGGTGTTAGTGTTATGCCTTTCTCTTTATATAAAAGACTTGATTTAAATAAAACTCACACCCAATGAAACATCATTGCATATAGCTGACAAATCAACTGCCATACCTATCGGTTGTCGGCGTTCTGGGAACCAGGGTACCCAGACTTGCCTGCCTGCGGCCCACGGCGTGGCTCCCTCAACGGCCTGGTACGACCCATCTCCAAGACCACCAAGACAAGACCCTCGTGAGGGGCCAAGCCTCGCGAGGAGGACGACACCAAGACCTCCCGAGGGAGCGGCCTACCCAGGCGGCCTACCGAGGAGCGGAGATTTCTATGCAGGTACCCAGCCTCGCGAGGCTGCGATGACGTGAGCCATGACAACCAAGGTCAGGCGGGTGCCAGCGGGCGCATAGGAGGCAGTTTCCTCTTTGGTGCTAAGGAGGCAAGGACAGGCGTGGGTTCCCGAGGAATCCCCCAAAGGTTTCCATTCCAGTGCTACAAGACCAAGACCACAGGCTCGGCAAGGCGGAGGTCATCACCGAGCCCACCGCTGCGTCACGACCAGAAGCTTTGCAGGAGAAGACCACCTTTTGTCAGGATAGGATGTACTACTTGTCCCCTTTCGAATTGGCCGTTGTGGTATCCCTTCCCGCCTAAGTTTCAAGGGAAGAGGACCAAGGCCACTATAAATATAGGTTAGCCACCACCATAGAGGGGGTCGACTCATTCTCACCCCGAGCCCTCGCGAGGTTGTTCATCCTCTGTACTAGTTCATCCTTAGCCCCTCGTGAGGCCAATCCACCACAAAGCAGGAGTAGGGTTTTACACCGCAAGGTGGCCTGAACCTGGGTAAACTGCCGTGTTCATCTTCTTCCTTGCTCATGCGAATCCGGTTAGGCTAGGCTGTGGGGCGACGGGCCCTAGGCTTGAGAGGTTGAGATCTTCGCACACGCCCCAGAGTTCGAACCTTCTTGGGTCTGCGGAGCCCTGAATCCGACATTTGGCGTGCCAGGTAGGGGCGTGTCGAAGTCTGCTCTCCTCCGACCGCGCTTCACCCTCGCCTTGCGACCCCCATGGTGGCTGCGGCCCTGCAGGCGTGGCCGCCCGAGGCGTACAGGAGCGCCACAGGTTGCCCGGCTTTCACCTCCGATCTGTGATGAGTATAGTGGCCCGCGAAGTTCAGGCCGGCATTGCCCCCGCGATACGACGGTGTCGTGGACCCCAAAGGGTTCCTCCGATCGTGCGCTGGCCATCGAGACGGCGGGCGGCGACGACAAGGCCATGGCAAACTGGTTCCCCCTCGCCCTCGCAGAGGCTCCTTGATCTTGGCTCCGCGGTCTCCCGCGCGCCTCGATCTCCTCTTGGGAGGAACTCCGCGACCAGTTCGTCACACGCTTCGCGGCCCCAGCGCCCCACACGGTCGCGTGCATCATCGGCGGGTCGCAGGCACCAGCGTTAGGCCGCCACATCAAGCAGCTTCTCCGTCAGCAAGGTACCACGCGACCGCAGCGCGTGGCGGCGCAATGCCACGCCGGACCTGAGACCGCCATCACCTTCGATTCCAGAGACCACCCCAAAGCCATGACCGCGGCAGGTGCTCTCCCCATGCTGTGTACTCCCACCATCAGCAACATCGCGGTGACCAAGACCCGCATCGATGGAGGCGCCGGCCTGAACGTACTCTCGGTGGAAACCTTCGATTTGCTTCAAGTACCATACAATCAGCTACTCCCGACGCGGCCTTTCTCGGGGGTGGTCAAGGGCGCGGCCACTCCCCTGGGGCAGATACGCCTCCCCGTCACCTTCGGCACGTGCGACAACTACCACACCGAGCTCATTGACTTCGATGTCACCCATATCGGCCTCCCGTATAACGCCATCCTGGGGTATCCGGCCCTCGCCAAATTCATGGCGGCTACCCATCCGGGTTACAACGTCGTCAAGATGCCGGGCAGCAGCGACATCATCACGGTGGTCGAGGATACAAAGGATGCAGTCCGGGCCCTCAAGCTTGTCTACAGGGCCGCGGCCGCTACGCGCCCTGCCACCGCGGGCGCGGCAGTGGCTCAGGAGGCTGCGCCCACGAAGAAAAAGCAGCTGTTCTCTCAGGACCAGGCCGAGACAAAGCAGGTGCCTATTGACACTGGGGGCTCGGGCCCCACCTTCACCATTGGTGCGGGCCTTCCTCAGGATCAGGAGGAGGCACTGGTGGCATTCTTGAGGGCCAACAAAGATGTATTTGCGTGGGAAGCGTCAGACTTGGTTGGTGTCCCAAGGAAGGTGATTGAGCATCACCTGATGGTGTGCCCAGACGCGCGCCCGGTGAAGCAAAAAGCGCGGCGCCAGGCACAAGAGATGCAGGCGTTCATCGTCTAGGAGGTCAGCAAGCTCCAAGAGGCCGGCGTCATCCGGGAGGTGCAGCACCCGAACTGGTTGGCGAATCCCGTGATCGTCCCCAAGAAAGGCGGGAAGGAGCGCATGTGCGTCAACTTCACCAGCCTCAACAAGGCCTGCCCTCAGGATCCTTTCCCGCTCCCACGTATCGACCAGATCGTGGACTCCACCACTGAGTGCTATTTGCTGTGCTTCCTGGATGCCTTCTCGGGATATCACCAAATCAAGATGGCGGTGAAGGGCGTCGAGAAGACGGCCTTCATCTCTCTGTGCGGTGTGTGCTGCTACACTTGCATGCCCTTCGGGCTGCAGAACGCTGGCACCACCTTCCAGCGACTGATGCACATAGCACTCGGGCCGCAGTTGGGGAGGAACACGGAGGCATACGTCGATGACATCGTGGTCAAGTCGCGGGAAGCAAGGACCCTGATCAAAGACCTGGAAGAAACATCCGCTAACCTGCGCAGCATAAACGTGAAGCTCAATCCGGAGAAATGTGTGTTCGGGGTCCTGTCCGGCAAGCTGCTGGGTTTCCTGGTGTCGCACAGAGGGATCGAAGCCAACCCCGAGAAGGTCAAGGCAATAGATCAGATGAGCCCGCCTCAGACCCTGAAGGAGATGCAGAAGCTCGCAGGGTGCGTGACTTCTTTGGGGCATTTCATCTCCAAGCTCGGTGAGCGCGCCCTCCCTTTCTTCAAGCTGATGAAGAAGAAGGGCCCGTTCGAGTGGACTCCGGAAGCCGAGGAGGCCTTCGAAGACCTCAAGCAATACCTCACGAGCCCACCTGTCATGGTGGCGCCCCACCCGCGTGAGCCTCTGGTGCTCTACTTGGCGGCCACTCCCCACTCGGCCAGTGCGGCGCTCATGGCGGTCAGAGAAGAGCCCGCCGGTGCAGGCTCGAAGCAGAGCGGCCAGCAGGGCGCCGCGCAACCTTCGCTGTCCTAGGGTGATGCTCCTGAGGACCCCACTGCTTCATCGACCCCCGAGCCTCAGGAGCCCCTCGCGCCCCCGATGGAGCAAGGCGCCCTCGACTCCTCACCTCTTGTCGAACACCCGGTGTACTTCATGAGCACGGTGCTGCATGATGCATGTGTGCGCTACCCCATGCAGCAGAAACTCCTGCTCGCACTCCTCGCCGCCTCTAGGAAGCTGTGTCACTATTTCCAAGGCCACCCCATCAAGGTCGTGTGTCGGGACCGGTTTTTCAGGATATTAATTTCCCAGTAAACGGCCCTTGTGCTCACCAGCCCCAGGATTACTGTTAGCTGATGAGACACAAAACTTGGTACAGAAATTCCAAGCAAAATACAAAATATGAAGTACAAGACCATTCTGACCTATGAGTACAACAAATGGTTTCTAGTGGGTGATGGCGGAAGCGGTTTGCGGATTATCAGCGTCTATGGGACTCCATTTCCCACAGGAACAACTGACCTGGATAACTCCTATCTTCACGAGGCTGCTATCATCATTGCCTAGGTTCCGGGCTGTCGTTGTTGTGCTTCTCTCCAAGCGAGAAATCTGGCCAAGACAATAGCCAGGGACAAGCCAGTGAGTACTTTGAATGTACTCGCAAACATTATGAACACAGGTATAATATAACGGATGGTAATCATGCTCTGAAATATTTTCATGATCACTTAGCCAGTCACGAAGTAAAACTCATGCCGCATGCAAACAGGTTAATAAATATGAAAAAGTAATCAAGATAATAAGAATAAAATAAACCGATCGGGTATCTGAAGCGACGCCTCGAAAGGATAAAAATATAAAGCATGCCTCAGTCGGGCGTCTGAGCGACGCCACATAAAGGGCTTGTAAAGGAAATTATATAATCAGCATGCCACAGTCGGGCGTCTCAGTGACACCACATAAAGGGCTTATAAAGAAATAATTAGCAGGTATGCCACAGTCGGGCGTCTCAGCGACACCACATAAAGGGCTTATAAAGAAATGAATAGCAGGCATGCCACAGTCGGGCGTCTCAGCGACACCACATAAAGGGCTTATAAAGAAAGTAAATAACAAACGTGCCACAGTCGGGCATCTGAGCGACACCACATAAAGGGCTTATAAAGAAAGTAAATAACAAACGTGCCACAGTCCGGCGTCTGAGCGACACCACATAAAGGGCTTATAAAGAAAGTAAATAACAAACGTGCCACAGTCGGGCGTCTGAGCGACACCACATAAAGGGCTTATATAAGAATAAACACAGTGAATATTCAGGAGGTAGAACCGTCCCAGGGATACTCAATAATTCAACTAATACAAATGGTTAGTCCATAATAATAATAATCATAATCATCATATGTCACATGTCATGATCAATTTTCTGGTTTAGCAGTTTTCCTCTGAAGACCGACACTAAGACCGACACTTGACCTATCCCAGACTGTAGTCCTTAACCATGGACACGGCTATTCGAATAGATATAATCTCTGCAGAGGGTGTACTCTTTACCCACAAGTAACGGATTCCTTTAGTCCACTGGGACTAATTCCGTTTACGGTCTTTTACTTGAAAACACACCTGACCCGCACACACCAGCTTAACTTACCGGTGTCTGGAATCACCCTCGACACCCATTAAGCAAAACTCTAAGTGGGGAGGCTACAACCTCGACTATCATGGGATCACAAAATTTATAACGCGCGCAAACTAGGGGAGCTACCCCTTCGGCTCCAACCGGAAACACCCATGCCCCCGAACCAGGTGGCATGTCTACCGGATGCAGCCGGTATCTTCCACCATGGCCTCTCTGTACGGTGTGTGCTAAGAAAGGGGTTGACAACTTACTGAACCGTACCCTACCTAAGGCAGGGACAAGTGGTAGCACGAAGCAAGTATGGGGGTTACTGGCACAAGACTCGATCTATGGTCGTCTCAGGAGGTCTAAGTGTTCCCTGCATGATTAGCATAACAAATATATTTCACACCAACAGACAGAATCACCACTTATCATACCTCACCATGCCTCACTGAATATACCCATCTCAGCGAAATATCAGTGACAAGCTCGTGTCCACCCAAGACAGAGACTTTCCCGGATTCCTTCCGGTAGGCATGAAAGGCATGTGAGGGTGATTACTATCACAAGCATATCAAATTCCAACAGCAAAGAATCTTCATTATGCACTCATGAGTATGATCATATCATCACATAAAATAACGAATACTTTGCGACAAGGTGGTGTTGTATTCGCATCAAACAACACACAAAAAATATTATGCCAGGGTTCAGAATGCTTGCCTTCCATGTGTAGGTAGGCGATGTGCACTCCAAAACTTTTGAAGGTCTTTATCATCATTCCAAAACCCTATTTTTGAAAAGATTCAAATTAACACACAATTTAAAACAGTACAGAAAAGTTGTTCGGAAAATTTTCAAATAAATATGAAAATAAACTAGATGGAATTTGAGAGACAACAGAAAAAGAATCAAGTCAAATGGAGTTGTATTTTAGAAACTAGAGCCAGTCAAAGTTCAGGTCAAAAATCTGTTTTTAATAAAAAATCAGAAAAAGAAAACGGTTCGGAGGGCTTACGCTTTCCATTGATGAAAGCGTATTCCGGGGGAATACGTTTCCACTTAAAAACGTTTCGGCGGGGCTGGGTCACTGACAGTGGGTCCATCGGGCCCACTGGTCAGGTTTGACCAGTCACCCCCGCCTCCTTCCTCCTCTGGCCGAGCGGAGGCGGGGCTCCGGCGATTGCCGCCGACGAACGGTGGCTCCCCACGGGGTTCTGAGGGGGGGGGGGATGGATCCGCTGGTCCAGGGCGGTCCTCCCGGTGGTCGATAGGCTAGCGGGGATGAAGGGGGTCGCCGGCGGCGAGCTCCTCAGCGGGTGGTGGCTTCTGGTGGATCGGGGTCTCGGCCTACAATGGCTCCCGACTGATCTAGCGGGGTTGGGCGGCTCTATACGGTCGAGGGGAATCGGATGGTGGCGCTGGAAGGACTAGGGAGCTCCGGCTACGGCGAATTTAGCCGAGGGACAGCGACGGCCGAAGTTGCCGGAGGCGGAGAAGACGGCGGTTCCAGATGGATTTGAGTGAGGGGGAGAACTCTACGGCTTGCCTGAGGATGCTCACGAGCTCGAGCGAGGTCTGGGGGCCATTTATAGCCGGGGAAGGTCGGTTCGACGGCGGCAGTGGATAAGAACGCCGGCGAACCGCCGCTTTGTTGCTAGCAGGGCGATGTGGCGCTGGTCGGCGCTAACCGACGAGCTCGTGGATGAGCTCGAGCTATTCTAGAGGGCAGCTGGCGCGCGGGGAAGGCTCGGGCGGCGCTGCCAAGGCCGGGGCCTGCTGCGGCCGTCCGCTAGCCGCCATGGCCGACCTGACGGTGGCGTTGCGGGGCTCCAGTAGGCGGCCAGAGCGACTCTACGACGAGAGAGGGGTCGGGCGCGTTGGCTGCGAGCGGAAAAAGGATCAGAACGGGCGCGGGGAGGCGGCAGCGGGACGCGGCGACTCGGGCGCACGCACGTGCAAAACGCGCGTTCTGCTCGCGCCCAGAGCACGCACGCGAGGTGCTTGGCAAAATGCCAATGCCTGCCAGGGGGCTCTAATCCACATGAGGTTTAGCAGGGTGGGGCTATAGACCAAGGTAGAGCCATGAGACATGCTGGTTAGGCAAAGCAAGCAGGTTCATAATGCAAACTAAAAACTATGCCAACTCTGTCCATGAACACAAGGTGCTCGACAGAATGCCATGGGCATCTAAGCATCTCCTCTGGTGGCCAAAATCTCCAGATCAGAGTCTCTTTAGATGGTAAATAGGGTGGTAAGGTTAGTTTGACAAAAATAGAAACTAGTTAGTGCAAGTTTTTGAGAAAACCAGATCTGGACAGAAAATATATGCCATTATTGCATGTGTCAAAAATATTCTAATGGGTCCAATCTTCTGGACTTAAGGGTTTGGTAGGGTGGACTACAAGCAGGAAAAATCCCAAGATTAATAGAGCAAAATAAAATATGGTTGCAGTGCAAAACACCAAACTGGACCAGAATGAAGATGAGGATGGTTTGCTCAAATTCTTCAAAACACATGCCTGGGTTTTTGCATAAAAGTGATCCAGGGACATCACATGTCATCCCCAAATTTTTGTGGAATCTTTAAATGAAGTTATCAAATGGTTGTAGTGTAAAAGAGGCTCTTAAAAGAATTAAAAGTCATACTAAAAGAGATAAAGTTTTGGTAAAATAATATTAAAAAAATGCTCTCACTGAACATATCAAATAAAGTGAAATGTTCTCTGAGTTGGTACTTAAGTCCAACAACATTTTTGAAAAGTTTCCATTTGGAGGGAAAAACTCCACAATTCAGAAGGAGTGATTCTGAAATCAGAAGATAATCCAGAAAATAAAAATGTAATTTCCTGGCAAAATTTTATTTAATAAATCATTGTTAATTTTTTTTGGGGTGTTACATCGTGTCGGCGTATCCCCTGGAGAAGGTGCTGCACAGCCCCAATGCCTTCGGGAGGGTCACAGAATGGAACATCGAGCTACATGCCTTCCAGGTGGAGTTTAGCATGACCAGGGTCATCAAGGGCGCGGCCCTGGCCGACTTCGTGGTGGAGTGGACCGACGCCCCTCACCGGGGGCTGGATGAGGGCCAATCCCTTGCGCCCGGCGACGAAGCACCCAATGGATGGGTCATGCACTTTGACGATGCCTCTGCGCGGCAGGGCGCGGGGGCTGGAGTCGTGCTCATCTCGCCGACCAAGGACAAGTTGTACTACGCCATGCAACTCTACTTCTAGCACGGCGAGAAGGTCTCCAACAACATCGCAGAGTACGATGGCTTGATTGCCGGCCTCAGGGCCGCGGCTGGCCTGGGGATCAAACGCCTTACCATCAAGGGCGACTCCCAACTCCTCGTCAACTTCTCCAACAAAGAGTACAAGCCGAAGGACGAACACATGGAAGCTTACTTGGAGGAGTTACGTAAAATTGAAAAATGCTTCCTAGGCTTGGAATTGCAGCACATCCCGCGGGGCGCGAACAAGGAAGCCGACGACATCGCCAAGAGCGCGCCCCGCCGCGAGCCCCAGAGGCCTGGCGTCTTCGAAGAAAGGCTTCACAAGCCGTCCGCAGCTCCCCCGGCCACGGGTTCGGCATTGCTCAGGGAGGAGCTGCCGCCAGCCCCGGCCTCAGGAGCCCCGACCTACGGCCCGGCCTCAGGAGCTTGGTTACTCCTGGTGCTGGAGCCTTAGGCTGGCTGCTGGACCGAGGAGTTCAAGGCGTACCTCCTCCGGGGCACCTTGCCGGAGAAAAAAGAAGACGCAGAGCGCGTGGTCCGCCAGGCCACTGCTTATTGCTTGCAGGACGGCGAGCTGTACCGGTGACGCCCCAACGACGTCTTGCTGCGATGCATATCTGACGAACAATGTCGGCGTTCTGGGAACTAGGGTACCCAGACTTGCCTACCTGCGGCCCACGGCATGGCTCCATTGACGGCCTGGTACGACCCTTCTTCAGCATCGGCAAGACAAGACCCTCGCGAGGGGCCAAGCCTCGCGAGGTGGACGACGCCAAGACCTCCGGAGGGAGCAGCCTCCCTAGGCTGGCTCCTGAGGAGCGGAGATTCCTATGCAAGCACCCATCTCATGAGGTTCGGGTGACACAAGCCATGACGACCAAGGCCAGGCGGGCGCCAGCTGGCGCAGCGTAACAGGTTTCGTCTTTTGTGCTAAGGAGGCAAGCACATGCGCGGAGTCCCGAGGAATCACCCAAAGGTTTCCATTTCCGTGCAACGAGACCAACACCGCCAGGATGGCAGGATGGATGTCATCGCCAAGCCCACCACGACGTCACGACCAGAAGCTTTGCAGGCGAAGACCACCTTTCGTCAGGATAAGATGTACTACTTGTCCCCCTTTAAAATTGGCCGTTGTGGGATCCCTTCCCGCCTACATTTTGGAGGAAGAGGACCAAGGCCACTATATATAGGTTAGCCACCACCGTAGGAAGAGGAGATCGAATCCTCAGCTCAAATCCACACAAGAACAGACCTCGTGAGGTTGTTCTTCCTCTGTACTAGTTCATCCTCAGTCCCTCGCAAGGCTAATCCACCCCAAAGCAGGAGTAGGGTCTTACACCGCAAGGTGGCCCGAACCTGGGTAAACTGCCGCGTCTCCTTCCTTTCCTGTTCATCAAGCTAGGCCGAGAGAGCGACGAATCGGTTGGCTGGAGAGGTCGAGTTCTTCGCACACGCCCCAGAGTTCGAACATTTCTTGGGTCAGCGGAGCCCTGAATCCGACATTTGGCACGCCAGGTAGGGGCGTGTCGAAGCCTCTCGTCCATCGGTCGTTTCGCCGCCGTTCCGCCATTCTCATGGCTGACGCTCGTCAAGTTCGTGCTGAGCGTCGGGCGGCCCTCGCCACCCGCGTTGCTCAGGCAGTGCCTGCGGGCGACGGCGCCCCTCGTCGCTCCCCTTCCCCTGCGGCCAACGCTGCCACCGGCCCCACGGCCCACGAGCAACATGACTCGTCGCTGCAGCCCTCTGTGTGGCGTGATGGGTGCACCGCGACTCCATCACCGACTCCGTCCGCTGCTTCATCCTCCCATGCTTGTCGCGGGCCAGCGAACGCGCAGGCTGCGTTGCTCATGGCGCGTGAGCTTCTGCGCTATCGTCCGGCCGACGACCTCTATGAGGACTAGCTGGACCGCATCGCCGAGCTCGTCAGCGCCGCTGGAGAGGCTCCTGCGCCGTCTCACTCGCTGCCTCCCCCGCCGCCTCAGGTGGGCGACGTAACCCATGGTGCACCTCCTCCTCCTCCTCGGCGTGATATCGCCCCCGAGCCGAGGTGTGAGGCTCCCCAGCGTGACCCGCCATAGAGGGCGCCGGCGCACGACGAAGAAAGCTGCCATGTGGTGTAGCGGCCTCAAGGGGAGGCGCGCGCGCTCCCAGCACCACGACGTCAAGACCGTGTGCCACCCGAGGTGGCGGCATGCGGGCACCAAGACCAGGCTCCCCCTCCACGGCGGGCTCCTGTGAGCGCGGCAGCCTGCCGAGCGTTCACTCCGAAGCTGCGCCGCGTCGTCTGGCCCGGCAAGTTGAAGCCGGATCTGCCTCCGCGCTACGACGGCACCCTCAACCCTGCGGAGTTCCTCTAGCTCTACGAGCTGAGCATCGAGGCAGTGAACGGCAACGAGAAGTTCATGGTGAACTAGTTTCCCATGGCACTCAAGGATGGCGCGCGCTCGTGGCTCCTGAACCTCCCAGTGGGATCGATCTCCTCCTGGGATGAGCTGCGTGAGCGCTTCATCGCCAACTTCCAGGGCACTCGCGATCGCGCCCCTGCTGCAGGCGACCTGTGGCGCATCAGCAGCAGCCAGGGGAGACCTTGCACAAATACATCCAGCGCTTCACCAACGTTCGCCTCAAGATCCCTAAGGTGTCGGATGAGGCCATCATTTCAACATTCACTGATGGCATCCGAGATGTCAAGATGAAGGAAGAGCTCTCCATACACGAGGACCTGTGCTCGGCTCTGGAGATGTTCAACATGGCAACCAGGTGCGCGAGGGTAGAGGAAGGTCGCCTCTCCCTCCTTGAGCTCCCGGAGGCCAACCCTGAAGACAAGAAGGCCAAGGCCAAGGACATGAAGCGCAAGGGCCCGGCTGTGCTCGCGGCCGAGCCCGAGATGAAGCGCGGCTGCGACCACCCCGAGTCCTCCAAGGGCAGCCGCCCGTTTTGCGTCTTCCACAACGTCCATAGCAACAACACCAACGACTACCAAGAGCTCAGGGCCATCCGAGACGGGCGCCTTGGCCGCCGCCCTGAGTGCAATGACTGTCGGTACGACAGCGAAGGAGGCCATGGTGGGGGCCGCTGGGACAACCGCGACCCTCGCCAGGACTGACGTGATCAGCCTCGTGAGGACCGTTGGTAGGGCCAGCCTCGCGACGGCCCCCTGGAGGGACCAGCCTCGTGAGGATCATCCTCATGGCAACGCCGGCCTTCCTCCGCTGTCGCCGCCACCAAGGAGGAACGACGACCACTACTAAGATGATAGGGCCGGGGGCTTCCAAGAGCCTCGTGCCATTGCCTGCATCCTTGGTGGCGCTCAGGCCCCCGCCTCCCATCATGTCTTCAAGCAGTTCGCTCGCGAGGTGAACGCGGCACTCCCCAAGCTCGAGGCGTCGCGTCCCCTCAGGTGGTCCAAGTACGCCATCACCTTTGACTCTACGGATCAGCTCAAGTGTGCGGCCACCACCGGCGCGCTCCCAATGCTCTGGTCGCCGACCATCAGCAACGTCCTCGTCACCAAGACACTCATCGACGGAGGTGCGGGGCTGAATGTCCTTTCTGCTAAGACATTCGAGAGGCTCCAGGTGCCCTACGACCAGCTCCTCCCCACCAAGCCCTTCTCAGGGGTGACCGACGGCTCCACCGTCCCCCTGGGGCAGATTCGCCTCCCTGTCACCTTCGGCAAGCGCGACAACTACCACACCGAGCTCATCGATTTCGACGTCGCCCACATTCGCCTCCCGTACAACGCCATCCTCGGGTACCCGGCCCTAGCCAAGTTCATGGCAGTGACTCATCATGGCTACAATGTCCTCAAGATGCCAGGAAGCGGCGGCATCATCACGGTCGCCTGCGACGAGAAGGATGCGGTGTGCTACCTCGAGCGCGCCGACCTGGCCGCGGCAGTCGAGAACTCAGATGACGAGGGCGCCATCCATCCTCCTGAGGCCGTCCCCAAGAAGAAGACGCAGCTCCTCCTCAGAGGCCCTCATGAGGCTGGTGCGTCTGACGATCGTGCCTCAGGTCTTGCGCCCATTGCTGGGGCGCCTTCCTCTCTCGCGTAGGAAGGCGCGCCCGGCGCCCCTCTCAAGTTGGGCTCGAGGGCTCTCCTCTAGAGGGACTCTGACCTGGCCAGCGTCATGAGGGAGGCATTCGGGCACCATGTGGAGGCATGCTTCAACGCGCGCTCCCGCGAACAGGGCCCAAGGTGCGAGGCGCCAGGCGCTCAGGAGTTCAGCACCAAGGCGATCGAGGAGTTTCAGAAGGCGCGAGCCATGCATGGCAAGCGTCGCCCCGCACCACCTAGTGCAGCTGCCGCCCCTGACGTGGGTAGCGAGCTACGCGTCTGCGTCAACATCCCAGGACTCAACAAGGCTGCTTCTCAGGAGCTCTTCTAGCCGTCCCGCATCGGCCGGTGTGGAGGCCGCCCTCACAGCTACGTCCGCATGCCTTTTGGCTTGCCGAACACAGCTGCCTCACACCAGCACCACATGAGGAGAGTTCTGGTGGCTCACGAGGCCCGGCGCTAGGCAGTCCTGACGGAGGAGGTGCTAGACAGTCGCGAGCCCCCCGGACTTCCTGAGCCTCATGAGGCTTGGGAGCTAGATGACTCGTGAGGAGCGACTTCTGCAGCACACATCTTCAGCTACTCCAACACTTCTACAACGACGTTCCCAGGTGACTTTTTCGTTCGTTCAATTAAGGGCGCCCCTCGGGCTGCATTATACTCAAGCTGCCAGGGCCAGTCCCGCAGCCGCACCATCTTGATTCATGTACTCTGAACCAGTATGCATGCCTATGTTATCATGGTTATTCAACGTTACCCCTGTCGTCTCGTTACCTATGGAGTCGCCCCTCGCGGCCTCTACGCGTTGCTAACCCGCCTCTTGCTCATCCCGCAACGGGGGCTACTGGCACGGCACCTGTGCTCGGGTCCGTCCCTGCAGCACTGATAAATCTGAGAGACTGAGCTCTGGCTCGCGGCCAGCCCCGCGCACGTCACGTCACCGGGTCCTCAGTGCCTTCGTCTCCTTGCGGGAAGATCACCGGCAGGACAACAAGCGCGGCTATGTTTCCTTTCTTCGGCTAACTTGCAAGGACTTCCGGAGCTGGGATCAGTGGCCCCGCCAACACCTCGAGCCGCAACCCCTCGCAAGGCCAGCCACCCCTTTTTCACGAAAATCGCTTGCACGTTAAAGGGGGCCCCCCCTGAGCAACGCGCCTCAGGGGCTCCTACTGGCTCTTGAGCCCTCATCCCCTGGCCTTGATCACGGCATCGCGACCTGGCATACTAGTGGCGGCTGAGCCCCGCTCGAGGGCCGGGACCCGAGGACGTAGAGCACCCAGATGAGCAAGAAAGAAGGGGTCGGCGCGGGTCTTGCCTGGGAGCGCCACCACCACCAGGACACAGCCAGGCGTTGCACCAAAAGCTGTCCTCACAGCGAAAAGGTCACCACAGGCTCGCCAAGATAAGTCACCCCATACACGCAGACATGAACCTTACGATCAGTGTTCTGCCTCTCGCGACCTCGCTCGGGCAAGGATGTTTCCCTTTCAGTCTTTCCAAAGCCGCTTGCGCGCCAAAGGGGACCCCCTGAGCATCGCGCCTCAGGGGCTCTTACTTGACCTCGGGCCACTCACCTCCTGGCCTTGACCACGGCATCGAGACCTGGCATACCAGCGACGGCTGAAGCTTACCTGGGGACTGGGTCCTGTCGACGTAGAGCACTAAGCTACCGCGAGGATGAAAGGGGGAACCGTGCCACAGCAAGAAGCGTAAAACGCGACATTGATTGGAAATAATAAGCATTAAGCTAAAAACACCACAGTTTTTTACATACCCCATGGGGCTCGTCATGGTTTTGTGCAAAGATGAAGCAAAAGGAAAAATCCCCTAAAGAGCCACGGACTTGGTGGCGTCACCGGTGACGCCGGGGCAGCGCTGCTGCTGCAGTCCGAGCACGGCGGCTCGTAGCTATCGTCGTCGCTCGAGTCCGACGAGGCGCTGCTGCTGGCGGAGGAGTCGCGGACAAGGCCAAGGGCAAGTTCACCGCCCCTGGCATCGCCGCCTTGGCCGCCTTCCCTGGGGCAGCATTCCAGGCGCCGGCCATCGTCGCTGAAGACCTTGAAGGAGAGCGTCGAAGCTCCATCGTACTCAAAGTGGATGGCGTGGCCTCCTTTAGGGCGGCAGGCGCGGGCGATCGCGCCCCATCCCCGGGTCATGAAGACATCGCCGGAGTCGACCACCTCAACTTCCGCCTCAGAAGCTTGGCTGCAGCATCCAGCGCGTTGCAGCCACAACTCGACGGGCCCCCTCGGCGGTATCTCCCTCACAAGGGATCGTGGGAGCCGGATCCATGTGCACGACGGCATTGCCGCCCACACCACAAACTCGCGGGCCATGCCTTCGGCTTGGGTCCATGAGTGGGGTGGCCGTGCGACCGCCGCTTGTCCTTCTCCGCGGCCCCGCTCCTCGCCACATCCACCGCTTCCATGAACGTGGCTCTACGCGAGCATACACGGGGACCGGGAAGCCCGGTGGAGCCCGTTCATGCCAAGGCCGTGTCGCCGTGGGCTCCGCAACGGCATCACGGGAGCAATCGGGCCTCTTCTTCGGCGGGAGCAGCTCAGGTTCCACCTGAGGGGTTTTCCCCTTTTCCGCAGCAGAAAACCTTCTCACCGGCGCCATTGACGCTTCGACAAGACGGTGGGATGGAAAGGAAGAAGGAGGAGCAAACAGCGAAAATACGGAGATGAGCAGGGGGCTCTGCCCCCTCTCCCATTTATAGCCGGAGGAAGGCCAACCTCCGGCCTCCCACGATCTCGAGTAATGATGGCTTTTCAGCATGCAACAGGCAGTTGTCAAGTCGGACGGTTGCTGAGGCAGCGCGGGGAAGCGGAGACGCCCATGTCCCGTCAGGCGCCACGTGTCAACTTGGTCCGCAGGCGATTGGGGCCCGCGGCGCTTTGCCCTTGCCCCTTGGCTTCGCCCTGAAGCCAAGTACGAGCACGCCTTGGGCCCGGGGGCTACTGTCGGCATTCTGGGAACCAGGGTACCCAGACTTGCCTGCCTGCGGCCCACGGCGTGGCCCCATCGACGGCTTGGTACGGCCCTTCTTCAGCATCGGCAAGACAAGACCCTCGCGAGGGGCCAAGCCTCACAAGGCGGACGACGGCAAGACCTCCGGAGGGAGCGGCCTCCCTAGGCTGGCTCCTGAGGAGTGGAGATTCCTATGCAAGCACCCATCTCATGAGGTTCGGCTGACGCAAGCCATGACGACCAAGGCCAGGCGGGCGCCAGCTGGCGCAGCATAGCAGGTTTCCGCCAGCAACTCGCGCCCTTGTTTGTCGGATTCAGTGTAGGCGTGGAGCCCCGAGGAATCACCCAAAGGTTTCCATTCCCGTGCAACGAGACGAAGACCGCCAGGACGGATGTCATCGCCGAGCCCACCACTACGTCACGACTAGAAGCTTTGCAGGCGAAGACCACCTTTCGTCAGGATAAGATGTACTACTTGTCCCCCTTTAAAATTGGCCGTTGTGGGATCCCTTCCCGCCTACATTTTGGAGGAAGAGAACCAAGGCCAGTATATATAGGTTAGCCACCACCGTAGGAAGAGGAGATCGAATCCTCAGCTCAAATCCACACAAGAACAGACCTTGTGAGGTTGTTCTTCCTCTGTACTAGTTCATCCTCAGCCCCTCGCAAGGCTAATCCACCCCAAAGTAGGAGTAGGGTCTTACACCGCAAGGTGGCCCGAACCTGGGTAAACTGCCGCGTCTCCTTCCTTTCCTCTTCATCAAGCTAGGCCAAGAGAGCGACGAATCAGTTGGCTGGAGAGGTCGAGTTCTTCGCACACGCCCCAGAGTTCGAACCTTTCTTGGGTCAGCGGAGCCCTGAATCTGGCAAACAAGGGCGCGAGTTGCTGGCGGATATCCACGGCGGGGACTGCGGGCACCACTCCTTGTCGCGCACCCTCGTGGGCAAGGTGTTCCGTAGCGGCTTCTACTGGCCAACGATGCTCAACAATGCCACCGAGCTAGTACGATCCTGTGAGGCCTGCCAGTTCCACGCCAAGCAGATCCTCCAGCCCATGCATGGCATCCAGACCATCCCGCTCTCGTGGCCGTTCGTGGTCTGGGGATTGGATATCCTGGGCCCGTTCCCTCGGGGGGTTGGTGGATACCGATACCTGTACGTCGCCATCGACAAGTTCACCAAGTGGGCGGAAGTAGTGCCAGTACGCACCATCCCCGCTGGCTCAGCCGTCAAGTTCATAAAGGGCCTCGTGAGCTGTTTCGGTGTCCCTAATCGTATCATTACTGATAATGGCTCACAATTCAGGAGCAACCTCTTCAGGACGTATTGCGCTAACCTTGGAACACAGATATGCTACGCTTCGGTGGCACACCCATGGAGCAACGGACAGGCCGAGCCCGCCAACGCGGAGGTCCTCAAGGCGAGAAGCTTCAAGAAGAAGCTTGAGGCTTGTGGCAGGGGTTGCCTCGGTGAGCTTCAGTCTGTGTTGTGGTCTATCTGCACCACTCCGACTAAGCCCACCGGCGAGACCCCGTTCTTCCTCGTCTACGGGGCCGAGGCGGTCCTCCCTCATGAGGTCAGGCTTTGCTCCCCGCGTGTCCTGGCATTCGACGAGGCGTGTCAGGATGCCTCGCGGGGGATAGACCTCGTGTTTGGGGAGGAAGCCCGCCTCCAAGCCTCACTCCATGCAGCGAGGTACCAGCAGGCGCTGCGGCGTTACCCCTGCCGCAGCGTCCGCTCCCGGACCCTCGAGGTGGGAGACCTCGGCCTGAGGTGGGTCTGTTCCAGGGAGGGCCTTCACAAGCTCTCATCCATGTGGGAGGGCCCATTTAGGGTCGCCCGCATCTCCAGGCCTGGCGCCGCGCGCCTGGAGACGCAGGACGGGGTCCCCATCCAGAATGCCTCGAACATCCAGCATCTCCGAAAGTTCTACCCGTGACACTCTCACGTAATAATGAGTGGGGCTGTACACGCCCCGGAGTCTCCTGAGCGCTGCCCTGGGGCCTCACGGGGGCTCCCACCTGTCGGATTCAGGGCTCCACAGACCCAAAGGAGGTTCGAACTCTGGGGCGTGTGTGAAGAACTCAACCTATCCAACCAACCGAACGCGCTGCCCTACATCCTAGCTCAAAGAACAGGGAAGAAGAAGGACACGGTAGTTTACCCAGGTTCGGGCCACCTTGCGGTGTAATACCCTACTCCTGCTTTGGGGTGGATTTGCCTCATGGGGGGCTGAGGATGAACTAGTACAGAGGATGAACAAGCTCGCGAGGCTTGCTCTCGTGAGGATTAGTGGTTCTGTGTCTGATCCCCTTCTCTATGGTGGTGGCTAACCTATTTATAGTGGCGTTGGTCCTCTTCCCCGAAAACGAAGGCGGAAAGGGATTCCACAACGGCCAATTTGAAAGGGGACAAGTAGTACATCTTATCCTGACGAAAGGTGGTCTTCGCCTGCAAAGCTTCTGGTCATGACGTCGCCGTGGGCTCGGCGATGACATCCGTCCTAGCGTCCTGGCGGTGTTGGTCTTGTTGCATGGGAATCGAAACCTTTGGGTGATTCCTCGGGACCCCGCGCCTACGCTTGCCTCCTTAGCACCAAAGAGGAAACCTGCTGCTCTGCGCCCGCTGGCGCCCGCCTGGCCTTGGTCATCATGGCTTGCGTCACCTCCACCTCATGAGATGGGTACCTGCATAGAAATCTCCGCTCCTCGGGAGCCAGCCAAGGGAGGCTGCTCCCTCCGGAGGTCTTGGCGTCGCTCGCCTCGCGAGGCTTGGCCCCTCGCGAGGGTCTTGTCTTGAAGGTGTTGCAGATGGGCCGTACTAGGCCGTCGATGTTGCCACGCCGTGGGCCGCAGGTAGGCAAGTCTGGGTACCCTGGTTCCCAGAACGCTGACAGTAGCCCCCAGGCCCAAGGCGCGCTCAGACTTGGCTTCGAGGCGAAGCCAAAGGGCAAGGGCGAAGCGCTGCGGGCCCCAATCGCCTGTGGACCGAGCCGACGCATGGCGCTTGATGGGACGTGGGCGTCTCCACTTCCCCATGCCGCCTCGGTAACTGCGTGTCTTGACAACTGCCTAAAGCATGTAGAAGAACCATCATTGCTCCGAACGTGAGAGGCCGGCGGTTGGCCTCCTTCTGCCTATAAATGGGGCGGGGGGCGGAGCCCCCAGCCCATCTTCATCTCCTCGCCGCCTGCTCCTCCTTCTCCTTCTTCAACCAGCCATCTTGCCAGAGCATCCATGGCGCCAGTGAGGTGGTTCTCCGCTGCGGAAAAGGGAAAAGCCCCCCAGGTGGAGCCCGAGCTGCTCCCGCCGAAGAAGAGGCGAGGTTGCCCCCATGACGCCACCGCGGCGCTTACCCCAACGCGGCCCTGGCATGAACGCGCTCCGCCAGGCTTCCCGGTCTGTGCCTGCGCCCGCACGTAGAGCCCCGTCCATGAGAGCGGCCGCGGTCGCTGCAAGGAGCAGAACCAGGGAGGAGAACAAGCGGTGGCCGCACGGCCGCTCCGCCCGCGGACCCACGCCGAAGGCACGGCCCGCGAGTTCGTGTTGTGGGCAGCGATGCCACCGCGCACATGGATCGGGCTCCCGCGGTCTCTGGCGAGGGAGATTCCACCACGGGGCCCGCCGAGCTGTGGTTGCAACACAACGGCTGCTGTAGTCCAACATCGGAGGTGGAGGTCGAGGTCGTCGACTCTGGCGACATCTTCATGACTCGCGGATGGGGCGCGATCACTCGCGCCTGCCGCTCGAAGGGCGGTCACGCCATTCACTTCGAGTACGACGGGGCTTCGACGCTCCTCTTCAAAGTCTTCGGGGAGGACGGCCGACGCGTGGAGTGCTGCCCCAGGGGAGAAGATCGAGGCAGCATCTCCCCCGCGGGCCAACGAAACAGCGAGGCCATCGGGAATGAACTTACCCTTGGCCTTGTCCGCAGCTCCTCCGGCAGCAGCAGCACCTCGTCCGGACCAAGCTCGAGCGACGACGACAGCTATGAGCCGCCGCATCGCCGCGCCCGGGCCTAGGAGGAGGAGGGGCGCCATCCTGACATCGTTGGCGACACTGCCGAGGCCGTAGTCCTTAGGTGTTTCTCCTTTGCTTCATTCCTGCGCGAAAACCATAACGGGCCCCATGGGGGTATGTAAAAAACTGTGACATTTGTGCTTTAATGTCATCATTCTCTATTAATGTCGTGTTTGCGCTTCTCACTTTGGCATGGTTCCCCCTTTCATTCCCGCGGTAGCTTGGTGCTCTACGCCGGCAGGACCCAGTCCCCAGGCAAGCTTCGGCCATCGCTGGTATGCCAGGTCGCGATGCCGTGGTCAAGGCCAGGAGGTGAGCGGCCCAAGGTCTGGTAAGAGCCCCTGAGGCGCGATGCTCAGGGGGTCCCCTTTGGCGCACAAGCGGCTCCCGAGAGACTGACAGGGAAGAGCTCTTGCCCGAGCGACATTGCTAGAGATGAAGCGCTGATCAAGAGGTTCACGCCCATGCGTGTGAGGTGACTTATCTTAGCGGGCCTGCGGCGATCCTTTTGTTGTGCGGACGGACCTCTCATGGAACGTTGGGCCATGCCATCTCCCAGGCGACGCCCCCTCCGCAGGGCTCCTACCGCCTCTGCTTCTCCCGCTTGCCTGGGCGCTCTACGTCCTCGGGTCCCGGCCCTCGAGCGACACTCAACCGCCGCTGGTATGCCAGGTCGCGATGCCGTGGTCAAGGCCAAGGGTGACGGCTCGAGAGCCAGTAGGAGCCCCTAAGGCGCGATGCTCAGGGCCCCCCTTTAACGCACAAGTGATTTGTGCGAGGAGAAACAACCGGCTCTGAGGAGAGGCCTAGGAAGGGCTGCGCTCCAAGGTGCTGGCGAGGCCGCTCGTGGTCCCGACTCCGGAGATTCCTGTGAGTTAGCCGAAAAAAGGAAAATAGGGCATGCATCCGCGTCTGCTGTTCCGCCGGTGATCTTTCTGCAAGAGGACGAAGTCACTAAGGACCCGGTGAGGTGACGTGCGCGGGGCCGACCGCGAGCCAGAGCTCAGTCCCTTAGGTTAATCAGCGCTGCAGGGACGGACCCGATCACAGGCGCCGTGCCAGTAGCCCCCATTGCGGGATGAGCAAGAGGCAGGTTAGCAACGCATGGAAGCCACGAGGGGCAACTCCATACATATCAAGACGTCAGGAGTAATGCCAACAACTATGATAACTCGGATATGCAAAGCAGGTTTGGAGTACATGAATCAAAAATTGTGGGCCTGCAGGGGCAGGCCCTGGCAACTCGAGAATAATGCAGCCCGAGGGGCGCCCTCAATTGAACAAACCAAAAAGTCACCTGGCACCGTCGTTGTAGAAGCATTGGAGTAGCTGAAGACGCGCGCTGCAGAGGCCGATCCTCATGAGCCGGCTGACTCCTGAGGCTCGGGAAGCTTTGGAGGCCCAGGAAGCTCGTGGGGGTCTGGCACCTCCTCTGTCAGGATCGCCTGACACTGGGCCTCGTGAGCCGCCAAGACGCCGTGCATGTAGCGCTGGTGTGAGGCAGCCATGTTCAGCAGGCCGAACGGCATGCGGATGTAGCTGCGGGGGCAGCCCCCACTCCGTCCAACACGAGACGGCCAGTAGAGTTCCTGAGAAGCGGCCCTGTTAAGACCTGGGATGTTGACGCAGACGCGCAGCTCGCCACCCTCGTCAGGGGTGGCAGCTGTGCCAGGTGGTGCGAGACGACGCTCACCACGCATGGCTCACGCCTCCTGGAGCTCCTCGATTGCCCTTGTGATGAACTCCTGAGCGCCTGACGCCTCGCACCCTGCTCACGGAGGCGCGCGTTAAACCACCCCTCCACATGGTGCCCGAACGCCTCCCTCGTGATGTTGGTCAGGTCAGAGGCCCTCCAGAGGAGAGCCCCCGAGCCCGTCCTGAGAAGGGCGTTGGGCGCGCCTTCCTATGCAAGGGGGAAAGGCGCCCCAGCAGCTGGTGCGGGGCCTGAGGCACGATTGTCGGACGCACTAGCCTCTTGGCGGCCCTTGGGGGGGAGCTGCTTCTTCTTCTTGGGGATGACCTCAGGAGGCCGAACTACACCCTCGTCGTCAGAATTCTCGACTGCCGCAGCCTGGTAGGCGCGCTCGAGGGAGCACACCGTTGCCTTCTCGTCGCAGGCGACCGTGATGATACCACCGCTTCCTGGCATCTTGAGGACATTGTAGCCATGGTGAGTCACCGCCATGAACTTGGCGAGGGCTGGTGAAAGTGCAACTAATCCCCGGGTGGTTTTGGTAATTCATAACAACATATAGCTCATTGAACTAATATCCATTCAAGATTAATGTTTCAGAAAGTTCAATGATTGGTATGACATGGACTAGAGATGTGGACCCCTCAAAATGCTAAGGACACATATTGGCAAAAGCTCAAGACTCTACTTTTTCAGTTTAGTGATCCAAGATCACATTGAGTCCATAGGAAAAGCCAATACTATTAAAAGGGGATGAGGTGTTGCTTAATGGCTTGCTTGCTCAAAATGCTTAGTGATATGCTCCAAAAGCCCTCAACCACTTTCTCATTTCCACATATGTCCTAAACCTAAAGTCAAACTCGGCCCCACCGATTTGATCTATCCGGCGTCACCGAGTTCACTTGACATAGCCATTGCCAGAAACCCTAATCAGTTCGGTCTCACCGATAGGGATCTCGGTCTCACCAAGATGGGATTGCAAACTCTCTGTTTCCCTTCGTAACATTTTGTTCTAACCGAGATGAGCGATCGGTCCCACCGAGTTGGCAATGCAAACTCTCTGTTTCCTTTTCGTAATGTTTCGGTCTCACCGAAATGAGCGATCGGTACCACCGAGTTTGCCTGACCAAGTCTCTGTTTGCTTATTACTAAAATCGGTCTCACCGAGTTCATGTGATCAGTCTCATCGAGATGAGGTTTCGCCCTAACCCTAGCGCATCGATCCCACCGAGTTGGTATTGTCGGTCCCACCGAAAAGCCTAACGTTCACATTTTGAACCAGGTCGGTCTCACCGAGTTTCACTATTCGGTCCCACCGAGTTTGGTAAATTGTGTGTAATGGTAAGATTTTGTGTGGAGTCTATAAGTACCCCTCCACCCCCTTCTCCATTAGAGAGAGAGCCATCAGAACGTGCCTACACTTCCACTACTCATTTTCTGAGAGAGAACCACCTACTCATGTGTTGAGACCAAGACATTCCAATCCAACCACAAGAATCTTGATCTCTAGCCTTCCCCAAGTTGCTTTCCAATCAAATCATCTTTCCACCATATCCAAATCTGTGAGAGAGAGTTGAGTGTTGGGGAGACTATCATTTGAAGCACAAGAGCAAGGAGTTCATCGTCAACACACCTTCTGTTACCTTTGGAGAGTGGTGTCTCCTAGATTGGTTAGGTGTCACTTGGGAGCCTCCGTCAAGATTGTGTAGTTGAACCAAGGAGTTTGTAAGGGCAAGGAGATCGCCTACTTCATGAAGATCTACCCAAGTGAGGCAAGTCCTTCGTGGGCGATGGCCATGGTGGGATAGACAAGGTTGATTCTGCGTGGACCCTTCGTGGGTGGAGCCCTCCATGGACTCGCGCAACCGTTACCCTTCATGGGTTGAAGTCTAAATCAACATGGATGTACGATAGCACCACCTATCGGAACCACGCCAAAAATCTCCGTGTCTACATTGCGTTTGCTCCCTCCAAACTCCTCCCCTTTACCTTCATATGCAATGATTTACATTCCGCTGCTATACTCTTAGAATTGCATGTGTAGGTTGTTTGCTTGACTTGTGTTAAGTTGCTAAAATCTGCCAAGACATAAAATTGGGAAAAGGCTAGATTTTTATTTGGTCAAGTAGTCTAATCACCCCCCTCTAGACATACTTTTGATCCTACAAGTGGTATCAGAGCTTTGGTCTCCATTTGCCTTGATTTCCATAGCTTTGGTGATCATAGCCTTGGTTTCACAACCTAGGAGAGTATGGCGTCTAGCGAGGGAAATTACCACCGTAGAGGTCCTTACTTTGATGGTACAAATTTTGCTAGTTGGAAGCATAAGATGAAAATGCATATTCTTGGACATAACCCCGCAGTTTGGGCTATTGTGTGTATTGGCTTGCAAGGTGAATTCTTTGATGGAGAGAACCAAATCGCGAAGCAACTGCGGAAGGGTTGAAAATGCTGCAATACAACGCTCAAGCTTGCGATATCCTCTTTAATGGATTATGCCCCGAAGAATTCAACAAAATCAACCGCCTTGAGAATGCAAAGTAAATTTGGGATACTTTGATTGATATGCACGAAGGTACCGAGTCCGTCATGGAATCCAAGTTGGATGTGCTTCAAAGTCAGCTTGACAAGTTCAAAATGAAGGATGGTGAAGGTGTCGCTGAAATGTACTCTAGGCTTACTCTCATCACAAATGAGATTGCCGGCTTAGGAAGTGAAGAGATGACTGACAGATTCATCATCAAAAAGATCCTAAGAGCCTTGGATGGAAAATATGATACCGTGTGCACATTGATCCAAATGATGCCCAATTACAAAGATCTCAAGCCAACGAAAGTCATTGGAAGAATTGTTGCTCATGAGATGTCACTCAAGGATAAAGAAGAGCTTCACAACAAGTCTAGTGGTGCTTATAAAGCCTCATGTGGTGCTCCTGCCACATCAAGTGAAAAACAAGTCTTCAATGAGGAATTGAGCTTAATGGTGAAGAACTTCAACAAATTCTACAAGAGTAGATGCAAAGAGAGAAGTTCCAAATCAAGATCCTACCATGACAAAGGATCTTCTAGTCGTGAACGTAATTGCTACAATTGTGGAAGACCCGGACACTACTCCAATGAGTGTACAGCCCCATACAAAAGAAAAGAAGACTCACCTAAAAGAATAAGTAGAAGAGAAAAATCACCTCCAAGAGAGAGAAGGAGTAGAGATGACCGTTATGAACGAAGAACCTCTCGCAGAAGCAAGGATTCGGAAAGGAAGGACAAGTCATCAAGGAGCTATACAAAATGAAGACATCAAGCTCATGTTGGTGAATGGGTATCCGGTTCTGACTCCGACCATCACTCCGAGAGAAGTTATCACTCCGACTCCGAATATACTCAAGATGAAGGTGTTGCCGGTCTTGCACTTGTGTCAACCAACTCCTATGACATATTTGACTCACCAAATGAAGGAATTGGAAGATGCTTCATGGCTAAAGGCCCCAAGGTATCACACCCCGAGTATATTGATTTCAATAGTGATGAAGATGATTTGCTAGGTGATGATGAGTTACTTGTTGACAATGCTAGTGATGAAAACTATGATGAAATTACTATTAATCATGCTAATCGAGATGAAACGAATGAAAATGATAAGGAGATTGAGCGTCTAACTAAAGAACTAAACACTCTTAAGTTAGCTCATGAAACTACTTTAGAAGATCATCGAGAACTTTTAAAAACTCATGAGAAGCTACGCTTCGAGAAGCTCAACCTAGAGAAAGAACATGGGTTCTTAAAAGCTATCAATGATGATCTTCGGAAGAAAAGTTCTTCTTACATTGCCAAGCGTTTACTCTTGTCTACTTACATGCCACAAGTAAAATCTAGCAATAAGAGTAAGAAAGATTCTTCTTCTAGTAGTAACAATAATCATGCCAAATCCAATATTGTTGCTTCTAGTAGTTCTCTTGATTCCACTAATGATTCTCTTAGCCAAGTTACACTTGAGATAGAAAATAGCTTATTGAAGGGAATTATAGAGAAAGGTGTTTACAAGAGCCTTGCCGGAAGTAAGCAATTTGAGGAAATTGTACGCAAGCAAGGGAGGCACCGGAAGAATCAAGGTGTTGGTTTTGAACGAAAGTTCAATGCCAATGGAGTTGAGTGGGAAGAAGATCAATACCCCAAGATGAAGTTTGTTCCTCAACAAGAGAAGTATGATCCTACTTCCTTCAAGGGGACACAAGCTCAAGATGATCTTCCACCACAAGACCACAAGCTAAAAGGCAAGGTCAAGCTTCAAGAGGAGATTGATGCATTTGAAGAAGCTCCAAAGGCCTTGGTCAAGTGGGTTCCCAAGACTACGCCAAGTTCTACTTCATCAAGTACATCTACAACCCCAAGGATTCCCATCAAGATGATGTGGGTCCTGAAGAAGAAGAACTAGAGAGCTCATGAGGGTGACTCCACCAACATACTTCACTCATATTCATATTGGCAAGGACAAGTGCAATCAACTTCCACATCTTGCACTAGTTCAAGGAGTCACAAACCCTCTTGATGGTAAGTCAAGGGACAAGGTAACCTAATGCTTTCATGGACATCATCTTGTGTGTACTTCACTCTATGTCTATGGATATCCTTGTTTGTTCCTTGTGGGACTAACCCATGTAGGTATTGAAAGTACAACTCACTCAAATGGATTGCTCCAAATAAACTACATCAATATTGAGCATCCACATCTTCAACATCTACATGAAGTCATCATCGACGAAACCCAAGGTTAGTTCATCCCTCTAAAAAGGGGATATCACATCTAGGGGGAGCTTTACTCTAAGAATTGAGCTAAAGCAACTCTAATGGTGTGAACACAACAATGCTTTATGTAAAAGTGGTAACCCCACTTGTGCTTAAACGATGAGTATGACCTATGATCAAATGTTCTCATTTGACTCCTAAGTCAATATACTCATATATAGATGACCTAGTCATCGCCAATTGCTTGATAGATGCTAGAGTGTTTGTGCATGCTTTGCCACATGTTTCATTTGCCATCTTATTGTGTGAACATGCTGGATGCATAATTTTCTTCATTCAAGGACATCCATTTGTTGCTTTGATTGTTTGGTCTTTTCTTTTGCCAAATGGATGGACAAGAATGCCTAAGTAATCCCTCTAGCTATCTATGCTTTTCTCGTCTCAAACTCTATTCATACTACATCACAAAGTTTGATCAAGTCAGATTCGAACCCTCTGGGTGAGGAGCACTCGGAGCCACCGATTCGTCATAGACTTAAACTTCCAAAACCTCTAAATATATTTCGGTCTAACCGATTAATTCCTTTTGGTAATACCGAGTTCATTGAGTTGATCTAGGTTTCAATCTCGATGCAACCGATTTGAACAGTTTAGTCTCACCGAGTTGCAGTAACCGCTTGCGATTCTGCATCTCGGTGCCACCGAGTTGCTCAACTCGGTCACACCGACAGGGTCTGGATATATATACCCACGGGTCGAATTTAGGAAATTTCTCCGAAACCTTTCGCCCACGCCTGTCCAGCTCTGCCGACTCGAGGTCTCCGGATTGTCTCCTCCGTCGCCAGCGACCTCCTGCCGCTGGTCTCCGCCGCTGTCAACGGAATCTTCGCCGCCGTTGTCGCCGTAGCGAGTTCACCACCGAGTTAGGGTATGAACTCGACCCCTTTGTGCAATCTTTACCTCTGATTCCTGCACTTAGGTCAATGCCATGAATCTTACCACATTTGAGATACTTCTATCCAATCAAAAACTCCTTTAGATTAGTTTTGATTCGAAAACTTAGGGTTAGGTTTCCGCCGAATTCATCTCGGACCGACCGAGTTGTAGAAATCAGTCTCACCGATTTGGCCCAGGCCATTGCACTTGTGATTTTCGGTCTGACCGAAACTTACAAATCGGTGTGACCGAGTTTGATTCTCAGTGAAACCCTAGCAATCTCGGAGTCACCGAACTGTGTCTCGGTCTGACTGATTTCACTAGTTTAGACTCTAATATTGCTTCGGTGTCACCGAGTTTAACAAATCGGTAGCTCCGAGATGACTTCTGTAGAAAACTAAAACTAAGTTTTTGACTCATTTGTTTTGTAAAATCTCTACACTTTGTGATGCTCATCCACTCTGTCTCAACTATATCTATTCACAGGGTCAGCTTTCAGCCATGTCAGACAACAGTGACAGCCAAAACAGGAATGAGGAACAGGTTAACTTAAGTGAGGGCACTAGTCCCTCTGACAGCTATGATGATGGGAGCAGAAGTACTCCTAGCAACCTACCTAAGGCTGCTACTAGGCAGAGGAGGAAAAGGAATTCAGATTCAGAAGATGAAGATTTTGTAGCTTATGAGGAAGTCACTTCAAGGAAAAAGGTTGTCAAGAAAGAGTTTGGCACAGCAGCTTCAACCAAGCCAGGTATGAACAAGAAGGAACCAGCAAGAAGGATCCCAATGTCCAAAGCCAGAGCCTCAACACAGGAAACCATTGAGTTCACTCTTGAACCAAAGGAGGCTGGTGAAGGCAAGAAGAGGAAGGAAAGGGTCAAGAAGACCATGGCCAGAGTAATTGGCAGACCATCCATGGTCAGGGATTCAGATGAGGATGAAGAAGATGCTGCACCAGCTCCCAAAGCTCAGAAGTTGATGGGGGATGCCATCAAGTTAGGGGCTGCTCCATCAAAGCCCAAGACTGCCCCCAAGACTACTACATCAGCACCAGCAGCTACAACCTCTGTTGTCCCTCCAGTTGCTACTCCACCAGCTCCACAGACCTCTTCGGATGCATTCGTTGCAGGACTCTTCTCCACACCACCTTCGCACTCCGGAGCTCCCGGCGATCATGCTTAGAGAGCCGCATAGCACTATGCATTTTCAAGCTTTTTGGTAACTTGTTGCCAAAGGGGGAGAAAGTGTATAGATCATAGGCTTTGAGAGAGAGTGTTTCGCTTCTTTTGCCTCTCTTGCTACTTTATTTGCTTGCTCGTTTGGTTGATACTCTACTTATGTGCTTGATCATATCATACTTTAATGTTTGTGCTTGAATGATGATATTCTATCTCTCATATATGATCTTTCACATCTTGTCTTGGTAATGAGTGCATATTTCATATTCTATCATTTTGAGCGCTCCACCAAGATGTATGTGAAATGGAAGAGTAACCCATGATCCTAATCGATTGTGCATTTGCATTCAAAAGCAAATTTTAAATAATGCACAAATTTAGGGGGAGCTCTTGCTTATCACATACTTCTCAAAGCGATGATGTACTTCATTTATATTATCATTTGTCGAAGCTTTGATCTATATGCTGTCATCAATTACCAAAAAGGGGGAGATTGAAAGTGCAACTAATCCCCGAGTGGTTTTGGTAATTCATAACAACATATAGCTCATTGAACTAATATCCATTCAAGATTAATGTTTCAGAAAGTTCAATGATTGGTATGGCATGGACTAGGGATGTGGACCCCTCAAAATGCTAAGGACACATATTGGCAAAAGCTCAAGACTCTACTTTTTCAGTTTAGTGATCCAAGATCACATTGAGTCCATAGGAAAAGCCAATACTATTAAAAGAGGATGATGTGTTGCTTAATGGCTTGCTTGCTCAAAATGCCTAGTGATATGCTCCAAAAGCCCTCAACCACTTTCTCATTTCCACATATGTCCTAAACCTAAAGTCAAACTCGGCCCCACCGATTTGATCTATCCGGCGCCACCGAGTTCACTTGACATAGCCATTGCCAGAAACCCTAATCAGTTTGGTCTCACCGATAGGGATCTCGGTCTCACCAAGATGGGATTGCAAACTCTCTGTTTCCCTTTGTAATGTTTCGGTCTAACCGAGATGAGCGATCGGTCCCACCGAGTTGGCAATGCAAACTCTCTGTTTCCTTTTCATAACGTTTCGGTCTCACCGAAATGAGCGATCGGTCCCACCGAGTTTGCCTGACCAAGTCTCTGTTTGCTTATTACTAAAATCGGTCTCACCGAGTTCATGTGATCGGTCTCACCGAGATGAGGTTTCGCCCTAACCCTAGCGCATTGGTCTCACCGAGTTGGTATTGTCGGTCCCACCGAAAAGCCTAACGTTCACATTTTGAACCAGGTCGGTCTCACCGAGTTTCACTATTCGGTCCCACCGAGTTTCGTAAATTGTGTGTAACGGTTAGATTTGTGTGGAGGCTATAAGTACCCCTCCACCCCCTTCTCCATTAGAGAGAGAGAGCCATCAGAACGTGCCTACACTTCCACTACTCATTTTCTGAGAGAGAACCACCTACTCATGTGTTGAGACCAAGACATTCCAATCCAACCACAAGAATCTTGATCTCTAGCCTTCCCCAAGTTGCTTTCCACTCAAATCATCTTTCCACCATATCCAAATCTGTGAGAGAGAGTTGAGTGTTGGGGAGACTATCATTTGAAGCACAAGAGCAAGGAGTTCATCATCAACACACCATCTATTACCTTTTGGAGAGTGGTGTCTCCTAGATTGGTTAGGTGTCACTTGGGAGCCTCCGTCAAGATTGTGGAGTTGAACCAAGGAGTTTGTAAGGGCAAGGAGATCGCCTACTTCGTGAAGATCTACCCAAGTGAGGCAAGTCCTTCGTGGGCGATGGCCATGGTGGGATAGACAAGGTTGCTTCTTCGTGGACCCTTCGTGGGTGGAGCCCTCCATGGACTCGCGCAACCGTTACCCTTCGTGGGTTGAAGTCTCCATCAACGTGGATGTACAATAGCACCACCTATCGAAACCACGCCAAAAATCTCCGTGTCTACATTGCGTTTGCTCCCTCCAAACTCCTCCCCTTTACCTTCATATGCAATGATTTACATTCCGCTGCTATACTCTTAGAATTGCATGTGTAGGTTGTTTGCTTGACTTGTGTTATGTTGCTAAAATCTGCCAAGACATAAAATTGGGAAAAGGCTAGATTTTTATTTGGTCAAGTAGTCTAATCACCCCCCCTCTAGACATACTTTCGATCCTACAGCTGGATACCCTACGATGGCATTGTAAAGGAGGCGAATGTGGGCGACATCGAATTCGATGAGCTTGGTGTGGTAGTTGTCTCGCTGACCAAAGGTGACAGGGAGGCGAATCTGCCCTATGGGGGTGGTGGAGCCATTGGTCACTCCTGAGAACGGCTTGGTGGGGAGGAGCTGGTCGTACAGCACCTGGAGCGTCTCGAATGTCTCGACGGAGAGAACGTTGAGCCCCGCGCCGCTATCGATGAGTGTCCTGGAGATGAGGACGTTGCTGATGGTTGGTGAGCAGAGCATTGGGAGCGCGCCAGCGGCGGCCGAGCACTTGAGCTGGTCTGTAGTGTCGAAGGTAATGGCGTACTTGGACCACCTGAGGCACTACAAGAGATATGTCAACTTGCGACCATCACTATTGGTTGCTGAATGATCATTGTTTTTCATTTGCGACCTTTTTATGACCAAAAACAATTGGTCAAAAGCTGACCGTCTTTAATGAAATTTAACGACCTTCTCTGTGATATGGTCGTAGAAAGCAATGACCAAAACAAAAGGTCGTTGGTCCTACGACCAATTGTTTTGGTCGCTGGTTGTCTGCCCACACCACGTCGGATCCGACGTGGCAAAATTGCGACCAAATGAAAAGGTCGTCGATTAGAATCAGCCCGGTCCAATTCTGCCTTTTATATGGGCCAAGCCCACTAATTCAGCCCATTTAATATATTTATTTCTGTTAATTTTTGTTGGATACATGGGCCTAGCTTTACATTTCAGCCCATTAAATGCCCCTTTGTATTTTTTTCTATCAAGCTACATGGGCCAAGCCCAACTGTTCAGCCTGTTAATTTTTATGCGCATTTGGCCCTTCAAGAATATAGGTACTATTTTGTAAAGTCCAATTCTGATTTACATTCAGCATTTTTATACAGTCAAATAATAATTCAATCTTGGAGTTGGTCCAACACTCTTTTCAGCACATTCACATATACAAATGATTCTCCTTTCAGATAAATTTTGCAAATAATTTCATAATTCAACACTAAATATGTTTACATCACAGGCCATAAAGCCCTACAAAATAGTATCACTTGTTCCTATACAAAACTATCAAATCATACGTACAACAAAACAGAATACAGAAAATTTAGTTCAACAAAAGCAATTTTTCTTCCTCTTCCAGCTTCCAGAACTCACAACACCTGGCATTGGAAGGATCAACCATTAGAAGCATATAGAATACAAGGGAAACAATCAAAATAAAGAAATGAAAGGCACACACTATGAAAATTATGATAGCACCAATATTTTATATATTACCATAATAGACAGAAATGTAATCTGATTGCATAAGACATATGGCATTATCAACAAGACAAAGCAAAATTTACAGTGCCAGCTCAGGAATAAGGCAAAGCATATTTTACAGTGCGAGCTCAGGATGCCACCATGCACACTCCAACAAAAACTAAATGGTGGGCAAGAGAGCAGGACACAACTATACCTGGAAATGCTGCTAGCCAGCGACAAAAGTAAGTTGGTCGGAGCCAAAGAGGGATCTGCCAAAGTTGCCAACCATGCCGACGAGGATGAGGTAACCGGTGATCTTCTCCTGGTTCTCCTTGATCTTGTCCTCGAAGTTCTTCCGCTCCAGGTTGTCCCGCTGCAGCTCGTCCTACACCGCCCAGAAACAAACAATTCAGATCAACAACTGCATAGATCATCCCTTGTTCGCTTATCTAGACCAGACACTACTACTTATTTGCTTATCTAGACCAGACACTACTATTTGTGAATATAGTAAATGTAAAAACAAAGTAAATGGTAAACAACACTTGAGAATATAGCAGCAGATTAAGGGCATATTGTTTAGCATCACACAGATAGTAGCACAATGCTACAGGCAGCTATTAGGATAAAGTAGAGCTTCTACATTACATAGTCAGATATGATGAACCAAGAAAACTATTCCGGAAAAGATAAGTTACAGAGCAATCATGTATTGACCACCCTACTGGTAGCTAGGACATAAAGATAATCACTTAACAAGAAGTACCAACATGAGTAAATCACATACTGTAGGATCGAAAGTATGTCTAGAGGGGGGGGGGTGATTAGACTACTTAACCAAATAAAAATCTAGCCTTTTTCCAATTTTATGTCTTGGGAGATTTTAGCAACTTAGCACAAATCAAGCAATCAACCTACACATGCAATTCTAAGAGTGTAGCAGCAAAAAGTAAAACATTGCATATGAAGGTAAAGGGAAGGGTTTGGAGAAGGCAAACGCAATGTAGACACGGAGATTTTTGGCGTGGTTCCGATAGGTGGTGCTATCGTACGTCCACGTTGATGGAGACTTCAACCCACGAAGGGTAACGGCTGCGCGAGTCCACGGAGGGCTCCACCCACGAAGGGTCCACGAAGAAGCAACCTTGTCTATCCCACCATGGCCATCGCCCACGAAGGACTTGCCTCACTCGGGTAGATCTTCACGAAGTAGGCGATCTCCTTGCCCTTACAAACTCCTTGGTTCAACTCCACAATCTTGTCGGAGGCTCCCAAGTGACACCTAACCAATCTAGGAGACACCACTCTCCAAAAGGTAATAAATGGTGTGTTGATGATGAACTCCTTGCTCTTGTGCTTCAAATGATAGTCTCCCCAACACTCAACTCTCTCTCACAGATTTGGCTATGGTGGAAAGATGATTTGAGTGGAAAGCAACTTGGGGAAGGCTAGAGATCAAGATTCTTGTGGTAGGATTGGAATGTCTTGATCTCAACACATGAGTAGGTGGTTCTCTCTCAGAAAATGAGTAGTGGAAGTGTAGGCTCGTTCTGATGGCTCTCTCTTGAATAGAGAAGGGGGTGGAGGGGTATATATAGCCTCCACACAAAATCCAACCGTTACACACATTTGACCCAACTCGGTCAGACCGAATAGAAGAACTCGGTGAGACTGATTCAATTCAAAATGTGAACGTTAGGAATCTCGGTGGGACCGATATACTCAACTCGGTGGAATCGATGTGCTAGGGTTAGGGCAAGACCTCATCTCGGTGTGACCGATTGCATGAACTCGGTGGGACCGATTTCAGCAATGAGTTAAACAGAGAGTTGGTCAGGCAAACTTGGTGGGACCGATTGCTCATTTTGGTAAGACAGAAATGTTACGAAGGGAAACAGAGAGTTTGCATTGCGAACTCGGTGGGACCGATCGCTCATTTCGGTAAGACCAAAACGTTACGAAGGGAAACAGAGAGTTTGCATTGCCATCTCGGTGAGACCGAAATCCCTATCGGTGAGACCGAATTGATTAGGGTTTCTGGCAGTGGCTATGTCAAAGAAACTCGGTGGCGCCAGATAGATCAAATCGGTGGGGCCGAGTTTGACTTTAGGTTTTGGACATATTGGAAATGAGAAAGTGGTTGAGGGCTTTGGAGCATATCACTAAGCATTTTGAGCAAGTAGAACATTATGCAACACCTCATCCCCTTTTAATAGTATTGGATTTTCCTATGGACTCAATGTGATCTTGGATCACTAAAATAGAAATGCAGAGTCTTGAGCTTTTGCCAATCTTTGTCCTTAGCATTTTGAGGGGTCCACATCTCTAGTCCATGCCATGCCAATCATTGAACTATCTGAAATATTTCACTTGAAAGGATATTAGTTCAATGAACTATATGTTGTTATGAATTACCAAAACCACCCGGGGATTAGTTGCACTTTCAATCTCCCCCTTTTTGGTAATTGATGACAACATATAGATCAAAGCTTCGACAAATGATAATATGAATAAAATACATCGTCGCTTTGAGAAGTATGTGATAAGTAAGAGATCCCCCTAAATTTGTGCATTATTTAAAATTTGCTTTTGAATGCAAATGCACAATCGATTAGGATCATGGGACACTCTTCCATGTCACATACATCTTGGTGGAGCGCTCAAAATGATAGAATAAAACAACATGCACTCATCACCAAGCGAAACATGATTGATCATACACGAGTATATAGATATCATCATTCAAGCACACAATAAAGCATAATATGATCAAACACATGATCATAAAAGTATCTCCCACATAAGCACAAATAGTAGCAAACAAATAATCAAGTAGCAAGTAGCAAAAGAGAGGCAATAAAAGGCAAAACGCTCTCTTTCTCGAAGCCAAATGATCTATACACTTTCTCCCCCTTTGGCAACAAGTTACCAAAAAGCTCAAAAATGCATAGTGCTATGCGGCACTCTAGGCACGATCTCCGGGAGCTCCTGAAGTGGTCTTCTGGCTGGTTGCTCCGGTGTGCGTAGATGGCGTGGGGAGGAGTCCATCTGCAAACGCTTTTGCTGATGTCTGAGGAGCTGGAGGAGTTGAGATTGGAGGTACAACATTGGCAGTTGCAGCAGGTGCTGAAAGTGTAGTCCTCGCGTCGATGACTACTGGCACTGCTGAAGACCTCTGTGCCCTTGGCACACGCTAAAAAGTGTCGGTGGTAGGTCTGTCATTCCTGTCCTCAACCTCTTCCTGGAGCTTCTCAACAGTGGTTTGAATCTCGGTGACCTTCACATCTAAATCATGAAGTATGGTCTCAAAGATCCTCTCAAGGCTCTCTTGATTTTGAGTCAGGGTGGCCAGTCCTCTCTCTATTCTCACGCTTGCCTCAAGCAGATAAATGAGTTGATCTTGCTTGGTCTTGAGATTGACACCTGAAGCATCTGGCATTGTTGAACTCTTTGCAGCCTTTGCTTTCTCTTGCTTCTCCTGAGCCTCTGCTGAAGTAGGATGTGCTGCATCCATGACAACCTCGTTGTCCTCAAAGTCTGGCCTCAGGGGAAGATGCTCTTTGTCAAGAAGATATGTCCCTGTCCCCATCTTGGAGTTGATTAGCATCTGAATGTGAGGGGCATATCCACACGATCTTTTCTGATCTGCAGCAGTTCTCTTCACAGTTTCAACAATTAAACTCATCACCTTGAACTTCTCTGGCACATCAAACATATGAAGCAGGTTGATTGAGTGACCACTGATCATCCTATGATCTCCTGACTTGGGCAACAGAGTGTGCCTCAATATAGTGTTTATCGTGGTTAGTCCCGACAACAGATAATAGATGGATCCAAATCTGTGAGTTGTCAAAGCAGCATCTAGAATTGGCCTGTACATGTGAGCCATAGAGTTGTGATCCTTTCTGGGCTTGGCATACACATTTGTGTCATCTTCAGCTTCTTCAGGGGCATTGATCAACTTGGCCCATTCTGCAATTGACGATTGATATCTTGTGCCTTCTATCATCCAGATAATCTTGCCATCTGGATAGAAATGAGCAGTTGAATAGAATTGCATCACCATTTCATCATTCCACTTGGTTAACTTTTGACCAACAAACTTGTCAACTCCATTCATTCTGAAACTCTCATGAACTCCTGGGAAGTAATCCTCATTGTCATCAATGAATTTCCAATCAACCCATCTCATGTCACTGACAATTGGCTTCTTATCCAACAAGACTGTCTCATTGAAGTCTTGCTGTTCCTTAGTGTGAAAGCGATAATCAACAGCTGTTCTTCTCCTTATAGCATATGGATCAGTCTGTCTCCACAATCTGAGACCTGCATCCTTTCTTAACTTCATATTCTCAGCAACTGGATGATTGTCATCATGATCTGGAATCTTGGGTTTTAGCTTTCTAAGCACTTGCTGTTCTTCATCCTCTTGAGATTCAGGCACTGGGGCCTTATTCTTCTCTGCAGCTGGGATGTTTCTGGTGGATCTCTTGGGTGTAGATGGTTTTGGAGCTGTCTTGGGTTTAGATGGAGCAGCCCCAGACTTGATAGCATCTCCCATGAGCTTCTGAGATTTTGGAGGTGGTCCAGCTGGCTCTTCCTCCTCCTCATCATCTGACTCTCTCATCATAGATGGTCTGCCAATGACCTTGGCAATAGTCTTCTTGACTCTTTCTTTCCTTTTCTTTCCTGCAGCCTCATCCTCTCTTGGTTTTGCAGTGAACTCCATGGTTCCTTGAGTGGAGGTTCTGGCTTTTGACATAGGCACTCTCTTAGCAGGAACTTTCACCTTCATTGTAGGCTTGGTTGCAGCAGCAGCTGCATACTCTTTCCTGAGCACCTTCTTCTTGGAGGTCACTTCCTACTCAACAACAAAATCTTCATATTCTGAATCTGAGGTTCTCTTCTTCCTTTGCCTAGTAGCAGCCTTAGGCAAATTGCTGGGTGTACTTCTGCTGCCTTCATCATAGCTGCTATTGGAGGGACTAGTGCCCTCACTGAAATTTACCTGCTCCTCTGACGTATTCTGACTATCACTGTTGTCTGACATCTCTGACACTGACCCTGTGAATAGATAGGTATAGGTAGAGTAGATGAGCATCACAAAGCACAGCTATTTTGCAAAAACATTGAGACAAAAACTTAACTTTAGTTTTCTGCAGAAAGCATTTTGGAGCTACCGATATGACAAACTTGGTGACACCGAAGCACACACAGAGTCTAAACATACAGTTTTGGTCAGACCGAAATGTAGTTCGGTGACTCCGAGATGCTAGGGTTTCACAGAGAAAGTAAACTCGGTCACACCGATTCGTACACTTCGGTCAGACCGAGTAGTACATGTGCAATGGCATGGGCCAAATCGGTGAGACCAAATTTTTCAGATCGGTCGGTCCGAGATGAGTTCGGCGGAAACCTAACCCTAAGTTTTTGCATCAAATCTATTCTAGAGGAAGTTTTAGGTGGATAGATTTATCTCAATCGTGGCAAGAAGCTTGGCATTGTTCTTTGTGCAAGAATCAGAGTTAAAGAAAGCACAAAGAGATTGAGTCCGTACCCTAACTCGGTGACGAACTCGCTACGGCGACAACGGCGGTGGAGATTCTTGTTGACGGCGGCGGAGACCAGCAGTAGGAGGATGCTGGTGACAACAGCGATGATCCGGAGACCAGGGGGGCGGCAGAGCTGGGTAGGCGCGGTCGAGCGATTTGGAGTAATTTCCAAATTTCAACCCGCGGTATATATATACCCAGTCACTGTCGGTGTGACCGAGTGGAACGACTCGGTGGCACCGGATGCAAAATTGCAAGCGTTTACTGTAACTCGGTGAGACCGAACAGTTCTAATCGGTTGCACCGAGGTGAAAACCTAGATCAACTCAATGATTTCGGTGAGACCGGAAGGAATGAATCGGTCAGACCAAAAGCCATTAAGAGGTTTTGGAAGTTTAAGCCCTTGACAGATCGGTGGCTCCGAGTGCTCCTCACCCAGAGGGTCCAAATTCGACTTGTTCAAACTTTGTGATGTAGCATGAATAGAGTTTGAGACGAGAAAATCATAGATAGCTAGAGGGAGTTCTTAGGCATTCTTGTCCATCCATTTGGCAAAAAGAAAAGAAATCAAACAATCAAAGCAACAAATGGATGTCCTCGAATGGAGAAAATATGCAACCAACATGCTCACACAATAAGATAGCAAATGAAATATGTGGCAAAGCATGCACAAACACTCTAGCATCTATCAAGCAATTGGCGATGACTAGGTCATCTATATATGAGTATATTGACTTAGGAGTCAAATGAGAACATTTGATCATAGGTCATACTCATCGTTTAAGCACAAGTGGGGTTACCACTTTTACATAAAGCATTGCTGTGTTCACACCATTAGAGTTGCTTTAGCTCAATCCTTAGAGCAAAGCCCCCCTAGATGTGATATCCCCCTAAGAGGGATGAAGTAACCTTGGGTTTCATCAATGATGACTTCATGTAGGTGTTGAAGATGTAGATGCTCAATGTTGATGTAGATCATTTGGAGCAATCCATTAGAGTGAGTTGCACTTTCAATACCAACATGGGTTAGTCCCACAAGGAACATACACGGATATCCATAGACATAGAGTGAAATACACATACGATGTTGTCCATGAAAGCATTAGGTTACCTTGTCCCTTGTCTTACCAACAAGAGGGTTTGTGACTCCTTGAACTAGTGCAAGATATGAAAGTTGATTGCACTTGTCCTCGCCAAAATTAATATGAGTGAAGTATGTTGGCGGAGTCACCCTCAAGAACTCTTTAGTTCTTCTTCTTCGGGACCCACATCAACTTGATGGGAATCCTTGGAGTTGTAGTCGTACTTGATGAAGTAGAACTTGACGTAGTCTTGGGAACCCACTTGACCAAGGCCTTTGGAGCTTCTTCAAATGAATCAATCTCTTCTTGAAGCTTGTACTTGCCTTTTAGCTTGTGGTCTTGTGGTGGAAGATCATCTTGAGCTTGTGTTCCCTCGAAAGGAGTGGGATCATACTTCTCTTGTTGAGGAACAAACTTTGTCTTGGGGTATTGATCTTCTTCCCACTCAACTCCATTGGCACTGAACTTGCGTTCAAAACCACACCTTGATTCTTCCGGTGCCTTCCTTGCTTGCGTACAATTTCCTCAAATTGCTTACTTCCGGCAAGGCTTTTGTAAACATCTTTCTCTATAATTCCCTTCAATAAGCTATTTTCTTGCTCAAGTGTAACTTGGCTAAGAGAATCAGTAGTGGAATCAAGAGAACTACTAGAAGCAACAATATTGGATTTAACATGATTATTGTTACTACTAGAAGAAGAATCTTTCTTGCTCTTGTTGCTAGATTTTACTTGTGGCATGTAAGTAGAAAAGAGTAAACGCTTGGCAATGTAAGAAGAACTTTTCTTACGAAGATCATCATTGATTGCTTTTAAGAACCCATGCTCTTGCTCTAGATTGAGCTTTTCAAAGCGTAGCTTCTCATGAGTCTTTAAAAGCTCTCGATGATCCTCTAAGGTATTTCATGAGCTAACTTAAGAGTGTTTAGTTCTTTAATTAGACGCTCAATCTCCTTCTTATCATTGTCATTCTTTTCATCTTGATTAGCATGATTAATAGCAATTTCATCATAGTTTTCATCACTAGTGTTGTCAACAAGTAAATCATCATCACCTAGCCAATCATCTTCATCACTATTGAAATCAACATACTCGAGGTGTGATACCTTGGGGCCTTTAGCCATGAAGCATCTTCCAATCCCTTCGTTTGGCGAGTCAAATATGTCGTAGGAGTTGGATGACACAAGTGCAAGACCAGCAACACCTTCATCTTGAGTATGTTCGGAGTCGGAGTGATAACTTCTCTCGGAGTAGTGGTCGGAGTCGGAACCGGATACCCATTCACCAACATGAACTTGATGTCTTCATCTTGTGTAGCTCTTTGATGACTTGTCCTTCCTTTCCGAATCCTTGCTTCTACGAGAGGGTCTTCGTTCATAACGATCATCTCTACTCCTTCTCTCTCTTGGAGGTGATTCATCTCTTTTACTTCTCCTTTTAGGTGAGTCTTCTCTTCTTTTGTAGGGAGTCGTACACTCACTAGAGTAGTGTCCGGGTCTTCCACAATTGTAGCAATTTCGTTCACGACTAGAAGATCTCTTGTCATAGTAGGACCTCGACTTGGAACTTCTCTCTTTGCTTCTACTCTTGTAGAACTTGTTGAAGTTCTTCACCATTAGGCTCAATTCTTCATTGAAGACTTGTTTCTCACTTGATGTTGTAGGGGCATCACATGAAGCTTTGTAAGCACCACTAGACTTGTTGTGTAGCTCTTCCTTATCCTTAAGTGACATCTCATGAGCAACAATTCTACCAATGACTTCTGTTGGCTTGAGATCTTTGTAATTGGGCATCATTTGGATCAAGGAGCACATGGTATCATATTTTCCATCCAAAGCTCTTAGAATCTTCTTGATGATGAATCTGTCGGTCATCTCTTCACTTCCTAAGCAGGCAATCTCATTTGTGATGAGAGCAAGCCTAGAGTACATTTCAGCGACTCCTTCACCATCCTTCATTCTAAACTTGTCAAGTTGACTTTGAAGCACATCCAATTTGGATTCCTTGACGGACTCGGTACCTTCATGCATATCAACCAAAGTATCCCAAATTTCCTTTGCATTCTCAAGGCGGCTGATTTTGTTGAATTCTTCGGGGCACAATCCATCCAAGAGGATATCGCAAGCTTGAGCATTGTATTGCAACATCTTCAATTCTTCTGCGGTTGCTTCACGATTCAGTTCTCTTCCATCTTCAAAGAATTCACCTTGCAAACCAACACACACAATAGCCCAAATGGAGGGGTTATGTCCAAGAATATTCATTTTCATCTTATGCTTCCAACTAGCAAAATTAGTACCATCAAAGTAAGGACCTCTACGGTGGTAATTTCCCTCGCTAGACGCCATACTCTCTTAGGTTGTGAAACCAAGGCTATGATCACCAAAGCTATGGAAATCAAGGCAAATGGAGACCAATGCTTTGATACCACTTGTAGGATCGAAAGTATGTCTAGATGGGGGGGGGGTGATTAGACTACTTGACCAAATAAAAATCTAGCCTTTTCCCAATTTTATGTCTTGGGAGATTTTAGCAACTTAGCACAAGTCAAGCAATCAACCTACACATGCAATTCTAAGAGTGTAGAAGTGGAAAGTAAAACATTGCATATGAAGGTAAAGGGAAGGGTTTGGAGAAGGCAAACACAATGTAGACACGGAAATTTTTGGCATGGTTCCGATAGGTGGTGCTATCGTACGTCCACGTTGATGGACACTTCAACCCACGAAGGGTAACGGCTGTGCGAGTCCACGGAGGGCTCCACCCACGAAGGGTCCACGAAGAAGCAACCTTGTCTATCCCACCATGGCCATCGCCCATGAAGGACTTGCCTCACTCGGGTAGATCTTCACGAAGTAGGAGATCTCCTTGCCCTTACAAACTCCTTGGTTCAACTCCACAATCTTGTCGGAGGCTCCCAAGTGACACCTAACCAATCTAGGAGACACCACTCTCCAAAAGGTAATAAATGGTGTGTTGATGATGAACTCCTTGCTCTTCTGCTTCAAATGATAGTCTCCCCAACACTCAACTCTCTCTCACAAATTTGGCTATGGTGGAAAGATGAGTTGAGTGGAAAGCAACTTGGGGAAGGCTAGAGATCAAGATTCTTGTGGTAGGATTGGAATGTCTTGATCTCAACACATGAGTAGGTGGTTCTCTCTCAGAAAATGAGTAGTGGAAGTGTAGGCTCGTTCTGATGGCTCTCTCTTGAATAGAGAAGGGGGTGGAGGGGTATATATAGCCTCCACACAAAATCCAACCATCACACACATTTGACACAACTCGGTCAGACCGAATAGAAGAACTCGGTGAGACTGATTCAATTCAAAATGTGAACGTTAGGAATCTCGGTGGGACCGATATACTCAACTCGGTGGAACCGATGTGCTAGGGTTAGGGCAAGACCTCATCTCGGTGTGACCGATTGCATGAACTCGGTGGGACCGATTTCAGCAATGAGTTAATCAGAGAGTTGGTCAGGCAAACTCGGTGGGACTGATCGCTCATTTCAGTAAGACCGAAACGTTACGAAGGGAAACAGAGAGTTTGCATTGCGAACTCGGTGGGACCGATCGCGCATTTCGGTAAGACCGAAACGTTACGAAGGGAAACAGAGAGTTTGCATTGCCATCTCGGTGAGACCGAAATCCCTATCGGTGAGACCGAATTGATTATGGTTTATGGCAGTGGCTATGTCAAAGAAACTCGGTGGCGCTGGATAGATCAAATCGGTGGGGCCGAGTTTGACTTTAGGTTTTGGACATATTGGAAATGAGAAAGTGGTTGAGGGCTTTGGAGCATATCACTCAGCATTTTGAGCAAGTAGACCATTATGCAACACCTCATCCCCTTTTAATAGTATTGGCTTTTCCTATGGACTCAATGTGATCTTGGATCACTAAAATAGAAATGAAGAGTCTTGAGCTTTTGTCATTCTTTGTCCTTAGCATTTTGAGGGGTCCACATCTCTAGTCCATGCCATGCCAATCATTGAACTATCTAAAATATTTCACTTGAAAGGATATTAGTTCCATGAACTATATGTTGTTATGAATTACCAAAACCACCCGGGGATTAGTTGCACTTTCACATAGCGAAGTGCAATCTAATATCCCAGCTGCCAAAACACCATATCAAGATTCCGTACAGACCAAAAAGGAGCATGCGCTGCAGGACATGTAAATATACCATGAGCATTTTCCTATAAGGGAAATCCCTGTAAATATTACAAACATGCCACTGGGTACTAATCAGCCAGTGTAGTGTCATGGCTACCCGAGGAATCAACTAAACACACGGCCTCGAAGAGGATGGCCAGCGCTGCCTGCACTAGAGTCACCATGTTGCCTGTAATTCCATCAAGACAAATACAATCAGTATCAGGAGCAGAGGTTCAGATCAAGAATAGTGAAGGCAATTATGCTATAAACAACAAGGAGATGATGCAAACTCTACCGAAGTAGGCATAGAGTAACAACAGCTCAATTACACTTAAGCTGCTACTACCTACATATACTAAATGGAACCAGAAGTATGTCGACAACTAGACAACCATGAATGATGCCCAGGAGTATTTATTTGGAAACAATCAATCCTCCAATACTGATAAATTTTAGAGTATTGATACGTCTCCAACGTATCTATAATTTTTGATTGTTCCATGCTATTATATTATCTGTTTTGGATGTTTTATATGCATTATTATGCTATTTTATATTATTTTTGGGACTAACCTATTAACCTAGAGCCCAGTGCCAGTTTATGTTTTTCCTTGTTTTTGAGTTTCGCAGAAAAGGAATACCAAACGGAATAAAACTTTCGCGATTATTTTTCTTGGACTAGAAGACACCCCGGAGACTTGGAGTTCAAGTCAGAAGAGCCACGAAGCGGCGACAAGGGGGGAGGGCGCGCCCCCTGCCTTGTGGGCCCCACGTGACTCCACCGACCTACTTCTTCGTCCTATATATTCACATATATTCCAAAACCCTCAGAGGCATCCACGAAAAGACTTTTCCACCGCCGCAACCTTCTGTACCCGTGAGATCCCATCTAGGGACCTTTTTCGGCACCCTGCCGGAGGGGGATTCGATCACGGAGGGCTTCTACATCAACTCTATTGCCCTTCCGATGGAGCGTGAGTAGTTTACCTCAGACCTACCGGTCCATAGCTAGTAGCTAGATGGCTTCTTCTCTCTCTTTGATTCTCAATACCATGTTCTCCTCGTTGTTCTTGGAGATCTATCCGATGTAATATTCTTTTGCGGTGTGTTTGTCGAGATCCGATGAATTGTGGATTTATGATCATCTTATCTATGAATATTATTTGAATCTTCTCTAAATTCTTATATGCATGATTTGATATCTTTGTAATTCTCTTCGAATTATCGATTTGGTTTGGCCAACTAGATTGGTTTTTCTTGCAATGGGAGAAGTGCTTAGCTTTGGGTTCAATCTTGCGGTGTCCTTTCCCAGTGACAGTAGGGGCAGCAAGGCACATATTGTATTGTTGGCATTGAGGATAAAAAGATGGGGTTTACATCATATTGCTTGAGTTTATTCCTCTACATCATGTCATCTTACTTAATGCGTTACTCTATTCTTCATGAACTTAATACTCTAGATGCAGGCATGAGTCGGTCGATGTGTGGAGTAATAGTAGTAGATGCAGAATTGTTTCAGTCTACTTGACACGAACATGATGCCTATATTTCATAATCATTGCCTTGGATATCGTCATAACTTTGCGCTTTTCTATTAATTGCTCGATAGTAATTTGTTCACCCACCGTATTATTTGCTATCTTGAGAGAAGCCTCTAGTGAAACCTTTGGCCCCCAGGTCTATTTTCCATCATATAAGTTTCCGATCTACTATTTTGCAATCTTTTATTTTCAGATCTATAAACCAAAAAACCCAAAAATATTTACTTTATCTTTTGTTTAGTTTTACCTATCTCTATCAGATCTCACTTTTGCAAGTAACCGTGAAGGGATTGACAACCCCTTTATCGCGTTGGGTGCAAGTTGTTTGATTGTTTGTGCAGGTGCTAGGTGATTTATGCGTTGTCTCCTACTGGATTGATACCTTGGTTCTCTACCTGAGGGAAATACTTATCTCTACTCTGCTGCATCACCCTTTCCTCTTCAAGGGAAAAACCAACGCAAGCTCAAGAAGTAGCAAGTATTAATTCAAAAAATAACCTATTATTGCTCTCTGGCACTCATCAAAAGCAACCAATATTGCAGTACAGTGTAGTGCATAAGAAGGAATGAATCCATTTTCACAATCTTAGGAAGAATAAGAAAGAACCAAGCATATGAAGGAGTATTCAGTTTACTCATGCTGCTGCTACTGTACAATGCTGCTGCTACAGCACAGTACTCCAAGAATAATATGAAATGTGGACTAATGGTAATTAAGCCCCAGGATTAACTAGCAGTAATAGACAGCCATGAATGAAGCCCCAGGATTTGATTTGGAGGTGGTAATTAACCTTTGGTGTCGGCTTCGGCATCTTCAAAGTCGTCCAGCAGCTTGGGGTCCTGGGCGGCGGCGGATCTCTGGTCGGGGTCGGCGCCGGAGTCGGTGGCCTGGCGGTTAGTAGCACAATGATGCTCGGCGTACGGTACGGTTGAGTCCTACGGTGTAGCTGATATCGATGATTAGTAGCAAAGGGAATGCAACTGCTTTGCCTTCAGGTTAATATGTTACCTCGAGAGACTGAGTTGTAGAAGAAATGCCAGGTGCACGCGCACATCGCTCCACCGAGAAGTGGAACCTGTTATTGGGCAGAAATGCAAACTTGTTAGTGAGCAAGCACATGAACTGTCACCAACAAAACTTTGCTGCTTGCAATAGCCATCTCAATGGAATGGATGCACACTTCAATAAGGAGGGTTCCTGAAGAAACCGCATATGCTCAGTTTATGATGAAGAAATCATTGGGTGAAGTGAACCAAATCATCTTCCAGAATCTCATTGACATGCAAAGCTTGCAATATTTCACACATACTACAGATACATATATTATCCACAACAAAATTCTTCAGAAAATGGCTTATTTACCAAAACTCAGTATCGGAAAGTTTTCCCAATATCAGCAACAACATCAGCAACAGACGAGATTTTACATCAACGCCAAATCGTTCAAGGGGAGCACAATATCAGCAACAGATCGGCCTTCCATGTTCCCCATTCACACAAGCAGTGAAGCACAATTCTCTCTTACATATTTTAACTGTGTCAACCGAATCTTAACTTAAACTTGTGACATAGTAAACACACCATGTGAACCTAGTTGAATTTATCTGTCAGAATTTTGATGACATTATGGTTGCAGTTACTACGTGGCCTGGAAATACAGAAGGCAAGATTAATGTTCACAGCAAAATTTCTCTCTTTTATTTGTTAATTGTGTCAACTGAATCTTAACTTAACCTTGTGACATAGTAAACATACAGACCATGCACCAGAGGGCTTTTATTCCAACTTCTACACAATCAAGACAATATTACAAAGTATTATCTGAGAAAAAAAGAGAATATGTTGGGTCTATTACTAGTTAAAGTTCTCAAGATCCTCTGCCATGGTCCTTTGGTTAGCTACTCGGATGATCAGGTCTATTACTAGTCTGGAAATGGAATCATCACTAGGAGTACTATCATATATGTCAGTTCCAGAACCATGTATGGCCATTTTTTGCTACCAGTACCTTTTGCCCCATCAAGGCATCAACGATAATCAAATAGCCCAAAGACGGGCTACAATATCAACATGCAACAGGATTAAAAGCAAGAAAATTTTTACACGCTTCACATAAACACTATTTGTGCTTCTCAATAGACGACGAAATCACTAAATTAGCGCACAGGTCATATCAATTCAACACAGGTGAGAATGCGTCCAACTTTCAGGTACCATGACCGAAGGAGTTAGAACTTAGAACCATATATGAAATAAAATATGCATCGTTTCTAACACCATCGTTTCTAATCTGACTTGGACTATAGCTAGTCTGAAAATATAACAGAGGAAGGTGATTAAGTTTTTGTTTCGAGCGCACACATACAACTAATGATTTTCCACTCGGGGTACTAATTCAGCACTGATGAATTAAACACTTGAATTAAGCACTAAAGAATTGCAGGTTCGCTGCTTCGAACTCAAGTGACAGAGGTGAATCGGGTAAAAAAAAGAACATGATTTTGTAACGAACTCTAACTGCGCATCACCGGAACAGAATGGGACAGTGGGTTATATATAGGTACCTTTTTTTCTTACGCGACTTTTCCGGGCAGCCTCTTTGTTCTTCTCAAGACCTGAATAAAACCAAGACAGACTTATTTATTCATCGGTGGAATGATATTTCTTTTCCCATGCAAGGATAAGTCAAGTTAACATGCGAAATGGACACTTGGAGCTGCTAATTGTACTTTGGAGAATAATAATCTCCATTGCCTAGCATCTTCAAGGAAGACTAAATACACAGCAGCATGCAGTCAAATATGTGATTGAGTATTTTTGATGGTCAGACCTGAATATGACTATGCCAATAAAGTAAATAGTTCGAGTAATTACATTAAAAGAAACCAAGTTGTTGCTTGCTCCCATAGGTGAGGAATACGTGTGGAGGTGGCTGGGTGAAGGAGCAGAAGATGGGCTTGTTGTTTCGGACTGTGTGAGCTATGAAGAGTGAGTAACCAAGCCTGAATCTGAATGTGTGTACACTCAAAGTCTAAATTCTTACCGAATCTACACTGAATGCCCTCACCAAGTGGAATCTGACTTGAAAGCCAAATGAAATCAGATGAATTTCTTTTACAAACAACAATTGAATGGACCCAAACAAACAGATATATGTGGCAATAAGTCATTGGACAAAAAAAGAAAGACCTGAACTAAAATTAAGAATAAACATCTGATGGTTAGACACTCCCATTGTAACTCATAGTTTATCACCAAAACTGGGGCAACAAATTAAGCTTACATCATAACTCAGTATGGCAGTTTGGGTCCACTGCAAAGAAATTAATCTTGGCGCCGTCCTGTGTTGGCATGCTAGAACCCTCACAAATAGACGACACAACATCACACATTTTTGGACAAAAAACAGTGGCAAGTAAGGGAGCAGAAGATGGGGCTTTTGGTGGGGAAGCGTATGAGCTATGAAGAATGAGTTTATAATCTGAATGCAAAGTCTACAAGACGATCATTTATAGTCTGACTGAATCTATATCTAGTCTGAATCTGAAAAAAGAAAAACAGAGGATGGCGATTAAGATTCTGCTTCTAATGCACGCACACAACAAATGCTTTTCAACACTCAGCAGCGTACTAATTCAGCACTTAAGAATTCGAACTAGAGTGACAGAAGAGGCTGCTTGCTGCCACATATAGATATAGGTGAGGAATACGTTTGGAGGTGGCTGAGTGAGTAAGCAAGCCTGAATCTGAATGTGTGCATACTGAAAGTCTGAATCGTTTCCAATCTGACTGAAGCTATAGCTAGTCTGAAGAATGAAAAACAGAGGATTTGCAGGGAGAAACAATTGCAAGTTATGATGCGCACATGAAGGGAGATGTGCAGGGGGTAGGAAGAGGGGGTGGAGCTCACTGCACCATGCCAGGGGGGCGAGGGTAGGCGGAGTAGGTAGAGGAGGGGAGGAGGACGTCCACCTGCAGCCGCAGTAGCAGCCATGAGGGCTCGTCGTCCACCTGTAGCAACAGCTTGTCCAGATCGGATCGAAGCAACCTACAACACAAACCAAAGGAAGGAATCACGAGGAGGGGAGATGAAGAAACCGAGAAGGCAAGGGAAGGAGGGCTTCATGCGCGGGCGCGCATGCACCGTGTTTGGAGTCGGAGATCCATGGATGAGCTCACCGGAGATGGCCTGCTGCAGCTTCCATGGCGTCGTCCTGGTCGCTGGCAGCTTCCATGGTGTGAGAGAGAGAGAGAGAGAGTGAGAGAGAGAGAGCAGAGGAGAAATCCATGGAAGAAGGAGGAGGAGAGGGATCCGGTGCGGCACCTCCTTCCTTTGGCTTGGTCGCCATTCTAGGGTTTCGAGCATCTCCGTCCATGGTTGCTCCCTGGTCGGACCTCCATGGCCGACCTCGAAGACGGTAACGAATCAGGTCGACGATGGCGCGCCGATGCCGATGCTGATGCCTGTGCGGATCTGGGTGCTCGATCTAGGGCCTTCCCTCCCCTTCCCTTCGCTCCCTTGGGAGAGAAGGTCCTTCCCTTCCCTTCCCTCCCTTGAGAGAGAGAGAAAGAATGTGAGGGGATGGAGCAGCGGCGCTGCAGGGAGAGGAGGATGCCGGCGGTGGGGTCGGGGCAGAGGAGAGCGACGGTGGGGATGGGGAGGAGGAAGAGTGTGTGCGGGGAGCTCCACCGGAGGGAGGTGGTGGCGGCGATCTGGAAGGGAGGAGGTGGCGGCTACGATCTGGAAGGGAGGAGGATTGGTGCGCGGGGGAGAGAGGGGCTAGGGTTCTCTGTGCGGGGGAGAGAGAGGAGCTCACGGTGGGTTTGTTTTTTTAGGGTAGCTCGCGGTGGGTGGGTGAGAGGGTGAGGGGGTGTGGGCCGTTGGATCTGGATGTATCCGACGGTTTCTGATGCTTGATCCGCGTGACATGCCCATAGACCAATCAGAACAAAGTATAGGCTTTGATGACGTTATGACCATCTGAATTGGTCGTAATCGATTAACAATAGGCGCTACCAGCCAGCCAGATGATTTTATCTAGAAATCATCCACCTAGCAGCTGCCCGATCTGCGCATTGGTCATCGTTTGATCACATCAATATGTGACGACAACACCGAGCATGAAAAAGCTTCAACGCAGCACCGATGACATCCCCATGAACCTCCGTTGTAGCTCTCAACGGCACGCCAAGAGCTCCAACGCAGCACCATGGTGCCCGGCGAAGCTCCATTGCAGCGTGAGCTCCAACGCAGCACCACGACGCCTGGTGGCAACTTTGCTTTTCTTTTTATGACAATGTTTGTTAAGTTTCCTAATAAGTAGTAGTGTTATTCCCTCGAATAACGAAAAAAATCATTTTTCATTTTTCAAGTGTCCAAAATGAGTTTTTTTTATGAAGGACCTACAATATATTTGTTCCAAAATTGGAGCAAATAAATTTTCTGAAATATTAGGCCATATTTAATGTACAATTGACCAAATGGTTGGGTGTCAAAAGATTTGATCCACCTCTCGTGAAAAAGACAAATTTCCGCTGGTTCAGCTGGAAGTGGGTCAAATTTGAACTGTGGATGCCTCAAAGTTTGCTCTTTATTTTTTCCAAAAATCATTTTTAGGTACAAAAGTATCTATTTAATCAGAGAAACACCAAAAGTTTTCCAAGATTGAACCACTAGCTAGGAACGGTCATGCCCGCCGTTTTGACCGCATTTTGAAACGGGCATGAAAAATTCAAACAAAAAATCAAAAAATTGGAAAACCTCCGCATTGTGTCATTATATGTGATCAAGTTACCAAGAAAAATAATAAACTTGTAATACGGTAATTATTTTTAAAAAGTGTTCTCAGAAATGAGCTATCATGTGTGGAGATTCATGGCTTTCAAGCCAAATGATCAATCTTATGGCCACATTCATGGCATATTTTGTTCAAATGATCTAATATTGTGCACAAGGGTGCATCTTGGAATGGCAAACAATGTTGCCTAAGGAAGTTTTCATTTTCTTTGGACGAAAATTTCATTTTCCATTTTTCGAGTGTCCAAAATGAGTTTTTTTGTGAAGGACCTACAATATATTTGTTGCAAAATTGGACCAAATAAATTTTCTAAAATACCAGGCCATATTTAATGCACAATTGACCAAATGGTTGGGTGTCAAAAGTTTTGATCCACCTCTCGTGAAAAAGAAAAATTTCTGCCGATTCAGTAGGAAGCAGGTCAAATTTGAATTGCAACTGCCTCATAGTTTCCTCTTTATTTTTTCCAAAAATCATTTCTAGGTACAAAATATCTATTTAATCAGAGAAACACAAATTTTTTCCAAGATTGAACCACTAGGTAGAAACGGTCATGCCCGTCGTTTTGACCGCATTTTGAAACGGGCATGAAAAATTAAAAAAAATCAAAAAATTGGAAAACCTTCGCATTGTGTCATTATATGTGACCAAGTTACCAGGAAAAATAATAAACTTGTAATAAGATAATTATTTTAAAAAAGTGTTCTCATAAATGAGCTATCATGTGTGCAGATTCATGGCTTTCAAACCAAGTAATCAATTTTGTGGCCACATTCGTGGCATAGTTTGTTCAAATGATCTAATATTGTGCACAATGGTGCATCTTGGAATGGCAAACAATGTTGCTTAAGGAAGTTTTCATTTTCTTTGGACGAAAATTTCATTTTCTTTTTTTTGAGTGTCCAAAATGAGTTTTTTTGTGAAGGACCTACCATATATTTGTTGCAAAATTGGACCAAATCAATTTTCTAAAATACTAGGCCATATTTAATGCACAATTGAACAAATGGTTGGGTGTCAAAAGTTTTGATCCACCTCTCATGAAAAAGACAAATTTCTGCCGATTCAGCAGAAAGCAGGTCAAATTTGAACTGCAGCTGCCTCATAGTTTGGTCTTTATTATTTCCAAAAATCATTTCTAGGTAAAAAAGTATCTATTTAATCAGAGAAAAACAAAAAGTTTTCCAAGATTGAACCACTAGCTAGGAACGGTCATGCCCGCCGTTTTGACCGCATTTTGAAATGGGCATGAAAAATTCAAAAAAAAATCAAAAAATTGGAAAACCTTTGCATTGTGTCATTATATATGACCAAGTTACCAAAAAAAAACTTGTAATACGACAATTATTTTAAAAAAGTGTTCTTATAAATGAGCTACCATGTGTGGAGATTCATGGCTTTCAAGCCAAGTAATCAATCTTATGGCCACATTCATGTCATAGTTTGTTCAAATGATCTAATATTGTGCACAAGGGTGCATCTTGGAATGGCAAACAATGTTGCCTAAGGAAGTTTTCATTTTCTTTGGACGGAAATTTCATTTTTCAATTTTTGAGTGTCTAAAATGAGTTTTTTGTGAAGGACCTACCATATATTTGTTGCAAAATTTGACCAAATCAATTTTCTAAAATACTAGGCCATATTTAATGCACAATTGACCAAATGGTTGGGTGTCAAAAGTTTTGATCCACCTCTCGTGAAAAAGACAAATTTCTGCCGATTCAGTAGAAAGGAGGTCAAATTTGAACTGCAGCTGCCTCATAGTTTGCTCTTTATTTTTTCTAAAAATCATTTCTAGGTACAAAAGTATCTATTTAATTAGAGAAACTCCAAAAGTTTTCCAAGATTGAATCACTAGCTAGGAACGGTCATGCCCGCCGTTTTGACCGCATTTTGAAACGGGCATGAAAAAAAAATTGGAAAACCTTTGCATTGTGTCATTATATGTGACCAAGTTACCAGAAAAAATAATAAACTTGTAATATGACAATTATTTTAAAAAAGTGTTCTCATAAATGAGCTATCATGTGTGGAGATTCATGGCTTTCAAGCCAAGTAATCAATCTTATGGCCACATTCATGGCATAGTTTGTTCAAATGATCTAATATTGTGCACAAGGGTGCATCTTGGAATGGAAAACAATGTTGCCTAAGGAAGTTTTCATTTTCTTTGGACGGAAATTTCATTTTTCATTTTTCAAGTGCCCAAAATGAGTTTTTTTTGTGAAGGACCTACCATATATTTGTCGCAAAATTGTACCAAATCAATTTTATAAAATACTAGGCCATATTTAATGCACAATTGACCAAATGGTTGGGTGTCAAAAACTTTGATCCACCTCTCATGAAAAAGACAAATTTCTGCCGGTTCAGTAGGAAGCGGGTCAAATTTGAACTGCAGCTGCCTTATAGTTTGCTCTTTATTTTTTCCAAAAATCATTTCTATGTACAAAAGTATCTATTTAATCAGAGAAACACCAAAAGTTTCCAAGATTGAACCACTAGCTATGAACGGTCACGCCCGCCGTTTTGACCGCATTTTGAAACGGGCATGAAAAATTCAAAAAATTGGAAAACCTTCGCATTATGTCATTATATATGACCAAGTTACCAGGAAAAATAATAAACTTGTAATACGGCAATTATTTAAAAAAAGTGTTCTCAGAAATGAGCTCTCATGTGTGGAGATTCATGGCTTTCAAGCCAAATGATCAATCTTATGGCCACATTCATGGCATAGTTTGTTCAAATGATCTAATATTGTGCACAAGGGTGCATCTTGGAATGGCAAACAATGTTGCCTAAGGAAGTTTTCATTTTCTTTGGACAAAAAATTCATTTTCCATTTTTTGAGTGCCCAAAATGAGTTTTTTTGTGAAGGACCTACCATATATTTGTTTCAAAATTGTATCAAATCAATTTTCTAAAATACTAGGCCATATTTAATGTACAATTAACCAAATGGTTGGGTGTTAAAATCTTTGATCCACCTCTCGTGAAAAAGACAAATTTCCGCCGATTCAGGAGGAAGCGGATCAAATTTGAACAACACCTGCCTTATAGTTTGCTCTTTATTTTTTTCCAAAAATCATTTCTAGGTACATAAGTATTTATTTAATCATAAATACATGGTTTGGTGGCGATACGTCGAGGTTTGGACGGTGGCCGAGGGCCCCAACTCCAGAGTGCGTAAACTCATATGCCCGCCGCATGGTCACCGCATGACCGTGGCGTTGCCACGCGTTCTGGGCGGCCTAGGCATGTCCAGTGGGTTGGCCACTCCCCCGGTAGGTGTCAGGAAGAAGAAGGCAATAGAAGAATCTCACGAGGAGACTGAACTGAGCTCAAACATGAATTAGCAGCCAAGTGTTTGATTAGTGGTGGGGAAAATGCACATGGCCAATGGGCCTGAGTTTTGGCCGAGGATGATCATCTACTAAGGACACTGTCTTGGAAAATTTGCAGCTCAAATGGAGGAGCCTAGGTGTCACTTGCTTTGCAAAGTACCACACTAGACAGAAATATGAATGTCAAAGCTGGACTCAAATGACTGAATGGATTGATCTGAAATTTGGAGGAGGATGATAATTTGGGCATATGAAGGCACTTTAAAATTTTCATACCATTTGGATAAATAAAAATGGTACTTCCTTCATAGTTCTCTCCACTAAACAGAAAATTGGGAAAAATGTTGAGGGAAATTGGCTATAATAGATGAGCTAAAATTTGGTGGAGGGAGGTTCTATTGGCAGGGTCATGTCGTGGTAAATTTTCAGCAATTATAAATTAACATAAAATATAGTTGCTTCACAAACTGAAAATATTACCAGAAACAAAGATTGGATGGTGAGATCACATGTATTGTTAGATGAGGCTCAAATTTTGTGGAGAGCTATGATTTGGGAATATAGAAGATTTGGCGAAAATTCAGCTCATTAGGATATGCCTAGCTAGTACTTCCTTCACAACGGTTCTAGCTGAACAAAAACTTTGGAAATTTGCCGAGGAAGATTTACCAGGCAAATGGAGTTGAATATTGTCATGAGGCAATGATTTGGATAGTAAAGAATGCCCATTTTTTTGGGGAATGACAGAAATATAGGCTGCTTCACAACCTAGGGCAAAAATTGACACATAGACATGACACATAGGCAAAACTGATGAGGTGGCGCCTAGTCATAGCAATGCACCACAATTTACAAGGCTATGACCATCTATATTGGTCATTATCAGCTAGAAATAAGGCAGCGGACCAGTGCTGTTTGCTTTATGGCCATTTCGTGTAAGGAAATTATGACCTTTCTGACCAAAATGGTCGTTATGGTTTAGGGTTTGGAGCCCCCCGAACAGCTTTTGACCAATTGGTCTCAGATTGTCGTAGATTTATGACCAATTCTTCCAGGGTCACTGACAGAAGGTCACAAGTTGACATATTTCTTGTAGTGAGGGGGCGCGATGCCTCGAGCTTGGGAAGGGCCGCGTTCACCTCACGAGCGAACTGCTTGAAGATGCGATGAGAAGCGGGGGCTTGAGCGCCACCCAGGATGCAGGCAATGGCACGAGGCTCCTGGAAGCCCCCGGTCCCATCGTCTTGGCGGTGGTCGTCGTTCCTCCTTGGCGGTGGCGGCAGCGGAGGGAGACCGGCGTTGCCCTGAGGATGGTCCTCACGAGGCTGGTAGCTCCAGGGGCCATCGCGAGGCTGGCCCTGCCAGCGGTCCTCACGAGGCCGATCACGCCAGTCCTGGCGGGGGTCTCAGTTGTCCCAGCGGCCACCCCCACGGCCTCCTCCGTGGCCATAGCCACGGTCGCTGCGCTCGGGACGGCGGCCGAAGCGCCCGTCGCAGATTACCCTGAGCTCTTGGCAGTCGTTGGTGTTGTGGCTGTGGACGTTATGGAAGACATAGAACGGGCGGCTGCCTTTGGATGACTCAGAGTGGTCGCAGCCGCGCTTCATCTCAGGTTCAGCCGTGAGCACAGCGGGACCCTTGCGCTTCATGTCCTTAGCCTTGGCCTTTTGTCTTCAGGATCGACCTCCGGAAGCTCCAGGAGGGAGAGGTGACCATCCTCCGCCCTCGCGCACTTGGTGGCCATGTTAAACATCTCCAGAGCCAAGCACAAATCTTCATGCATGGCGAGCTCTTCCTTCATCTTGACATCCCGGACGCCCTCAGAGAACGCCGTGATGATGGCTTCGTCCGACACCTTTGGGATCTTGAGGCGAACGTTGGTGAAGCGCTGTATGTACTTGTGCAAGGTTTCGCCTGGCTGCTGCTTGATGCGTCGCAGGTCGCCTTCCCCAGGAGCACGGTCGCGAGTGCCCTGGAAGTTGGCAATGAAGCGCTCGCGGAGCTCATCCCAGGAGCAGATCGAGCCCACCGGAAGGTTCAGGAGCCAGGAGCGTGCGCCGTCCTTGAGGGCCATGGGGAACAGTTTGCCATGACCTTCTCGATGCCGTTCGCTGCCTCGATGCTCAGCTTGTAGAGCTGGAGGAACTCAGCAGGGTCGGGGGTGCCGTCTTAGCGTGGAGGCAGATCCGGCTTGAACTTGCCGGGCCAGACAACGTGACACAGCTCTGGAGTGAAAGCACGACACCCTGCCGCATTCACCGGGGCCACCCGCCGGGGAGGAGCCTGATCTTGATGCCTGCGCGCAGCCGCCTCCGGCTGTATGCGGTCTTGACGTGGTGGTGCTGTGAGCGCACGCGCTTCTCCTTGGGGCTGCTGCACCACCTGGCAGCTTTCTTCATCACGCGCTAACGCCCTGCGCGGTGGGTCGCGCCGGGGAGCCTCACGCCTCGGCTTGGGGCCCTCGCCATGCAGCGGAGGGGAAGGAGGTGCGCCGTGGGCCACATCGCCCGCATGGGACGGCGGAGGCCGAAGCGAACGAGATGGTGCAGGGGCCTCGCCAGCGGCGTTGACGAGCTTAGTGATGCGGGCCAGCCAATCGTCGTTGAGGTCGTTGGCTGGACGATAGCGCAGAAGCTCGCGCGCCATGAGCAGTGCAGGCTGTGCGTTCGCCGGCCCACGATGACCATGGGAGGACGACACCGTTGATGGAGTGGGTGACAGAGTGGCGGTGCTACCGTCGCGCTGCATGGACGGTGGCAGCGACGAGTCCTGCTACTCGCTGGTAGCAGGGTCGATGGCGGCGTTAGCCGTCGGGGAGGCAGAGCGGCGAGGGACGCCGTTGCTCATGGCTGTTGTCTGGGTTACACGAGCTGCTCGGCGCGAACACGGTGAGCGTCAGCCATCGAAATAGCGGAACGACGATGGAACGAGTGGTGGGAGAGAGACTTCAACACGCCCCTACCTGGCATGCCAAACGTCAGATTCAGGGCTCCGCAGACCCAAAGGAGGTTCGAACTCTGGGGTGTGTGCGAAGAACTCAACCTATCCAACCAACCGAATGAGCTGCCCTACAGCCTAGCTCGAAGAACAGGGAAGAAGAAGGACACGGCAGTTTACCCAGGTTCGGGCCACCTTGCGGTGTAATACCCTACTCCTGGTTTGGGGTGGATTTGCCTCACGGGGGGCTAAGGATGAACTAGGACAGAGGATGAACAAGCTCGCGAGGCTAGCTCTGGTGTGGATGAGTGGTTCTGGGTCCGATCCCCTTCTCTATGGTGGTGGCTAACCTATTTATAGTGGCCTTGGTCCTCGTCCCCGAAAATGAAGGCGGGAAGGGATTCCACAACGGCCAATTTGAAAGGGGACAAGTAGTACATCTTATCCTGATGAAAGGTGGTCTTCGCCTGCAAAGCTTCTAGTCGTGACGTCGGTGTGGGCTTGGCAATGACATTCATCCTGCCGTCCTGGCGGTCTTGGTCTCGTTGCACGGGAATGGAAACCTTTGTGTTATTCCTCGGGACCCCGCGCTTGCGCTTGCCTCCTTAGCACCAAAGAGGAAACCTGCTGCTCTGCGCCCACTAGCGCCCGCCTGGCCTTGGTCGTCATGGCTTGCATCACCTCCACCTCATGGGATGGGTACCTGCATAGAAATCTCCGCTCCTCGAGAGCCAGCCTAGGAAGGCTGCTCCCTCCGGAGGTCTTGGCGTCGCCTGCCTCGCTAGGCTTGGCCCCTCGCGAGGGTCTTGTCTTGAAGGTGTTGCAGATGGGCCGTACCAGGCCGTCGATGGAGCCACGCCGTGGGCCGCAGGCAAGCAAGTCTGGGTACCCTGGTTCCCAGAACGCCGACACCACCCACGCCCAAGTGGAAGCCCCATGCTCCGCGCTGGCGGACAACACGGTCTTTCAACGACCATGTCCACGCCTAGTGGAAGCCCCATGCTCCGCCCTGGTGGGAAGACTAGAAGACTAGTGTAGGCGTCGGACGCGGCTATTCTTTCGCTTGCTTTTGTAGCCAATTTGCCACTTCTTGGAATGAAATTTGAAATTCTCGCGTCTTTAGTTGAAAGGGGTGGGAATTTTTCTCCTTGCAGCATTTGCTCTCTTGGATCTTGCTTTGAGGGAGGTGGCAGTTGCCCGTCGCTCCTTCCCGCGTGTCTCGCGAGCGGGGGCTGTACACGGTGTGTACGCCTGGACCCGCCCACGAACACACCTCGCCAAAACCTTGGCGTCCTAATCCTCGCGTGACGCTCTCAAACGAGCTAACATGCATGTATGCCCCCCTGAGCCCTCGTCTCCCAGCCTCGCCGGGCATCGTGACCCGGCATACCAGTGACAATCGGTCCTCACCCGGGGGCTCGCGCGGGGCACTGCACCTTGTGAGGCACCCTCGGAGGCCCCGCGTCCTCATGCGAGCCCTCGGGGCCTCGTGGCCATTGGGTCGCCTCCTGAGGCCCGAGAGCCCTCTGATCCTCAGGAAAGAAGACCCCGGCAACATCCCTAAACCACTTCGGTGCCCCGGCCGCACCGTTACGGGAACGAGAGGCACGGAGAGGATCCAAGCTCAGGAGGAGCGCGCCCTCGCGACGTAGGAATCCGCCATAAGCGCACCAAGCTAAGTTATCCTAATCACGATCAAGCAGGAACCTGTCGATTGATATCAACACAAATGCTAGGGTATGAAATAAAAGCGTTAACATAATGGCACAAGCGCCATGGCCCATTACACGCCCCGTCGGGGCCCATTGTGTTTCTTGATGCAGGAAAAAGAAAAAGCAAAAGGCGGCCTCGCGGCCACTGCAACTCCTGAGGCTTGGTGTCTGCGCTCAGTCGGAGTCCTCCTGCTTCACTGGAGCACGATGGCGAGGCAGCTCAGCGTCCTCCCATGCGGGGGTGCAGTGACGTGGTGGTTCACCACCCTCCTCGTCATAGTCATCGTCGCTCGTGCTCTCCCCGGAGGAAGAGCCACCGTTGCTGGAGGCGCCACGACAGTCGCCAAGGGCGAGTTCGTCGTCGAGGATGCCGCTGCCCCTTTGTCCGTCGTTGTCAGAGGGATGGACGTCGTCACCATCGTCGTCGTCCTCTGGACAGCACCCCAGATGCCTGTCGTCCTCCTCGAAGATCCTGACGTAGAGGGTTGCCGCTCTGTCGTACCTGAAGTGGAGGGTACATCTCCCATGCAGGCCGCGCGCGCGGGCGAACGACTGCCACCCGCGGTTCAGGAACACGTAACTGGCGGGGGTGACCTCGACCTCCACCCACGAGGCCTTGCTGCAGCAGCCGTCGGCCTGCAGCCAGAGGCCGACAGGCCCTCCGGCCGACAGCGTGCCCGCGAAGAAGCGCGGGAGCTGGAACCAGGTGCCCGCCGGCCTCTCCGCCCACACCACGAACTCTGAGGACGCGTCGGCCGAGTGGGATCACGAGCGCGGTGGCCGGACGGCCGCCACATGCTTTCTCCCTTGGCCGTGGCCGCCTTGGCCGCTGCAGTCCCCGGCCCGGGAGGGAGCCTTCCCACGACTGTCAAAAGTGGCGCCGACCTTCGAGGGGGTGCGCCCACGCCCTCGGGGAGCCACCGTCGGCGTCGCAGTATACTTGCTGGGACGGCCGTGGCCCGTCTTTGGCGGCGGAGAGCCTGGTCCCTCCATGGGGGCCTTCCCTTTCTCTACAGCGGAAAACCTCCTCACATGCGCCATGGATGCGGGGCGGCGGAAGATGAAGAAGGAGCGAGGGGAGTGACGATGACATGTACCTTGGGTAGGGTCCTAGGCCTTACCGACATACCCTACCCAAGGGCACTACCCAAAGAATCCAAGACCTACAAAGTTAGAAAGGAGGTACCGACTGGAATGACCACGGTGCAAAAGTCACTCGACAGAAGTTCCACTCAGTTATTGCACCTCCACTCGACCATCGTTATTCACTCGGAGATTCTGGTTTCACTCGAAGGCAGACGGTCTAGAGTCACTCCGGGATGACAACGGTCAGAACACCAGTCCGTTGCTATAAAGACCATTAAATATAGGCGTTACCAGTAACGCTCGTACCTTTTACTGTCTCATTGAACCCTTGCGTAACGGAGGTAGATGAGGGGTAAGCAGACTCTATATAAGCCACCCCTCCACTCCTTCACAAGGGTTCGCACCCCCTGTAACTCAACACTCCATACAACAAAACTCCCGCAGCACCGAGATGTAGGGCTATTACCTCCTCCGAGAGGGGCCTGAACTCGTAAATCCGAGTGTACAACTTCGCCGTAGCTAGGCTCTGCCCTCTCCTTCGTACCCCTAATCTCTACTGTCAGATCTGTTCCCACGATAGTTGGCGCCCACCGTGGGGCAGGCGTCTAAGCGACTTCCGACGAGGTTGCGTTCTTCGAACTCCTTCGACATGGTTTCCGGCGGCGGACTGCCTCTGGGTCGTGAGATCCGTCTCAGCGCACTCAGTTTCGTCGCTGATGATTCGGCTTGGCTCCAGGAAGCCCCCTTGACGTCGAGGCGCTCCCTATTCGCGGGGCAGCGCACTTCCGTGCAAGTGCCTGCGGCGTCCTCCTGCGGCAGTCGTCGACGCAGTATCGGTCGGCTCCAGTGGCGTCTTCCCTCCCCGCAGCTCGCCGTTGCAAGCGATCCGGTCACTCACGGCTCCAGCGGTGGGTGAAGCACGCGGTGGCTCATCAGTCGTCAGTTCCTCAGATCGCGGCGATCGAGCCCGATGAGTCCCTTTACGGCTTGTTCGATCTATCGTCTGGTCACTTGGATATGCTTTCCGAGTGCGAAAGCAACGACCTGACGGCGGAAGTCCTCATGATTGGTTCCCATCATAGCCCACCCAGATTTCCCCGTGGCGGAGGTGAAAGTGGTGGTCCGTCGCACACCAACGACGAGTACTACCCGCAGGCCCTCACTGCAGAACAGAGAGAAGAGCTATAGCGCAGGAACGAGCAAGTCCTCCAGACCCCCATTGCTGGGGAGACTGCCGAGGCCCAGGCCTTGGAAGCCATGCGCATTGCCACTTTGGCTGAACGCGCGCGTCTGGAGGATCTCCAGAACTCACTCGACGATCGCGCTCGCAGGCAACCTCCAAGTTCCAGTCGGCGGAAGCGGCAGTTATTTCTGAGTGGGCCGCAAGGCGAGTTTGAGGTATTCTGCACTTTGATTCAGAATGTTGCTGCTGCGGCACGCATTGCAGATTCCATCCAACCATCCCGATCTGAAGCCGGAGAAGGGCTATGGCAAATCCGAGCGTTGCTCAGGGCGGCTGGCGAACAGAACTCGGCTGTTTCCTAGTTGCGCAATAGAATCCATAGCAGGTCAGTGAGGGCGGATATAGTTCAGTCGGCACACAACCCAAGATCACCTCCGTGGCATGAAGGTTGTGGTTATCGCCAAGATCAATACCTGGATCAAGGCCACAGTTCGTTCGCTCCTCGACATCACCGTGATGATCGCCGTCGAGTGCCATCGCCTCTCCCGAGAGGTGGTTCATACGCGCCCCGGCAGTACGACGACAGGCGTCCATACGGCGAAGAGCGGAGGGAGCCAATCAACCCCAGAGATCCGAGGTTCAATGCCAGGTCAGTCCTTGTGCAAGGTTTAGTCGACAGAGGCAGAGATCGTCATGAAAGCATGGACAGGGATCGCCCGAGTGGAAGCGGCGTGTTTGTTTCTGGGCTTGAGTGTTTTAGCAGGGCCATACGAGCCACTGAGATACCACCCAATTTCAGATTGGCCACGGGCGTGAACAAATTCATTGGTGAGTCGAAGCCAGACACGTGGTTGGAAGATTACCGAGTGGCTGTACAGATTGGTGGAGGCAATGATGATGTTGCTATGAAGCATCTGCCCTTGCTGCTAGAAGGATCGGCCCGGGCGTGGTTGAACCAGTTGGCTCCTGCCAGCATTCACTACTGGGAGGACTTGGCCCGAGTGTTTATTAAAACATTCGAAGGCACTTGCAACCGACCTGCTGGACTAACTAAATTGCAACATTGCGTCCAGAAGCCGAATGAAACTTTGAGAGAGTACATACAGCGTTGGACCACACTTCACCATGTGGTGGAGAATGTTATGGAGCATCAAGCAGTCTGTGCTTTCAAAGAAGGTGTCCGATACAGAGAGCTCAACCTGAAATTTGAGCGGTCTGGAGCCCTGACCATGAACCGAATGATGGAAATTGCCACTCAGTATGCGAATGGTGAAGAAGAGGACCGCCTGTGTAGTGGCAAAGGAAAGGCTGTAGACCCTGATGCCGGAGGCGGGAATCCCAGTCGGAAATAGAAGCGCAAAGTTGAGGCCGTTGGTCAAGCAGAAGCAGCAGTAGTAGCTACTCAAAGCAAGTTTAAAGGGAAGGCCAAAGAGCAGTGGGTTCCTAAGAAGAGAGACCAGTCGGGGCAGGACGTCCTGGATCTACCGTGTGCCATTCACACGAAGAAAGATGAAGAGGGTAACCTGATTTTACCCAAGCATACCACTCGACAGTGCGGACTCCTTATTCAGCAGTTCCGTGAAGGTCAGCCGAGTGAAAAGGGCTCTGACAAGGATGATGATGAAGAAAAGGCAGAAGATTACCTGAAGGTCAATGCCACTCTGGTGATTTTTGCTGACGTTGAGAGCAAAAGTCGACTGAAAGTCATCAACCGAAAGGTGAACATGGTTGCTCCGGTGACTACAATGTACCTCAAGTGGTCAAAGACTCCCATTACCTTTGACCAGTCGCACCACCCAGCTCATGTTGCTACCCCTGGGCGGCAAGCACTGGTAGTGGATCCAGTCGTAGGAGGCACTCGGTTGCGCAAAGTGCTTATGGATGGCGGCAGTGGTTTGAACATTCTCGATGCTGAAACCCTCCAGGGGATGGGCGTTCCGATGTCCCGACTCAGTGAAAGCAACATGCAGTTTCACGGAGTCATCCCAGAGAAAAAGGCAAAGTCACTCGGTCAGATTGCTTTGGATGTGGTTTTTGGTGACCCGAAGAATTTTCGGAAGGAAAAGTTGACGTTTGAAGTGGTGGATTTTCACAGTGCCTATCATGCTATTCTGGTCCGACCAGCTTATGCTCGCTTCATGGCCCGTCCATGTTACGTGTACCTTAAGCTGAAGATGCCCGGACCCAAGGGCGTGATCACCATCACAGGGAATAGTCGGAGAGCCGAGGAATGTCTTCAGCAGGGGTCCAAAATTGCCGACGAGCAGATGGCAGTAGTAGAGTTGGAAGAATACAAGAAGAACGCCAATCCGGGTGATTTGCTCCGCTCTAAGAAGCCAGCTTCCGAGTCCTCTTTTCAGTCGGCAGGAGAAACCAAACAAGTTCACATTCACCCAGAAGATCCCACAGCCGCTCCAACCAATATCTCAACGACACTCGACAGCAAATAGGAAGCCACGCTCATCCAGTTCCTCCTTGAGAACTGGGACATCTTTGCATGGAAACCATCCGACATGCCAGGTGTACCCAGGGGACTGGCTGAGCACTGTTTGCGAGTCGACTCGAAGGCCAAACCTATCAAAGAGCATCTCCATCGCTCTACTGCGGAGAAGAGGAAGGCGATTGGTGAAGAAGTGGCTCGGCTCCTGGCGGCCGAGTTCATTTGCGAGATATACCACTCCGAGTGGCTCACCAACATCGTCATGGTCCCCAAGAAGGACAAGTCACTCCGTATGTGCATCAATTTCAAGCATATCAATCGGGCCTGCCCGAAAGATCATTTTCCGCTCCCTCGCATTGACCAGATTATGGATTCCACTACGGGATGCGAGCGTTTGTCTTTCCTTGATGCGTATTCCGGATACCATCAAATCCGACTGTATGGGCCGGATGAAATAAAAACTGCCTTCATCACCCCTTTTAGGTGTTTTTGCTATGTCACCATGCTATTCGGTCTCAAAAACGCTAGCGCCACATTCATGCGCATGATTCAAAAGTGTCTGCTCACTCAGATCAGTCGGAATGTCGAGGCTTACATGGATGATATCGTGGTCAAGTCACACAAAGGTTCCGACCTGCTGACTGATCTCGCTGAAACCTTTGCCAACCTGAGAAGGTACGACATCAAGCTGAACCCGTCCAAGTGCACCTTCGGAGTGCCTGGAGGCAAATTACTCAGTTTCCTCGTTTCCGAACAAGGGACATATGCCAATCCCGAGAATATTGGTGCTATTGTCCGAATAAACGCCCTGAGCATGTGCATGACGTCCAGAAGCTCACAGGTTGTCTCACAGCACTGAGTCGATTCATTTCTTGTCTCAGTGAAAAGGCACTGCCTCTTTACCGACTGATGAAGAAGACCGATAAGTTTGAGTGGACTCCCGAAGCTAAAGCAGTGTTTGTTGAGCTCAAAGCTCTACTCTCCACCCAGCCGGTGCTTGCTGCTCCGAACAGCAAAGAACCTCTACTTTTGTACATTGCGGCCACTGGTCAAGTTGTCAGCACAGTTCTCACAGTGGAGCGAGAAGAAGAAGGCAAGGCCTACAAAGTTCAACCACCAGTGTATTATGTCTCTGAGGTTTTGATTTCATATAAGCAGAGATATCCTCACTATCAGAAGCTTGTCTATGGCATTTATCTGACAGCGCAGAAAGTGGCACATTATTTCCAAGAACACTCAGTCTCAGTCGTCAGCGATGCCCCGTTATCTGAAATCATGAACAGTCAGGATGCAACTGGTCGAGTGGCTAAATGGGCCATCGAGCTCCTCCCTTTTGACATTAAATTTGAAGTGAAGAAGGCGATCAAGTCTCAAGCGCTCGCAGATTTCTTGGCCGAGTGGATAGAACAGCAACAGCCAACTCAGATTCACTCGGAACACTGGACTATGTTCTTCGATGGATCTAAAATGCTGAATGGTTCTGGTGCTGGAGTGGTCCTGGTGTCTCCAAGAGGTGATAGGCTCAGCTATGTCCTCTAGATTCACTTTGATTCCTCCAATAACGAGGCTGAGTACGAAGCACTGCTCTACGGGTTGCATATGGCCATCTCACTCAGCGTCCGTCGCCTGATGGTCTACGGTGACTCAGATTTGGTGGTCAATCAAGTGATGAAGGAGTGGGATGGCAGAAACCCTGCTATGACTGGATACTGCAATGCGGTGAGGAAGCTGGAGAAAAAGTTCGAGGGTTTGGAGCTTCACCACATTCCCCGAATCAAAAATCAAGTAGTTGACGACCTGGCACAAATCGGTTCCACTCAGAAGCCTATCCCCAGCAATGTGTTTCTTGAACACCTCCATTCCCCGTCAGTGCAGGAGGATCCTTTCACTGAAGAGCCTCCACAAGCGATAAGTCCTACTGATCCGACTGAAATCGAGATCCCTACTGTCATTGACTTGGTTATGGAGATTCTGGTAATTACCCCCGACTGGACAGTGCTGTACATTGCATATTTGCTCAGGCAAGAACTCCCAGAGGATGAAGTCGAGGCGCGTCAGATTGTCCGCAGATCCAATGCTTTCACAGTGATAAATGGACAGCTTTACAGAGAGAGTGTCATTGGCATAGCCCAACGTTGTATTTCTCCAGAAGAAGGTCGACTGATTTTGGAAAAGATCCACTTGAGGACCTGTGGTCACCATGCGTCCTCTCTGACAATTGTGGCCAAAGCATACCGAGCTAGATTTTTCTGGCCGCGTGCCAATGAAGCTGCAAAGAAGATCGTTCAGCGTTGCGAAGGATGCCAATTCTACGTGAACATGTCCCATAAGCCCGCGTCTGCCCTGAAGACCATACCACTCGTCTGGCCGTTTGCTATGTGGGGATTGGACATGATTGGTCCACTCAGGACTGGCAGAAGTGGTTTCACTCATCTGCTCATGGCAGTCGACAAATTTACCAAGTGGATAGAAGACAAGCCAATCAAGAAGCTAGATTCACGTACAACCATCAAGTTCGTGAAGGAGTTGATATTCCGATATGGAATCCCACATAGCATTATCACAGACAATGGCTCAAACTTCGATTCGGAAGAATTCCGAGAGTTCTGCGCTTCCCAGGGCACTCGGGTGGATTACGCATCCGTTGCGCACCCGCAGTCGAATGGCCAAGCTGAGAGGGCGAATGGTCTGATCCTTTAGGGGTTGAAGCCGCGACTCATGCGTGACCTCAAGCATGCAGCTGGAGCCTGGGTGACCGAACTGCCATCTGCCCTGTGGGGTTTAAGGACGACTCCTAACAGGTCCACTGACCGCACTCCTTTCTTCATGGTGTATGGAGCTGAAGCCGTGCTGCCAAGCGATCTCTTCCACAATTCACCCCGAGTGGAACTCTACTCTGAAGCTGAGGTGGAGCAGGCACGATAGGATGCCATCAATCTTTTGGAAGAAGAACAAGAGATGGCCCTGATTCGGTCGACTGTTTATCAGCAGGATCATCGTCAATTCCATGCCAGAAACGTCAGAGGTTGAGCATTTCAAGAAGGAGATCTCGTGCTCCGAGTGGATCAGTAGCGACCACACAAACTCGCCCCCGCGTGGGAAGGTCCCTTCATCGTCACCATGGTGTTACATAACGGGGCTTACCACCTCTACAACCTCGTGAAGAAGATTGACGAGCCGCGCTCCTAGAACGCAGATCTTCTTCGTCGATTCTATACTTAACAATCGGATTGTCGAGATGTAATGAGAGTACTTTTAGATTGTTTATCAAAGACATGACTCATGCAGTCCTATGATGATTTCCCTCGCATACGCGCATGTTCAAAACCCCAAGTGGGTGGCTTAGCCGTGAGCCAATCCTCGCCTAAGTTAAAAAACTACTCTGAGTGAGAGCATCCCTCCCACTCGGGGGCTTAGCCGCGAGCTTGTCCTCGCCTAAGTTAAAAAACTACTCCGAGTGAGAGCATCCCTCCCACTCGGGGGTTTAGCCGCGAGCCAGTCCTCGCCTAAGTTAAAAAACTACTCCGAGTGAGAGCATCCCTCCCACTCGGGGGCTTAGCTGCGAGCCAGTCGTCGCCTAAGTTAAAAACTACTCCGAGTGTGAGCATCCCTCCCACTCGGGGGTTTAGCCGCGAGCCAGTCCTCGCCTAAGTTAAAAAACTACTCCGAGTGAGAGCATCCCTCCCACTCGGGGGCTTAGCCGTGAGCCAGTCCTCGCCTAAGTTAAAAAACTACTCCGAGTGAGAGCATCCCTCCCACTCGGGGGCTTAGCCACGAGCCAGCCCTCACCTAAGTTAAAAAACTACTCCGAGTGAGAGCATCCCTCCCACTCGGGGGGCTTAGCCGCGAGCCAGTCCTCGCCTAAGTTAAAAAACTACTCCGAGTGAGAGCATCCCTCCCACTCGGGGGGCTTAGCCACGAGCCAGACCTCGCCAAAGTTAAAAAATTAGTCCGAGTGAGAGCATCCCTCCCACTCGGGGGCTTAGCCGTGAGCCAGCCCTCGCCTAAGTTAAAAAACTACTGCGAGTGAGAGCATCCCTCCCACTCGGGGGCTTAGCCGCGAGCCAGTCCTCGCCTAACTTAAAAAACTACTCCGAGTGAGAGCATCCCTCCCACTCGGGGGCTTAGCCACGAGCCAGCCCTCGCCTAAGTTAAAAAACTACTCCGAGTGAGAGCATCCCTCCCATTCGAGGGGCTTAGCCATGAGCCAGTCCTCGCCTAAGTTAAAAAACTACTCCGAGTGAGAGCATCCCTCCCACTCGGGGCTTAGCCGTGAGCCAGTCCTCGCCTAAGTTAAAAATTTACTCCGAGTGAGAGCATCCCTCCCTCTCGGAGGGCTTAGTCGCGAGTCAGCCCTCGCTTAAGTTAAAAATCTACTCCGAGTGAGAGCATCCCTCTCACTCGGGGGCTTAGCCACGAGCCAGTCCTGGCCTAAGTTTAAAAATCCGTTCACTCGAAAAATGCAGTAAGCTGGAAAACAATGGTTCAGATAAATTCGCAACCTCAAGTTTGGAAATGCAGGCAAAAGTACTCGGGCAGAAAGCCCGAACGAGTTTAATAGTTACGAAAGCACTCAGCATACCGAGGCAAATAAGTTCCCACTAGAAGATAAAGTTTTCTTTCAAGCACCGGTGGGACTCACAGGCACGACCAAGATGTCCAGATCTATGCCATCTGCAATCCGAGTCGCCGCCTCAATGAAAGTCTCCATGAAAGCTTGAAATTGGAGCTTCTTTGTGTTAGCCACCTAGAGAGCCTTCAGTTTTTCTTCCTTGGCATCCTTGCAATGGACGCGGACGAGGGAAAGTGCCACATCGGCCCTGCAGCGAGCGGCAGACTTCTTCCATGCTTGCACTCGACCAGGGATTTCATTGAGTCGAGTCATCATTGACTCGAGATCATTCAGGAGTGTATCCTCATGCCACATGTCGGAGTAAATGACCATGGGTAGCCCCATCACCTCCCTTTGGTATTTCAAGACATCGGGGCAGGCTGCGCCCCTCAAACATCAAGGACAAGGGCCGCCTTCTTGAGGCCGGCTGGTCCAAGCAGCCGGTTGCCAGGAGGCGGCGGAGTCCACAAGATGACCATGAAGCAAGCCGACTCCTTGCAGGCGGCCTCCTGGGATGCCGAGTCCTAGCAGGCGGCCCCTCGCGCCCTCAAAGTCAACACCGACATAAACATGATGAGACAGGGTATGGCTACAGTACAGGCCTGCCACCCCCGAATCCAGGGCGAGGCGTGGCCACGGTACTGTGTACCGGGCAGGAATCCTGCGCCCGACGCAGGACTGTTGCCATGCCACTCGTGACGACACCCATGGCAGAGGGAGCCATGCTCCCGTGACAGGCGGCCAGTACGGCCCGCAGGCGGCGGGCCCTACCTGTCCGTGACAAGCCAGAAGGTGGCAAGCCCTGACCAGTCGGCTCAGTGGGAGGCCGGCTCCCCGCAGGCGGCCCCCCTCCTCCCTCGAAGTCCGTGCGCCATTAAACAGATACGACGGGGTATGGCTACAGCGAGTTCCCGCCAGGCGGCGGGACTGTATCCACGTTCTCCCTGACCAAGCCTGCGTCATCAGTAGCATGGCTACAGTGCTACACAGCCGACAGGACCCGCAAGCGGCGGGCACAGCTTGTCGGCCGAAGACAAGACCGCCGGGGGGACCCACCAGGCGGCGGGCCCCTGCAGTCGGCGGAGAAGCCGGCGACCAGAGGTACTGACGGCCGGGTCCTACGCCCGGCCAGATTACCATTGTATCCCTGGGGGGCAGGCCCATATAAACCCCCCAGGTCACCCCATGCACGGGGGTTGGCAGTTGGCTCCTTGGCAGAGGCCTCGACGAGCACTCACGACACCCACACACACACGCAGAGAGAGTGGAGCAAGGGCTAGCCTTGCCCTTCTTCCTCCTCCAGCCAGGAAGCTCAAGGAGCAAGCTTGTAGCCACCTGTTGAGATAGTGATCATGCGGAGACCCCGCAGAACAGGACTAGGGGTGTTATCTCCTAGGAGAGCCCCGAACCTGGGTAAGATTCGCAAGCGTACGCGGTCTCGCTCACTCCCGCTTCTAGAGCCCGGCGACGTACTTTTGTCCCCATCCACGATAAGCCATCCCTTGGCATATGTCGCACAGTACTCTCGACATTTGGCGCCGACCATGGGGCTTGGTGCACCGTCGTCCGGAAACACGTTCTGGACGGGAACCCTCTTCCTCCCTGGCGATCGCAGCCAGCCCGGCACGCCCGACGGCGTTTGCGCCGACACGCTGCGCGGCGTGGAAGTTGTTTGTGCCGCAAGCAACTTCGCCGATCTCATCGGCGGGATCCGCCTCTTCGATGAGCCCGCGCTCGACGCGGGCGCAGCCAACTCTGAGAGCTACCTCGTCAATCTCCTCGGCAAGCTCCACATCGCCGACGAGCTGGTCTCCGATCCGGAGTCCGTCGGCTCCACCGACCTGCTCGTCGACATGGTCATTGACGTCGGCGTCGCGCTTCCTGATGCCTTCCCCGGTGACGTGGTGATCTTCGACGATCCACTTCCCGCTGCAGGCAGCGGCGCTGGCACCAGCACCGTCACCAAGGTGCTGGTCATCAGCCACGACGGAACCTCCGACCAGGCCGGCCGGGATCCGTTGCAGGCGGCAATGCGGGACCTGTCCGCTCCCGTAGCGCCCGGTGCGAGCGGTGAAACGCTGGAGGCGTGCCGTATCGCACTTCTCGACAGCGCCAATAAGTTGGCGGCCATGAGATGCCTCACTGAGGCTTACCACCACGAGATCAACCACGCAGTCTGCGGCACACCAGCTGCTGGCGAACCCAGCCGCGTGGGCATGGTCCGGCAGCGCGGCGCCGCCATCGCCAGCATGTTGGGGGCCGACCGCCCGGTCTACGGCACGCCCATGGAAAACTTGCGCGCCGCCCAGGCAGCGGCAGACGAGCTGGATCGCCTGGAGGGCGATGAACATCGCTGCATAATGGAGCGCGTCCAGCAGCTCATCAACGCGGCTGCCGCGCAGCAAGAAGCCGGCCGCCGCGTCGTGGAACCCGGCCTACAGGCTGGTAACCTTCCCCCTCGCCAAGAGCACGGCGCGACCTCCCGGACGCCGATAGCCGGCGCCCGTGACCAAGAGCCGGCTGCTAGCCGCAGCCGCAGCCGCACCCGCATCTCCATCGAGCGCGACCAAGACGGCCGCCCATGAGCAGTGGAACGGCGGGACGGTCGTGCGCATCTCCCGCGCAGGGAGAGGCGCGCCTCCCCGCCGCCCATTGAGCATCCGACTCTCGGAGGCCGGCTGGGCCCCCGTGAAGGAGTCGGAGAGAACGACGCCCGCAACCGGATCGACTGCTTGGCTCGGTCCTTGGCATTGGAAGAAGAAGATGCAATCGGCCTGCCTTGTTTCGGCCCCCACATTCGCGATGAGCCCTTCCCCAAAGGGTTCTCGCTCCCTCGGGACACTCCTAAGTACAACGGCTCTGTGAAGCCGGAAGATTGGCTGGTCGACTACTCCACTGCCATCAACATCGCGAATGGCAACAAGTGTGTCGCCGTGAAGTATGTTCCGCTCATGCTCCAGGGCACGGCTCGGACATGGCTGAACAGCCTCAAGCCCTACAGCGTCAACAGCTGGCTAGACTTCACCGAAGTTTTCATCCGCAACTTCACCAGCACCTACAAGTGGCCGCCCAAGCCTCGCCAGCTCTCCCTGTGCGTCCAAGGCCCGATCGAGTCCACCCGCGAATACTTGACGCGGTGGGCCGAGCTGCGCAACTCCTGCGAAGGGGTTCATGAGGTGCAAGCCATTGAATACTTCACTGCCAGGTGCCGGGAGGGCACCCTACTCAAGCACCGGCTCCTCTGCGACGAGCCGGCCACGCTCGACGAGCTGTTGATCACAACGGACAAGTACGCCACTGCCGACTCCTCCATGAAGTCGGAACTCCGGGTGGATGCGTCAGGAAAGATGCTCCCTCCGGCTCCTCAGACACCGGCTGGTGATTCCAGTCGGCGCCAACAGTCAAACGACAATAAGCGCAAGGCCCCGCAGTCGGCTACCCCCAGTCGGCAGGTGGCGATAGTCGAAGACCAGCAGCCAGAAGAGCAGCCCGGCCCCAAACGCCAAAGGGGCGGCAAGCCTGCCTGGTTGCCCGCCTTCTCATTTGAGCAAACCCTCGACGCTCCCTGCAAGTTCCACAGCGGCGCGAAGCCATCCAACCACACCACCCGAAAGTGCCACTGGCTCACCTGCATCACTAGAGGCGAAGGGCTGCCTCCGCCGCCTGCTGGCCCGCCACCTCCGCCTCCCCAGCAGCCGGTGGTCCGACCAGTCGGCGCGATCCAAGACGAGTTTCCCGAAGAGCATGGAGCTTACGTCGTCTTCACCATCGTGACTGACGACAGGCACAGCCGGCGTCAACAGCGCCGAGAAGTGAATACTGTCACCTCTGAAGCCCCAGAGTTCATGCACTGGTCGGAGAAGCCGATCATTTAGAGCCGAGCTGACCACCCAGAGGTAATGCCTTCTTCGGGTTCCTATGCCCTGGTGTTGGATGCCAACTTTGCAACAGAGAGGCGAGCTGCTCGTTTCTCCCGAATTCTGATAGACGGCGGTAGCAGCATCAACATCCTCTACCGCGACACCATGGAGAAGTTGTGCATCAAAGAGAAACAGCTCCAGCCCAGCCGGACTGTGTTCCATGGCATTGTGCCTAGCCTATCCTGCTCACCAATCGGCAAGATCAAGATAGATGTCCTCTTTGGAGACAAGAGTCACTTCCGCCGAGAGCCAATCTGGTTCAAGGTGGTTGACCTTGAGAGCCCCTACCACGCGTTGCTTGGCCGGCCTGCTCTGGCCAAGTTCATGGCGGTCCCCCACTACGCCTACCTTAAGATGAAGATGCCGGGCACCAAGGGCATTATCACCATAGCCGGCGACTACCAGAAGTCTGCCGAGTGTGCTGCAGCCAGCAGTCGGCTGGCTGAGTCCCTTGTGATTGCTGCCGAGAAGCGGCTCCTTGATCGAGTTGTGGCCATGGCCGGCAAGCAGCCGGACCTATCGCCAGATCCCAAGGAGTCAGAAGCTCAGGGCTCTTTCCAGCCGGCCAAAGAAACCAAGAAGATACCCTTGGACCCAGAGCACCCGGAGAAGTTCGCTGTCATAGGAGCTCACCTTGACAGCAAATAGGAAGGCGAGCTTGTCGATTTCCTCTGTGAGAATAGGGACATCTTTGCGTGGTCTCCAAAGGACATGCCGGGTGTTCCGACGGATTTCGCCAAGCACAAGCTACATGTCAGAGCAGATGCAAAACCAGTCAGACAACCCCTCCGCCGCCTGTCGGAGGAGAAGAGAGGAATTGTTGGTGAAGAGGTAGCCCAGCTTCTAGCAGCCGGCTTCATTATGGAAGTATTCTTCCCAGAGTGGCTAGCCAACCCAGTCCTTGTGCTAAAGAATAATAACAAATGGCGCATGTGTATTGACTACACCAGCCTCAACAAAGCTTGCCCGAAGGATCCGTTCGCCTTGCCTCAGATTGACCAAGTGATAGACTCCACAGCCGGATGCGAGCTGTTGAGTTTCTTGGATGCCTATTCGGGGTACCACCAGATCAAGTTAAGCCCGGCCGACCGCCTGAAGACCGCCTTCATCACACCATTCGGAGCCTTCTGCTACCTGACCATGACATTCGGCTTGAGAAATGCCGGTGCAACGTTCCAGCGTTGCATGTAGAAGTGCCTCCTCAAGCAACTCGGCAGAAATGCCCACGTCTATGTAGATGATGTTGTTGTGAAGACGGAGAAGCGCGGTACCCTCCTGGAAGATCTCAAGGAAACTTTTGATAATCTGCGCCGTTTTCAAATCAAGCTCAACCCAGAGAAGTGTGTCTTTGGAGTACCAGCCGGCCAGCTCCTCGGTTTCCTTGTCTCAGAGCGCAGCATAGAGTGCAACCCTGCCAAGATCAAGGCCATCGAGAGGATGGAGAGGCCCGCCCGACTGCGAGACGTCCAGAAGTTCACCGGCTGCTTGGCATCCATCAGCCGCTTCATCAGTCGGCTGGGCGAGAAGGCCCTTCCCCTGTACCAGCTGATGAAGAAGACCACTCATTTCGAGTGGAACGACAAGGCAGACGAGGCGTTCCTCCAACTCAAGAAGATGTTGACTACGCCGCCCGTCCTGGCTGTCCCGGCTGCCAAGGAGCCTATGCTTCTCTACATCGCCGCCACCAGCCGGGTGGTCAGTACAGTTATGGTGGTAGAGCGCCAAGAGGAAGGCAAGGCGCTGCCGGTCCAGAGGCCCGTCTACTACTTGAGTGAGGTGCTGACAGCTTCCAAACAGAACTACCCCCACTACCAAAAGTTGTGCTATGGCGTGCATTTTGCCACCAAGAAGCTCAAGCCGTACTTTCAAGAGCATCCCATCACGGTCGTCTGCACTGCCCCGCTTGCGGAGATCATAGGCAGCAGAGACGCATCGGGCCGAGTGGCCAAGTGGGCCATCGAGCTGGCCCCCTACACCATCTTCTACCAGCCTCGCGCCGCCATCAAGTCCCAAGCACTGGCCGACTTCCTCGTCGACTGGGCCGAGACCCAATACCTGCCGCCAGCTCCAGACTGCACTCATTGGCGGATGCACTTTGATGGATCGAAGATGCGCACCGGTTTGGGAGCCGGCGTCGTCCTCACCTCTCCCAAAGGCGACAAGCTCAGATACGCGCTGCAAATCCACTTTGCCGCCTCCAACAACGTGGCCGAGTACGAGGCGCTAGTACACGGACTCCGGCTGGCCAAGGAGATTGGCATCCGCCAGATTCTATGCTACGGCGACTCGGACTTGGTGGTCCAACAGTCGTCCGGCGACTGGGACGCCAAGGATGCAAATATGGCGAGCTACCGCTTCCTCGTCTAGCAGATCAGCGGATACTTTGATGGGTGCGAGTTCCTTCACGTGCCACGGGCCGACAACGAGCAAGCAGATGCCCTGGCGCGGATCGGCTCCACCAGGCAAGCCATACCAGCCGGTGTGTCCCTTCAACGCCTCCGCAAGCCGTCCATCAAGCCTTCCCCGGAATCAGAATCCATCTTCGTGCCGGCTGCTCCCGAGGCAGTCGAACCCGGCCCGGGGGCTGCAGCACCCGGCCCGGGGATTTCGGCAAGCGGCACGGGGACTGCAGTAGTCGCACCCGGCCCGGGGACTTTGCGACTCGGCCCGGGGGCTGCGGCAAGCAGCTCGGGGAATGCGGCAGTCGCACCCGGCCTGGGGACTCTACAGCCCGGCCCGGGGACTGCAACGGCCATCCCGAGGACTTCAACAACGCGGCAAGACACGGCCGACTCCGCCCCACCACCTCCAGACCCAACCGCCCTGGTTTCAGTAACCGTAATGACAGTGGATGAAGTCAGAGCACCATCATGGGCGCAGCCCATCCTCAACTTTCTGGTAGGCGGAGAGCTGCCAGTCGATGAGATCTCGGCCCGGCAGGTGCAACGCCGGGCAGGAGCTTACATGATAGTAAACAGAGGGCTTGTCAGGCGCAGCATGACCGACGTTTTCCAACGCTCCGTCGAACCAGAGAAAGGCAAGGCAATCCTCAGAGACATACACCAAGGCGAGTGCGGCCACCACGCGGCATCCAGATCCCTTGTCGCCAAAGCTTTCCGCCATTGTTTCTTCTGGCCGACTGCTTTGGAGGACGCCAAGGATCTGGTCAGGAAATGCAAGGGGTGCCAAAAATTCAGCTCCAAGCAACATCTGCCGGCTTCGGCACTCAAGACCATCCCCCTTACCTGGCCCTTTGCCGTCTGGGGGCTGGACATGGTGGGCCCATTCAAGACAGCACGCGGTGGCATGACCCATCTGCTGGTCGCCGTGGACAAATTCACCAAGTGGATTGAAGCCAAACCAATCAAGAAACTAAATGGTCCGACTGCGGTGACCTTCATCGCGGATCTCACCGTCCGGTACGGTGTGCCACACAACATCATCACCGACAATGGCACTAACTTTGCCAAAGGCGCCTTGGCCCGTTTCTGCTCGACGCAGGGCATCCGACTGGACTTAGCGTCCGTTGACCATCCGCAGTCAAACGGCCAGGTAGAGCGAGCAAACGGCCTCATCTTATCCGGCATCAAACCCCGACTGGTCGAGCCGCTGGAGCGCTCGGCCGGCTGCTGGATCGACGAGCTGCCGGCCGTCCTCTGGAGTGTCCGCACCACTCCGAACAGATCAACCAGTTTCACCCCTTTCTTCCTCGTATACGGGGCCGAGGCCGTCATCCCAACTGACATCAAGTTCGACTCGCCTCGCGTCATCATGTACACGGAGGCGGAGGCGAAGGAAGCACGAGAAGACGGCATCGATCTGCTGGAAGAAGGCCGGCTGTTAGCACTCAGCCGGTCCACCATCTACCAGCAGAGCCTGCGCCGCTACTACAATCGGAAGGTCAAGCCACGATCCTTCCAAGAGGGAGACCTTGTGCTCCGGCTGATCCAGCGAACAACCAGCCAGCACAAGCTCTCGACCCCTTGGGAATGCCCCTTCATCATCAACAGAGCCTTGGGCAACGACTCCTATTACCTCATCGACGCGCAGAAGCCCAGGGCGCGCAAAAGGGACGACTCCGGCAAGGAAGCAGAGCGCCCATGGAACGCAAATCTTCTCCGAAGATTTTACAGTTAAAAATAGTATGTACCACGTTACCTTTTGTACTAAGGGTAAAGGCACCGGGTCCCTCGAGGAGCACTCGAGGGCTACCTTTCTTGTCTGTATGATAAGTTTCATGCCTGTGAGTATGTTATTTCATTCCTACGCCCGGCACCGGGTCCGACTAGTTGGCCCGGGGGCTTGCCGCCTTGTACTATGTTGGCTCTACCTGCAGTCGGACAAGTAGTGTGCCGGCATCTAAGCCCACCCTTGCCATAAGCTGCAGCTCGTAGAGCGACTGTCCGGCCGGCAAGGGTCAAAGGCAAGAAATGGTGCTCACATGAAAAATGGCTAAGGACGAAAGCACCCACATAGGCAAAGCCGGCTCATTGCCTAGCCGTCCGGTTGCTGAGCAGCCGGCCGGCCGGCTTCTCACTTAAATTGCTACGTTCTAAGCGGCCAAAGTACTTGTCTTCCCAAATGGCCAAGTACTTGACACGGCCAGCAGACCGAGAATGGTTGTCTGGCCGGCAAGGCGGCAGCCAAGGGGAAGCGGCAAAGGAAAAAGCCAAGAAGAACAGAAAGTAAGTCAAGTCAGAGCTCGGCGAGGCACATCTTGTGCGAGAATTAAATTACATAGCAAGAGGCCCTCGGCCAGCATTCAGCAAAGTTTGAATACACCCAGCGGGTGGAACTGCGCGAATTTAACAAAGTTTGTTCTAAAGATTACCAAGGCAGGAAAAGATAAGATAAGTTGGCAGCCTAGGCCAAACGAGCAACAGGCGGGTCCGGCATGTTGGTGGAGTCGGCGGCGCCAGTTGGTGGAGTGGCCGTCTGGCGAGTCTCAGCTTGGTCGCCTTCAGCAGCAGTCGGTGCACTCGCACGCGGCTCGTTGCTCGAGGCCCGATTGAGCTGAAGCTGGGCGTCCACTCCGCCTTCCGGTGCGTCGCCTTCACCATCCTCATCTTCCTCGTCCTCGCCTTCGTCGCTTGAGGCGATTTCTTCCGCCGAGTCCTTGCCGTCATCTGGGTTCAGCCCGAACCAGTCCGTCGGCACGTCGGCACCTTCCTCGTCCAGCTCGGGGAAGAAGACGCCTGTGTCAGTATACTCGGTGATCGCCGTCGCGCGATGGGTGAGTGCGGGCCCCGCTGCCACCAACTCCTCCATGGCCTCCTGTCGGAACGTGGCCAACTGGGCTAGGTCCAGCCCAGGATACCACGCCTTGACAAACTCCAAGGCTCTTCGGGGGCCTGCCCGAGCGGAGGAGCCCCTCCAAGCCTCGAAGCGGCCGATTGCCGCCTCCAACCAGTCGGCGGTCCGACTGGGGGTGCGTGGAGCCTGGCCGCCTGGCCAGAGGGTAGAAACCAGCTGAGACCCGGCACACTGAAGGCGGCGGAGCAGACGGTGAACCGGCTGTAAACGCGTCCTGACAGCCAGGAGCTGCTCGTTCATGTTCCGAGGCGCGTCGGGCGGGATCTCCACTCCTTCCCTCCTACGCTGGTCGTGCCGCGCCTCGATGGCCTGGCTAACGGCGACAGCATGGCCAGGAAAGAAGTCTACGCAAAAGAAAGACAGAAATCAGAAGCCGACTCCCGATGAAGTCAGCAGCTATTCCAAAGAAAGGAGCTTACCGTCGATCATATCCTCAATCTCGCCGTAGCCAGCGGCGAGGATCGCCTCCTTCTCGGCCCACTTTGAGCGTTCGACCTCAAACTCGGCCTGAAGGGCGCTTTTCGCCTCCTTGAGCTTCTGGAGCTCCACCTTTTGCTGGTCCGCCTGGTCCGCCAACTTCTTGGCCAGACGGTCGCGCTCCAAGGCCGCCTTACGGCACTCCTCCTCCTTGACGCGCAGCTCGGTCTAAACTTCACCCAGATGCTGCTGCAGTGTGGCGTTGGCTTCTGCAAAAACGAGAAAGAGAGGACAATCAACAAAGAAGACTAAAAAAGAAAGTGGTTGCTAGAAGATCCGGCCCGACTGCTCAGCAGTCGGCCCGAATCTCGGGGGCTACACCCAGCGGGTGCGCTGACGTGCCCCGCGAGGAAGAAGACAGAATACTTACGCCGGCTTTCGGTGAGGTCGGCGGTCTGCTTAGCCAACTCCTGGACTTGGGAGTTGAAGGCGGCTGCGCGGATGTTGTGGTAGTCCTGCAACGAAGACAAAAGAAGAGGAAACAAGTTAGCACTCGGAACTTACCTTAAAGTTCTGAGCCGCCTGCTCAGCAGCCGGCCCGGAACTTGGGGGCTACACCTAGTGGGTGCACTGGCGCGCCCCCACGGAAGACTGCAAGAATCAAAAAACAAAGCAAAGAAGCATACCCGAACGGCCGTCCGCGTCGCCAAGAACGCCTTCGTACACTGCTGGAGGGCGGCGCCTTGGGCTTGGAGCTGGGCCTGCATGTCCTGCGCGGCCTTGTTCAGCATGCCCGTCCCGCCCCCAGGCGTCCATTCCGGTGGGGGGCACTGGTGGCCTCTGCGTCCAAGGCCGATGAGCTCGCGGCCCCGGCCTCCTGCGCCCGCGGCGCCGAGGCCGCCTTCGCCACACGCCGGCGCACCGAAGGGCGGACCACAGGAGTCGCCCCCACCACCAACTCGACACCGATCGGCGATGCCGGTGGCACGTCGGTCCGATTGCCTCGGGCCTCGGCAGTCGGCGCTTGCGGGGGCACCTCCACCTCCGAGACGATGGCGTCGCCCCCTCCCCTCTCCACGGCCGGCTGGTCATCGCCGGCTCCTCCAGTCGGCTCCGGGATCTCTGGCGCTGGCGGCGCCACGCGCAACGGAAGGACAAGTTGCGGGGCCTGGCCGCGCGCTGTTTCTTTCGCCTACGCCCTGGCAGCCGTGTCTGCCCGAGCCTTGGCGGCGACGTCCTCCCGCGCTGCCTTGGCCGCCTCCACCTCCTGCCTCTCCGCCTCCTCCCGCTCCTCGCGCGCCTCCCGTGCATTCCTCTCCGTCGCCGCCCGGAGGTCGGCGAGCGGGTCCACACGACGGTTATTGGCGGAGCCTTCCGCCTCCCCGATCACGGAGGTGGCGGCAGACCGCTCAAGAGTGAGTGGGGCCCTGATTAAAGCAAGACAAGAGAAAAACTCAGAAAAAGTTTGCAAGGAAGAAGAAAGGGAAACACAGCCAAACACTTACGCGGATACCATCGGGGGCTGCTTCGGGGCCCTCTGGAACTGGGCCGCTCTGGCGGCGGCCTCTTGCCGCCTGGTCGTGGTGGCCGCGTTCTTGGACTTCTTCGGTCGGCTGCCGAACAGCAACGAGCCGGCTCGGCGCTTTTTTGGGCCGCCTGGTGCGATCGGCGCGGATGAGGAGCTCGCGCGCACCCTGTCAGTGCCGTGCGGGCGGCGCGGCTCGTCCTCCTCCTCATCGTCGTTCGGCCAGTCCTCAAGGCCGCCTCCTCCCCCAGAGCCGCCTGCCCCACCGCCGCCACCTGTGGCGTCGTCCTCCTCCATGGCGGCCGCCCCCAAGTCGGGGTCTTCCACGTCGCTCCTCGTCCGGTCCGGCATGTACTCCTGACCTGGATCTAGAGCGCCGGCGGCCGACTAGGCCGGGAGGACCTGCACCATGGCCGACTGATCAGACGGCGAAACAAGAACTCGGACCAGCAAAAGAGAAAAAGAATTACAAAGACTTACTGCAGGCGGCGGATGCGCGCGGTCGTACGGCCGCTTGCCGAACCGCCAGTCCATCTCCGACAGCTTACAGTCGGAGATGTAGTTGACCAGCCAGACCACCTCCACGCCCGGCAGCTCCCGCGTGCACATCCGGCACGGGTCCTGGTGCCCGCTCATGCAACTGATGATGTGAGGCCGGGCTTGGAGGGGGAGAACTCGGCGCGTCACGAAGGCGGCCAGCAGGTCCGAGCCCTTCAAGCCCTCCGACTCCGTCATCACATGAAGTCAGGCAAGGGTGGCGGAGGAGGCGGCCGATAGAGAGCTCGGCTTGAACCGCCAGTTGGCACGTGGCTCGGTCGGCGGGCCGGCTGCATAAGCCGGCAAGTTGACGTAATCGCTAGTCGGATGGATGTTTCTGACATAGAAATAAGATTTCTGCCACAGCTTGGCAGACTGCAGAAGAGAGATGGAAGGGAAGCGGTTCCCGGTGCCCGGGCGCCGCACCGCCACGCAGGCTCCGCACTGAGCCGCCTGGCCCTTGGCGGCGGTGCCGAGTTTGAGGTAGAAGCACTCCCCCCAGAGTTCGAGGGTGGGGGGAGTGCCGAGATATCCTTCGCACATGGCGATGAAGGCGGCCAGCAACACCACCGTGTTTGGCGTGAGGTGGTGCGGCTGGACGTGGTAGAAATCAAAGAAAGAACGGAAGAAGTTGCTTGCTGGAAGGCTGAAGCCGCGAAGGAAATGAGACCGGAAGACGACGCGTTCGTCGCCCTCCGGCGTCGGCGAGATTTCTGCCTTGGGAGGGACGCGCACCTGCACATTCGCCTCTCGGGGCAGCCGACGCGTTTGGCGGAGGAAGGAGAGGTGGTCTTCATGGACGTTGGAGCCGTCCCAGTCGCCGGCTCATGAACGCGCCATGGGAGATGGAGCTCGTCGCCGGCACGGCACGGTGACGAGCGGACGAGGCTGCAGCGGAGCAGGGAGGCCGCTGCGAGAGGACGCACAGCGACGGCGAGCTACGGCAGCGCTTCGGCGGGAGGAAGGAGCACTGCGGCGGCAGGAATAATGAAGAACGGCGAAGGGAGAGGAGGGCGCGCGTGCGTCTGCCGCCCCCCCTCCTCCCCCTACTTATAGCCTAGGCGGCGAAGCCGAGGGGGCGGGGACGTGGGGGGCCGTGGGGATTAACTGCGCCCACTCCCCCACGATTCCCCCGATTATGGCGCCAGTAAAGGCGTGCATTAACAGCCACGGAATACCAACCGACCGCCTCGGCCGCAGCGGATCCGCGTGCACGCCGAGGCACTGTGGTCGTGGGCCCGGCATGCGGCGCCGTCCCGTCGCGCGCGTGGGCTGGCAGGCCGGCTTGACCTGATGACGCCACGTGGCCGACATGTGCGGGCGGCAAGCTTGACGCCTGGCTAGCGCGCCACCCGGTCCCCGCCACAACGTTTCAAAAACCACCAGGCGGCCCGCCTGGTCATGGCCGACACCAATCAGTCGGCTCTTCAGGAGACGATTCAAAGTATGAAGCTGCTGAGGCTTCTCGCCCCTTCAGCCGCAGCGCCTCATCAGCTTCGGGGACTACTGTCGGAGTAAATGACCATGGGTAGCCCCATCAGCTCCCTTTGGTATTTCAAGACATCGGGGCAGGCTGCGCCCCTCAAACATCAAGGACAAGGGCCGCCTTCTTGAGGCCGGCTGGTCCAAGCAGCCGGTTGCCAGGAGGCGGCGGAGTTCACAAGACGGCCATGAAGCAAGCCGACTCCTTGCAGGCGGCCTCCTGGGATGCCGAGTCCTAGCAGGCGGCCCCTCGCGCCCTCAAAGTCAACACCGACATAAACATGATGAGACAGGGTATGGCTACAGTACAGGCCTGCCACCCCCGAATCCAGGGCGGGGCGTGGCCACGATACTACGTACCGGGCAGGAATCCTGCGCCCGACGCAGGACTGTTGCCATGCCACTCATGACGACACCATGGCAGAGGGAGCCATGTTCCCGTGACAGGCGGCCAGTACGGCCCGCAGGCGACGGGCCCTACCTGTCCATGACAAGCCAGAAGGCGGCAAGCCCTGACCAGTTAGCTCAGTGGAAGACTGGCTCCCCGCAGGCAGCCCCCCCTCCTCCCTCGAAGTCCGTGCGCCATTAACCAGATACGACGGGGTATGGCTACAGCAAGTTCCTGCCAGGCGGCGGGACTGTATCCATGTTCTCCCTGACCAAGCCTGCATCATCAGTAGCACGGCTACAGTGCTACACAGCCGACAGGACCCGCAAGCGGCGGGCCCAGCTTGTCGGCCGAAGACAAGACCGTCGGGGGGACCCACCAGGCGGCGGGCCCCTGCAGTCGGCGGAGAAGCCGGCGACCAGAGGTACTGACGGCCGGGTCCTATGCCCGGCCAGATTACCATTGTATCCCTGGGGGGCAGGCCTATATAAACCCCCTAGGTCACCCCATGCACAGGGGTTGGCAGTTGGCTCCTTGGCAGAGGCCTCGACGAGCACTCACGACACCCACACACACACAGAGAGAGAGTGGAGCAAGGGCTAGCCTTGCCCTTCTTCCTCCTCCAGCCAAGAGGCTCAAGGAGCAAGCTTGTAGCCACCTGTTGAGATAGTGATCATGCGAAGACCCCGCAGAGCAGGACTAGGGGTGTTATCTCCTAGGAGAGCCTCGAACCTGGGTAAGATTCGCAAGCGTACGCGGTCTCGCTCACTCCCGCTTCTAGAGCCCGGCGACGTACTTTTGTCCCCATCAACGATAAGCCATCCCTTGGCATATGTCGCACGATACTCTCGACACCACAATTCTTTATCTATCTTCGCCAGTGCGGCCTTCAGACGAGTGATATACCCCTAGGCATCTTCAAGACGAGCTTCGAGTCGCAGCATGTTTAGAGCCACCGCGTCCTTCACAAGTGACTTGGTGGGATCTAGATCCGTCTCGATCTGATCAGTCTCTTCCTCAAAGTTATGACAGAATTCTACACAAGGAAGGAATAAAAGATTAGTTATGCCCTTGCATTCGAAGAGTCAGAGAAATTCACTCGGACAACGAGAGGTACCTTCAAGCATGCCATACATCGTTTTCGCGAAACACCCCAGATATTTCTCCAGCGCGTCCCTCTTCTGGGTGAGTTGGTCCACTTTGTCGGTCAGAGCTGTTTTCTCCGACTCAAAGGCACTCCCTTGGTCTTCCATCTTCTTGGCCCACTCGGTCCGTTACTTCTTAAGCTCTTCGACAGCAGTTTTCAGAGATGCATTTTCTTCTTCTAGCTTTCCAGATGAAGCCAACTTCACCTCAGCGGCTTCAGTCTTCTCCTTAGCCACCTTCTGAGCTCCTGCGAGTTCTTCATCCTTCTTCTCCAAGGCCTGCTTCATGGTGTCTAAAGAAACAACATTCCTGAGTCATGCTTGAAGTTGACGGTTTTCATTACGCACATCTGTTCTAGTGAAACTAATCGGCTCAAAGGACAGAAGAAAAGAACAACAGCACATTCAATCGACATGATTTACCTCCCATGGTCTTCACCTCTGTCTGAGCACAATCCAAGTTATTTTTGGTCAGTTCCAAGTCCAATTGGAGTTGGATCTTCTCCTTCTCTAGAGCAGCATATTGAGCCCCGAGCTCACAAGTTTTCTGAGATCAGCAAAGAATCGATTCAGTCGACGACAATAAAGAATTTCGGATATTACTCTACTTCTGAGTAGAGAAGAGCAAATCCAACTGCTACACAAAAACAATTCTAAGATCCCCGCCAAATCAAACATTCAACGGCGGTCTCGGGGACTACACCCAGTGGGTGCACTTAGCGTGCCCCCACTGGACCCATTTCCATTCGGCTTCATCCCGACTGATCCAAGTGAGGAGTAAAAAAAAGCGTTCTAAGACCCCCGCCGAATCAGCCATTCGACGGCGGTCTCGGGGACTACACCGAGTGGGTGCACTTAGCGTGCCCCCACTGGATCAATTTCCCACTCGGCACGGCCTGACCGGTCCGAGTGGAAGAACTACAGACCAAAAAACTACAGAGTGAATGCTGATATTCTACGTAAAAAGAAAACACCCAGTGGGTGTACAGAATCAAGACAGAATAAACCCAATCAGAAATCAACTTACGATAGCACTTACTCGGACATTCGCCTGGAGAGCTGTGCTGGCATCATAAGCCAACTTGCTGCTTTCATACACTTCCTTCAAATGCTGCATCATAAGACCGGCTTGAATCAAGGCTTCCTTGCTGGCCCCAGTCTGGTCTTCAGGGACGTGGTGCAGAGTGAACACAATCGACGCGGGAGTCAATGATGCAGTCAGAAGGATTGGCGCTTGAGATTGGCCAGTAGGTCCTGAAGCTGGAAGAGTCGACACCAAAGGCAAAGTGGTTGGCAACAGTGCAGTAGCGATGGTACCAACGCTAGACGAACCACCTCTCTCCTGAGGTGCAGCTGCAGGTGGTGCACGAGGTGTTCGGCTCGACGGCACTCTTCGAGCAAGGCCTCGGGGAGCTGCCGAGGTCATACCTGGGTCACCTGCGTCCTTCTGAGGCTCGTCTTCATCGTCATCAGCCAGATGGATGATGTCTGTTGGCACTGCAACCACTCGACAATGGCAACTCATTCAATTGTCGAGTCAACCACTGAAGCAAAACAAAGTGAAAGCTTAACGTACCTCGCCGAGAAGTTGCCACATCCGCAGTTTCCGCCTCCGCGTGCTCCTCGTCAACTTGCATAGGCGATGTTACCAAAGTAGCAGCTCTGGCGCAATTCACATTCGGTCAACAAAAGCATGAAGGTCTGCAGCAACAAAGATAGAAAGTGAAAAAGAAGAGCACTCACGTTGAAGCAACGGGCACGACAACCTTAATCCTAGGCAAGGCCTTCCGAGGCTTCGGTGGAACAGTCTTCGGCTGCTTTGTAGTCTTCTCAATCGGGTCAGGGGTTGCCTTCCGAGTGCGCTTGGGGTTCCTGACACTCGTCTCCGGGGCCTTGCTCTGGCTGGCGATCGTGTCTTGGTTCGCCTTGGTACGGCGCTTGATGCGAGGGGGCGACTCAACTTCATCGCTGTCATCAGAGTCATCGCTACCGTCTTCGCTATCGTCAGCATACTTGAAATCAGCACTCCCGCCCTCGCTCTCCGCTCCTTCAATGAGATGTTCCCCATTCGGCACAGGCAAATACAACTTCGTGAACGCCTGCAAAGCACAAGTATCAAAGTCAGTCGGTACTCAATTCAGTCGCATATTGAAAACAGAAGGCAATACACTTGACAAGTTATGTCTCACCTCCCCTGGAAGATGCTCGGCGTCAAAAGGCCGAATCCGTTTGGATCCACGCGGGTTGTTGCGGGCTCCGGTGATGCTCCTGAGCCACTGTGCCACAGTCTCCTCCTTGACTTCCTCTAGATGGGTTCAAGCAGTGTCGTCAGCACCTGAATACAGCCACATAGGGTGGTCTCGTGCTTGCAGAGGCTGGATGCGTCGACTGAGGAACACCTCCAATAGATCCAAGCCTTCCACTCCGCCCTTGATCAACTCAACTACGGCTTCCACCAAGATCCCCACCTCAGCTTTCTCCTCCTCCTCCACGGTCAGCGAGCGAGCTCCGCTGAGCCTCTCCAACGAGAAAGAGGGAAGGCCAGTCGGCGCACCAGGGGTCGGAATGTTAGTGCAATAAAACCAAGTCGACTGCCAACCCCTAACTGACTCGGGAAAGGTCATGGAAGGGAAGGCACTTCTACCTCTGACCTGGTCACCCAAACCCCCACACATCTGAATCACGTGGGTTTTCTCGTCACTCAGGTTGGCTTTGTTGACCGACTGGGGCCGGCAGGTGAAAATATGTTTGAATAACCCCCAATGGGGAGGGCATCCCAGGAAGTTTTCACACATCGAGACAAAGGCAGAAAGGCACGATATGGTATTCAAAGGAAAGTGATGGATTTGCGCTCTGAAGAAATTCAGGAAACCATGAAAGAATGGATGAGGAGGTAGAGAAAAACCTCTCTCAACGTGAGTGAGGAGGAGGACCCGTTCTCCATCGCGCGGCGCAGGCTTGATCTCCCCCTCCAGTAGCCCCAAGATCCAGGGGCCAGCAAGCCATCCGCGATGAGTCCCTCGAGCTCCTCCGTCGTAGCCGTCGAGGGCAGCCAATCGCCCTGGATCCAACCCGGTGGCAGAGTGTGCCGGGAGCTCGACACTTTCTTCCCCTTGGCCACCTTCTTGGCGCGCTCCAGTGCCTTCATCTTGTCCTTCGCCATCTCCGCGGTGGTCGTCGAAATCGAGCGGGCGGCGCGATGCTAGGGCAGAGGTAGCAGAGAGGCAGGATGGAGATGGGAAAAGAGAGGAACACTGTTGCAACCCTCAGCCGCATCGCCCTTTATATCCGCGCGCCCAAGTCACTGACTGGTGGGCCCGCAGGATCCCAGCGCATCCCGCAACCGGCGCCTGCTCGATACGTGGCGAAAAAAGAGGAGCAAAAATTGAGGATCCCTCCCCACTTGCCCCGCTTACCGCGTAGTAGTCAGCCGGCGCGCTTCTCCAAATTTTTGAATCCCACGAAATCCGGATCCAGCAAATCAATCGATTGCATCAGAGATATCCATATTCATTCGGGCCGAATCCAACGCTCGACGTCCTGCAGCTTGTTTCACTCGGACATTCAAGAAGCCAGAATCGATCAAGGCGATTAACGAAGGATTTAGCAGCTCATGTACCTTCAGACTCCTAAAGAAATGTCTCCGAGACATTGAGTCAGGGTAGAAGTCAGCTCCAATCCCTCTTCACTCGAACCTCGATCCATTCGGGGGCTAAATGATGATGACATGTACCTAGGGTAGGGTTCTAGGCCCGACCAACATACCCTACCCAAGGGCACTACCCAAAGAATCCAAGACCTACAAAGTTAAAAAGGAGGTACCTACTGGAATGACCACGGTGCACAAGTCACTCGACAGAAGTTCCACTCATTTATTCCACCTCCACTCGACCATCGTTATTCACTCGGAGATTCTGGTTTCACTCGAAGGCAGAAGGTCTAGAGTCACTCCGGGATGACAATGGTCAGGACACCAGTCCATCGCTATAAAGACCATTAAATATAGGCGTTACCAGTAACGCTCGCACCTTTTACTGTCTCATTGAACCCTTGCGTAACGGAGGTAGATGAGGGGTCAGCAGACTCTATATAAGCCACCCCTCCACTCCTTCACAAGGGTTCGCACCCCCTATAACCCAACACTCCATACAACAAAGCTCCCGCAGCACCCAGACGTAGGGCTATTACCTCCTCCGAGAGGGGCCTGAACTCGTAAATCCGAGTGTACAACTTCACCGTAGCTAGGCTCTGCCCTCACCTTCGTACCCCTAATCTCTACTGTCAGATCTGTTCCCACGACAGGGAGAGGGCCAGCAAGGAGATGAAGATGGACCGGGGGCTCCGCCTCCCTCGCCCTCTTATTGGCAGATGAAAGCCAACCGACGCCCTTCCACGTTCCGAGCGATGATGGCGCCACTGCATGCACCAAGCAGTTATCAAGTCGGGACAGTTGCCGAGGCGACGTGGGGAAGCGGAGGCGTCCGCGTCCCGTCAAGCGCCACGCATCAACCTGGCCCGCAGGTGATTGGGGCCCACGGCGCTTCACCCTTGCCCCTTGGCTTTGCCTCGAAGCCAGCCCGAGCGCGCCTCGGGCCCGGGGGCTACTGTCGGCGTTCTGGGAACTAGGGTACCCAAACTTGCCTTCCTGCGGCCCATGGCGTGGCTCCCTCAACGGCCTGGTACGGCCCATCTCCAAGACCACCAAGACAAGACCCTCGCGAGGGGCCAAGCCTCGCGAGGAGGACGACACCAAGACCTCCCGAGGGAGCGGCCTCCCCAGACGGCCTCCCGAGGAGCGGAGATTTCTATGCAGGTACCAAGCCTCATGAGGCTGCGATGACGTGAGCCATGACGACCAAGGCCAGACGGGCGCCAGCGGGCGCAGAGGAGGCAGTTTCCTCTTTGGTGCTAAGGAGGCAAGGACAGGCGTGGGTTCTCGAGGAATCCCCCAAAGGTTTCCATTCCAGTGCTACAAGACCAAGACCACAGGCTCGGCAAGGCGGAGGTCATCACCGAGCCCACTGCTACATCACGACCAGAAGCTTTGCAGGAGAAGACCACCTTTTGTCAGGATGGGATGTACTACTTGTCCCCTTTCGAATTGGCCGTTGTGGTATCCCTTCCCGCCAAAGTTTCGAGGGAAGAGGACCAAGGCCGCTATAAATATAGGTTAGCCACCACCATAGAGGGGGTCGACTCATTCTCACCCCAGAGCCCTCGCGAGGTTGTTCATCCTCTGTACTAGTTCATCCTCAACCCCTCGTGAGGCCAATCCACCACAAAGCAAGAGTAGGATTTTACACCGCAAGGTGGCCCGAACCTGGGTAAACTGCCGTGTTCATCTTTTTCCTTGCTCACACGAATCCGGTTAGGCTATGCTGTGGGGCGACGGGCCCTAGGCTTGAGAGGTTGAGATCTTCGCGCACGCCCCAGAGTTCGAACCTTCTTGGGTCTGTGGAGCCCTGAATCCGACATCGGTGTTTGTGAGGATGTGTCCGTTGTAGTTGCAAATGTTACTATCTTAACAGACTTTGTTATACTTGATATGCCCAAGGACGACAACATGTAGATTATCCTTGCTAGACCCTTTTTGAATACTGCAGGGGCTGTTATTGATTGCAACAAAAGCAAGGTCACTTTTCATATCAATGGTAATGAACACACGGTGCATTTTCTGAAGAAACAATTTCAAGTAAATGGTATTCATGTTATTGAAAAGACCGACAATTATTAGTGGAAGTTTTCAAATTCCTCTTCCTACTGTCAAAAAGAAATATGAAACACTTATTATTGGGGAGATGCATATCCCCGTTGAGGTAACCTAGTGTTATACGAAGATTCTTCGGTTTCATGTTAATCAAAAATAGTTTGTTAATAAGACTTGATCAACCTTATTAATGGATTCTTTTTGAGAGACATGTGGTCGATTAATTTAGTAAGCACAACCTACTGTATTCATTTTTTTCTGTTATTTTTAGTTAAATGCAATAAAATGCCATGACTATCCTATTTTCTGAATTATCCGTGCAATAAAAAAGTGCCCAAAGATGGAAGTGCTCAAAATGATCTGAAATGTTTACATGAATTTTTATAGAATATTTAAGAATTTTGGTACTGGAAACACCCTAGGGGATGCCCTAGGTGCCCACGAGGCACCAGGGCGCGCCCTGGTGGCTTGTGCGCCCCACAGGGACCCCCTCACTTATCCCTTCAGCCCACTTCGTCTCTTACCTCTAGCAAAAATTCCTGGTAGCTCTCTCTCGCATGCGTTCTTGCTCCCAAACTTGAGATTTTCGATATCTTTGCTCGTAGCTCCGTTTCCGAAACTGTTTTGGGGGATTGCTACTTGGTATGTGACTCCTCCATTGCTCCATCTAGTTTTTGCTCTAGTGGATTATATTTTGCATAATTAGCTGCTTGATGACCTACAAGTATAGGGGATCAATTGTAGTCCTTTCGATAAGTAAGAGTGTGGAACCCAACGAGGAGCAGAAGGAAATGACAAGCGGTTTTTAGCAAGGTATTTTCTGTAGGCACTGAAATTATCGGTAACAGATAGTTTGGTAGTAAGATAATTCATAATGGGTAACAAGTAACAAATGTAACAAAGTTGCAGCAAGGTGGCCCAATCCTTTTTGTAGCAAAGGATAAGCATGGACGAACTCTTATATAAAGCAAAGTGCTCCCGAGGACACATGGGAATTATTGTCAAGCTAGTTTTCATCATGCTCATATGATTCGCGTTCGTTACTTTGATAATTTGACATGTGAGTGGACTGGTGCTTGGGTGTTGTCCTTACTTGGACAAGCCTCCCACTTATGATTAACCCCTCTCGCAAGCATCCGCAACTACGGAAGAAGAATTAAGATAAATCTAACCATAGCATGAAACATGTGGATCCAAATAAGCCCCTTACGATGCAATGCATAAACTAGGGTTTAAGCTTCTGTCACTCTAGCAACCCATCATCTAGTTATTACTTCCCAATGCCTTCCCCTAGGCCCAAATCATGGTGAAGTGTCTTGTAGTTGACGTTCACATATCACCACTAGAGGAAAGACAACATATATCTCATCAAAATATCGAACGAATACCAAATTCACATGATTACTTATAACAAGACTTCTTCCATGTCCTCAGGAACAAAGGTAACTACTCACAAAGCATGCTCATGTTCAAGATCAGAGGAGTATTGAATATCATCAAGGATCTGAACATATGATCTTCCACCAAATAAACCAACTAGCATCAACTACGAAGAGTAATCAACACTACTAGCAACCCACAACTACCAATATGAGGTTTTGAGGCAAAGATTGAATACAAGAGATCAACTAGGGTTTGAGAGGAGATGGTGCTGGTGAAGATGTTGATGAAGATTGGTCCTCTCACGGTGAGAGGATCGATGGTGATGACAATGGCTTCGATTTCCCCCTCTCGGAGGGAAGTTTCCCGGCAGAATCGCTCTGCCGGAGCCCTAGATTGCTTCTGCTCAGGTTCCGCCTCGAGACGGTGGCGCTTCGTCCTGAAAGTTTCCTTATGATTTTTTCTAGTTCAAAACCCTCCATATAGCAGAAGATGGACACCGGGGGCTAACCAGGGGGCCCACAAGCTTGGGAGGCACGCCCTGGGGGGGGGGGGTAGGGTGTGCCCCCCAGACTTGTGGCCACCTGGTGGGTCCCCCTCTGTTATTTCTTCGCCCAATATTTTTTATATATTCCAAAATAATTCTCCGTAAAGTTTCAGGACATTTGGAGTTGTGCAGAATAGGTATCTCAGATTTGCTCCTTTCCGGTCTAGAATTCCAACTGCCGGCATTCTCCCTCTTCATGTAAACCTTGTAAAATAAGAGAGAAAAGGCATAATAATTGTATCTTAAAGTGAAATAACAGCCCATAATGCAATAAATATCAACATAAAAACATGATGCAAAATGGACGTATCAACTCCCCCAAGCTTAGACCTCGCTTGTCCCCAAGCGAAAGCTGAAATCGATAATCATGTCCACATGTTTAGAGATAGAGGTGTCGATAAAATAAAATACAAACATGAGGGCATCATGATCATCTTTAGAACATCAATATATTGTCATATAACATCTTATGCCAAAGTGATAATTCATTCACAAATTAAAGTATAGACCAAAAAATTTATTGAAAACTAACAAACTATGATCTCGGTCATTGAAGCAATTGCAAGTTATCATAACATCGGAAAGAGTCAATGTAAGAGCTTTTATTTAGCAAGTTCACATACTCAACCATCATTTAATCTTTCATAATCGCTAACACTCACGCGATACCTATGAGATCAAAGCTTCAATCAGACACATAGGAAGATAGGGGCTTATAGTTTCGCCTCCCAACCATTTACCTCAAGGGTAACATCAACAATAATAATTTATGATCACCTACATCTGAGTGGATATATATGTCTGTATCTTTCCCCAACACACGGTGCTTGCCAAAAAGAGAAAATATAAAAGGAATGGTGAAGACCACCATGACTCTTGTATGAAGGTAGAAAGTAAAAGTAAAAGATAGGCCCTTCGCAGAGGGAAGCAGAGGTTTTCATGCGCTTTTATGTGGATGCATGAAATCTTAATGCAAAAGAACATCACTTTATATGGCCGCTTGTGATAGAGAACTTTATTATGCAGTCCGTCGCTTTTATTTCTTCCCCATCACAAGTTCGTATAAAGTTTATTTTCCTCACACTAAAAGATCATACATATTTAGAGAGCACTTTTTATTGCTTGCACCGATGACAACTTACTTGAAGGATCTTACTCAATCCATAGGTAGATATAGTGGACTCTCATGGCAAAACTGGGTTAAGGGTTTTTGGATGCACAAGCAGTATCTCTACTTAGTGCGGAATTTTTGGCTAGCATAGGATGAGAAGCAAGCTCAACATGTTGGAGGATCCATGACAATATAACTTCTATTCGGATATAAGGACACATAACACATTATGTTGTCTTCCTTGTCCAACATCAACTTTTTAGCATACAATATTTTAATGAGTGCTCACAATTAGAAAAGATGTCCAAGATGGTGTATTTATATGTGAGACCTCTCTTTCTTTGTTACTTCCTATTAATTGCAACAATGACCAATACTATGTTTGTCAACCCTCAACAAATTTCATGCATCATACTTCTTATATGTGAAGTCATCACTCCCCATAAGATTATTATATAATCTTTTATTTCTTTTATTCTTTTATTTTTCCAAGATCAAAGCAAGAAAGCAAAGACCTTAACTCAAAACTAATCTTTATTAGATAACTCTCGCACTCGATTACATAGATAGAACACAAAGCAAAACTCAAAGACTAGATCATACTAAAACTTTTATTCTACTAGACCAAGATTTAATCAAAAGGATCGAACTAAGATAAACAATAAAGATAAAGATATGGTGGTGATACGATACCGGGGCACCTCCCCCAAGCTTGACATAAGCCAAGGGGAGTGCCCATACCCATGTACTCAAGTCTCCTTCTTCGGAGGTGGTGGTGCGATGTTCTTGGCAATGATGCCCCTCAGGATGCGATTTTCCTCCTCGAGCCTATTGACTTGCTGTTTGAGATCCATAATCTCCTTATGTAGCTTTTCGGTGATAGTTAAAGCACCCTCCACCCACAGATGCATCCTTGCTGCAGAGGAGGAAGCAGCACTCTTTTTCAAGTTATTGTAATATATAAATTTAGCACCGGGGGGTTTGACCGAATTTGGGAGGACCGAGTCATCGAGTTCCACATGCATGGCTCCAGGTTGAGGGAGAGAGGTGACTTCTTGATCCTCCTCCATGGCATCCACTCTTTTCAGGTCAGCTTCCATCTCTTCCTCCGTTGACCACCCAAAGGGATTAGCTTCGTTGTATGCTCTTTGATCCGGTGTTGGGTGAGAGACCCGACTCTCCCCAACTGACTCTTGCGAAGACATCTTGCTCTAAATCTGCTGCAGAAATAGCTCGAAACAAGAACAGAGGATATTGTCGTGATACGGTGGTCAAAACCTTCGGGAGATTATATAATGAATTTTTACCATGCAAATCAAGTATTCTGAGAGAAAACAGAGTGGAGGAGGTACACGAGGTGGCCACAAGCTTGGGAGGCGCGCCCAGGGGGTAGGGCACGCCCCCAGGCTTGTCGCCTGCTCATGCACTTTTCGGACTACTTCTTATTTTCCTAAATTTTTAAATATTCCAAAATGGAGTAAAATTGCTTTTGGAAAAACTTTTGGAGTCGGTTTACTTACCATATCACATACCTATTCCCTTTTAGGGTTCCGGAGCATTCTAGAAGGTTTCCTTTATTTACTCCTCCGGTGTTATGGTATGAATAATATTAGTTTCAACATTTATGGGCGTACCTTAGATTTGATGTTTTATTATTTGCCCATTCACCAGCTCCGGGTTATTGCCCTCGGCATTGTTAATCTTGATGGCACCGGAACGATAAACTTCTTCGATAATGTAAGGACCTTCCCATTTAGAGAGAAGTTTTCCTGCAAAAAATCTTAAACGAGAATTGTGTAGCAAGACATGGTCACCTACATTAAATTCTCGCTTTTGTATTCTTTTATCATGCCATCTTTTAACCTTTGCTTTAAACAACTTGGCATTTTCATAGGCTTGGGTTCTCCATTCACCTGGTGAGCTAATGTCAAATAACCTCTTCTCACCGGCAAGTTTGAAATCATAGTTGAGTTCTTTAATTGCCCAATAAGCTTTATGTTCCAATTCAAGAGGTAAGTGACATGCTTTCCCATAAACCATTTTATATGGAGACATACCCATAGGATTTTTATAAGCAGTTCTATAAGCCCATAATGCATCATCAAGTTTCTTAGACCAATTCTTCATAGATCTATTAACAGTCTTTTGCAAGATCAATTTTATTTCTCTATTACTTAATTCTACTTGACCACTAGACTGAGGATGATATGAGATGCAATTCTATGGTTAACATCATACTTAGCAAGCAATTTACAGAAAGAACCATGAATAAAGTATGAACCACCATCAGTCATTAAATATCTAGGGACTCCAAACCTCGGGAAAATAACTTCTTTAAGCATTTTAATGGAAGTGTTATGATTAGCACTACTAGTTGGAATAGCTTCTACCCACTTAGTAACATAATCAACAACAAACAAAATATTTGTATACCCATTAGAGGAAGGAAAAGGTCCCATATAATCAAATCCCCAAACATCAAATGGTTCAATAACAAGTGAATAATTCATAGGCATTTCATGACGTCTACTTATGTTACCAATTATTTGGCATTCATCACAAGACAAGACAAACTTATGAGCATATTTGAAGAGAGTAGGCCAATAAAAACCAGATTGTAATACCTTGTGTGCAGTTCTATCTCAACATGGTGTCCTCCGTAAGCCTCGGAGTGACACTTGCATAGGATTTGTTCCTGTTCATGCTCAGGTACACAACGTCTAATAACACCATCTACTCCTTCTTTATAAAGGTGTGGGTCATCCCAGAAGTAATGTCTTAAATCATAGAAAAACTTTTTCTTTTGTTGGTATGTGAAACTAGGTGGTATAAATTTAACAACTATAAAATTAGCATAGTCTGCATACCATGGGGTACTACGAGAAGCATTTATGACAGCCAGTTGTTCATGAGGAAAGCTATCATCAATAGGTAGTTGTCGGAGTTCTGGGAACCAGGGTACCCAGACTTGCCTGCCTACGGCCCACGGCGTGGCTCCATCGACGGCCTGGTACGGCCCATCTACAAGACCGCCAAGGCAAGACCCTCGCGAGGGGCCAAGCCTCGTGAGGTGGACGACACCAAGACCTCCCGAGGGAGTGGCCTCCCCAGGCGGCCTCTCGAGGAGCGGAGATTTCTATGCAGGTACCCAGCCTCATGAGGCTACCATGACGCAAGCCATGACGACCAAGGCAGGCGGGCGCCAGCGGGCGCAGAGAAGGCAGTTTCCTCTTTGGTGCTAAGGAGGCAAGGACAGGCGTGGGTTCTCGAGGAATCTGGCAAAGGTTTCCATTCCGGTGCAACGAGACCAAGGCCGCCAATGCGGCAGGACGGATGTCATCGCCGAGCCCACCACTACGTCACGACCAGAAGCTTTGCAGGCGAAGACCACCTTTCGTCAGGATAAGATGTACTACTTGTCCCCTTTAAAATTGGCCACTATGGCATCCCTTCCCGCCTACGTTTTGGGGGAAGAGGACCGAGGTCACTATAAATATAGGTTAGCCACCACCGTAGAGAGGGATCAGATCCTTTCCACCCTCACCAACATAGCCCTTGCGAGGTTGTTCATCCCTTGTACTAGTTCATCCTCAGCCCCTCGTGAGGCTAATCCACCACAAAGCAGGAGTAGGGTCTTACACCGCAAGGTGGCCCGAACCTGGGTAAACTGCCGTGTTCATCTTCTTCCTTGTTCGTGTGAATTGAGCTAGGCCGTGGGTCGACGGGCTGGTAGGCTGGATAGGTTGAGTTCTTCTCATACGCCCCAGAGTTTGAACCTTTCTTGGGTCTGCGGAGCCTTGAATCCGACATTTGGCGCGCTAGGTAGGGGCGTGTCGAAGCCTCTCTTCCATCGTTCGCTCCGCCCCCGTTCTGTCGTTCCTACGGCCGACGCTCGCCGTGTCCGTGGGGAGCATCGGGACGCTCGTGTCGCTCAGACGGCACCCATGGGCAATGGCGCTCCTCGCTGCTCCACCTCCCCGGTGGCTAACGCCGCCACCGACCCCGCTGCCCGCGATGAGCAGGATTCGTCGCTGCCACCGTCCATGCGACGCGACGGCCATACCGCAACTCCATCACCCACTCCAGCCACGGCGTCGTCTTCTCATGCTCGTCGCGGGCAAGCGAACACACAGGCTGCGCTGCTCATGGCGCGTGAGCTTCTGCGTTACCATCTGGCCAACGACCTCTACGACGGCTGGCTCGGCTGCATCGCCGAGCTCGTCAACGCCACCGATGAGGCCCCTGCACCGTCCCGTTTGCCTCGTCCCCCGCCGTCTCTGGCGGGCAATGTGGCTCACGACGCGCCCCCTCCTCCTCCTCTGCATGGCGTGGAACCCGAGCCCAGGCGTGAGGCACCCCAATGCGACCCGCCGCGCAGGGCGCCGGTGCGCGATGAAGAAAGCTGCCAGGTGGTGCAGTGGCCCCAAGGAGAAGCGCGCGCGCTTCCAGCGCCGCCGCGTCAAGACCGCGTGCCACCAGAGGCGGTGGCGCGCGGGCGCCAAGACCAAGCTCCACCCATGCGACCGGCCCCTATGAGTGCGGCAGGCTACCGTGCTTTCACCCCGGAGCTGCGCCGCGTTGTTTGGCCCGGCAAGTTCAAGCCGGATCTACCTCCACGCTACGACGGCACTCCTGAGCCCGCAGAATTTTATCCAGCTCTACGAATAGGAACGACAAGGTCATGGCGAACTGGTTCCCCATGGCCCTCAAGGATGGCGCACGTTCTTGGCTCCTGAACCTCCCGATGGGGTCGATCTCATCCTGGGATGAGCTACGCGAGCGCTTGGTCGCTAACTTCCAGGGCACTCATGACCGCGCTCCTGCAGTGGGCGACCTGCGGTGCATAAAGCAGCAGCTGGGCGAAACCTTGCACAAGTACATACAGCGCTTCATGAACGTTCGCCTCAAGATCCCAAAGGTGTCGGATGAGGCCATCATTTTGGCGTTCTCTGAGGGCGTCCGGGATGTCAAAATGAAGGAGGAGCTCGCCATACATGAGGACTTGTGTTCGGCTCTGTAGATGTTCAACATGGCCGCCAGGTGCGCGAGGGCAGATGAAGGTCGCCTTTCCCTCCTGGAGCTTCCGGAGGTCGATCCTGAAGACAAGAAGGCCAAGGCTAAGGAGGTAAAGCGCAAGGGCCCCGCTGTGCTTGCGGCTGAACCTGAGATGAAGCGCGACTGTGACCACGGCGAATCCTCCAGGGCAACCGCCCATTCTGCGTCTTCTGCAACGTCCACAGCCACAACACCAAGGACTGCCAGGAGCTCAGGGCAATCCGCGATGGGCGCCTTGGCCGCCATCCCGAGCGCAGCGACCGCGGCGAGGCTGCGGTGGTGTCCACTGGGACAACCGCGACCCCCGCCAGAACTGGCGCGACCAACCCCGTGAGGACCGCTGGCAGGGCCAGCCTCGTGATGGCCCCTAGTGAGACCAGCCTCGTGAGGACCATCCTCAGGGCAATGCCGGCCTCCCTTCGCTGCCGCCACCACCAAGGAGAAACAACGACAACCGCCAAGATGATGGGGCTGGGGGCTTCCAAGAGCCTCGTGCGATCACCTGCATCCTGGGTGGTGCTCAGGCTCCCGCCTCCCATCGCATCTTCAAGCAGTTCGCTCGTGAGGTGAACGTGGCCCTCCCCAAGCTCTAGGCGTCGCGTCCCCTCAGGTGGTCCAAGCACGCCATCACCTTCGACTCCATGGACCAACTCAAGTGCTCAGCCGCCGCTGGCGCGCTCCCGATGCTCTGCACGCCAACCATCAGCAACGTCCTCGTCACCAAAACCCTCATCGACGGTGGCGCTGGGCTCAACGTTCTTTCCGTCGAGACGTTTGAGACGCTCCAAGTGCCCTACGACCAGCTTCTGCCTACCAAGGCTTTCTCAGGAGTGACCGGTGGCTCCACCGTTCCCATAGGGTAGATCCGCCTCCCTGTCACCTTCGGCAAGCGTGACAACTAACACACCGAGGTCATCGACTTCGACGTCGCCCACATCGGCCTCCCATACAATTCCATCCTCGGGTATCCGGCCCTCGCCAAGTTCATGGCAGCAACTCACCACGGCTACAATGTCCTCAAAATGCCAGGAAGTGGCGGTATCATCACGGTCGCCTGTGACGAAAAGGATGCGGTGTGCTCCCTCAAGCGCGCCTATCAGGCTGCGGCGATCGAGAACTCTGATGACGAGGGTGCCGTCCTGCCTCCTGAGGCCGTCCCCAAGAAGAAGAAGCAGCTCCTCCCCAAGGGCCGTCAGGAAGCTGAGCCGCCTGTTGGTCGTGCCTCAGGCCCCGCACCCACTGCTGGGGCGCCTTCCCCTCTCGCATAGGAAGGCGCGCCCGGCACCCCCCTCAGGACGGGCTCGGGGGCTCTCATCTGGAGGGCCTCTGACCTGACCAGCGCGACTAGGGAGGCGTTCGGGCACCACATGGAGGCGTGCTTCAACGCGCGCCTCTATGAGCAAGGCGCAAGGCGCCAGGCGCTAGGCGCTCAGGAGTTCATCACCAAGGCAATCGAGGAGCTTCAGGAGGCGCGAGCCATGCGTGGCGAGCGTCGCCCCGCACCATCGGGTGCAGCCACGGCCCCTGACATGGGTGGCGAGCTGCGCGTCTGCGTCAACATCCCAGGTCTCAACAAGGCCGCTTCGCAGGACCTCTTCTGGCCGTCCCACGTCAGCTGGAGTGGGGGCTACCCCTGCAGCTACATCCGCATGCCGTTCGGCTTGCTAAACATGGACACCTCTCACCAGCGGTTCATGCAGGGAGCCTTGGCGGCCCACGAGGCAAGGCACCAGGCAGTCCTGGCAGAGGAGGTGCCGGACCCTCACGATCCTTCCGGGCCTCCAGAGCCTCCCGAGCCTCAGGAGCTGGCCGACTCGTGAGGAACGTTCTCTGTAGCACACGTCTTCAGCTACTCCAACGGCTCTACAACGATGGTGCCAGGTGACTTTTTGGTTTGTTCAACTTAGGGCGCCCCTCAGGCTGCACCATCCTTAGGCTGCTGGGGCCCGTCCTCGCAGCTTCGTCATTTCGATTTATGTACTCTGGACCAGTTATGCCTGCTTGACCTATTATGGTTGTTAACATTACCCAACGATCCGTCATCTCTGGAATCGCCTCTGCGAGCCCCGCGCGTTTGCAGCTCTCCCCTTGAACGTCCCATGCGAGGGGGCTACCGGCACGGCGCCTGTGCTCGGGTCTGTCCCTGTAGCGCTGATAAATCTAAGAGACTGTGCTCTGGCTCACGGGCCGGCCCCATGTACGTCACCTCACCAGGTCCTTAGTGCCGTCGTCTTCTCACGGAACGACCACGAGCAGACCAGCAAGCATGCGTTACCCCTTGTGTCTCGTGACTAACTAACCCGCAGGGGCTTCAGGAGACAAGGCATCGCGATCACGATGCTCCAGCTTCGGCATTTTGCAAAGGCTAAGTAAAAGTTGCCCTAAATTCCGTGCGACGACGGGTATGGCATTTACCAAGCACCTCCGCGAGGTGGGCCATTCCTCTTTTATGCAAATCGCTTGCACATTAAAAGGGGGCCCCTGAGCATCGCGTCTCACTAGCTCTTACCGGCTCTCGAGCCCTCACCCCCTGGCCTTGACCACGGCATCGCGACCTGGCATACCAGCGGCGGCTGAGCTCCGCTCCAAGGCTAGGTCCTGAGGACGTAGAGCATTATGATGAGCAAAGGGAGGGGAACCACCAGTCTCGTGGGGGAACACAGGGAAAAGGGCATGACCAATCAGCGCTAGTGTTTGCTCGACCACTTCCAAGAGTATGATAGGCATCAGTCCCCTCACGCACCTCTAGCGGGGGCTTATTCTAATCCATTGCAGAGCAGGGGACATGCACAAGGTTGGGAGCTCCAGGGAAGCTCGCCTCCGCGGTGAAGGAATCACCGTGGAACGCAACCTCGCCAAGCTAAGTTATCTTGCGCACACCAGCATGAGCTCTACCACTAACATTTCATCCTTTCACAACCTCGCTCGGGCAAGGGACCCCCCTTTTTAATCTTTCGATAGTCGCTTGAGCACCAAGGGGGACCTCCTGGGCACCACGCCTCAGGGCCTCTTACCGGACCTCGGGTCGCTCACCTCCTGGCCTTGCACACGGCATCGCGACCTGGCATACCAGTGACGACTGAAGCCCACCTGGGGACTGGGTCCTGCCGACGCAGAGCAAGACGCTGTCGCGAGATAAAAAAGGGGACCAATGCCCAAACAAGTAACGCGAGTATAACCGAAAGCATGAGCCAAAAATGTTAAAATAAAGGCACAAGCACCATGGCTCTTACATGCCCCCTCGGGGCCCTTCATGATTTTTGCACAGGAATGAAACAAAGGAAAAGATCTCCCGAGGATCGCGGCCCAGGCAGCATCGCCCGCGACGTTGGGTTGGCACCATTCCTGCCCTAAGCCCGGGCGCGGTGACGCGGCAGCTCGTAGCAGTCGTTGTCGCTCGAGCTTGGTCTGGAGGAAGCGCTGCTGCTGCCGGAGGAATCACGGACAAGGCTAAGGGCAAGTTCACCGCCAGGGGCTTCGTCGCTTCGCCGGCCAGTTGGGGGGTCGCTGTCTCGATCACCTCCCCTGGGGCAGCACTCCAGACGTCGGCCATCCTCTCCAAAGACTTTGAAGAAGAGCGTCGACGCCCCGTCGTACTCAAAGTGGATGGCATGCTTCCCCTCCGAGTTGCAGACGCGGGCAATCGCGCCCCATCCCTGGGTCACGAAGACATCACCGGAGTAGACGGCCTCGACCTCCGCCTCTGAAGCTTGGCTGCAGCAGCCGTCGTGCTGCAGCCACAGCTCGACAGGCCCCTTCGGCGGTATCTCTCTTGTCAGGGACCACGGGAGCCGGATCCACGTGCGTGGCGGCATTGCCGTCCACACCACAAACTCGCGGGCCATGCTATATGCATGGGCTTGCAGCAAGGTGGTCGCACGGCCATCTCTTGTTCTTCCCCATGACTCCGTCCCCCGCGACTCCAGCAGCTGCTCCCGCGGGGGGGGGGGGGCAATGCGCACGAACATCTGCGTTGACAGGGAAACTCGGGGGGCGGGGGGCGTTTGTGCCAGGGTCGCACCTCCGAGGGCGCTGCAGTGGCCCCACGAGGGCAGCTGTGTCTTTTCTTCGGCAGGAGCAACTCCGGTTCCACCTGAGGGGCCTTTCCCTTCTCGGCGGCTGAGAACCTCCTCACTGGCGCCATGGATGCCCTGGTGAGATGGCGGCACGGCGAAGAAGAAGAAGGAGCGAGTAGCAAGAAGATGAAGATGGGCTGGGGGCTCCACCCCCCCTTCCCCCATTTATAGCCGGAGGAAGGCTGACCGCTAGCCTCTCGCGTTCCAAGCAATGATGGCACGGTAGCGAGTGCCAGTTTTTTGTCAGCCTGGGCAGTTGTTGAGGCGGCATGGGGAAGCGAAGACGCCCATGTCCCGTCAAGTGCCACGCGTCAGCCTGGCCCGCAGGCAATTGGGGCCCGCGGCGCTTCTCCCTTGCCCCTTGGCTTCGCCTCGAAGCCAAGTCCGAGTGCGCCTTGGGCCCGGGGGCTACTGTTGGTGTTCTGGGAACCAGGGTAACCAGACTTGCATGCCTGTGGCTTATGGCGTGGCTCCATCGGTGGCCTGGTACGGCCCATCTACAAGACTGCCAAGGCAAGACCCTCGCGAGGGGCCAAGCCTCGCGAGACGGACGACACCAAGACCTCCCAAGGGAGCGGCCTCCCTAGGTGGCCTCCCGAGGAGCGGAGATTTCTATGCAGGTACCCAGCCTCATGAGGCTACCATGACGCAAGCCATGATGACCAAGGCAGGCGAGCGCTAGCAGGAGCAGAGAAGGTAGTTTCCTCTTTGGTGCTAAGGAGGCAAGGACATGCGTGGGTTCCCGAGGAATATGGCAAAGGTTTCCATTCCGGTGCAACAAGACCAAGGTCGCCAGCGCAGCAGGATGGATGTCATCTCCGAGCCCACCGCTGCGTCACGACCAGAAGCTTTGCAGGCAAAGACCACCTTTTGTCAGGATAAGATGTACTACTTGTCCCCTTTCAAATTGGCCACTGTGGGATCCCTTCCCGCCTATGTTTTCGGGGAAGAGGGCCGAGGCCACTATAAATATAGGTTAGCCACCACCGTAGAGAGGGATCGGATCCTTTCCACCCTCACCAACATAGCCCTCGCGAGGCTATTCATCCCTTATACTAGTTCATCGCCAGCCCCTCGTGAGGCCAATCCACCACAAAGCAGGAGTAGGGTCTTACACCGCAAGGTGGCCCGAACCTGGGTAAACTGCCATGTTCATCTTCTTCCTTATTCGTGTGAATCGAGCTAGGCCGTGGGTCGATGGGCTGGTAGGCTGGATAGGTTGAGTTCTTCACACACGCCCCAGAGTTCGAACCTTTCTTGGGTCTGCGGAGCCCTGAATCCGACAGTAGTGGGTCATCAAGAATATTTTCTAGCTTAGACAAGTTGTCTGCTACAGGGTTCTCAGCTCCTTTCCTATCAGTAATATGTAAATCAAATTCTTGTAGCAAGACAACCCACCTAATGAGTCTAGGTTTAGCATCTTTCTTTTCCATAAGGTATTTAATAGCAGCATGATCAGTGTGAACAATTACTTTGGAATCAACAATGTAAGATCTAAATTGATCAGAAGCGAACACAACTGCTAGAAATTCTTTTTTGGTAGTAGCATAATTTCTTTGAACACTGTCTAGAGTTTTGCTAGCATAATGGATAACATTTAATTTCTTATCAACTCTTTCTCCTAGAACAGCACCAATAACATAATCACTATCATCACACATAATTTCAAAGGGTAGGTTCCAATCAGGTGGTTGAACAATAGGTGCAGAAATTAAGGCTTTCTTAAGGATTTCAAATGCTTCTACACAATCATCATCAAAAACAAATGGAGCATCTTTTTGCAAAAGATTAGTGAGAGGCCTAGAAATTTTAGAGAAGTCTTTAATAAATCTTCTATAGAAACCAACATGACCAAGGAAACTTCTTATACCTTTGATATCCTTGGGACATGGCATTTTTTCAATTGCATCGACTTTAGCTTTATCAACTTCAATACCTTGTTCGGAGATTTTATACCCTAAGACAATACCTTCATTAACCATAAGGTGACACTTCTCCTAATTCAAGACAAGATTAGTTTCTTCACATCTCTGCAAAACTCGATCAACGTTGCTTAAGCAATCATCAAAAGAAGTTCCGTATACGGGAAAATCATCACTGAAAACGTCAACAATCTTTTCACAAAAGTCAGAGAATATAGCAGCCATACATCTTTGAAAGGTAGCAGGTGCATTGCATAAACCAAAAGGCACACGTCTATAAGCAAAAGTACCAAAAGGTCATGTAAAAGTATTTTTTTCTTGATCCTCTTGTGACACAGGTATTTGGGAAAAACAAGAGTATCCATCTAAAAATCAGAAATGTGTATGTTTTGAGAGTCTTTCTAGCATTTGATCATTGAAAGGGAGAGGATAATTATCTTTCCTAGTAGCTTTGTTTAGTTTTCTAAAATCAATTACCATTCTATAACCTGTGATAATTCTTTGTGGAATCAATTCATTTTTATCATTAGGAACAACAGTGATACCTCCCTTCTTAGGGACACAATGAACATGACTTACCCATCTACTATCAGCTATAGGATAGATTATAGCTGCTTACAGAAGCTTTAATATTTCATTTCTTACCACTTCTTTCATCTTTGGATTTAACTGTCGCTGGTGATCAACAACTGGTTTAGCATCAGGTTCCATATTAATTTTATGTTGACATAGAGTGGGACTAATGCCCTTAAGATCATCAAGAGTATATCCAATAGCGGCACAGTGCTTCCTCAGAGTTTTCAATAATCTCTTTTCTTCATGCTCTGAAAGGTTAGCACTAATAATAATAGGATATATTTTCTTTTCATCAAGATAATCATATTCCAAAGTATCAGGTAATTGTTTGAGCTCAAACACAGGATCACTCTTGGGTGGAAGAGGATCTCCAAGAGTCTCAACAGGCAAGTTGTGTTTCAAAACATGCATCTGTGTAAATAATTTCTCATCTATTTCATTTCTTTCATTCATATGCATGTCATTTTCATGGTGTAGCAAATATTGTTCTAAAGGATCAGCAGAAGGCACGGCAATAGAAGGAAGACCAATAATTTCATCCTTACTAGGTAATTCTTTATCACGTCATTGTCTACGAAATTTGGAGAAATTAAACTCATAAGACACATCACCAAAACTTACACAAATAATTTCTTTCTCACAACCTATCTTAGCATTAACAATGTTTAAGAAAGGTCTACCAAATATAATGGGACAAAAATCATCTTGTAGGGAACCAAGAACTAGAAAATCAGTAGGGTATTTTATTTTCCCACACAAGACTTCAACATCTCTAACAATCCCAAGTGGTGTAATAGTATCTCTATTGGAAAGCTTAATAGTAACATAATATCTTCTATCTCAGCAGGTGCAATATCATTCATAATCTCTTGATATAGAGTCAAGCCCATATTTAGTGCTAAAATTATTAAAAGCATTGGTATCCATAAAAGATTTAGCACAATCAAACTCAAGCTTTATACCTGACTCCTTACCTTCATCGAGCTCCAACTTACTTGGACCGGTGCTTGGATGTTGTCCTTACTTGGACAAGCCTCCCACTTATGATTAACCCCCTCTTGCAAGCATCCACAACAATGAAAGAAGAATTAAGATAAATCTAACCATAGCATGAAACATGTGGATGCAAATCAGCCCCCTACGAAGCAACGCACAAACTAGGGTTTAAGCTTCTGTCACTCTAGCAACCCATCATCTAGTTATTACTTCTCAATGCCTTCCCCAAGGCCCAAATCATGGTGAAGTTTCATGTAGTCAACGTTCACATAACACCATTAGAGGAAAGACAACATACATCTCATCAAAATATCAAACGAATACCAAATTCACATGATCTATTATATAATTAAGACAAGAGGCAAACAAGCCATCACGTTAATCCACATATGTTAAAAATATTTGATGCGTTGATCTAAATTACAAGGGCCGAGATTAAAAGATTTTAAGAGTTACGTACAACAATATAGAGGTGCATACATATGTTTTGTTGACACGCTCAACATATGGATATATAGGTTTCATCGGACTGTGCATATGTTGAGCGTGGCAAGCAGAATTGGTGTCCGACCAGAGTTATAATTAGTACACGAAAAAAAGGAATTACATGTACGGCTGCATAGAGCAACCGAGTTGCACACGTTAAAAAAATGCACAGTCCAGGTGCGGGTTGCACATGTTCCAAAAAGCAGGGCCCAAGATGCATGCGTTGAAGAAAAAGTCTGGGCTGATAGCACATGTTCATGACGTCATGGATTGCATCAGCAAATTACTTTTTACATCACATCCTTGCACGTGCTAACAGTTTTGATTATCCATAGCCACAAACTCAGACTGTCTTTCTTATTAATATTTCACTAATCCACTGATTATTTACAGTTGAGATTAAAAGTTCCCTCCATTTTTAAATATATGTTTTTTTTTTAGATTCCATTACGGACTAACATACGGATGTATATAGACATGTTTTAGAGTGTAGATTCACTCATTTTACTCCGTATGTAATTTATAGTGAAATCTCTAAAAAGACTTACATTTAGGAACGAAGATAGTAGAAAATTTACATACATACAAATCTATAATCCGTGTTACATGTTCTACACCACCATATGCCATCACGTAATTATACAAATTATGATGTACTAGAACACCTACCAGCACGTACTAATGCAAATCGTTATGTACTTGGACACCTATGCTTTTTGGCCAAGAAGGACTAACAATCAATATCCATGAAACTATCACGTGTCATATACCTAACACAATGAGTGTATATATAAAAAAGATATCTAACAAGCAGTTTGAATAAAAAAATATCTAACAAGCAGTTTGAATACACAATTTAATACAAACTGAAATATAAAAATATTAATACTCCAATTTAAAAAAAAATCTAACAAGTAGTTTGAATACAAATAATACAAAAGTGAAATATAACGATATTATACTCCGATTTTGATTCAATAAAAAAAGAAGTCATTATAAAAATATGAAAACAAGTAATAAGAACAATTTATAATTTTGGAGTATTTTTTGTGCATGTACAAACCTGTGTGGCTTCTGAGCTTTCACTGAACATGGTCAAAATGTGATTTCAGAAGTTTTTTTTCTGGCTTCTCACTTTACAACGTGGGTACAACATGGCGAGCATAACACGTTAGTAGAACATAGGCACACATACATCAGCGGGGCATTTGCCAGAGGCTGTTCAGTGCTGCCTTGATGGGGGATGGCCCATCGCCTTGACTCCGATGCAAAAGGCTGCTTCCGCACTGCATAAAGAAGCCCGATATGAGAAGCACTGACTTAACATGAGAATACTTCATAGGCAATTCGACAAGTTTCAGCTGGTAGACCAAGGCTTCAGAGAGTTCTTTGGAACTCCAGTGAGAATGTGAGACTCGGCCTCCCTGGGTGGCTGGCTGGCAGCACACACGTGATGTGCATACCAGTGATTTAAGGCTAATTTTTGTGCTAGATGGAAACCTGATAAGCTTTGGACAATCTTATTTTTACATCTATAAAGAAAATATAATATTTTTTACATCTACAATGGTTACAAAGGTTGAATCAAAAACCATTTTAAGGAGAAGATTAGTTACAGCAACAATGTTTCAATGTTATGGTTTACTGGAGACATTCACCATGCTTGGGCCAACTTCGATTATACAAAGCATACATTTCAGCTAGATTTGAATAGTGGAACGGGTAGATAAGCTAGCATGCACTCAAATATATTGGAGTTTGGTCTGGATGGCACCAATGAAGTAGACAATTTGGAAACTAGGAACATGAGTAGCTACACGTACATGTTTATACAAGCACACCATTTATATGCACTACAAAAGTAGAAGATGAAAACAAAGATGAAGTAGTATATGGGCAAACAGAAAAATAAGATTATATCAATAGACCAAGGACTGGAATTCAAAAAGGACCTCTTGCTGTAAAAACTTTGTAAGAAGTGTTTAAAAGATGCATATATTTGATGAGCTTATACAACCACTGACCAGACCAATGAAGAAAGAGAAGACAAGTTTGAGATAAGAGTCATTATTGCTATACGTAATTCTTGGTGAAAGCATCAACTAAATCATTAAGGTAATCATCCAACCGTGGTGCTCCTTTTTGCTGTATGATTTTTTTGTAAATATGATGCATAGAAGTGAGGGACATCTAGGTGAAAGGTCACCCAAAGATGCATGAACAATAGGAATTCAACCAATATGATAAGTGCATTCATGCGACAACATCGCTTCGAACAAGACATGTTTTTGATAATGTTTAGATTTAATTCTTGGTAGATCAGTTACCATGAAAATTTTGTCGGAGGAATACAGACATCAAAATATGATGAGTAAAATATGAAAAATAGGAATTAATGTAAATATTAATGGTGATCCAAATCGGGCTCAAACATTAATATCATTGCTCTTCAACTGCCAAACACTTCTGCAAGAGTATATTCATATTTTTTTTACCAAGGCTTTGCCTTTAACTATAGTTTGTCTAAAATGTGATAAAATGCCAAAGCTAATGCCTTGATGAATCAAATAAAAGAATGAGTTGCGAGAAAGGAAGCGTTGAACAAAAACACCAAACATAATATTCTATATTAAATCTAGCCGCGCAAATGCGTGGGCCACAATGCTAGTTACTTATAACAAGACTTCTCCCATGTCCTCAGGAACAAACGTAACTACTCACAAAGCATGCTCATGTTCAAGATCAGTGGAGTATTGAATATCATTAAGGATTTGAACATATGATCTTCCACCAAATAAACCAACTAGCATCAACTATGAAGAGATCAACACTACTAGCAACCCACAGGTACCAGTCTGAGGTTTTGAGGCAAAGATTGAATACAATAGATGAACTAGGGTTTGAGAGGAGATGGTGCTGGTGAAGATGTTGATGAAGATTGGTCCTCCCACAATGAGAGGATCGATGATGATGACGATGGCTTCAATTTCCCCCTCCCAGAGGGAAGTTTCCCCAGCAGAATCGCTCTGCCGGAGACTTGGATTGCTTCTGCCCAGGTTCTACCTCGAGACGGCGGCGGTTCATCCCGAAAGCTTCCTTATGATTTTTTCTAGGTCAAAACCCTCCATATAGCAGAAGATGGACACCAGGGGCTGGCCAGGGGGCCCACAAGCTTCGGTGGCGCGCTCTGGGCGGTAGGGCGCCCGCCAGGCTTGTAGCCACCTGGTGGGTCCCCCTTTGTTGTTTCTTCGCCCAATATTTTTTATATATTCCAAAATAATTATCTGTAAAGTTTCAGGACATTTGGAGTTGTGCAGAATAGGTATCTCAGATTTGCTCCTTTCCGGTCCATAATTCCAGCTGCCAGCATTCTCCCTCTTCATGTAAAAGAAAAGGCATAAGAATTGTATCTTAAAGTGAAAGAACAGCCCATAATGCAATAAATATCAACATAAAAACATGATGCAAAATGGATGTATCACTGCTCTTGGTGCTACTGAAAATGAGCTTGCATGTTGAATTCTTTGAGTTCCAAGTAGTTTGAATGCTTGATGTAGCCTCTAGACATCCATATGAGTAGTTGCTATCAATTTTGTGAAGTTCTGTTGATATCATTTTGTGGTCCAAAAATTTCAGAAATTTGTTCATAGGAGAAATGAATATCTTCCGGAGGAGTTCCTCGAAGCGGAATGCCAAGGGAGTCCTTGGGGACTCCTCGGACAGTGACCTTAACACTCCGCATAGGACGGAGGTCCGACCGTGCGAATGGCCGCACATTGCCTTTATGAACGAAGCCGGATTCTTCCAAGAGTTCACGTAATTCGTTGCTAATGCCGGATTGACCGATTTCCTCACAGATGAGTGTGACTAACACCACATCCTTATGAATTCCTTTGTGCAAAAGTTTCATTTCTTGAATAGGCTCGAACCCCCTGCGGTGCGCTTTCATTTATATGTTGAATGATGTCTACTACACAACTTATTCTTGTAGACTCGTGTTGGGCCTCCAAGCGGAGAGTTTTGTAGGATAGTAGCAATTTTCCCTCAAGTGGATGACCTAAGGTTTATCAATCCGTGGGAGCCGTAGGATGAAGATGGTCTCTCTCAAACAACCCTGCAATCAAATACAAGAAATCTCTTGTGTCCCCAACACACCCAATACAATGGTAAATTGTATAGGTGCACTAGTTCGACGAAGAGATGGTGATACAAGTGTAGTATGGATAGTAGATATAGGTTTTTGAATCTGAAAATATAAAAACAACAAGGTAGCAAGTAATAACACAAACGGTATTGTAATGCTTAGAAACAAGGCCTAGGGTTCATACTTTCACTAGTGCAATCTCTCAATAGTGCTAACATAATTGAATCATATAACAATCCCTCAACGTGCGACAAAGAGATTCCAAATTTCTTATCTAGCAGAGAACATAAGATGAAATTGTTTGTAGGGTACGAAACCACCTCAAAGTTATCCTTTCCGATCAATCTATTAAGCTATTCCTATAAGCGTCACAAACATCCCTAGAGTTTGTCCTAAAATAACACCATATGATACACATCAACCAACTCTAATGTCAGCTAGGTACTCCAATGTCACCACAACTATCTGTGAGTTGATCATTCGATATGCATCAAACAACTTCAGATTCATAATATTCAATCCAACACAAAGAACTTCAAAGAGTGTTCAAAGATTTCTATCGAAGAAAGTAGGATGAAAACGTGCATCAACCCCTATGCATCCCCAATGTCACATCGGGAATCCGCGACTTGAGTGCCAAAACATACATCAAGTGAATCAATATAATACCCCATTGTCACCACGGGTATTCATATGCAAGACATACAACAAGTGTTCTCAAATCCAACAAGTATTCATTCCGATAATAGTGAAACCTCAAAGGTAAAAAATCAATTCATCACAACAAGATAGAGAGGGAGAAACACCATATGATCCAAATATATTAACAAAGGTCGTGGTACATCAAGATCGTGCCAAATCAAGAACACGAGAGAGAGAGAGAGAGAGAGAGAGATCAAACACATAGCTACAGGTACATACCCTCAGCCCCGAGGGTGAACTACTCCCTCATCATGGTGGCCACCGGGATGATGGGCAGGCTTGTCGCTTCCTCGTGAAGCTTCTAGTCCTTCCTCGATGCTTCGGGGGTCTCTTTTGGTCCACAAAAAATCACTATAAATTTTCAGCCCATTCCGAGAACTTTTATTTCTGCACAAAAAATGACACCACGGTAGTTCTGCTGAAAACAATGTCAGTCCGGGTTAGTTCTAATCAAATCATACCAAAACCATATAAAATTATTGTAAACATGGCATGAATACTTCATAAATTATAGATACATTGGAGATGTATCAGCATCCCCAAGCTTAATTCCTGCTCGTCCTCGAGTAGGTAAATGATAAAATAAATAATTTATGAATTGTGAATGCTAGCATACTGTATAAGTTTGATCAATGATAATTTCAATCATTTTTCCTAGCATCATAACAACAACTTTTTCTCAAATAACTCATCATGATAAAGTAGCAATTAAAAACAAAAAAATTCATGTGGAGCGCTACCTATCATATTCATCATGTAATCTTTCTTTTATGGCATCAATATTGAGATTCGAATGATTCAAAGCAGTAGTCTATAGTTTGACATAAAGATATTAATAATCAAGCATACCAACAAGCAACTATGTCTTTCAAAATATCAATGCTAAAGAAAGTTCTCCCCAGCCCATTATGCTCGATCATTGATCCATCCATGAAACACACTCAATATTAACTAGTTCCAATGCACAAGTATGACTGTAGTGCCCACCAGTTGGTGCTTTATAAGAGAAGATGGAGACTCAAAATAAAATAAAAATTGCATAAAAGTAAACAGATAGGCCCTTCGCAGAGGGAAGCAGAGATTTGCAGAGGTGCCATAGCTCAAGGTTTTAAAATAGAGGGATAAAATTATTTTGAGAGGCATGCTTTTCCTGTCAACGAAAACGACCGAGAATTCCCAATATCTTTCATGCTAGACACATTATAGGCGGTTCCCAAATATAAAATAAAGTGTATTTCCTTTCCACCATTCTTTCACAATCCATGGCTAGCCGTATCCACGAGTGCCTTCCATACCAACACTTTCCAAGGAATTTATTATTGATATTATTATTTGTTTCATTTCGGGATTGGGCATCCCTATTACCTTGCCACTTTCTCATGCAATGACAAGTGAATAAACACTCATCGTGAGAATAACACACCTAGCATGGAAAATATTGGCCACCCCCTGCCGCTTCATGAGCGGTAGGGGCACACAAAATGGATTTTTTTTAATGATTAGAGTTGGCACATGCAAATTTACTTAGAACGACACGTAAATACCACTTATAGGTCGTTATGGTGGACTCATTTGGCACAACTTTGGGTTTAAGGAATTGGATGCACAGGCAGTATTTCCGCTTAGTACAAATGGAGGCTAGCAAATAGATTGAGAAGCAACCAACCAGAAAACGAAAATGGTCATAAACATGCATTGAAAATAACAAACACTGAATAATACACCATAAGTAGGATATAACTTCATTGCATAGCTATTGACTCTACGTGCATGCATAGGGAATCACAAACCTTAACACCAATATTCTTAATAAAGCACAATTACTCACTAGCATAACTCACATATTATCATCTCCATATCGCAAAACTATTGCAAGGAATCAAATTTATCATATTCAATGATCTACATGAAAGTTTTTATCATATCCTTCTTGAATATCCATCATATTAGGACCAATTTCATAGCTTGTGCAAATTTTCATCACTATTATCAACTCTCAAAATAATATAAGTGAAGCATGAGAGTGTTCGACAAACTACTCCAAAAATATATAAGTGAAGATCAATGAGTGGTCAAATAATTAAGTAACTATGTGAGGACTCTCTTATTTAAGAATTTTAGATATTAATATTTTATCCAAACAGCAAAAAAAATGACATTCCAAGGATAGCACATCTCATGCGAAGAAGCAAAAACATAGGCTCAATCGAAACTAACGATAGTTGTTGAAGAAGAAAGGTGGGATGCCTACCGGGGCATCCCCAAGCTTAGATGCTTGAGACCTCTTGGAATATTATCTTGGGATGCCTTGGGCATCCCCAAGATTGAGCCCTTGTGTCTCCTCAATTCCTCTCATATCCCGGTTCCCCTAAATCTTAAAAACTTAATCTACACAAAACTCAACAAGAACTCGTGAGATAAGTTGGTATAAATCAATACAAAACCTTATCATTGTCTACTTTAGAAAATCACTAAAATTATAATTTAACATTGCATACTAAATGCCTCTGCATATTTAATATTCCTATCCTCAAATATAATCATTAAACAAGCAAACATATGCAAACAATGCAAACATAACAGCAATCTGTCTAAATAGAATAGTCTATAAAGGATGGAAGAAGATTCATACTTACTTAACTCCAAAAATGATGAAAAATTACCACAATGTAGAAAATTTGTTATAGCTTAATGTGTAAAAAATTCAAGATTTTATCACGTTCTGACTTTCCTGAAGAATTCGAAAAATGACAGAAAACTTTCTGTTCCAAACAGCAACATATAGACTTGCAAAATAAGCATGGTAAAGGCTATACTTGACACTTTTATTAAAGTATAGCTTCAAAATTTTCAACACATAGAGAGGAACCTTGATATTATTGAGATATGTAAAAGCATAAGTTCCTCTCTCATAATAATTTTCAGTAGCATCATGAATGAATTCAATAATATAAATATCACATAAAGCATTCGTTTCATGATCCACATGCGTAAAAAAATTATTACTCTCCACATAAGCAAATTTCTTCTCATTCATAATAGTGGGAGCAAACTCAACAAAATAACTATCACATGATACTTGATTTACATAATCAATTTGAGCACTAAAATCTTGATGAGACATTTCATGGTTATCATTATTCTTTATAGCATACATGTCATCACAATAATCATCATAGATAGCAACTTTGTTGTCACAATCAGTGGGAACCTCTTCCAAAATAGTGGATTCATCACTAAATAACGTCATGACCTCTCCTAATCCACTTTTATCACTGTAATAAGATTCAACACCCTCCAAAATAGTGGGATAATTATTATCTAAAGTTGACACTCTTCCAAACCCACTTTCATAAATGTTGCAATCATCATAAATAGGAGGCATGCAATCATCATAACAAATTTGCACATCAAAACTTGGGGACTAAAAATATCATCCTCATCAAACATAGCATCCCCAAGCTTATGGATTTGCATATCATTAACATCATGGATATTCAAAGAATTCATACTAACAACATTGCAATCATGTTCATCATTCAAAGATTTTATGCCAAACATTTTATTGAATTCTTCTTCTATCAATTGAGCACAATTTTCCTTTCCATCATTTTCACGAAAGACATTATAAAGATGAAGTATATGAGGCAACCTCAATTCCATTTTTTTTGTAGTTTTCTTTTATAAACCAAACTAGTGAATAAACAAGAAACTAAAAGATTCAATTGCAAGATCTAAAGATATACCTTCAAGCAGTCACCTCCCCAGTAAGGGCGCCACAAAAGAGCTTGATGTCTACTACACAACTTATTCTTGTAGACTCGTGTTGGGCCTCCAAGCGCAGAGTTTTGTAGGACAATAGCAATTTTCTCTCAAGTGGATGACCTAAGGTTTATCAATCCGTGGGAGGCGTAGGATAAAGATGGTCTCTCTCAAACAACCCTACAATCAAATACAAGAAATCTCTTGTGTCCCCAACACACCCAATACAATGGTAAATTGTATAGGCGCACTAGTTCGGTGAAGAGATGGTGATACAAGTGTAGTATGGATAGTAGATATAGGTTTTTGTAATCTGAAAATATAAAACCAGCAAGGTAGCAAGTAATAAAATGGAGCACAAATGGTATTGCAATGCTTAGAAACAAGGCCTAGGGTTCATACTTTCACTAGTGCAATCCGTCAACAGTGCTAACATAATTGAATCATATAACAATCCCTCAACGTGTGACAAAGAGTCACTCCGAAGTTCTTATCTAGCGGAGAACGTAAGATGAAATTGTTTGTAGGGTACGAAACCACCTCAAAGTTATCCTTTCCGATCAATCTATTGAGCTATTCCTATAAGTGTCATAAACAGTCCTATAGTTCGTACTAAAATAACACCATATGATACACATCAACCAACTCTAATGTCACCTAGATACTCTAATGTCACCACAAGTATCCGTGAGTTGATTATTCGATATGCATCAAACAACTTCAGATTCATAATATTCAATCCAACACAAAGAACTTCAAAGAGTGCCCAAAGATTTCTATCGGAGAAAGTAGGACGAAAACCTGCATCAACCCCTATGCATAGATTACCCCAATGTCACATCGGGAATCCGCGAGTTGAGTGCCAAAACATACATCAAGTGAATCAATATAATACCACATTGTCACCACGGGTATTCATATGCAAGACATACATCATGTGTTGTCAAATCTAACAAGTATTCAATCCAATAATAGTGAAACCTCAAAGGTAAAAACTCAATTCATCACAACAAGATAGAGAGGGAGAAACACCATATGATCCAACTATATTAACAAAGTTCGTGGTACATCAAGATCTTGCCAAATCAAGAACACGAGAGAGAGAGAGAGAGAGAGAGAGAGAGAGATCAAACACATAGCTACTAGTACATACCCTCAGCCCCAAGGGTGAACTACTCGCCCCTCATCATGGTAGCTGTCGGGATGATGAAGATGGCCTCCGGTGATGATTTACCCTCCGGCAGGGTGCCGGAACAGGGTCCCGATTGAGTTTTTGTGGACACAGAGGCTTGCGGCGGTAGAACTTCTCATCTAGGGTTCTTTCTGGGGGTTTGGGTATTTATAGGAATTTTTGGCATTGATTTCACGTCAAGGGGGCGCGCCCCACGTGGGGTGGGGGGCAAGCTTGTCGCTTCCTCGTGAAGCTTCTGGTCCTTCCTCGATGCTTCGGGGGTCTCTTTTGGTCCACAAAAAATCACCATAAATTTTCAGCCCATTCCGAGAACTTCTATTTCTGCACAAAAGATGACACCACGGTAGTTCTGCTGAAAACAACGTCAGTTCGGGTTAGTTCTAATCAAATAATACCAAAACCATATAAAATTATTGTAAACATGGCATGAATACTTCATAAATTATAGATGCGTTGGAGACGTATCACTGAACATCACCAGATACCGCTCACTGCATTTTGTGAGATATGCTTGATTCCCTCTAATGGAGAAATGAGAGAGCCTCCATCGTAGGAGTTCGAGGGCTTCCTCATCACTTTAACTGTAGGTGAGGAAAGGGGCGTGTCGCACGCCCGAGCCACTAGCTTGCAATTTCCTGTTGTTCACTACTTTGCCTTATTCATAGGGAAATGCTTGACTGCTAGAGAGCAAGGTGGCGCACTATGTGCCTCTGACCTCATTACGTCGTGCACTTCATAATGACAACACCTATATCCTTGGCGCTATTGTTACACGCCGCCTACACACTAATAGGACTAAGGGAAAAATTCATGGTGGTATTTACGCTAATCGCCTAGCGAGACATTTTAATGTTCAGATATGCCCTCATGATTACCTGTTGCCTAGAGTTTACTTAGATCACTAGTCTATGGAAGATCACCAATTCCTCGATGCCCCTGAGCATCCTCACCACATTTTTTATAATTTGGTATTTACTGAGAACACTCATGATATTATTTCATTGCTTGCACCTGCTCTGTTTGATTCTCATGCTAGGAACATATACACTGTCGTACCAAAGGACATCGTTGCTTACCAGAACGCGTTGGCAGCGGCAGAGGATGAGGTCCAGGTGTGGGATGCTCAGGTGCCGCCACCTCATCACTTTCATATGGGATCGGATGGCTAGTACGGATGGTGATTACCGAGCTAGGCAAAAGTCTTAGCTTTGAAGAGTACGTATTTCCCAGCGACATTACATTCATGTTCACACATTTCATTCCAGTTGTTGGTGTTCATCCTTTTTCATTGTATAATCCATGTTAGTTTTATTTTCCCGCTTTCTTCTTGTGTGTTTGAAAAAACTTTGAGAAAATCCAAAAATATTTCTCGCTTCTTTTTGTTTTTTTCTAGTTTAATTTATTGTAGTATTAAAAGAAAACCCAAAAAGATTTCCCGTTTCTTCTTTTGCTTGTTGGGAGCTTTCCCGTGTAAATAGTTTTCTCATTTTTGTTTTTCCTTCGTTAATTCGCTTCCTTCAAGAAAAATCAAAAAATATTTCAGTGTGTTTCTCTGAAATTCTTTTCTTTCATTGAGTCATTGTGGGGAGAAGACCACGATGAAAATGTTGAGTGCCTCTCATATGCATTATTGTTGATCTAACAAAGAGCCCATATTACTTTGTCTTCTCCTTTGAATAAAATGTTTGCAGATTCCAGCTTAGTCCATGGCACTCTTGCACTATTACTATTTTAATATCATTCGATCGTGCAAGTGAAAGACAATAATGGCGATATTTGATGAAGTGACTGTGGCAAGGGAAAGAGGGTATAAACTCAACTTGTTTTTTGTTCTAAACATGTTTAACTCAGTATCCATAATTCAACGTATTATGATTAAACATGTTTATGATGACAATTAGAGATTATAGTTGCTCATGCCATGCTTAAGTAGCTAGGAGTGGATAATGATTTATCTTAGGTGTCAACATGCATTAAAATGATTATGATGTAGTATGATGATATGGTATCCTCCTCTGAATATTTCAAGTGGCTTGACTTGGCACATGTTCATGCATGTAGTTGATTCAAAGCCAACATAGCCTCCAGGATATTTATGTTCATGGTTCTTATATCCTACTCATGCTAGTATTCAATGTTGATTATTCATAATGCATGATTACGACCGTTTTCACTCTCTAGTTGGTCGCTTCACAACCTATTTGCTAGCCTTCACCTATACTAAGCGGGAATACAGCTTGTGCATCCAAACCCTTAAACCAAAGTTGTTCTAGATGAGTCCACTATATCTACCTATATGTGGTATTACTCTGCCGTTCCAAGTAAATTTGCGTGTGCCACCTCTAAATATTTAAATGAACATTTGTTGTGCATGTACCGCTCATGGAGTGACAGGGGGCGGTCAGTATGTTCCATGCTAAGAGGGTTATTCTCATGATGAGTGTTTATTCACTTGTCCTTGCATGAGAGGGGCTGGTAATCGGGATGCCCAGTCCCATGATTAAAATTGCAAAAATAATAAAACAAACTCCCCCAGAAAGTTGTTGTTATGGAGGGCACCCGAGGATTCGGCTAGCCATGGCTTGTGTTTGTTGGTGGAGGGGGAGTAAACTTTACTTTTACCGCTTGGGAACCCCCACTAATTTGTTTAGCATGGAAGATATTGAAAACTCTTGGTCGTAACGTTGACAGGAAAGGTATACCTCCCAAAATTAGGTTTATCTGTAATTTAAGCTTTGAACTCTGGAACCTCGGCAAATCCCTGCTTCCCTCTACAAAGGGCCTATCTATTTACTTTTATGTTATTTTACTTTTATTGTTGAGTCATCATCTTCTCAAACAAGCACCAGTCCTGAGAGCACTATTGTCATTCTCATGCATTGTGTATAGTTAATGTTGTGTGCATCATGACTGCATCTCTTCTACCATGAATTACAATGTTTAGTTGCTGCTTGAACTTTGGAGGTGCTCTGCATTTATGTTTTGCGGTCTCAGAAATGGCTAGCGAGATACCATGTTGTCATATTATATCATGATTGTTTTGACAAAGTGTTGGCATTGTTTGAGATATTTTATTATTGCTCGCTAGTTGATTATGCCATTGATATGAGTGAATATAGTTTCTAAGAGTTATCATTTGCATGGTTAGTTATAATCTTTGCTGAAAACCTGGGTATTATTTAAGCATATAGATAGATACAAGAACAAAAGAGTCCGTAAAAGTTTTTCTTTATCACTTTCAGTTTGTCAACTGAATTGCTTGCGGACAAGCAATGAGTTAAGCCTGGGGGAGTTGATACGTCTCTGTCACATCTACTTTTCCAATCACTTTTGCTCTTGTTACGGACTCTAACTTGCATGATTTGAATGAAACTAACCCGGACTGATGTTATTTTCAGCAGAACTACCATGGTGTTGTTTTTGTGCAGAAATAGAAATTCTCGGAATTGGACGAAACTTTTTGGAGATTTTTGATGGAATATATAAAATACTGGAGCAAAGACCCACTTGAGGGGGGCCAGCAGGTGCCCACGAGGCACCAGTGCATGCCCTGGTGGCTTGCGGGGCCCACATGGCTCTGCTGACCCTAATTGATGTCTACTACACAACTTGTTCTTGTAGACTCGTGTTGGGCCTCCAAGCGCGGAGTTTTGTAGGATAGTAGCAATTTTCCCTCAAGTGGATGACCTAAGGTTTATCAATCCATGGGAGGCGTAGGATGAAGATGGTCTCTCTCAAACAACCCTGCAACCAAATAACAAAGAGTCTCTTGTGTCCCCAACACACCAAATACAATGGTAATTTGTATAGGTGCACTAGTTCGGCAAAGAGATGGTGATACAAGTGTACTAATGATAGTAGATATTGATTTTTGTAATATGAACAATCAAAAACAGCAAGGTAGCAAGTAACAAAAGTGAGCACAAATGGTATTGCGATGTTTGAAAATGAGGCCTAGGGTCCGTACTTTCGCTAGTGCAATCTCTCAACAATGCTAATATAATTGGATCATATAATCATCCCTAAACATGCGACGAAGAATCACTCCAAAGTTCTTATCTAACGAAGAACATAAGAAGAAATTGTTTGTAGGGTACAAAACCACCTCAAAGTTATCCTTTCCGATCGATCTATCTAAGAGTTCGTACTAAAATAACACCAAGTTATCCTTTCCAATCGATCTATCCAAGAGTTCGTACTAAAATAACACCATATGATACACATCAACCAACTCTAATGTCGCCTAGATACTCCAATGTCACCGCGAGTATCTGTGAGTTGATTATGCGATATGCATCAAACAATTTCAGATTCATAATACTCAATCCAACACAAAGAACCTCAAAGAGTGCCCCAAGATTTCTACCGGAGAAACAAGGACGAAAACATGCATCAACCCGTATGCATAGATTACCCCAATGTCACCTCGGGAATTTGCGAGTTGAGTGCCAAGACATACATCAAGTGCTCTCAAATCAAGCAAAGTATTCAATCCGATAATAACGAAATCTCGAAGGGAAAACTCAATTCATCACAACAAGATAGAGAGAGGAAAACACCATATGATCCAACTATATTAACAAAGCCCGCAATACATCAAGCTCGTGCCAAATCAAGAACACGAGAGAGAGAGAGAGATTAAACACATAGCTACTGGTACAAACCCTCGGCCCCGAGGGTGGACTACTCCCTCCTCATCATGGAGGCCGCCAGGATGATGAAGATGGCCACCAGTGATGATTTCCCCCTTTGACAGGGTGCCAGAACAGGGTCTAGACTGTTTTTTCGTGGCTACAAAGGCTTGCGGCAGTGGAACTTCCGATCTAGGTTAACTTCCGGGGGTTTCTGAATATATAGGATTTTTTTCAGCGTTGGAATCACGCGAAGATGGGCCTCAGGGGGCCCACCAACCACCAGGGCGCGCCAGGGGGGTGGCGGTGCGCCCTGGTGTCTTGTGGGAAGCAGGCCCCCCTCTGGTGGTTCTTTGCTCCATTATTTCTTTTTTCTTCCAAAAAAATCGTCAAAAAGTTTCGTCCAATTCCGAGAACTTTTATTTTTGCACAAAAAACAACACCATGGTAGTTCTGCTGAAAACAACGTCAGTCCAGGTTAGTTCCATTCAAATCATATCCCAGGTTAGTTCCATTCAAATCATATCAAGACCATATAAAATTGTTGTAAACATGGCATGAATACTTCATAAATTATAGATACGTTAGAGACGTATCAGCATCCCCAAGCTTAATTCCTGCTCGTCCTCGAGTAGGTAAATGATAAAAGAAATAACTTATGAAGTGTGAATGCTAGCATAGTGTGTAAGTTTGATCAATGATAATTTCAATCACTTTTCTTAGCATCATAACAACAACTCTTTCTCATAAAACTTCTCATGTTAAAGTAGCAACCAATTCACATGTTATGGTTCAAACAATGCATTCTCTTGAAACTTGACAACCTATGTTCTCAGTCACCAAACAATTGCAATTCAACTTATTCAACATAGTCTAAGTAAGAGCTCCACATACTCAATTATCATATAGTCTTCTATGATTGCTAGTACTCAAAGCATATTTTTAGAACAAACGGCATCCATCGAACACAGAGAAAGATAGGGTCTTAATGTTTCGCCTCCCAAGTCATTTATCATAGAGATAATTGTCAACAATAATAAATCATGATCAAATATATTTGACTGGCCATATGTGCCTTGATCTTTCCCCCACCACATGATACTTGCCAACTAAAGAATAATTTAGGTTCAAATGAGAATGCATTCTATTGACTCTTGCATAAAAGTAAATACTAAAAATTAAAAGATAGGCCCTTCGCAGAGGGAAGTAGAGGTTGTCATGCGCTTTTTATTTTTGAATGCACAATCTCTTAATGCAAAGAAATGTCACGTTATATTTCCCCTTATGATAGCAACCTTTATTATGCAGTTTGTCGCTTTTATTACTTTGCCATCACAAGTTTGTACAACACTTATTTTCCCTTACAATAAAAGATCAAACATATTTAGGAGCAATTTTTATTGCTTTATGCACCGATGACAACTTACTTGAAGGATCTTATTCAATCCATAGGTAGGTATGGTGGACACTCATGGAAAGAAATTGGGTTTAAGGGTTTTTGGATGCACAAGTAGTATCTCTACTTAGTACGAATTTTTGGCTAGCAAAATATCCTAAGCAAACACCACATGTTGGAGGATCCATACCAATATAACTTCTATGCAAATAAACACAACCATAACTCATTATGTTGTCTTCCTTGTCCAACTTCAACTAATTTGCTCAAGTTTGAAAATAATTAATGGTTATTCACAATCATAGAAGATGTCCAAGATAATATATTTTTAGGTGAAAGTTCTCTTCCTTATACTAATCATTCATGAATTGCTTGTACGACCAATATTGTGATTGTCCAGCTTCAAAAGATTTCACTTTCTAAACCCAATCTGAAGCTACTACTAGGTATAATACAAGCATGTGAAGCACATATAATTTTAACTTTATGATATTCAATTCATTCAACAATTTACTCTTAGGATATAAGTGAAGCATGAGAGTAAATGACAAAACTACTCCAAAAAGATATAAGTGAAGATCAAACGAGTAGTTAAGTAAATGCGTAGCCGTTTGAGAACTCTCTCTCTCTCTCTCTCTCATTTAAAGATTTTAAGATCTAAGTATTTTATTAAAACAGCAAGCAAAAAAATGACATTCCAAGAATAGCACAACTCATGTGAAGAAGCAAAAACTTAGGCTTAACCGAGGCTAACCGATAATTGTTGATGAAGAGAGGTGGGATGCGTACCGGGGCATCCCAAAACTTAGATGCTTGAGACTTCTTGAAATATTATCTTGGGATGCCTTGGGCATCCCCAAGCTTGAGCTTTTGTGTCTCCTTAATTCCTTTTATATCACGGTTTCCCTAAATCTCAAAAAACTTCATCCACACAAAACTCAACAAGAACTCGTGAGATAAGTTAGTATAAATCAATGCATAACCTTATCATTCTCTACTATACAAAATCACTAAAATTATTATTTAACATTGCATACTAAATGCCTCTGCATATTTAATACTCCTATCCTCAAATACAATCATTAAACAAGCAAACATATGCAAACATAACAGCAATCTGTCTAAACAGGACAGTCTGTAAAGAGTGCAATTATACTCACACTTACCTAACTCCAAAACTTCTGAAAATTTACCACACTGTAGAAAATTTATCATATCTTATTGTGCAAAATATTTAAACATTTTATCACATTCTGACTTTTCTCTAGAATGCAAGCACTAGCGTGCAACTTTCTGTTTTCAAACAGCCACATGTAGACTTGCAAAATAGCATAGCAAAGGCTATACTTGATATTTTTATTGAAGTAAAAGATACAAAACATTATTCTAAATTAAATAAAGAAAATCCTAATAAAATAAAATGATGCTCCAAGCAAAACTCATATCATGTGACGAATAAAAATATAGCCCCAAGTATGGTTACCGATAATGTTGGGGACGAATGAGGGGATGCCTTCCGGGGCATCCCCAATCTTAGTTGCTGGGATATTCCTTGAATATTACCTTGGGGTGCCTTGGAAATCCCCAAGCTTAGGGTCTTGTCACTTCTTATTCTCCTCATATCTATATCTCACTTAAAACTTGAAAACTTCAATCACACAAAACTTAACGGAACTTCGTGAGATGGGTTAGTATGATAAAGACAAATCATTCACTTTGGTATTGTCAAGATAAGATTCATAAATTTTTCCACATAATTCCTACTGTACTCTGCAATTTCCACAATTTATATTAAGCAATATAAGCCATAGAAACCATAAAAACAAGCAAACTATGCATTGCAAACAGAATCTGTCAAAAACAGAATAGTCTGTAAAGATCTAAATTATGGTCATACTTCTGTAACCCCAAAAATTCTGAAAATTTAGGACAACGCAGATAATTTGTATATAAATCATATATAAAAATTCAGAATTTTTTGACGCTCCAGTAATTTTTAACAATTCTGTTACTGGGCACAAAAGTTTCTGTTTTTGCACAGAATCAAGTCAACTATCATCCACACTATCCCAAAGGCTTTACTTGGCACTTTATTGAAAAAAAAGCTATAAAACATGATTACTACAGTATACTACTCATGTGAACACACAAAAACAGTAGGGGTAAATATTGGGTTGTCTCCCAACAAGCGCTTTTCTTTAATGCCTTTTTAGCAAGGCATGGTGATTTCAATGATGCTCACATAAAAGATAAGAATTAAAACATAACGGGAGCATCATGAAGCATATGACTAGCACATCTAAGCCTAACCCACTTCCTATGCATAGGGATTTTGTGAGAAAATAATTCATGGGAACAAGAATCAACTAGCATAGGAAGGTAAAACAAGCAAAACTTCAAGATTTTCAACACATAGAGTGGAAACTTGATATTATTGAAATATGTAAAAGCATATGTTCCCCTCTCATAATAATTTTCAGTAGCATCATGAATGAATTCAACAATATAGCTATCACATAAAGCATTCTTTTCATGATCCACGCGCATAAATTTTTTATTACTCTCCACATAAGCAAATTTATTCTCATTCATAGTAGTGGGAGCAAACTCAACAAAATAACTATCATGAGATACTTGTTTGGGATAATCCAATTGAAAATTGAAATCATGATGACAAGTTTCATGGTTATTATCATTCTTTATAGCACACATGTCATCACCATAATCATCATAGATAGGAACTTTGTTGTCATAATCAATTGAAACCTCTTCCAAAATAGTGGATTCATCATTAAATAAGTCATGACCTCTCCAAATCCACTTTCATAATTATTACAATAAGATTCAACACCCTCCAAAATAGTGGGATCATTCGTACATAGAGTTGACACTCTTCCAAACCCACTTTCATCAATATAATCATCATAAATAGGAGGCATGCTATCATCATAATAATTTTTCTCATCAAAACTTGGGGGACTAAAAATATCATCTTCATCAAATATAGCATCCCCAAGCTTATGGCTTTGCATATCATTAGCATAACGGATATTCAAAGAATTCATACTAACAACATTGCAATCATGCTCATCATTCAAAGATTTTATGCCAAACATTTTATTGAATTCTTCTTCTATCAATTGAGCACAATTTTCCGATCCATCATTTTCAAGAAAGACATGATAAAGACGAATAATATGAGGCCACCTCAATTCCATTTTTTTTGTAGTTTTCTTTTATAAACCAAACTAGTGATAAAACAAGAAACTAAAAGATTCAATTGCAAGATCTAAAGATATACCTTCAAGCACTCACCTCCCCGGCAACGGCGCTAGAAAAGAGCTTGATGTCTACTACACAACTTGTTCTTGTAGACTCATGTTGGGCCTCCAAGCACAGAGTTTTGTAGGACAGTAGCAATTTTCCCTCAAGTGGATGACCTAAGGCTTATCAATCCGTGGGAGGCGTAGGATGAAGATGGTCTCTCTCAAACAATCCTGCAACCAAATAACAAAGAGTCTCTTGTGTCCCCAACACATCAAATACAATGGTAATTTGTATAGGTACACTAGTTCGGCGAAGAGATGGTGATACAAGTGTCGTAATGATAGTAGATATCGATTTTTGTAATAGGAACAATAAAAAACAGCAAGGTAGCAAGTAACAAAAGTGAGCACAAACGGTATTGCGATGCTTGAAAATGAGGCCTAGGGTCCGTACTTTCGCTAGTGCAATCTCTCAACAATGTTAATATAATTGGATCATATAACCATCCCTCAACGTGCGACGAAGAATCACTCCAAAGTTCTTATCTAGCGGAAGCATAAGAAGAAATTGTTTGTAGGGTACAAAACCACCTCAAAGTTATCCTTTCAGATCGATCTATCTACGAGTTCGTACTAAAATAACACCAAGTTATCCTTTCCGATCGATCTATCCAAGAGTTCATACTAAAATAACACCATATGATACACATCAACCAACTCTAATGTCACCTAGATACTCCAATGTCACCGCGAGTATCCGTGAATTGATTATGCGATATGCATCAAACAATTTCAGATTCATAATACTCAATCCAACACAAAGAACCTCAAAGAGTGCCCCAAGATTTCGACCGGAGAAATAAGGACGAAAATGTGCATCAACCCCTATGCATAGATTTCCCCAATGTCACCTCGGGAATCCGCGAGTTGAGTGCCAAGACATACATCAAGTGCTCTCAAATACAACAAAGTATTCAATCCGATAATAACGAAATCTCAAAGGGAAAACTCAATTCATCACAACAAGATAGAGAGGGGGAAACACCATATGATCCAAGTATATTAACAAAGCCCGTGATACATCAAGATCGTGCCAAATCAAGAACACAAGAACGAGAGAGGTTAAACACATAGCTACTGGTTCAAACCCTTAGCCCCAAGGGTGGACAACTCCCTCCTCATCATGGAGGCCGCCAGGATGATGAAGATGGCCACCGGTGATGATTCCCCCCCCCCCCGACAGGGTGCCGGAACGGGGTCTAGATTGGTTTTTCATGGCTAGAGAGGCTTGCGACGGTGGAACTTCTGATATAGGTTAACTTTCGGGGGTTTCTGAATATATAGGATTTTTCAGCGTTGGAATCATGCGAAGATGGGCCTCAGGGGGCCCACCACCCCCCAGGGCACGCCAGGGGGGCTGGCGCACCCTGGTGTCTTGTGGGCAGCAGCCCGCCCTCCTCTGGTGGTTGTTTGCTCCATTATTTCTCTTTTCTTCCAAAAAAATCATCAAAAAGTTTCATCCAATTCTGATAACTTTTATTTCTGCACAAAAAACAACACCACGGTAGTTCTGCTGAAAACAACATCAGTCCGGGTTAGTTTCATTCAAATCATATCAAAACCATATAAAATTGTTGTAAACATGGCATGAATACTTCATAAATTATAGATATGTTGGAGACGTATCACTAATCTCAGCACTATAAATTCCTATTTCCCGAGAAAAAATAAGAGAGGAAGTTTCATCGCCTTTTACAATACGGAGCCGCTGCCACCTCCTATTCTTCATCGGGAGGCTAGATCTGGAGTTCGTTCGGGGCTCCGGAGAGGGGGATCTTCCTTCTTCATCATCATCAACCATCCTCCATCACCAATTTCATGACGCTCACCGCCGGGAGTGAGTAATTCCTTCGTAGGCTTGCTGGACGGTGATGGGTGGGATGAGATTTATCATGTAATCGAGTTAGTTTTGTTAGGGCTCGATCCCTAGTATACACTATGTTCTGAGATTGATGTTGCTATGACTTTGCTATGCTTAATGCTTGTCACTAAGGCTCGAGTGCCATGATTTCAGATCTAAACCCTTTATGTTTTCATGAATATATTTGTATTCTTGATCCGATCTTGCAAGTTGTATGCACCTGCTACGTGTCATGATCCGCATACCCCAAGGTGACAATAATTGGGATTCTTTCTGGTGATTACCGTAGTTTGAGGAGTTCATGTATTCACTATATGTTAATGCTTTGTTCCGGTTCTCTATTAAAAGGAGGCCTTAACATCCCTTAGTTTCCTTATGGACCCCGCTGCCACGGGAGGGTAGGACAAAAGATGTCATGCATGTTCTTATCATAAGCACCTATGACTTTATACGGAATACATGCCTACATTACATTGATGAATTGGAGCTAGTTCTGTGTCGCCCTAGGTTATGACTATTACATGATGAATGTTATCCAACATTGTCACCGATCCAATGCCTATGAGCTTTTCATATATTGTTCTTTGCTAAGTTACTACTGTTGCTATTACTATCACAATTGCTACAAAACTATTGCTGCTACCGTTACTGTTACTGTACTATTATTGCTATTGCTATCAAACTACCATACTACTGTGCTACTGATAACTCTGCTGCAGATATTTAGTCTCCAGGTGTGGTTGAATTGACAACTCAACTGCTAATACTTGCAAATATTCTTTGGCTCCCCTTGTGTCGAATCAATAAATTTGGGTTGAATACTCTACCCTCGAAAACTACTGCGATCACCTATATTTGTGGGTTATCATAGTAGACCATGATCTCTTCACGATCGTAGTCGAGGTAGAACGTGGTTGTCTCCCCACCTTCCATCTCGCAAGCAATTGCAAGGGCTTTCCAACCAGGGCAACCGAAGTAGGTGTGGTTTGCCTTGTTGGTGATAAGACAATTGAATTGTTGGGCCGTTAGCATCTTCATGAGGGTACACTGGAATGTGATGGTGGCATCTACTAGAACTCAAAACTTCTCTAAGAAGTCACACCTTGCCCCGCAAAGGATGACCCGAGCAAAACTGAAATAAATAACTATCTAGTTAGACAATTTTGGGCACAACCGTATACATCACATATGAAACTCAATCAGAACATGTTGAACTTAAACATACCGTCCTAGTGAGGAAGTCATTCGGCAGATCTATGAAGAACTTCTTATCCCTTTGGCATCTCACTGAACCACAGGTCTTACATGGGGCATCCATTTACTGCTTTCATTAAGTTGAGAAAAATAAGCATATATAACAGATGCATATAGATATAATGCAACATAAATAGTTAGTACGAACTAGCGCTATCCGGCCATCTAGATATCAACACATACTTGTAATTAAACAGTTCTACAAACCATGCGTACTTCAAACATAAAAGATGCATAAAGTTAAACAGTTCATACAAAATAGATAGCGCGTGCTAAGCTAGTGGCCAGAGGGACTGGCCTCGTGGTCGTGCCTACTGGACCTACGACGATACCCCTGCTGACCCTCCTCCTCACGCTCCAAGGCATCCCAATCTATGGGATCCTCCTCCGCGCTCTTCATGGCTGCATACTAAAGTAGCATCATCTTGTTGGTCTCCATGAATTTGTCATCTCTCGCAAGCTCGCTCACCAATGGGTCGGAGAACTGTATCTCATCTTGTTTGTTCTCCTTCTCCTCAACCCTAGTGCATATCCTCATGTCGTCCGACACGAGGAACTTCACATACTCACGACACTCAGGGAAGTTCAGAGTTGCTCCTTCCTGAAAGAACTCTACCACCATGGCATCATAGGCGCGCGCCGCTAACACCGGGGTCCCAATGGCCAAACTCGTGGGCGATATTGTCCTTCCTAATGGTGGCATAGTACTTATTTCCCTTCGGTCGCACACCACGAAACTTCGGAGCCATCTATGACGGTGCATATATAACTAACAAGTTAGTAAAAAATGGTCATATTAACGAGTACCTGCAAAACCTACAATCTACAATGTAATAAAACGTACACTACAGCTACACTAAAATCATAGTCAACAACTACACTAAATTCTGTCACTACAAGTACACTACATAGAACTACAATAAAAGTACACTAGCTAAAATCATATACTATAATCTTACACTAAAATATTACACTACTCTTACACACAAAATTCTACATTATTCTTACATTAAAAATTCTACACTGCAACTACACAAAAATCTTACACTACAACTACACAAAAATCTACACTACGAATTCTACAGTACTACTATTATAACAAGAATCTACACTACAACTACACAAAAATCTACACTATGAATTCTACACTTCTACTATTACAATAAGAATTCTACACTACAAATACACAAAAATCTACACTACTACTATTACACTAAGAATTCTAAACTACTACTATTACACTACACTATGTAGAACTTACCGGCGGCGGCGGGAGATGGCAAGGGGGCGTTGCGGGGCGGAGACGAAGGTGACAACGACGGCGACCGGGTGGAGGCAGAGGGGACGGCGGCGGTTGAGGCGGAGACGACGGGGACGGTGGGTTGGAGACGGAGGCGACGGCAACGGGGGCGGCGGGGTGGAGGCGGAGGCGACGGCGACGGTCGTGGCGACGGTGGAGGCGGCAATTTGGGGAGGGTGGGAATAGAATGAGATAGGTGTGGGTGGAGGGCATTAATTTTAATCCGAGGGCGGCGGGGTAATTGCTGGCGTTGGCCTACGTTGCCAACGCCATTGCTATTATTTTTGAATTTTATTAATTTTTCTTTTTTACTTTTATGTGTTACACACATTTTTTTATATTCATATAGATGTTTAGTTTATTATTTTATTGTTTTATTTTCTACTATTTATTATATTGTTAATTTTAAATTTTATTTTATTAATTATTTTGTGTAAATATGTAAACATACAAGACCAATAATTACAACACAACATCGATCTCATTAATTTGGCATAGATACATAATAGTTGAAGGATGAAAATAATAACAAATATATATAACTCCTACTACTACTCTTGATCTAGGCTAAGAACATCATTAGTGTAATGACTCCCACGAGAAAAAATTCTGCCACCGATCCAGCTGGGAGAACGAGGCCAAATATAACACCAGCTAAAAGCGCATATTGAAGCATCTTGAATTTTTGGATTTGGCCGCGCATCACATCAGTCTTGAGCTGCATCTCATCTATCTGTTGTCTTAGTGGTCCAATGGAGTACTCGACCAACTTGCTCACATACTTCTGCACGAGATCAACCCATATCCATGTGTAGCAATATTTTGTCCCTAACGCCTATGGATCACAATATACACACACATATTCATGTGAGCGACACTAACTAGACGATATATAGAGTTGAATTGTGCAAATTAGCAGAAATAGATCAAGATGTATTTTCTGTGTTATTACCTTTCCACGGTTAGCGCAGATGTAGAACTCTCGCTCTAGATTCCATTCCGTGTGCGACATATGCTTATCGGCAGGGCATCGATAGCCGCAAAGCAGCACAGGTGCCCTCGCTCGATTCTCGATAGCTTCGGCGCCGGTGGCATAGCTGCCGGATCGAAAGGACGTCGCGCTACAGCGGGATGATTCACCGGATAGGGCCGGCTGCATTGGCAGAGGCGAGCTCATGTCGTAGACAACGGGGCCAGAAGAGAGCTTGGCCAAGGCAGCGGAGTCCCAAACCTTCGACACGCCCCGCCAACGTGGGCTCGCACGCGGGGCTCGTGCCGATTCGACAAGCTCTGGTGGGTCCATTGTCACAAAGCAGCTAACTAAGAGGGAGTAGAATTTTGTGGAGAATGGAAGTGAATGTATTTGAGAAACAAGAGCTGCCAACACTTCTATATATAGGCAAAACTTAGTGCTGGCGTTCCAAACGGTGGCACGATAGCATTAGGTTACGTATCTATGGCATTTCTATAAATCGCACGCCAGCAATATCTTGCAACTAGTCATGATAGCTGGGCCCACATAGTAGTGATGTTAGCAGAAACAGCCATGCCAGCACTACCAAATTATAGCTGACATGTCAGTTTGGCCGACGCCAACACTATTTTAGTGTTGGCATTGATGGAAAATGGCGCGCCACCAACAAAAGTTGTGGCTAGCCCCTTTTCCACTAGTGAGTGGTTGACCAGCTAGGTTCTTAGGGGTGTTATAATCAGTGGCAGAGCTAGGATTGGCTGACGCTCCAGCGAGAAACTAAGGCTCAAACTACCCCAAAAAAACTCCAGTTTCAAGGCATACAAAAGTTAACCTATGTTGCATAACTAATAATAAACTAAACATAATATTCAATTGCAGCATTTGTTCCATGATGGGTCAACTAATAAAGCAAGTCAAATTAAAAGACATTATGTAGCATATATAGATGATACAAAAGATTGATAGCAAAGATTGATCTGAGCCTCCCATGACTACATCTTCAATAGCAGAAGAAGCTAAAATTTCAATGTTAACTTTTGAAATGCAACTCCTCAATTAGTATTCTTTTATCAATATCATTGGGGTTGAGTTGATCTGTAATAATAGGGGTATTATCAGTTGTTCGAGTTGAAGGACTTGTTTCTGCGGTTGTTGTGGTTCGAACTTGAAAAAAAGAATTCAATGTATCTTGTTTATTTTACTCATCTTGCGTTCCTGTAAAAGTATATAGAAACAAAAATTACTAAATGACTAATTCCGTTTCCACATCTAGCAAACAGTGACATCAAGCAACAACGGTGGCATCTAGCAACAAAATCATCATCAAACAATGGCATCCAAATCAGTTACGCAAAGATTTGAAGCTGGCAGCTTCGCTGGATCAGTTGTAATGACCCATTAACCTGTTCCTACTACCTCTCTAAATAAACTCGAAAAATGACTAACATGTTAAATAGGAAGTACGGTGTTAAAGACATGCTCCTCTTTGATAAAATCGAGCCCATTCAAAGTAGTCAGAATTGGACTACGCTGCGATGTTCCATATTTATCTAACAGTGCATTACAGTAAATCATTATCAACATCTTTACAGAAACCACAAGCTATATGACTTAAATTTATGCAGAAACTATTGTAGATACATGAGGCTACTACACCTCCAGGTTATTAACAGCCTGCTAGTTTATTGCTTCCAGCTCACTAGTAATACATTCTAACTTAGAAACAAAAATTGGGATTTGGAAGAGCTACCTTTAATCTACTATCTGCTCTGTGCTGCGGCTCGGCTGAGTGAGGACAAAGGCCGATGGGGTGGGTTGCGCGCCTCCTAGCAGACAACATCCGCCTTGCCGGATGCCAGGCAGCCTGCCGCCTCACCGAACAGGGCAGCAGCTGATAGCGGAAAAATCTGATGCCGCATAAGGGGGTCAAAGGGGGGCTGCCTGGCATTCCAGCTGCCGGAAGGAGCTGGTCGGCTGGGTAGACATGCACGATGGCAAGCGATAGTGGGGGCGGCTCTGGAATGCAGGTCATGCAGCCACGCCTAGGGTTTGTCCATGTCAGGGGAAGGGGCGGCGGGGGCCGATCGTTCGTCCAAGTCGAGCACAGTGCACGCTAGGCAGGCAGGCAACAAAGGAAAGCAGACGAAGGAGATGGGCCTCAGAGCCTCACGCCCCAGGCGAACTGGGCCAGGCCCCAGGCCGCCTTCGTGCCAATCTACAGTATTTGGTACAGTACATGAAGGAGATGGGTCTCACGCCCGAGGCCACTGCCTCGGCTACCTGGGGCCTGTCTCCACCCATGGTTATAATTGTGGCCAACCTCGGCATATCACCCAGTTTTGCATTAGAGCCAGAAGAAGCAGAGGCTGAGGGTACAATGGTGGCAATAGCAGCTGAGGTGGTCGGAATGAGAGTGGTGGTTTGTGGAATGCTCATCATTGTAATGCTCCTCATTTGAATGCTCCCAATTTAAATGTATCCACTTCAGCTGAAGGGAAGCATTGTGCTGGAGGATAGGAAAGTGCTACCAGCTATGCTAACTTCATCAATACAAATGATGGTACATTGAACATGCATCAATAGCAGCCCATAAAATTAACTCTGAATGGGTTCTCGACTCCGGAGCATCACACCATGTTGCTGTAGACTTTAATGAGTTCAAATCTTATCTTCCACACTCTCTCATACATCAGAAAACATTCACACAATAGATGGCATAGCCCAGGCCACCATAGGTGTTGGAACAGTCATCAGCTCACTGTGTATTGAATTATCCTGAGCATTGCATATGCCATCTTTTCTCATGAACTTAGTGTCCTTGAGTTCTTTGGTTAACCAAATTGACTGCCGAATAATTCTTAACAAGGTTGGGTTCTTAATCTAGGAGAGAATGACATGCATGAGTCTTAGAACTGGAACAAGGAGTAAGGGGGCTGTGGTACATGGATTGTAGCATGACATACCAGGAGTGAATGCACATGCTAGCTGCAGTTGATGAGGATAAGGAGACTAGAGCCCTAAGCCATCACTGTAGATGAGACATGTGTCTTTTGATAAAATATATCAAATATTCCCAATGTAATGAGTGGTGTGGACAAGAGCAAGCCGTGTTGTGATGCGTGTGAGTGAGTTTGCCAAACATACCTCATACGTCTCCGTCGTATCTATAATTTTTGATTGTTTCATGCCAATATTCTACAACTTTCATATACTTTTGGCAACATTTTATATTATTTTTGGGACTAACATATTGATCCAGTGCCCAGTGCCAATTCTTGTTTGTTGCATGTTTTTTGTTTCGTAGAATTTCCATATCAAATGAAGTCAAAGCGCGATAAAATTTTACAGACAATTATTTTGGAATACATGTGATTTTTGGGAAGCGGAATTAATGCGAGATGACGCCCGAGGGGCCCATAAGCTGAAGGGGGGCGCCCCCTAGCCAGGGTGCCCCTGGCAAGCTTGTGGCCACCCTATAGGTCGGTTGGAGGTGTCCTTCAGCCGCAAGGAAGCTTATATCCAGATAAAAATCATGTTAAAATTTCATCCCAATCGGAGTTATGGTTCTCTGAGAATTTAAGAAACGGTGAAAGGCCAAAAAATAGGGACGCGAAACAGAAGAAAACAGAGAGATATATCCAATCTCCGACGGGCTCCCGCCCCTCCGCCGCCATGGAGGACATGGACTAGAGGGTAAACCCTCCTCCCATCTAGGGGGGAGGCCAAGGAAGAAGAAGAAGGAGGGGGCTCTTTCCTCCTCTGTCCCGGTGGCGCCGGAACGCCGCCGGGGAAAGGATCGTGACGGCTATCTACACCAACAACCTTGGTACCGTCAACACCAACTCTCTCCCCCTCTATGCAGCGGTGTAACACCTCTTCTCCCGGCTGTAATCTCTACTTAAACATGGTGCTCAACACTATATATTATTATCCAATGATATGTGGTTATCCTATGATGTTTGAGTAGATCTGTTTTGTCCTATGGGTTGATTGATGATCGTGATTGGTTTGAGTTTTATGTTTTATTTTGGTGTTGTCTTATGGTGCCCTCTGTATCGCGCAAGTGTGAGGGATTACCGTTGTAGGGTGTTGCAATATGTTCATGATTCACGTATAGTGGGTTGCGTGAGTGTCTGAAACACAAACCCGAGTAAGTGGGTTGTTGCGTATGGGAGTAAAGAAGACTTGATACTTAATGCTATGGTTGGGTTTTACCTTACTGATCTTTAGTAGTTGCGGATGCTTGCAAGATTCGAATCATAAGTGCATATGATCCAAGTAGAGAAAGCATGTTAGCTCATGCATCTCCCTCATATAAAATTGCAATAATGATTACCGGTCTAGTTATCGGTTGCCTAGGGACAAATAACTTTCTTGTGACAAAAAGCTCTCTACTAACTTAATTGTTTCTTTATCTAAACAGCCCCTATCTTTTATTTAGGTGTTCTTTATTATCTTGCAAACCTATTCCGTTACACCTACAAAGTACTTCTAGTTTCATACTTGTTCTAGGTAAAGCGAACATTAAGCGTGCGTAGAGTTGTATCGGTGGTCGATAGAATTTGAAGGGGATATAAATTCTACCTTTAGCTCCTCGTTGGGTTCGACACTCTTACTTATCCAGAAAGGCTACAATTGATCCCCTATACTTGTGGGTTATCAAGACCTTTTTCTGGCGCCGTTGCCGGGGAGCAATAGCGTGGGGTGATATTCTCGTGTGTGCTTGTTTGCTTTATCACTAAGTAGATTTTATTTTTTGTTCTAAGTTGTTTTATATCTTTAGTTATGGATATGGGACAAGAGATACCAAAAAAATTAGATGTACTTCTACTCATGGAGATGGGGAACCTCCTAAAACCCTCAATGCTCGTTATGTGAAAAATATTAAACACTACTTTGATAATCCTGAGAAAACCCCAGTCAACTTGATAATGGGAGACACATTGGATCAACGTGAATACTTTAAGGATTATCGCTTGAATCAAAAAGGGAAACTCTTATGGGATCAAATTGAAATTTTGCATTGGTATGCTTGGGATCTATGCTTGAGATATGATTATACTTGTTGCTCTAGGATGAAGGCTCCACACCTTCCCTTTTCATTTGAATTTAATGATAATGAAACCTTGGCTTCTTATACTAATGGTATATATGATTACTATGATGTCGAACGAATAGAAGAATTTGTTGCTTTTAAGGGTGCTTATGAGATTGAATCTTTGTTTAAAAAGTATGAAGATTGTGATGATGTTGTTTATAGATCTGAAAATTTTGCAATACTTAAATATTGCTATGAGAATTATAAATATAATGCCGATATTAATGAGTTTATTGAGAAAGTCTCCGCTGTCCAAGAAGAGACTAATATTTTGCAGGAAACTATGGAAGAAGAAATTGATGACACTGTGAGCTCATTAGATGAAAAGGATGACAAGGAGAGTCAAGAACAAAAGGAGGAAGAGCGGATTAGCTATCTGTGCCCACCTTCTAATGAGAGTAACTCTTCAACTCATACATTGTTTAATTTCCCTTCATGCTTATCAAAGGATGAATGCTATGATGATTGCTATGATCCCTTGGATTCGTTTGAAATGTCCCTTTGTCCCTTTTTGATGAAATTGATGCTTGCTATATATGCTTGTGGCTATGATGCCAATATGAATTATGCTTATGGAGATGAACTTGCTATAGTTCCTTATGTTAAGAATGAAATTGTTACTATTGCACCCACACAAGATAGTCCTATTATCTTTTTGAATTTTCCCAACTACACTATATCGGAGAAGTTTGCTCTTATTAAGGATTATATTGATGGGTTGCGTTTTACCATTACACATGATGATTTTGATAGATATAATATGCATCTGCTTGCTGCTCCTAATTGCAATTATTATGAGAGAGGAACTACAACTCCACCTCTCTATGTTTCCAATACGATAAAATTGCAAGAAACTGTGTATACTATGCATTGGACTTTACTTTGTGTGCATGAATTGTTATTTTATGACATGCCGATGCATAGGAAGAGAGTTAGACTTCATTGTTGCATGATATATATTACTCTGTGCTCAATACTAAAATACAAATCATTGTTAATTAAAATTGGCTTTCATATACCTTGGGATCCGGGTGGATCAATTATTTGAGCACTTTATGCCTAACTTAATGGCTTTAAAGAAAGCGCTGCCAGGGAGACAAACTGGAAGTATTAGAGAGTCATTTTATTATGTTGTGTGCTTTTATAAAGTTTAAAAAAAATCGAGGGGAACCTAATTTTTTTTCCAAAAAGAGAAGCGATTGGAAGGTTTTGCATTGGAGAAGTGAGGGTCGACATTGAACACTTGTGTTCATGCTCATGGAAACAATGTAGACTTTTTCATGGAATTTTCTAACAAAAATAATTATCCCCTTGTAAAAATCCATTGTATTATAAAAATAATGTGCCAAGATATGCCTTTAGGATGATTAGATTGCTTGTTTGGTATGTGCAGTGCAAAAAGAAAAACTTTGGCTGTAGTGTGTGAATTTACGTTTTTTACTGGAACTTCAAAAGTTTCTGAAATTTTTACACAGTACTTCTATGCAAATTGCTTATTTTTTTTCCTAATTTTTTAGAATTTTTGGAGTTACAGAAGTATGGTTAATGTTCAGATTGCTATAGACTGTCCAAGAGGGTAATCAAGGCTCTGCTCATTGAGCAAGAAGCCCCCAAGTGGCCTTATAAACAAATAATAAAGACTCAGATACTTAGAAATGAAACGACAGAGGCCCTGAATATATCAGGGGTGCCGGCTTTATTATATTGATCATAGTATATACATGGATGAAAATATGTACAGCACAAGAGCCGGTGGCTCAAGTGTAGTAAGGCCGAAGATGAGCAATGTTCCAAGGTCGGCGGGTCTCCTCCTCCGATGTGCGTGAATCCTTATGGTCTTGAATATCAATGAGGTAGTATGACCTATTGTTCAGGTTCTTGCTGACCACAAAAGGTCCTTCCCAAGGTGGGGATAACTTATGCATGTCTGTTTCATCTTGGATGAGCCGGAGCACCAAGTCGCCTTCTTGAAAGGTCCGGGTCTTAACTCGGCGGCTATGATAGCGATGCAGATCTTGCTGATATATCGCCGAACGAGCCGCCGCCAGGTCACGCTCCTCATCCAACATGTCAAGAGCATCCTGACGTGCCTTTTCATTATCAGCTTCAACATAAGCCGCCACGCGGGGCGAATCATGACGGATGTCACTTGGAAGAACCGCCTCGGCCCCGTAGACCATGAAGAAGGGCGTGTAACCCGTTGATCTGTTGGGGGTAGTATTGATACTCCAAAGCACTGAGGGTAACTCTTCAACCCAACAACCCGGCGTCCTTTGCAAAGGGGCCATAAGTTGGGGTTTGATTCCTCTCAAGATTTCTTGATTGGCCCTTTCAGCTTGACCATTGGATTGGGGGTGAGCTACTGATGAGACGTCAAGACGAATATGCTCTCGTTGACAGAACTCTTTTATAGCACCTTTGGATAGATTAGTGCCATTATCAGTTATGATGCTGTGAGGGTAACCAAAACGGAAGATCACCTTCTTAATGAATTGAACCGCCGTTGCCGCATCACACTTGCTGACCGGCTCTGCCTCAACCCACTTGGTAAACTTGTCAACCGCCACCAAGAGGTGGGTCTTTTTCTCCTTGGACCTCTTGAAAGGTCCAACCATATCCAGCCCCCAGACTGCAAACGGCCAAGTAATTGGAATCATCCTCAATTCTTGAGCCGGCATGTGAGCTCATCTAGAAAACTTATGGCAGCCGTCACACTTGCTAACCAGATCTTCTGCATTAGCATGAGCCGTCAACAAATAAAAACCGTGCTGGAAGGCTTTAGCAACCAGAGATTTAGAGCCAGCGTGATGACCACAATCACCTTCATGGATCTCCCTTAGAATCTCACGGCCCTCCTCAGGAGAAATACATCACTGGAACACACCTGTGACACTTCATCAGTGTAACTCGCCGTTGACAATGGCCATAGATTTAGACCGCCGGGTTATCTGCCTGGCCTTAGTTTCATCCTCAGGTAACTCGCCCCGGGTCATATAAGCCAATTACGGCACCGTCCAATCAGGAATAGCATAAAGAGCCACCACCAACTGTGCCTCTGGGTCAGGAATTGCAAGATCCTCCTCTGTTGGTAGCTTAACTGAAGGGTTATTCAATATATTGAGAAAAACATTTGGTGGTACCCGCTTACGCTGAGACCCCAGTCGGCTTAAAGCATCGGCCGCCTCATTCTTTCTGTGATCAACATGTTCCACTTGATAACCCTTAAAATGACCAGCAATACTGTCAACCATCCGACGATAAGCCGCCATGAGCGGGTCCTTAGAATCCCAAGTTCCTGAGACTTGCTGAGCCACCAAATCTGAGTCGCCAAAGCATCTCACCCGGCTCAATTTCCTCTCTTTGGCCATCCGAAGACCATGGAGCAGGGCCTCATACTCAGCTGCATTGTTAGTACAAGGAAACATCAGCCTTCAAACATAGCAAAATTTGTCACCTCCCGGGAAGTCAAAATAACTCCAGCCCCCGAGCCTTCCAATTGCCTAGACCCATCAAAATGAATAGTCCAATACGTATTATCAGGCTTCTCCTCAGGCATCTGCAACTCTGTCCAATCATTGATGAAATCCACAAGAGCTTGAGACTTGATAGTTGTCCTTGGCATATATTTCAAACCATGGGGTCCAAGCTCAATGGCCCACTTGGCTATTCAGCCTGTGGCTTCTCTGTTTTGAATAATATCCCCCAAGGGAGCAGAACTGACCACAGAGATGGGGTGACCAAGGAAATAATGCTTCAACTTGCGACTGGCCATGAACACCCCATAGACTAGCTTCTGCCAATGCGGGTACCTCTGTTTGGACTCAATTAAGACTTCACTGACAATTGCCACGCTGACGGCTCTGCTATTAGCAGCCACATATAAAAGCAAGGGCTCCTTCTGAACCGAAGATGCAAGAACCGACGGCTCAGCTAACTATTTTTTAAGCGCCTCAAACACCTCATTAGCAGCATCACTCCAGTCAAAGTGATCTATCTTCTTCATCATCTGGTACAGAGGAATAGCCTTCTCTACCAGGCGGCTTATGAACTGGCTTAAAGCTGCAATACGACCCGCCAGATGCTGAACATCATTAACGCACGCCGGCTTAGCCAACAAAGTGATAGCCTTGATTTTCTCCGGGTTAGCTTCAATACCTCTCTCAGAGACCAAAAAACCCAAAAGCTTGCCTGCAGGCATGCCAAAAACACATTTGGCTGGGTTAAGCATCATCTTGTAGACCCGGAGGTTATCAAAGGTCTCCTTCAAATCATCTAGCAGAGACTCCTTCTTTCTAGATTTCACAACACTATCATCTACATAAGCATGAACATTGTGTCCTATCTGGTTATGAAGACAATTCTGAACACAATGCTGATAAGTCGCCTGGGCGCTCTTGAGCCCAAAGGGCATAGACACATAGCAAAAAGCTCCAAAAGGCATGATGAAAGCCGTCTTCTCTTGGTCTTTAACTGTCATCTTGATCTGATGATAACCAGAATAAGCATCCAAGAAGCTCAAATGCTCACAACCCGCCGTAGCATCAATGATCTAATCAACACGGGGAAGAGCAAAAGGATCAGCTGGGCAAGCTTTGTTAAGGTCTGTGTAATCCACACGCATGCGCCAAGTGCCGTTCTTCGTAAGTAAGAGCACCGGGTTAGCCAACCACTCAGGATGAAAAACTTCGACAATGAACCCGGCTGCTAAGAGCCGGGCCACCTCTTCTTCAATGGCCTTGCACCTTTCCTCATTAAAACGATGAAGGAATTGCTTGACCGGCTTAAACTTAGGATCAATATTGAGAGTGTGCTCAGCGAGTTCTCTCGGTACACCCGGCATGTCTGAAGGCTTCCATGCAAAGACGTTCCGGTTCTCACGGATGAACTCGATGAGCGCGCTTTCCTATTTCGGATCCATATTGGCACTGATGATGAACTGCTGAGATGAGTCGCCAGGGACAAAATCAACCTGTTTGGTATCATCTGCCGATTTAAACTTCAACAAAGGATCATGCTCTGTGGTTGGCTTCTTCAACGGAGTCATATCAGCCGGGTCAACATTGTCTTTATAAAACTTAAGTTCCTCTGTGGCACAAGCAGACTCAGCGTAAGCAGCATCACCTTCTTAACATTCCAAGGCTATCTTTTGGTCACCATGCACCATGATGGTACCTTTGCGACCCGGCATTTTAAGCTGCAAATACACATAACACGGTAGTGCCATAAACTTGGCATAAGCCGGCCGCCCAAATAGAGCATGATACGGGCTTTTGATTTTAACCACTTCAAAGTTCAATGTCTCAGCCCTGTAGTCATGTTCATTGCCAAAAGCCACCTCTAAGGCTATCTTACCCACTGGATAAGCCGACTTACCAGGCACCACTCCATGAAAGACTATAGAGGACGGCTTAAGATCTTTGCCAGTCAAATTCATCCGACGAAAAGTATCATAATAAAGGATATTGATACTGCTGCCTCCGTCCAGAAGCACCTTAGTGAACATGTATCCTCCAACTTGAGGGGCCACCACCAAAGCCAGCTGACCCAGATTGTCAACCTGGGGCGGGTGATCCTCACGGCTCCATACAATTGGCTGCTCTGACCATCGTAAGTATCGAGGGACCGCCGGCTCAACCACGCTCACTGCTCGTTTATGAACCTTCTAATCTCGCTTGCACAGGCTTGTGGTGAAAACATGATATATTGACCACTATTTAACTGCTTTGGATTACTCTGATACCCTGACTATTGTTGCTGATTGCCTTGACTGGGCTGCTGGTAAAAACCACCCTGATTGCCCTGACCCTGAAATCCAGAACCTGAGCCGCCACCTCCAAATCCGGGCCCGTGAGAGCTGGATCCTAACCCGTCGTTTGGGCCATTATTGTTATTATGATCCTGGTGAGAGCCGGAATTCTTGTATTCCTTCATGATAAAATAATCTTTCCATAGGTGAGTTGACGGTCTATCCTGGTAGCTGTGCTTTGGGCAGGGCTGGTTTAACATCGCTTCAAGGTTGAATTTTGATCCTCCCGTCTGAGGAAATTGCTTTCCCTTCCGACGTCGATCGTTATTCTGGGTATTGGTATTAGCCACAAAATCTGACCCGCCGTCAGGCTGCTTGCGCTTACCATTATTACCTTGATTATGACCCGCCATGTTTGACTGCTGCCCCTTTCCATTGCCGTTCTTCTTCCCCTTATTGGACCTCTCCTCATCAGACCCAGGATCCTTAGTACTGTCAGAATCGGCATATTTGATGAGAGCCGCCATAAGCTCCCCCATGTCATTGCAATGATGCTTAAGCCGCCCTAACTTCTGTTTAAGAGGGGTAAATAGCAATTCTTTTCCATAATCAGAACAGCAGAGCCGGCGTTGATGCTATCCGATGAATGAATAATGGCTGAAACCCGGCGCACCCAGTGGTGGGCCGACTCGTCCTCGCGCTGAACACAAGCGTCTAGGTCAATAATCGACAGAGGCTGCTTGCATGTGTCTTTGAAATTCTGGATAAAACATGCCTTCAACTCAGCCCATGAACTGATAGAATTAGCTGGCAACCCCTTCAACCAGGTTCGAGCCAGCCCATCCAGCATCATAGTGAAATACTTGGCACATACAGCATCGTTCATATCTAACATCTCCATGGCCAGCTCATAGCTCTCAATCCATCCCTCAGGTGGGAGATCAGCTATGTAATTAGGCACTTTACGAGGGCCCTTAAAATCTTTGGGCAAGCACTCATTGCGCAGAGCTGGCACCAAACAGGGCACACCAACTGACCTAGAGGTCATCCCAGCCTCTATAGACACAGAGGGGTTCAATTGAAGCTGTTGATGAGCAGCTAATTGAGCCGCCAGCTCCGCCTCTTGGCGTGCTCTAGCCTGATCCGTCAGGACTTGGGCATTGTTATCATCACGAGGCGGGTTATGCCCATGTGGCGGGTTACGATGCTGTTCACTGCTGGAAACCGCCGGTGACTCAATGCGCCGGCTGTAGCTTCAGCTCGATCGCGGAGTTGAATGGATTCGCTCACGGCTATAGGAATAAGCGCCTGCTGAGCTACTGCTGTCTGAAGAAGCTCTACAGCGTTCCGCGCTTCTACCGCAACAGGAGACTCGCCTTCAATGGGAAGAGCCGCCAATAGTGAAGTCGCAGCTATCATGTTATCCAATGGGTTGGAGTAATGACCCGGAGGCGTAGGCACCCGCTGAGGCAGAATTGGATTCTCCCGTGGCGGGTCTGTTACGCAGGGCTGAGCTGCCGCCCCTGTATTAGGCGCCTCCGTGGCCCGGGTCACGCCCGGCGGGTTACTCGGCCCTGCTCCAAGGGTAACAAAAAGGTTTCGCCCCAAAAACTGCGGAGGGAGGCGGCTCTGGTACTTTCTTCGAAGAACCACATTTGACGCATTCTGATCCAAGCTTAATCAAAAAGCCTCCGCTTGAATCCGTTGAGACAGGACCTCCAGCGCAGCTCGTTCTATTGCCATCCTATCATTCTCAGCGTTAAGCTCCTCTTTAGCCCGAGCTACTTCATCCCTCAGCTTTGCAACTTCCACATTATGCTGTGTTTGAGTCGCCGGGGTTACCTCTGTAGCCAATAACGTTGCCAAAGCATCCAAGAGCTCGGATAGGACCTGAGCCGGCGGGCGGACAAGGCCACTTGCCCCGGCCATCGCAGCAGCTGTTGAACTTGAGGTCATAGCCGCAACGGTTGATGAATTCAGTATCGGTTGCGTACCGGCCATGAATATAGCTGCCCTTCTTGGTGGTTCATAGGGGTCCAGAATACTGTCGCCATTGGAACAGCCCCCAAGCCCGCCATCTTACAACTGATAGATCGACTCGGTTTCGCCAGTTGAGGACTCATCACCTGAATAGATGGCCGTCTCTCCATCGGACACATAGCCTTCCTCAAGATCCGCTCCATGGACAAAGCCGACGAATACATGCTTCCGGGCGAGTTGGATCTTGGTGGGTTGGACCTTGGTGGGTCTCGCGTGCTGAGCCATCTCAATGGTGTCGATGCAGTCGACCGGTTCAGGCTCAGACTCGCCAATTTTGCCAATGAAAACATGGATTCCACCGAAGGGGACCCGGTACCCGTATTCGATTGAATCGGCCTCCGGACCCCATCTAGCGTCGTCGATGTAGATCATGCCGCGACGACTCTTGGTCATCCGGCCCATGGCGTATCCCTTGATCCTTGAGAAGTTGCCCTTCAAGAACTCGAAACCACCATGCGACAGCCCCACGGTGGGCGCCAACTGTCGTGGATTTGTCACGGCAGATGTCCTAGCGAAAGTACTTAGGTGTGGAGCCATCGCAACTAGGTTAGCTTGAAGGGGTTGAACGGGAGAAAGGACACAAGGAGTTTACCCAGGTTCGGCCCCTCTCAATGAGGTAAGAGCCTACGTCCTGCTTCTAGTTGTATTGCTTGGGTTTCGATTACAAGGGAGCGAATACGCTTGACCTAGTTCTCGACTATTTGTTTCTTGAGTTCACCCGCCACCGAGTCACCCCTTTATATACAGGTTGATACCCGGCGGTTTACAGAGTCCCGGCCGGCTCACACAAACATGACCGGCTTAGTTTCTAACTAAACCTGCCTTACAGAGCAAGTTAATACATGGCGGCTCACACCCTTGGGCCTTGAGTCACCTCCGGGTCTTGGGCCTTCAATAAGCCTGCTTTATGAACCACCACCTCTATATCTTCTTCAGCCCTCTTGGGCCTTCTCACCTTAAGTCGCCAATGGTGTGACCCGGCCCCTCCTGGGTGGGTCATACCTCGGAGTTATATCCCCAACAGTAGGCCCCAGGTTGATTTGAACTTGTTCACATCAATCTTCATTTTAACTCAAGCAAAAATGCTCCAGTATGAACTTCTCATACCGTCCGCCGTAACCCGCCATGACATTGTGTAAAAAGGATCGTTATAACCCGCCATGACGTCCCGCACATTAATTCCACATAAGACCCAGGATATCTTCAACGGATCTTTATCTTTAATAGGCTTCCCGAGAATTGAGGCGTCCATATAGCCAGTTAATCATTTTTACCTCCTTGATTTCCGCGCTTGCCATCTCGTCATTTCCTTAGAAATAGGGACAGGGACCCCCTTTTTCACTTTTACCCCTGCCTCTGCCTCTTCTTCTTCCTCATGACGTCCGACGCTTCCGGAGCTCCGCCGCCTCCATCGACCTTCTTCAACAACTCCGACCCAGGCCGCTGCATCAACCTGATCATATCCAGAGAATGGCGGTGCTCCTCCGCTGATCATCTGCATCGCTAGGTACTCCCCTCTCTCTACTTCCCATCTGCATTAGGGTTCCCTCTGTTCGTCAGTGTTCATCGGCGTTCATCGTAGTTCTCTTTGCTAATGCTCACTTCGATCGAAAAAACAGTAGGGAAGTTGCGCGGTAGCGGTTTTAGCATCCGTTTCCAATCGTAGATGCATCCTATTTTCCTAAGATTCAAACCCAGCTTGTGTGTTCTTCCACTATCATATTTAGGTTTAGCAATTATTCTCCTTTTCTGAACTACTGTAGATCCGTAAATATAATCCAACTCTTGTGGAACCTATTTGTCCAACACTTAGTGAAATTTTCCTCAAACTCAGATCCGTAAATCCGGCATAAACACCACTGTGTGGGCGGCTCAAAAATATTACTTTATGACCCGCCAAACACCAGCCGGCTTATTCATGAAATACTCAAATCAGCTGCATCCGTCTGATGTTAATATCACCCAACTGTGCTTTTGTTAATTTGTCCGTACTATTTCTTTTCTCATAATAATTTGTCCGTATATGAACCAAACCTGCACAGTATATTTACCTTCTTGTAACCATCGAGCAGTTTATTATCTCAAATTTGACCCGCCATTATTCCCCCTTTTAGGCCTTTTGATAAAAATGACTAAGACAGTCACCTCATGTGATTGGGTCACTTCCACTATTACGGAACAAGCTCTGAACGAATATGTTCAAGTGGGCGTTTTGTCAGCCAAAGAAGTTATCCACTGGCGGGCCCCAGGGACAGAAATAAGACCTGATCCAAAGGATGGCAAAGTCATGGTTTTTGCTTATCATATGAGCCGGGGTTTCTCTCCACCCGGCTCAAAGTTCTTCCGTGACGTTCTGAATTTTTATCAACTTCATCCACAAGATATCGGACCCAATTCAGTCTCTAACATCTGCAATTTCCAAGTCTTTTATGAAGTGTACCTTCAGGAGGAGCCCACTGTTGACCTTTTCAGAGAATTTTACTATTTGAACCATCAAACAGAAATGACCGACGGACCCAGTCTTGAGCTTGGCGGGATTTCTATCCAAAGTCGAAAAGATGCTATCTTTCCTGCGGCCACGCTTCCTAGTCACCCCAAAGACTGGAATCAGACTTGGTTCTACTGCCAAGACACCTCTCCGGTGGGTGAGAACCCTCTGCCAGGTTTTCGTGACCGCCGGCTTAACCCAAGACATCACTTCCGGACCGGATCAGTGCCGTTGAACGGGCCAAATGTGCATCCACCCTTAGCAAAGTAAGAACCTTAATGGCCAACGGCTTGACTGGCATCGATTTGGTCTGATGCTGGGTTGCATGGAGGATCATGCCTTTGAGCCGCCGCCCCGGCTTAATGAGTATACTGGCGACACCAAAGATCCACAGCGTCACTGCCAAATACGTCTGAATGATAAAGAGATCAATGAGATGACCAAAATGCTGCTCAATGAGAGCTTAGATAATTGCAGCAAGACGGGGCTGAACCCCTTTTGCACCCTTAACCCGGCTCCAGCTGTAAGTATTTCAAGCTCATTGTTATCTTATTCTTCCTTCTCATATATTGCCTTCTTACTATTACTTGCTTTCCTCAGGCCGATGATCCTTTCTGGAATAAGAAACTTCAGGATAAACCGGCCAAAAAGGCCAGGGCAAAGAGCAAAGCTCCCAAGAAGCCCACCAAGAAGAAAACAGACACAACGGAGTTATTTGCACTGAATGATGATGAGTCGGAGGTAGAACTTGATTCCCTTGGCTCCTTTTTTGTAGATCTTATTGACACTGATTGCTATCAGGATGACGCGGATGCCAGCCACGCAGACGGTGAACAGGTAACTATCCTTTCCTCCGACTCAGAGCCTTTGCCAAGACAGAAGGTTCGACAAGTAAGCCGGAAAGTAAGGTTTTCTCACCCTTTAGCTTACTTGGATCCAAACTTTATTTTGAAGAAACAACAGCATGAAGCTCGACGCACAACCCGGAACAGCAGCTGTGGAAATCTTTCCTCCGGCTTACCCAACACGCTGGTTCCTCGAAAACACCGAAATGAGGTGCCACAGAATTCAACCTTCCCCTTTCCTAAGGCGGGTCTTATTCGTCAGCCACTTAATTATTTCGACTCAAATTATCAGGGAACTTCTCATTCGTCCTCTGGCGACTCTACTGGAACCCAGATTCCTCCCTTCAAACTTGCTCCTGGGTGAGAATATTAAATTTATTTGCTTTAACACTTGTATACTGATATGTTGACATCCTTATATGTCTCACTTTCAATGGTATAGCCAAGCCTAGCAAGAAGCTGAAGGTAAATAAGCCGGCCGAAGACCCCAAGGTTGCTGAGCCAGAGAAACAAACTATATTTGAAGCTTCCCATCAGACTCCTGAGGCTGCTGCTAATGACCCGCCACCAGAGACCCATGATGTCAGGGTGGATCCAATGGGTGTTGACCCATCCAGCGCTAAGCCGCCCAGTCCCATAAAACCTGCTGACGAACCTTCTTCACAACAAGCTGCGGAGGATGTTATCATTACTGGCACTGGCTACACTGAGCCTGGGAACTCCACCATTCTAGCCAAGCACTCTGCCAAAGAAGAGTTAATTGAAAAGAGCAAGGCCAGGTTTGATGTTGCAAATTACTCACACTTGGGCGTCAATGAATTATACTCGGGTTATCTAAGCCAGCTACACACTGGTCGTGATCTGGAGGCAGATTTGGTCAAGAAACTGCGCCAGAAATATGAGGTATGAACATCTGTTTCCTTTGCATATATAGTCATCCAGCCCCCAAGTCTTATCCGTAGGAAAGGTAGTTTTGAGTAGGGTTAAGACTTGTCTATGTGTTTCTGCAAGCTTTAAAGTCGTAGCCCTCATGGGCTGGCTTATCGTGATAAAGATGAGCTGGATCATTTCCATTATTTTGAAAGAACTCCAGACCATAGCCCTCATGGGCCGGCTTATGTTGATAAAAATGAGCCGGATCAAAAAATACAAATGCAAAAAAGAACTTCCGCACACATTAGCCCCCAAGTGTCAAGTGCTTTGCTTGCAACGTACTTGAGACTTGTCTGTAGATTGTGTCCTGGCAAATATGTTTGTAACTTGTTTAACTCTTACTTGCAGGATGCTTTAACTCAGGCTGAATCCCATGTGGTCGATTTAAAGACCAGGCTTGAGCAGCAAGAGGCTGAAACACGTGAAGTTGACTCCAAGCTTAAGCTTAGTCTTGAAGAGAGCGAGAAGCTCAAAACTGGATTTTCCACAGAAAGAACCGCCTGGGATAAGGAGAAAGCCACCTTGGTACAAAGAGCAGAAACTGCCGAATCTTCTTTGAAGGGGACAGCTATAGAATTGACCGGCTTAAAACGCCATATATCCTAGATGACATCTGCTATCTTTGGTAAGTAATTCAGGATGTTTCAACCACTTCCAAATTTTTACCCTTAATCCGCCCGACGACTTATCTGTGCACTTATTCAACAGGCCCCAGGAGTGCCAACCTCGGCCAAGACATGTTGGTGAAGCTGAAGGCGGTTTATACTTTGGTGGAATAGCCATATACAGGCACGCAGCAAACCATAGAGGTCATCTCACACAATAAACAGCCACCTTCACTCATCAAGGATGTATTGGACAAGCTATCTGTCATGCCCAAGAGGTTGAAGAGATTAAGCGATCCTCAGCCCGAGCTGGTGCTATCACTGCTTTGAGCCGGGCCAAAGCATGGCAAGCGGAGTTAGACCCGATAGAGATGGCAACTGGTTGTCCGAGTTTCAAAGAGGACGGATCTCCCTTCAATGCCAGCGACTTTACCAAATGTGTAAAAGAGATGCGCCCTCTGGCAACCAAATTGGCCGAAGAGACTGATTTGTCGAAGTATCAGGTGGCTTATACCATGGAGAATACAAAAGTGAAAGCGCCGGCTTATGAGATTGTAGAGCTCATCCCCCCAATATGTAAGCACACTTTTGCTCCTGATATTGATCCGTCCACCCTCATAGATGATGAAGCTGTGTTTAAGGCTGTAACTGGCATCGACTGGACATCACCTGATTTCCAGCCAATGGATGAAGAAGAAGAAGAACCGGCGCAGGATAACCCGGAGTCTTCAACTTGCCAAGACCAGAACAACTGATCCAACAGGCGGCTCTCAAACTGCGGTGCTGCGTTTCTCTTTGAAAAAACTATTAATCATTTGGGCTTTGGAAAGCCTTGTAATAGGCTAGTTGAAACAATGATCTGTCATGCCATCGTGAATGTTTAGCCTTAAAACTACTGATGAAATATTTTATGTACCACTGATGAGCTTGCAGGGAATATCATATTGTTTTTCAATGTTCCTGCACACATGGTAAACAACATACACCCTGTAGACTGATATCATAATGATGTTATAATGATTGTAATCCAGCATGGGTATTAACTAGTAAATATGAAAAATCATGACTTGAATTTATTCGAGGCAAATCATCCTGGCGACTTAAAGTCTGCTTATCAGGGCGGGTTATGAACCCCACATGCTCAAATATGAGTCATAGAGTCAAGGCTACATGGCCTGAATTGTGAAAACCATATGTTAATATGGAAGAAGGATATCAATCCAAATTTTCAGAAAAAACAGCAAATCAGAAAAAACAAGGCTTTCATAGGCCGCCAAGCCTAAAATGTCAAGTGCTTTCATGGGCCGCACAGCCACGGAGTTATTTCCAGCACACCTGTAAGCCGGCCCTCACATGACAAACCGCCGTTTTAACTTTTAACAAGTTCAGGGTCTTATTTAAAAGATTGACTGTCAAAAGTACGGCGGGTCATTCCAGGATTACCTGGGCAGAGTAACAAGGACATACAGGCCGGTTAACCCGTAATTTGGTGTTTACACCTGGCATGGAAGTCTGTCAAGAGGGTAAGCATAGATATACTCATTGAGCAGGAAGCCCCCAAGTGACCAAAGGGTCAGCATGTAAGCAGGATCAAGAGGGTAATCAAGGCTCTGCTCATTGAGCAGGTAGCCCCCAAGTGACCAAAGGGTCGACATGTAAGCCGGATCAAGAGGGTAATCAAGGCTCTGCTCATTGAGCAGGTAGCCCCCAAGTGACCTGCGAAAAGGCATGTAAGCCTGATCAAGAGGGTAATCAAGCTCTGCTCATTAAGCAGGTAGCCCCCAAATGACCCGTGAGAAGGCATGTAAGCCTGACCAAGAGGGTAATCAAGGCTCTGCTCATTGAGTAGGAAGCCCCCAAGTGGCCTTATAAACAAATAATAAAGACTCAGATACTTAGAAATGAAACGACAGAGGCCCTAAATAAATCAGGGGTGCCGGCTTTATTATATTGATCATAATATATACATGGATGAAAATATGTACAGCACAAGAGCCGGTGGCTCAAGTGTAGTAAGGCCGAAGATGAGCAATGTTCCAAGGTCGGCGGGTCGCCTCCTCCGATGTGCCTGAATCCTTATGGTCTCGAATATCAATGAGGTAGTATGATCTGTTGTTCAGGTTCTTGCTGACCACAAAAGGTCCTTCCCAAGGTGGGGATAACTTATGCATGTCTGTTTCATCTTGGATGAGCCGGAGCACCAAGTCGCCTTCTTGAAAGGTCCGGGTCTTAACTCGGCGGCTATGATAGCGATGCAGATCTTGCTGATATATCGCCGAACGAGCCGCCGCCAGGTCACGCTCCTCATCCAACATGTCAAGAGCATCCTGACGTGCCTTTTCATTATCAGCTTCAACATAAGCCGCCACGCGGGGCGAATCATGACGGATGTCACTTGGAAGAACCGCCTTGGCCCCGTAGACCATGAAGAAGGGCGTGTAACCCGTTGATCTGTTGGGTGTAGTATTGATACTCCAAAGCACTGAGGGTAACTCTTCAACCCAACAACCCGGCGTCCTTTGCAAAGGGACCATAAGTCGGGGTTTGATTCCTCTCAAGATTTCTTGATTGGCCCTTTCAGCTTGACCATTGGATTGGGGGTGAGCTACTGATGAGACGTCAAGACGAATATGCTCTCGTTGACAGAACTCTTTCATAGCACCTTTGGATAGATTAGTGCCATTATCAGTTATGATGCTGTGAGGGTAACCAAAACGGAAGATCACCTTCTTAATGAATTGAACCGCCGTTGCCGCATCACACTTGCTGACCGGCTCTGCCTCAACCCACTTGGTAAACTTGTCAACCGCCACCAAGAGGTGGGTCTTTTTCTCCTTGGACCTCTTGAAAGGTCCAACCATATCCATCCCCCATACTGCAAATGGCCAAGTAATTGGAATCATCCTCAATTCTTGAGCCATCACGTGAGCTCATCTAGAAAACTTTTGGCAGCCATCACACTTGCTAACCAGATCTTCTGCATTAGCATGAGCCGTCAACCAATAAAAACCGGGCCGGAAGGCTTTAGCAACTAGAGATTTAGAGCCGGCGTGATGACCACAATCACCTTCATGGATCTCCCTTAGAATCTCACGGCCCTCCTCAGGAGAAATACATCGCTGGAACACACCTGTGACACTGCATCAGTGTAACTCGCCGTTGATAATGGTCATAGATTTAGACCACCGGGTTATCTGCCTGACCTTAGTTTCATCCTCAGGTAACTCACCCCGGGTCATATAAGCCAAGTATGGCACCATCCAATCAGGAATAGCATGAAGAGCCGCCACCAACTGTGCCTCCGGGTCAGGAATTGCAAGATCCTCCTCTGTTGGTAGCTTAACTGAAGGGTTATTCAATATATTGAGAAAAACATTTGGTGGTACCCGCTTACGCTGAGACCCCAGTCGGCTTAAAGCATCGGCCGCCTCATTCTTTCTGCGATCAACATGTTCCACTTGATAACCCTTAAAATGACCAGCAATACTATTAACCGTCCGGCGATAAGCCGCCATGAGCGGGTCCTTAGAATCCCAAGTTCCTGAGACTTGCTTAGCCACCAAATCTGAGTCACCAAAGCATCTCACCCGGCTTAAGTTCCTCTCTTTGGCCATCCGAAGACCATGGAGCAGGGCCTCATACTCAGATGCATTGTTAGTACAAGGAAACATCAGCCTTAAAACGTAGCAAAATTTGTCACCTCCCGGGAAGTCAAAATAACTCCAGCCCCCGAGCCCTCCAATTGCCTGGACCCATCAAAATGAATAGTCTAATACGTATTATCAGGCTTCTCCTCAGGCATCTGGAACTCTGTCCAATCGTTGATGAAATCCACAAGAGCTTGAGACTTGATAATTTTGGCATATATTTCAAACCATGGGGTCCAAGCTCAATGGCCCACTTGGCTATTCGGCCTGTGGCTTCTCTGTTTTGAATAATATCCCCCAAGGGAGCAGAACTGACCACAGTGATGGGGTGACCAAGGAAATAATGCTTCAACTTGCGACTGGCCATGAACACCCCATAGACTAGCTTCTGCCAATGCGGGTACCTCTGTTTGGACTCAATTAAGACTTCACTGACATAATAAGCCGGCCTTTGAACCGGATATTCCTTACCTGTTTCTTTCCTTTCCACTACAATTGCCACGCTGACGGCTCTGCTGTTAGCAGCCACATATAAAAGCAAGGGCTCCTTCTGAACCGGAGCTGCAAGAACCGACGGCTCAGCTAACTATTTTTTAAGCGCCTCAAACGCCTCATTAGCAGCATCACTCCAGTCAAAGTGATCTATCTTCTTCATCATCTGGTACAGAGGAATAGCCTTCTCTCCCAGGAGGCTTATGAACCGGCTTAAAGCTGCAATACGACCCGCCAGATGCTGAACGTCATTAACGCACGCCGGCTTAGCCAACAAAGTGATAGCCTTGATTTTCTCCGGGTTAGCTTCAATACCTCTCTCAGAGACCAGAAAACCCAAGAGCTTGCCTGCAGGCATGCCAAAAACACATTTGGCTGGGTTAAGCATCATCTTGTAGACCCGGAGGTTATCAAAGGTCTCCTTCAAATCATCTAGCAGAGACTCCTTCTTTCTAGATTTCACAACACTATCATCTACATAAGCATGAACATTGCGTCCTATCTGGTTATGAAGACAATTCTGAACACAATGCTGATAAGTTGCCTGGGTGCTCTTGAGCCCAAAGGGCATAGACACATAGCAGAAAGCTCCAAAAGGCATGATGAAAGCCGTCTTCTCTTGGTCTTTAACTGCCATCTTGATCTGATTATAACCAGAATAAGCATCCAAGAAGCTCAAACGCTCACAACCCACCGTAGCATCAATGATCTAATCAACACAGGGAAGAACAAAAGGATCAGCTGGGCAAGCTTTGTTAAGGTCTGTGTAATCCACACACATGCGCCAAGTGCCGTTCTTCTTAAGTACGAGCACCAGGTTAGCCAACCACTCAGGATGAAAAACTTCGACAATGAACCCGGCTGCTAAGAGCCGGGCCACCTCTTCTTCAATGGCGTTGCACCTTTCCTCATTAAAACGATGAAGGAATTGCTTGACCGACTTAAACTTAGGATCAATATTGAGAGTGTGCTCAGCGAGTTCTCTCGGTACACCCGGCATGTCTGAAGGCTTCCATGCAAAGATGTCCCGATTCTCACGGATGAACTCGATGAGCGCGCTTTCCTATTTTGGATCCATATTGGCACTGATGATGAACTGCTGAGATGAGTCGCCAGGGACAAAGTCAACCTGTTTGGTATCATCTGCCGATTTAAACTTCAACAAAGGATCATGCTCTGTGGTTGGCTTCTTCAACGGAGTCATATCAGCTGGGTCAACATTGTCTTTATAAAACTTAAGTTCCTCTGTGGCACAGGCAGACTTAGCGTAAGCAGCATCACCTTCTTCACATTCCAAGGCTATCTTCTGGTCACCATGCACCGTGATGGTACCTTTGCGACCCGGCATTTTAAGCTGCAAATACACATAACACGGTAGTGCCATAAACTTGGCATAAGCCGGTCGCCCAAATAGAGCATGATAGGGGCTTTTGATTTTAACCACTTCAAAGTTCAATGTCTCAGCCCTATAGTCATGTTCATTGCCAAAAGCCACCTCTAAGGCTATCTTACCCACTGGATAAGCCGACTTACCAGGCACCACTCCATGAAAGACTGTACAGGACGGCTTAAGATCTTTGTCAGTCAAATTCTTCCGGCGAAAAGTATCATAATAAAGGATATTGATACTGCTGCCTCCGTCCATAAGCACCTTAGTGAACTTGTATCCTCCAACTTGAGGGGCCACCACCAAAGCCAGCTGACCCGGATTTTCAACTTGGGGCGGGTAATCCTCACGGCTCCATACAATTGGCTGCTCTGACCATCGTAAGTATCGAGGGACCACCGGCTCAACCACACTCATTGCTCGTTTATGAACCTTCTGATCTCGCTTGCACAAGCTTGTGGTGAAAACATGATATATTGACCACTATTTAACTGCTTTGGATTACTCTGATACCCTGACTACTGTTGCTGATTGCCTTGACTGAGCTGCTGGTTAAAACCACCCTGATTGCCCTGACCCTGAAATCCAGAACCTGAGCCGCCACCTCCAAATCCGGGCCCGTGAGAGCCGGATCCTAACCCGTCGTGCGGGCCATTATTGTTATTATGATCCTGGTGAGAGCCGAAATTCTTGTATTCCTTCATGATAAAAAAATCTTTCCATAGGTGAGTTGACGGTCTATCCTGGTAGCTGTGCTTTGGGCAGGGCTGGTTTAACATAGCTTCAAGGTTGAATTTTGATCCTCCCGTCTGAGGAAATTGCTTTCCCTTCTGACGTCGATCGTTATTCTGGGTATTGGTATTAGCCACAAAATCTGACCCGCCATCAGGCTACTTGCGCTTACCATTATTACCTTGATTATGACCCGCCATGTTTGACTGCTGCCCCTTTCCATTGCCGTTCTTCTTCCACTTATTGGACCTCTCCTCATCAGACCCAGGATCCTTAGTATTGTCAGAATCGGCATATTTGATGAGAGCCGCCATAAGCTCCCCCATGTCATTGCAATGACGCTTAAGCCGCCCTAACTCCTGTTTAAGAGGGGTGAAATGGCAATTCTTTTCCATAATTAGAACAGCAGAGCCGGCGTTGATGCTATCCGATGAATGAATAATGGCTGAAACCCGGCGCACCCAGTGGTGGGCCGACTCGTCCTCGCGCTGAACACAAGCGTCTAAGTCAATAATCGACAGAGGCTGCTTGCATGTGTCTTTGAAATTATGGATAAAACATGCCTTCAACTCAGCCCATGAACTGATAGAATTAGCTGGCAACCCCTTCAACCAGGTTCGAGCCAGCCCATCCAGCATCATAGTGAAATACTTGGCACATACAGCATCGTTCATATCTAACATCTCCATGGCCAGCTCATAGCTCTCAATCCATCCCTCAGGTGGGAGATCAGCTGTGTAATTAGGCACTTTACGAGGGCCCTTAAAATCTTTGGGCAAGCGCTCATTGCACAGAGCTGGCACCAAACAGGGCACACCGACTGACCTAGAGGTCATCCCAGCCTCTATAGACACAGAGGTGTTCAATTGAAGCTGTTGATGAGCAGCTAATTGAGCCGCCAGCTCCACCTCTTGGCGTGCTCTAGCCTGATCCGTCAGGACTTGGGCACTGTTATCATCACGAGGCGGGTTATGCCCAAGTGGCGGGTTACAACGCCGTTCAATGCTGGAAATCGCCGGTGACTCAATGCGCCGGCTGTAGCTTTGGCTCGGTCGCGGAGTTGAATGGATTCGCTCACGGCTATAGGAATAAGCCGCCTGCTGAGCTACTGCTGTCTGAAGAAGCTCTACAGCGTTCTGCGCTTCTACCGCAACAGGAGACTCGCCTTCAATGGGAAGAGCCGCCAATCGTGAAGCCGCAGCTATCATGTTATCCAATGGGTTGGAGTAATGACCCGGAGGCATAGGCACCCGCTGAGGCAGAATTGGATTCTCCCGTGGCGGGTCTGTTATGTGGGGCTGAGCTGCCGCCCCTGTATTAGGCGCCTCCGCGGCCCGGGTAACGCCCGGCGGGTTACTCGGCCTTGCTCCAGGGGTAACAAAAAGGTTTCGCCCCTCAAACTGCGGAGGGAGGCGGCTTTGGTACTTTCTTCAAAGAATCGCATTTGACGCATTCTAATCCAAGCTTAACCGAAAAGCCTCCGCTTGAATCCGTTGAGACTGGGCCTCCAGCGCAGCTCGTTCTTTTGCCATCCTAGCGTTCTCAGCGTTAAGCTCCTCTTTAGCCCGAGCTACTTCATCCCTCAGCTTTGCAACTTCCACATAATGCTGTGTTTGAGTCGCCGGGGTTACCTCTGCAGCTAATAATGTTGCCAAAGCATTCAAGAGCTCGGATAGGACCTGAGCCGGCGGGCGGACAGGGCCACTTGCCCCGGCCGTCGCAGCACCTGTTGAACTTGAGGTCATAGCCGCAACGGTTGATGAATTCAGTATCGGTTGCGTACCGGCCATGAATATAGCTGCCCTTCTTGGCGGTTCATAGGGGTCCAGAATACTGTCGCCATCGGAATAGCCCCCAAGCCCGCCATCTTGCAACTGATAGATCGACTCGGTTTCGCCAGTTGAGGACTCATCACCTGAATAGAAGGCCGTCTCTCCACCGGACACATAGCCTTCCTCAAGATCCGCTCCATGGACAAAGCCGACGAAAACATGCTTCCGGGCGAGCTGGATCTTGGCAGGTTGGACCTTGGTGGGTCTCATGTGCCGAGCCATCTCAATGGTGTCGGTGCAGTCGACTGGCTCATGCTCAGACTCGCCAATTTTGCCAATGAAAACGTGGATTCCACCGAAGGGGACCCGGTACCCGTATTCGATTGAATCGGCCTCCGGACCCCATCCAGCGTCGTCGATGTAGATCTTGCCACGACGACTCTTGGTCATCTGGCCCATGGCGTATCCCTTGATCCTTGAGAAGTTTCCCTTCAAGAACTCGAACCACCATGCGACAGCCCCACGGTGGGCGCCAACTGTCGTTGATTTGTCACGGCAGATGTCCTAGCGAAAGGACTTAGGTGTGGAGCCATCGCGACTAGGTTAGCTTGAAGGGGTTGAATGAGACAAAGGACACAAGGAGTTTACCCAGGTTCGGCCCCTCTCAATGAGGTAAGAGCCTACGTCCTGCTTCTAGTTGTATTGCTTGGGTTTCGATTACAAGGGAGCGAATACGCTTGACCTAGTTCTTGACTGTTTGTTTATTGAGTTCACCCGCCGCCGGGTCACCCCTTTATATATAGGTTGATACCCGGCGGTTTGCTGAGTCCCGGCCGGCTCACACAAACGTGACTGGCTCAGTTTCTAACTAAACCTGCCTTACAGAGCAAGTTAACACATGGCGGCTCACACCCTTGGGCCTTGAGTCACCTCCGGGTCTTGGGCCTTCAATAAGCCTGCTTTATAAACCGCCACCTCTATATCTTCTTCAGCCCTCTTGGGCCTTCTCACCTTAAGTCGCCAATGGTGTGACCCGGCCCCTCCTGGGCGGGTCATACCTCGGAGTTATATCCCCAACAGTATGTGCAGTGCAAAAAATAGAAACTTTGGCTGTAGTGCATGAATTTACATTTTTTACTGGAAAATCAAAAGTTTCTGATTTTTTTACACGGTACTGCTCTACACATTGTTTATTTTTCCTAATGTTTCAGAATTTTTGGAGTTACAGAAGTATGGTCAATGTTCAGATTGCTACAGACTGTTCTGTTTTTGATAGATTCTGTTTTTTATGCATTGTTTTGCGTGTTTTGATGAATCTATGGATTGTATCAGTGATATAAGCCATGGTGCAATTAGAGTACAGTAGTTATAATGCAAAAATAAAATATGAATGGGTTTGCAATAGTACTTAAAGTAGTGATTTGTTTTATTATACTAACGGATCTCACGGGGGTATTGTTAAGTTTTGTGTGATTGAAGTTGTCAAGTTTTGGGTGAGATCACAATGGATGAAGGAATAAGGAGTGGCAAGAGCCTAAGCTTGGGGATGCCCGAGGCACCCCAAGGTAATATTCAAGGACTCCCAAGCAACTAAGCTTGGGGATGCCCCGGAAGGCATCCCCTCTTTCTTCTAACAACCATCGGTAATTTTACTTGGAGCTATATTTTTATTCGTCACATGATATCCGTAAATCTTGGAGCATCGTGTGCTTTTTATTTTTCTTTTAATAATGCACCATGCTGGTATGACAAAGTCCTTGGTTGATTTATAGAATGCTCTTTGCACTTCACTTTTATCTTTTGAGTATGGCTTTATAGAATGCTTCATGTGCTCCACTTATATCATTTGAAGTTTGGATTGCCTGTTTCTCTACACATAGAAAACTGCCATTTGTAGAATGCTCTTTTGCTTCACTTATATTTGTTAGAGCATGGGAAAATCTTTTGTAGAAAGAATTAAACTCTCTTTCTTCACTTATATTTATTTAGAGAGTCAACAGGAATTGGTCATTCACATGCTTAGTCATAAAATCCTACATAAAACTTTGTAGATCACTGAATATGATATGTTTGATTCCTTGCAATAGTTTTGCGATATAGAGATGATAATATGTGGGAGGTACTAGTAAATGGTTGTGGTTAGTAAGAATATTGGTGTTAAGGTTTGTGATTCCCGAAGCATGCACGTATAGTCTCTTGTTATGCTATGAAATTGGAGCATGATTTATTATTGATTGTCTTCCTTATGAGTGGCGGTCGGGGACGAGAGATGGTCTTTTCCTACCAATCTATCCCCCTTGGGGCATGCATAGTAGTACGTTGCTTCGAGGGCTAATAAACTTTTGCAATAAGTATATGAGTTCTTTTGGACTAATGTGAGTCCATGGATTATACGCACTCTCACCTCTTCTTCAAAACAACCACCATACCTACCTATTATGGCATTTCCATAGCCATTCCGAGATATATTGACATGCAACTTCCATCATCATCATATACATGACTTGAGCATTCATTGTCATATTGCCTTGCATGATCGTAAGATAGCTAGCATGATATTTTCATGGCTTGTCCTTTTTTTTGATATCTTTGCTATGCTAGATCATTGCACATCCTGGTACACTGCCAGAGGCATTCATATAGAGTCATCATGTATTAGTTTTATCGAGTTGTAAGTAAATAAAACTGTGATGATCATCATTATTAGAGCATTGTCCCAGTGAGGAAAGGATGATGGAGACTATGATTCCCCCACAAGTCAGGATGAGACTCCCGACGAAAAAAAAGAGCCCAAAAAGAGCCCAAAAAAAAGAGAAAACAAAAAAAATATGAGAGAAAAAGATAGAAGGGGTAATGCTACTATCCTTTACCACACTTGTGCTTCAGAGTAGCACCATGATTTTCATATAGAGAGTCTCCTATGTTGTCACTTTCATATACTAGTGGGAATTTTTCATTATAGAACTTGGCATGTATATTCCAATGATGGGCTTCCTCAAATGCCCGAGTCTTCATGAGCAAGCAAGTTGGATGCACAACCACTTAGTTTTCAGTTTGAGCTTCCATACACTTATAGCTCTTAGTGCATCCATTGCATGGCAATCCCTACTCCTCGCATTGATATCGATTGATGGGCATCTCCATAGCCCGTTAATCCGCCTGGTTAATGGGAGACTTTCTTCCTTCTCCTATTGATCCCTACCACCGCATTCTATTCCACCCATAGTGCTATATCCATGGCTCACGCTCATGTATTGAGTGAAGTTGAAAAAACTAAAGCGCGTTAAAAAGTATGAACCAATTGCTCAGCTTGTCATCGGGGTTGTGCATGATAAATACTTTGTGTTAAGAAGATGGAGCATGACAAGGCTATATGATTTTGTAGGGATAACAGTCTTTAGCATTGATATTCTGAAAGACATGATTGTTTGTTGGGATGCCTAAGTATTTATGTCTTTATGTCAAACTATAGACTATTGCTTTGAATCACTCGTGTCTTAATATTCATGCATGATTAGATTATATGTTCAAGATTATGCTAGGTAGCATTCCACGTCAAAAATGATCTTTTTTTATCATTTACCTACTTGAGGACGAGCAGGAATTAAGCTTAGGGATGTTGATACGTCTCCGTCATATCTATAATTTTTGATTGTTTCATGCCAATATTCTACAACTTTCATATACTTTTGGCAACATTTTATATCATTTTTGGGACTACCATATTGATCCAGTGCCCAGTGCCAGTTCCCGTTTGTTGCATGTTTTTTGTTTCGCATAATACCCATATCCAACAAAGTCCAAACGCGATAAAAATTTATGAAGAATTATTTTGGAATATATGTGATTTTGGGAAGCGGAATCAACACGAGACGATGCCCGAGGGGCCCACAAGCCCTAGGGGCGCGCCTCCCTACCTAGGGCACGCCTGGCAGGCTCGTGGACACCATGTAGGTCGGTCGGAGGTGTCCTTCAGCCGCAAGGAAGCTTATATCCGGATAAAAATCGTGTTAAAATTTCAGCCCAATCGGAGTTACGGATTTCCGGGAATTTAAGAAATGGTGAAAGGCCAGAAAACAGGAACACAGAAATAGAAGAGAACAGAGAGATAGATCCAATCTCGGAGGGGCTCCCGCCCCTCCGCCACCATGGAGGCCATGGACCAGAAGGGAAACCCTCCTACCATCTAGGGGGAAGGTCAAGGAAGAAGAAAAACGAGGGGGATCTCTCCCGTTGGTGCCAGAACACCACCGGGGCAAGGATCTTGACGACAATCTACACCAACAACTTCGCCGCCGTCATCACCAACTGTCTCCCCCTCTATGCATTGGTGTAACCTCTGTTTTACCCATTGTAATATCTACTTAAACATGGTGCTCAACGCTATATATTATTATCCAATGATATGTGGCTATCCTATGATGTTTGAGTAGATCCGTTTTGTCCCATGGGTTGATTGATGATTGATACGTCTCCATCGTATCTACTTTTCCAAACCATTTTGCCCTTGTTTGGACTCTAATTTGCATGATTTGAATGGAACTAACCCGGACTGACGCTATTTTCAGCAGAATTGCCATGGTGTTATTTTTGTGCAGAAATAAAAGTTCTCGGAATGACCTGAAACTTCACGGAGAATATTTTTGGAATAAATAAAAAATATTGGCGAAAGAATCAACCGAGGGGGACCAACCACCTGTCCACAAGGGTGGGGGTGCGCCCTACCCCCCTGGGCGCACCCCCTGGCTTGTGGGTCCCACGAAGCTCCACCGACCTCAACTCCAACTCCATATATTCATGTTCGGGGAGAAAAAAATTAGAGAGAAGGATTCATCACATTTTACGATACAGAGCCGTCGCCACCTCATGTTCTTCTTCGGGAGGCCAGATGTGGAGTCCGTTCAGGGCTCCGGAGAGGGGAAATCGTCGCCATCATCATCACCAACCTTCCTCCATCACCAATTTCATGATGCTCACCGTCGTGCATGAGTAATTCCATCGTAGGCTTGCTAGACGGTGATGGGTTGGATGAGATTTATCATGTAATCGAGTTAGTTTTGTTAGGGTTTGATCCCTAGTATCCACTATGTTCTAAGATTGATGTTGCTATAACTTTGCTATGCCTAATGCTTGTCACTAGGGCCCGAGTGCCATGATTTCAGATCTGAACCTATTATGTTTTCATGAATATATTTGTGTTCTTGATCCTATCTTGCAAGTTATAGTCACCTACTACGTGTTATGATCCGGCAACCCCGGAGTGACAATAGTCGGGACACTTCCCGGTGATGACCGTAGTTTGAGGAGTTCATGTATTCACTAAGTGCTAATGCTTTGGTCCGGTTCTCTATTAAAAGGATGCCTTAATATCCCTTAGTTTCCATTAGGACCCCGCTGCCATGGGAGGGTAGGACAAAAGATGTCATGCAAGTTCTTTTCCATAAGCACGTATGACTATATACGGAATACATGCCTACATTATATTGATGAATTGGAGCTAGTTCTGTGTCACCCTAGGTTATAACTGTTGCATGATGAATGCCATCCGACATAATTATCCATCATTGATCCATTGCCTACGAGCTTTTCACATATTGATATTTGCTACGTTACTTTTCCGTTGCCACTGTTACAATTGCTACAAAACTGCTACTGTTACTTTTGCCATCGTTACCGTTACTTCCATACTACTTTGCTACTAAATACTCTGTTGCAGATATTAAGTCTTTCAGGTGTGGTTGAATTGACAACTCAGATGCTAATACTTGAGAATATTCTTTGGCTCCCCTTGTGTCGAATCAATAAATTTGGGTTGAATACTCTACCCTCGAAAACTCTTGTGATCCCCTATACTTGTGGGCTATCAGGACCTTTTTCTGGCGCCGTTGCCTGGGAGCATAGCTCTATTCTCTGAGTCACTTGGGATTTATATCTGTTGATCACTATGAGGAATTTGAAAGATACTAGAACCAAGATTTTTCCCTCTACTACGAGGGGAGGTAAGGAACTGCCATCTAGCTCTGCACTTGATTCACCTTCTGTTTTGAGTAAGCTTGTGACACCTACACCTGCTAGTAATTCTGATATGTCGCAAGTAATTGATGATGCCACTACTACTATGCATGATGCTTATGATGATACTACTGCTTTGCTTGATAATACTGTGCCACTAGGTGAATTTCTTGATGAACAACTTGCTAGGGTTAGAGAAAATGAAATTACTGAAACTGATGATATTATTGAAACTGAAGATTATGATTCTCCCCCTAGATATGAATTACCTGTTGTACCTGAGGGTTATATTATGGATGAAGAAACTGCTAGAGACTTTTTTGCTTGCAATGATAGAGAGGATCTTAAGAAACTGTTAGCTAAGCTGAAGGAAAAGTCTTTGAATGCAAGAATGCAATATGATCCTAAGTTTGCTACTTCACCTATCTTTGTTACTGATAAGGATTATGAATTCTCTGTCAATCCTGAGTTAATTACTTTGGTTGAATCTGATCCTTTCTATGGTTATGAATCTAAAACTGTTGTGGCACATCTTACTAAATTGAATGATATAGCCACCCTATTCGCTCATGAGGAAAAAATCCGCTATTACTATATTCTTAAATTGTTTCATTTCTCGTTAAAGGGTGATGCTAAGTTATGGTTTAGTTCTCTTGCTCCTGGTTGTGTGCGTAGTCCCCAGGATATGATATATTACTTCTCTGAAAAATATTTCCCTGCTCATAAGAAACAAGCTGCTTTAAAGGAAATATTTAACTTTGTGCAAATTGAAGAAGAGAGTCTCCCACAAGCTTGGGGGAGGCTTCTCCAATTACTTAATGCTTTGCCTGATCATCCTCTCAAGAAAAATGAAATACTTGATATCTTTTATAATGGACTAACCGATGCTTCTAGGGACCACCTAGATAGTTGTGCTGGTTGTGTTTTCAGGGGACAAACTATTGAGCAAGCTGAATTGCTATTGAATAATATATTGAGTAATGATAATGATTGGACTCTTCCCGAACCACCACCTAAGCCAACTCCGAAGAAAAGAGGTATTCTATTTCTCAGTCATGAAGATATGCAAGAGGCAAAGAAATCTATGAAAGAAAAAGGTATTAAAGCTGAAGATGTTAAGAATTCACCGCCTATTGAAGAAATACATGGTCTTGATAACCCGACACAGGTAGTAGAGGTAAACTCTCTGTTTAGATTTGATGAAGGTGATATTCCTCATAATAAGTCTGCTAGTCAATGCTTGGATGAGTTTGATAATTTTATTGTTAAACAAGAAAATTTCAATGCTTATGTTAGTAGACAATTGAAACGTAATGCTCACATGCTTGACCACTTGGGTGATTATATGAGTAGAACTGTTAATGATCTTAAGCTTATTAGTAAACATGCTTCCATGGTTAGAACTCAAGTAGAACAAGTACTTAAGGCACATGATGATTTTCTTAATGAGTTGAATAGTAAGAACAATGATAATGCTATTAGGGTTATGACTAGAGGTGGTAAAATGACCCAGGAACCTTTGTATCCTGAGGGTCATCCTAAGAGAGTTGAGCAAGACACTCAGAGAATTAATACTGATGCATCTAGTCCTAGTAATAAAAATAAAAAGAAAACTGATAGGACTTTGCATGTTTCTAGTGAACCTATTATAGACACACCTGAGAATCCAAATGATATTTCTATTTCTGATGCTGAGACACAATCTGGTGATGAACATGAACCTAGTGATAATGTTCATGTCGAAGCTCAACCTAGTAATGATAATGATGCAGAGATTGAACCTGTTGTTGATCTTGATAACCCACAATCAAAGAATCAACGTTATGATAAGAGAGACTTCGTTGCTAGGAAACATGGTAAAGAAAGAGAACCATGGGTTCAGAAACCCATGCCCTTCCCTCCTAAGCCATCCAAGAAAAAGGATGATGAGGATTTTGAGCGCTTTGCTGAAATGATTAGACCTATCTTCTTGCGTATGCGTTTAACTGATATGCTTAAAATGCCTCCTTATGCTAAGTATATGAAATAAGTTGTTACAAATAAAAGAAAGATAACGGAGGCTAAAATTTCCACCATGCTTGCTAATTACACTTTTAAGGGTGGAATACCAAAGAAACTTGGAGATCCAGGAGTACCAACTATACCATGCTCCATTAAAAGAAACTATGTTAAAACTGCTTTATGTGATTTGGGAGCCGGTGTTAGTGTTATGCCTTTCTCTTTATATCGTAGACTTGAATTGAATAAGTTGACACCTACTGAAATCTCTTTGCAAATGGCTGATAAATCAACTGCTATACGCATCGGTATTTGTGAGGATGTGCCTATTGTGGTTGCAAACGTTACTATCTTAACGGACTTTGTTATTCTTGATATTCCCGAGGACGACAGTATGTCGATCATCCTTGGTAGACCCTTTTTGAATACTGCAGGGGCTGTTATTGATTGCAACAAAGGCAATGTCACTTTTCATGTTAATGGTAATGAGCATACGGTACACTTTCCGAAGAAACAACCTCAAGTTCATAGTATCAATTCTATTGGAAAAATTTCAACTATTACTATCGGAGGTTTTCAATTTCCTCTCCCTACTATCAAAAAGAAATATGATATTCTTATTGTTGGGGGTATGCATATCCCCGTTGAGGTAACCTAGTGTTACTCAAAAATTCTCCGGTTTCATGTTATTCGAAAGAGGTTTGTTAATAAGACTTGATCAACCTTGTTAACGGATTCCTTTTGATGAGCATATGAATTTAGAAGGCACAACTTTTTGTACTTACTTTTTACTTTCTGTTATTTAGAATAAATAAAGCAAAAAAATAGTATTATCTGTCTGTTTTCTGAATTATCCGTGCAATAAAAAAATGTCCCGAAAATAAAAGTTCTCCAAATGCCCTGAAAATTTAGTATGATTTTTTATAGAATATTTTAGAATTCCTGGCACTGAGATTGCACCAGGGGGCTGCACCAGTGGACCACAAGGGTGGAGGGCACGCACCCTACCCCCCTGGGCGCCCCCTGCCTTGTGGGTCCCACGTAGGCCCCCCTCACTTATTCCAGCACCCACCCACTTCGTCTTCCTCCAGAAAAAATCATCCCAGTTCTCAAACCCGTGTTCTAGCTCTTCTTGCTGCCATTTTCGATCTCCTTGTGTAAAGCTCCATTTGCAAAACTATTTTGGGGGATTGTTCTTTGGTATGTGGCTCCTCCAATGGTCCAATTAGTTTTTGTTCTGGTGCTTTAATTATTGCAAATTTTTTCTATTGTGGTGACCTTGTTCTTGAGCTTGCATGTCAAATTTATCTAGTCCAAAGTAGTTTTGATGCATGATTTAGCCTCTAGACACTTGTAGGAGTAGTTTTTATTAGTTTTGTTGAGTTTGGTTCACTTTTATTTTGAGTCACTAAAAATTTTAGAATTTTTCAGAGGGAGAAAATGATGAGGAAATTATTGAGAGGCTCTTCAAGTCGGGGTTTGAAGGAAAAAGAAAATGAAGAGAAGGAAAAACCCAAGTACAACCTTCTTCGCACCGCGGAGGTTCGGCCGTGTGAATGGCCATGTGATGCATTCTTAGAGGTGGCTGGAATTTATGAAGATTTTTATTATTTGGCGGAGAATGCAGGCATCACCGACTTCCTCCACGACCAGTGCGATCAGTACCTCCTACTCACTAATACTTTTGTGCAAAATTTTCATTTTCATGCTAGGAGATCACCACCCACGGTAGAATTTTATTTATATGATGAGCATAAGGAGATAACGCTTTATGACTTTTGTGAGGTTTGCAAATTACCTTATGAAGGTAGCGTCGATGAGCCACGTCCTAGAGATGTGAAATATTTTATTGATGAAGTTACCGTAGGGGAAAGGAGAAAGGTGTCGGAAGCGAGAGTGGCTAGTTTACATTTTCCTGTTTTGCGCTATTACTCATTATTTGCGAGGAGATGTTTAATTGGTCGCGGGGAGAGTGGAGGCCTTAGTGCTCCTGACCTTGCTATTTTGCGTCATGCTTTACTTCGTGATAAAACTTTTAGTTTGGGCACTATGGTTGCTCGATGGTTGAGTTTAAACCATACGAAGGGTCCTATCTTTGGAGGTATCTATGCCTCTCGCCTTGCTAAACGCTTCGAGATACCCATTAGGCACAATGAAAAAGAGGAGAAGCTGCTACCCACTATATACTTAGATTATGAAAGTATGGTAGCACATGATTTTATTAAGAAAGACAATGACAAGAGACTCATCTATAACCTAGTATTTCGCGAGAAGACTTGTCAGATTATTACCTTGCCTGCACATTCTTTGTTCGATATTCATTCAAGCAGGTACTTCATCATGCCCGCGGACATTTACGCATACTGGGAGGGGACGCGATCTCCAGTCCCTGAGCTAGAGCCATCACCTGATCCGTATCAGGAGTCTATTTATCAGTGGGAGCCGCAGGAGCTCGCTAACCAGTGGAACCCCCAGGATCCTCCTCAGTACACCGGAGAGGGTCACTTTGATCCATGGGCCTAAACCAACTTAGGCCAAAAGCCTAAGCTTGGGGGAGTACGTATTTCTCACCGACATTACATTCATGTTCACACACTCATTTCAGTTGTCGGTGTTCATACTTTTTCATTGTATTATCCATGTTAGTTTACTTTCTTTTTCCCGCTTTCTTCTTGTGTGTTTGAAAAACTTTGAGAAAAACAAAACAAAAAAATTAGTTATAGCTTATTTCCCTACCATGCTTAGTTGTAGTATTAAAGAAAACCCAAAAAGATTTCTTGTTCTTCTTTTGCTCGTTGGGAGCTTTCCCGTGTAAATAGTTTTTCTCATTCCTGTTTTACTTTCTTAAGAAAAACAAAAACTCCAAAAACATTTCAGTGTGTTTCTTTGAAATTCTTTTTCTTTTCTTTGGGGGTCGAGAGGAGAAGACCACGATGAAAATGTTGAGTGGCTCTCATATGCATTATTGTTGATCTAACAAAGAGCCCATATTACCTTGTCTTCTCCTTTGAATAAATGTTTGCAGATTCTAGCTTAGTCCAATGCACATGCACTATTATTATTATTCACATCGTTCGGTCGTGCAAGTGAAAGGCAATAATGACGATATATGATGAAATGATTGGGATGAGAAAAAGCTGGTTTGAACTCGACCTATCTTGTTTTTGTAAATATGATTAGTTCATCGTTCCTGATTCAGCCTATTATGAATGAAACATGTTTGCAATGACAATTAGAGATTATAGTTACTCATTCCATGCTTAATTAGCTAGGAGTTTATAATGGTTTACCTTGCGTGCCAACATGCTTTTAAAATGGTTGTGATGTAGTATGATAGGATAGTATCCTCCTTTGAATGATTCGAGTGGCTTGACTTGGCACATGTTCACACATGTAGTTGAAAACAAAATCAACATAGCCTCCACGATATTTATGTTCATGGTGATTTATATCCTACTCATGCTTGCACTCAATGTTGGTTACTCTCAATGCATGTTTATGACTGTTGTCGCTCTCTAGTTGGTCGCTTCCCAGTCTTTTGCTAGCCTTCACTTGTACTAAGCGGGAATACTGCTTGTGCATCCACTTCCATAAACCCAAAGTTGTTCCATATGAGTCCACCATACCTTCCTATATGCGGTATTTACCTACCATTCCAAGTAAATTTGCATGTGCCAAACTCTAAACCTTCAAATGATAATCTATTTTGTATGCCCAAATCGCTCATGTGGCGACTGGGGGCTGTCAGTATCTTCCATGCTAGGTGGGTTATTCTCACGATGAGTGGACTCCGCTCATCATTCACGAGAAAATGGCTGGTAATCGGGATGCCCAGTCCCATGCTCAAATCAAATCAAAATAATTTAAAACAAAACTCCCCCAGGATTGTTGATAGTTGGACGGTACCCGTTGTTTCGGGCCAGCCGTTGAGTGTGCTTGTTGGTTGAGGGGGGGGGGGGTAAAAAAAACTTTACCATTCTATTTGGGAACCGCCTATAATGTATGTAGCATGGAAGATACCGAGATCTCTTGGTTGTTATGTTGACAATGAAAGCATACCGCTCAAAATATTATTCATCTCTGTTTCAAAAAGCTCGAGCTCTGGCACCTCTGCAAATCTCTGCTTCCCTCTGCGAAGGGCCTATCTATTTACTTTTATTGTTGAGTCACCATTCTCTTATAAAAAGCACCAGTTAGAGAGCACCACTGTCATTTGTATATTTTGCTATTAATTGATATTGAGTATGACTGTGACTGGATCTCTTTTACCATGAATTATAATGTCTAGTCAGTCCTTGATCTTCAGGGGTGCTCTGCATTTATGTTTTGCGGTCTCATAAAGGGCTAGCGAGATACCATTTTGTTATATCATATCATGATTGTTTTGGAAAAGTGTTGTCATCCGAGATTTATTATTATTACTCGCTAATTGATTATGCCATTGATATGAGTGAATGTGAGACCTAAATGTTATTGTGAGAATGGTTAGTTCATAATCTTTGCGGAAAACCTGAATGCTGGCTATACATATTTGCAACAACAAGATCAAACAGAGTTTGTAAAAGTTTTTCTTTATCACTTTCAGTTTGTCAACTGAATTGCTTGAGGACAAGCAATGGGTTAAGCTTGGGGGAGTTGATACATATCCATCGTATCTACTTTTCCAAACTCTTTTGCCCTTGTTTTGTCTCTAATTTGCATGATTTGAATGGAACTAACCCGGACTGACGCTGTTTTCAGCAGAATTGCCATGGTGTTATTTTTGTGCAGAAATAAAAGTTCTCGGAATGACCTGAAACTTCACAGAGAATATTTTTGGAATAAATAAAAAATATTGGCGAAAGAATCAACCGAGGGGGACCCACCACCTGTCCACAAGGGTGGGGGGCGCGCCCTACCCCCCTGGGCGCGCCCCCTGGCTTGTGGGTCCCACGAAGCTCCACCGACCTCAACTCCAACTCCATATATTCACTTTCGGGGAGTAAAAAAACAGAGAGAAGGATTCATCGAGTTTTACGATACGGAGCCGCCGCCACCTCCTGTTCTTCCTCGGGAGGCCAGATCTGGAGTCCGTTCGGGGCTCCGAAGAGGGGAAATCGTCGCCATCATCATCACTAACCTTCCTCCATCACTAATTTCATGATGCTCACCGCCGTGCGTGAGTAATTCCATCATAGGCTTGCTGGACGGTGATGGGTTGGATGAGATTTATCATGTAATCGAGTTAGTTTTGTTAGGGTTTGATCCCTAGTATCCACTATGTTCTAAGATTGATGTTGCTATGACTTTGTTATGCCTAATGCTTGTCACTAGGGCCTGAGTGCCATGATTTCAGATCTGAACCTATTATGTTTTCATGAATATATTTGTGTTCTTGATCCTATCTTGCAAGTTATAGTCACCTACTACGTGTTATGATCCGGCAACCCCGGAGTGACAATAGTCGGGACACTTCCCGGTGATGACCGTAGTTTGAGGAGTTCATGTATTCACTAAGTGCTAATGCTTTGGTTCGGTTCTCTATTAAAAGGAGGCCTTAATATCCCTTAGTTTCCATTAGGACCCCGCTGCCACGGGAGGGTAGGACAAAAGATGTCATGCAAGTTGTTTTCCATAAGCACGTATGACTATATACGGAATACATGCCTACATTATATTGATGAATTGGAGCTAGTTCTGTGTCACCCTAGGTTATAACTATTGCATGATGAATGCCATCCGACATAATTATCCATCATTGATCCATTGCCTATGAGCTTTTCACATATTGATCTTTGCTATGTTACTTTTCCGTTGCCACGGTTACAATTGCTACAAAACTGCTACTGTTACTTTTGCCATCGTTACCGTTACTTCCATACTACTTTGCTACTAAATACTCTGTTGCAGATATTAAGTCTTTCAGGTGTGGTTGAATTGACAACTCAGCTGCTAATACTTGAGAATATTCTTTGGCTCCCCTTGTGTTGAATCAATAAATTTGGGTTGAATACTCTACCCTAGAAAACTGTTGCGATCCCCTATACTTGTGGGTTATCAATGATCTTGATTGGTTTGAGTTGTATGTTTTATTATTGGTGTTGTACTATGGTGCTCTCCGTGTCGTGCAAGCTTGAGGGATTCCCGCTGTAGGGTGTTGCAATATGTTCATGATTCTCTTATGGTGGTGGCGTGAGTGACAGAAGCACATACCCGAGTAAGTGGGTTGTTGTGTATGGGAGTAAAGAGGACTTGATACTTAATGCTATTGTTGGGTTTCACCTTAATGATCTTTAGTAGTTCCGGATGCTTGCTAGAGTTCCAATCATAAGTGCATATGATCCAAGTAGAGAAAGTATGTTAGCTCATGCCTCTCCCTCATATGAAATTGCAATAATGATTACCGGTCTAGTTATCGATTGCCTAGGGACAAATAACTTTCTTGTGACAAAAAGCTCTCTACTAAACAACTAAGTTTATTATCTTGCAAATTACTCGTACTTTTATTCTCGCTAAGTACATCTAGTTTTATTCTTGCAAACCTATCCTCAAGCCTACAAAATAGTTTTATACTTGTTCTAGGTAAAGCAAACGTTAAGTGTGCGTAGAGTTGTCTCGGTGGTCTATAGAACTTGAAGGGAATATAAATTCTACCTTTAGCTCCTCGTTGGGTTCAACACTCTTACTTATCGAGAAAGGCTATAATTGATCCCCTATACTTGTGGATTATCAAATATCCATATCAAACGAAGTCCAAACGCGATAAATTTTTACAGAGAATTATTTTGGAATATATGTGATTTTTGGGAATCGGAATCAACATGAGACGATTCCTGAGGGGCCCACTAGCTCAAGGGGCACGCCTGGCAAGCTTGTGGCCACCCCATAGGTTGGTTAGAGGTGTCCTTCGGCCACAAGGAAGCTTATATCCGGATAAAAAATGTGTTAATTTTTTAGCCCAATCGGAGTTACGGATCTTCGGGAATTTAAGAAACGGTGAAAGGCCAGAAAATAGGGATGCGAAACAGAAGAGAAACAAAGAGATATATCCAATCTCGGAGAGGCTCCCGCCCCTCTGCCGCCATGGAGGCCATGGACCAGAGGGGAAACCCTCCTCCCATCTAGGGGGGGAGGCCAAGGAAGAAGAAGAAGGAGGGGGGCTCTCCCTCTCCCCCGGTGGCTCCAGAACGCCGCCGGGGCAAGGATCGTGACGGCGATCTACACCAACAACCTTGCTACCGTCAACACCAACTCTCTCCCCCTCTATGCAGCGGTGTAACACCCCTTCTCCCCGCTGTAATCTCTACTTAAACATGGTGCTCAACACTATATATTATTATCCAATGATATGTGGTTATCCTATGATGTTTGAGTAGATCCGTTTTGTCCTATGGGTTGATTGATGATCGTGATTGGTTTGAGTTGTATGTTTTTTTTTGGTGCTGTCCTATGGTGCCCTCCGTGTCACGCAAGTGTGAGGGATTCCCGTTGTAGGGTGTTGCAATATGTTCATGATTCACTTATAGTGGGTTGCGTGAGTGACTGAAACACAAACCCGAGTAAGTGGGTTGTTGCGTATGGGAGTAAAGAGGACTTGATACTTAATGCTATGGTTGGGTTTTACCTTAATGATTTTTAGTAGTTGCGGATGCTTGCCAGAGTTCCAATCATAAGTGCATATGATCCAAGTAGAGAAAGTATGTTAGCTCATGCCTCTCCCTTATATAAAATTGCAATAATGATTACCGGTCTAGTTACCGATTGCCTAGGGACAAATAACTTTATTGTGACAAAAAGCTCTCTACTAAAACTAACTTAATTGTTTCTTTATCTAAACAGCCCCTAACTTTTATTTACGTGTTCTTTATTATCTTGCAAACCTATTCCATTACACCTACAAAGTACTTCTAGTTTCATACTTGTTGTAGGTAAAGCGAACATTAAGCGTGCGTAGAGTTGTATCGGTGGTCGATAGAACTTGAAGGGAATATAAATTCTACCTTTAGCTCCTTGTTGGGTTCGAGACTCATACTCATCGAGAAAGGGTACAATTAATACATCCCCTATACTTGTGGGTTATCAATACCAGAAACTCATATTTCAGTAAGGGAATCAGGAGCATATCTCCTTTTGGTTAATCCACTCTGATGTATGGACATGTCCAGTGTTGTCTGTCAGCAGTATGAAGTACTTTGTTATGTTCATTGATTTCCATTCTCTAATGACTTGGGTCTATCTTATGAAACATAAAAATGAAGTGCTTTAGTGTTTCAAAGTTATTTGTGCACTTGTTTAGACACAATTTAATGTGAAAATTCAAGCACTCAGATCTGAAATTGGAACTGAGTATGTTAACAAAGAAATTGGTGCCTTCATGTTGGACAAAGGGCCTCCTCCATCAAACATATTGTTCAGACACACCTCCTCAGAATGCGGTGGTAGAGAGAAAAAAATGCCACCTGCTAGAGGTGACGCGAGCATTGATGTTCCCCATGAATGTGCCAAGTTCCTATGGATTGAAGCTATCATGATGACCACCTTCTTGATCAATCGGACTCCATCCCTGGTGACAGGTATGGAATCACCATGTGAGTTGGTTTTCACACAAAAAATTCCTAGTCCCCCAAGGTGTTCAGTTAAACTTGTTTTGTTCGTGATCATAGGCCATCAGTCAACAAACTAGATCCTTGAGCAGTCAATTGTATCTTTATTGGGTATTCTTCAGGATAAAGATGATACAATTGTTGGAGTCCTTCTGAGAGGCAGACATTTGTGAGCATGGATGTTATGTTTTGTGAAACAAAACCTTTTTATGGTGATAAAGCTGATCTAATTGTATTATTTGAAGAACTTGACCAATGTCTCCCACCAGAAATTGGTCAAGATGGGGAGAGTAGTAGCATAAAATGCATATCATGCAACAATCACAATCAACTTTAGCAACAAACGACTCAATAGTAACTCATGTGGCTGCTGTGATACAAGCATCGACTTCCACCAGTGATGTGCAGATTGGCACACCAGCACCAGATCATATTGGTTGTGTGCTGAGGTGGACAATAAACCAAGAGGAGCAGCTAAAGGGCTATTCTCGAAAGCATGCACGGGCTTAGATTGGTATTGTGTCGAGGTGGACAATATAGCACGAGTACCAGCTAAAGGTGTATTCATGAAAGCGAGGTGAGGGTTTTGCACATCAGGGGGAGTAACTAGATTAGCCACTGATGGAACACCAAGGTAGTACTGATGTGATCTCTCTCTCTCCTCTGACGGGGATCAGGCTGAAGGGCAGTGGCCTTGAGGAGAACTACTCGAGCAACAGTAGGGATACCAGAGAAGCGGTATTCAATGAAAATGATATTGGAAATTATGTTTCCTATGAAGCATTATCTCTAGCCCACAAAGCATATTTATTCCTTCTTTTCAGTCTGTGTCAATTCTGATTGACTAGAAGAAGGCAAAGGAGGACTCAGAGTTGTGGGGGCCATGGCGGAAGAGCTGGAGGATCCGTGTGAGAAGAAGAAATGGGTATCAACAACCCTTCGAATAGGAAATGAGGTAGTCAGTTGCAAGTGGTTGTACACCGTGAAGCAGAAAGCAGAAGGGAAGGTTGAGAGGTACAAAGCTAGACTTGTGGCAAGGGGTACAATCAGACATATGAAATTGACTACGATGGGACCTTTGCTCCAGTAGCAAATATGAACACCATGAGGATTCTGATGTCCCGTGCAGCAAATTTTGGGTGGCCTTTACACCAACTCGATGTGAAGGATGCCTTTTGTAGCATGGGACTTTTAGGATGAGGTATACATGGAGATTCCACCTGGGTTCTCGACTTCTGAGATTGTTGTCAAGGTATGTAGGCTAAAGAAAGCCCTTTATGGACTAAAGCAGTCTCCAAGAGCTTGGTTTGACAAGTTTAGACAGACGGTGTGTGACATGGGGTATGGACAATGCAATGGTGACTGTACATTGTTTTATAGACATTCTAAAGGGAAAGTGACAACGATTGCAGTTTATGTTGATGATGACGTAGAGATAGCAAGGTTAAAGGGGTATATGAGTAAGGCCTTCAGAGTTTAAGATCTTGGTTGACTTAAGTACTTCCTGGGTATAGAAGTGGCCAAGTTTATAAAAGGAGTAGTTCATTCTCAAAGAAGGTATACCCTGGACCTTCTCTGTGATGTTAGCATGCTGGGTTGTCGAGCTGCTTCAACTCCAATTGACCAAAATGATAAAGTGACTGCCCAATTTAGTGATTCTGTGGATAAAGAAAAATATCAATGATTTGTGGGAAAATTGTAGTACTTCTGTCATAGACAACCAGACATTGCATTTGCAGTAAGTGTTGTGAGCATATATATGCATGAGTCTAGAAGTGAACATCTTGAGACAGTATATAGAATCTCGAGATACTTGAAGGGTTCTCCTAGGAAAGGACTGATATACGAGAGTCATGGACACCTTGTCATGGATGGTTATTGACAGTGTCCTGGACTAGGGGGTACTCACCACGTCATCTCCCGACCAGGTGGATTGGGCCGAGCAACCCCATGGCGGTTCACTAACGGGCCACTTCGGGCAACCCATGACATATACGAGGGAGATTCCACAAGACTTGGTGATCAAGACAAGGACTCCTCTCCACTCACGTATTCGGCTAGGACTCTTGTTGTCCTAGGCCTCTGGTACATTATATAAGCCGAGGCCAGGCTAGTTAATAGATCATTATTATGACATCCATACACCCATCCATCATGCCCCTAGGGTTTAGACCACAACTCATGATTTCGAGGTAGATCAACTTTGTACTTCGATACCTTCATAATATAAGCAAGAGGAGGACATAGGGTTTTACCTCCATAGAGAGGGCCCGAACCTGGGTAAACTTTGTGTGTGTTCTTCTCTTGTTACCCATCGATCCGATCTACAGCTCAGGCCCCCTACCTGAGATCTGCCAGTTTTGACACCGACATTGGTGCATTCATTGAGAGGCGGCTGTGTGATCGCAAAGGATCGATGGCTCGTCTGCAGAAAGACAACAGTTTTTTCTGGACAGCGGATTCATGTTCACTGTTCCCGTCTTCTCGAGCGTTGCATTGAAGATTGTTTTGGTGGAATTGTGCAGAATTGAGTTTACATCAACCCTGTAAAATTTCGTCGCGTTTCGACAGAGGAATCTCCGGCAATCTCTGATATACCGGAGCCCTGTCGAATCTAGACGGGAATCTCGACGAGTTTAGGGCAAGGGTTCCAGCAGTTAGCTCGGACGTCCTTTGGAAGATCCAACCCTTCATCGGCTGTGAAATTCCCATGTCTATCACCCCGCAAAATTTCAGCTCGATCTGACCGTCCAAACACCGGGAAACGTCCGATGAGTACATCAATTTTCGGATCTATTTTTTGCGAGAAAACGAATCCGACCAGAGTTCATCTTTTTTTGTGAATGGGATATTGGACATCCTTTTTGGAGGAATTTATTTTCTTAGGATACTGTGTGTTGTTCTCAAACATGTGCCCACAAATTTTAAAGACTTCTTATCTTCACCGCCGCGTTGGTGTCAAACCAGCCCGATAACGTTGCTTCACGGCTGCCGACCTACGGTAGACAGATCATCGCTTTGTCGAGCCGAGGTCAACCTCATTGGATCATCACCTCGGCGAGTCGACCAAGTGTTCGGCATCGCGAAGGCTAAATCATCACCCCACGGATTATACGGGGCGGGCACACTGTCATCGCCGTGCGGTTGCTTCATCAAGCTGGCATCGACTGCGTCACAAATTTTGACCAGCGTCGGCATTGCCGTGCCACCTCTTCTTCAAGCTGATATCAAACACGCCGACCTGCTTCAACATGTCAGCTGACATGGAGGCTCCAGCATCTCTCTGATGACCTGCTCCGACAACTCGGCTGGACCGGGGGCTTCGCCACCTCTTCATCAACCTACTCCGGGGACTTCGGCGTTACCAGTCGACCAGCTTCGTCACGATAGCAGGACCGGGGGCTTCGCCCCGCCGCAAGCCCGTACTGCGTCATCAACGCTGAGCACATTGATCAGCTAAGTCGCTTTCATGCTCAAATTTTTAATTTTTGTTCGGTTCTACCAAGCTTTATATTTGTGTTACACAAAAAAGTTGTTTGTTAAAAACTTAGTTCGTCAAAAACGTTGTTTGTTAAAAACAACCCCCTTTACCCATGTTAACTAGGGGCTCTTAAATTTATAAGAGCCATTTTATAATAAATATGTTTTCTTCTTGGTCGTTGCAAAGTCTTTTTGTACTACTCCTTTTTCCGATGCGAGTGTGTGGTCAATAGCAAGATAGCCTGGTCTCTCTCTAAAGCAGCTCGAGTTTAGTTCGCTAAATTGGCCTGAGAAGCACTCCGCCTTCAGGATAGGATGTTGAAGCCAAAGCCTGACCCACTTGAAGTCTGAAGATTGAATGTATCATGTTAAAGCACGACAGAAGCACAAACTAATTTTAAGACCAATTTCGGATTGGCACCAAAAAACTTGCTTTAATGTAGACGTAAAGTTTTCACATAAGTTTTTTGGTTTTTCGAGCTTATAACACCTTTAACCTATTTTATGTTTTCCTTTCAGGAGGCGGGACATCCTCTTGATCGAGGTGTTCTGCGAGATAGTTTTTTGCTCGGGAAATATTTTCTGATCCGCATTTCGGTATCTTTCCTGCCGAGCTGCAACTCGGCGTTGTCAAAACACACTCAATGGATGAACTAGTTCCTGAGGAGATACGATCCTAGGGTCGGCCTTGTGGCCCAACCAAAGTCTCGGGGGCTACTGCATTGACGATTCAATGCAGATAAATCAAAGTGCAACACAGTTTTCAAGGAGATTACGATCCTCGGGTTGGTCGGTCGCACCCAACCTGAGTCTCGGGGGCTACTGCACACCGCGTTTCTATTCCTAAAGTATGCTACCGAGGAAGGAGTTGATCCTTAGGCCGATTTCACGAATCGACCTGAGTCTCAGGGGCTACTGGGATCAATGGTTTTGTTTCATCCTTTAGGCGCATCCCGGATTTTAGGCCGACACACACGTTGAGGGCTACTGGTTATACATCTCGGTAGAGAATAAAATTGCACCGAGCAGAAATAAAATCCACAAAAAATCAGCCCACAGTCGAGGTGGTGCACCACCTCGGAAGTAGTCCGACGTAAAGCTCAGATCCGAGTGGCTGGCTCCATAGAGGGCTTTTCCGGCATTAAGCTCGGCTGAACTCCTTCAAGTATTTCAAGAATGAGGTAATTTATGACACCTCGGATGCAAATCGGCGTTGGAGCTCGACTACAAAAAGAGACCTCATATGCACTCCGGCATTGGAGCTCAGACGCAGGAGGACACCGCCGCATGGGAAAAACCTCGAACCCGAGGTGCAGTGTAAAAAATAATAAGGCATTGATAAAGGCCAGGAACTTAAAGGGGCTCCTCGGATACCCGACATGTGAACTCTTAGGATACACCTCGGTGATCCTCAAGATCAAAGATGGGAAGATTTGTTGAACCAGCTTTCAAGACCGACGACCGAAGATGAAGAATAGTTCGGAAGAACCGAGGAACGTCCCCAACTTGAAGACCGGTTCAGGGTGCTACTGACGGTGTCCTAGACTAGGGGGTACTCACCACGTCGTCTCCCGACCAGGTGGATCGGGCTGAGGATCCCCATGGCGGTTCACTAACGGGCCACTTCGGGCAGCCCATGACATATACGAGGAAGATTCCATAAGACTTGGTGATCAAGACAAGGACTCCTCTCCACCGACGTATCCGATTAGGACTCTTGTTATCCTAGGCCTCTGGTACATTATATAAGCCAAGGCCAGGCTAGTCAATAGATCATTATTATGACATCCATACACCCATCCATCATACCCCTAGGGTTTGGACCACAACTCATGATCTCGAGGTAGATCAACTATGTACTTCGATACCTTCATAATATAAGCAAGAGCAGGACGTAGGGTTTTACCTCCATAGAGAGGTCCCGAACCTGGGTAAACTCCGTGTGTGTTCTTATCTTGTTACCCATCGATCCGATCTAACAGCTCGGGCCCCCTACCCGAGATCTGCCCGTTTTGACACCGACAGTTATTGTGATGCTAACTGGGTTAGCGTCCTGGGTGACAAAGATCAACTTCAGGCCATTGTGTTTTTTTAGGAGGAAATCTAGTGTCTTAGAGGAGCAAGAAACAACTTGTTGTTTCCAAATCAACTACAGAGGCTGAATACAGAGCCATGTCTTAGGGGTTGAGTGAGTTGTTAACTTGTTATTGACAAGGAATCTATTAGAAGAGCTCAAGATATTGAAGACCAGTTGTATGAATGTATGGTGCGACAGTCGACAATTAACATTACAAACAACCCAGTTCAACATGATAGAACTACACATGTGGGGATTGATAGATTCTTTATCAAAGAAAAACTAGATGCTAGGATTATCAAGTTAGAGTATGTGAGTCCAGGGCAGTAAATGGCAAAATGCTTGAAGGACTGGAACCAGAGAATGCAGTGTAGCATGTGACAAGATGGGAATGATAGATATCTATCACCCCTCGTGAGGGGGAGTGTTGATGAGAGAGGCCCATCACTTTGGCCCATGAGGCCCAAGCCCACTTCGACCAAGTGACCTAGAAGGAGGGCACGAGTGAGTTTGCCCACACAGAGCCACCAGAGTTATTAGGGGGAGGTTAGTCTCCATGCCTACAAATACGATATTATAAATTAAACACTAAACAAACAATTCTAGGGCACGTATTATACAACATGAACCACAAACAATAGATTCAAATAGTAGATGGATTTCTCGAAGCATCCCTAGAAGCGGACTTATGGGCTTATACAAAAGCCTAAGCCTAGGGATAGGTATTTTTCAAAGCTACTCCTATGATTAAAAAATCCAAGGACCTATCTGATTCGTTCAGTTTCACGAAAACATTCAACTTCTATAGAAAACATATGATCATTGAATCAAAGAGCTACAAGGATCCCTCTCTTTGTGACGATGATGTGGTTGGGCATAGCCATTGGAAGGTGTACTTTTTTCTACGAAGGTCATCTCGTGACAATTTTGTAAGTGTGTATATTACATTAGGTGGTTGTTTTCTAGACCTAAGTTACCTAGTGAGCTTGCTCGTTGCCAGACTCACCACTACGCTTTCCTTCAATTAACCAAGTTTTGTAACATTGTCTTGTCGAACTTCCTCGAAACGGGCCAATTCGCTTACACCTCACGACTTACAGGAACACACTTACTTCTTGCTAGAAAGAACTGACAAAATAACACATCTTTGTTTGGCTTTGACGAAATGACACATCGTCGTGTTCTTCTGCAATGAGGTCCGTGAAAACAATAATATTTTTTGGGCCATGTCACCCCTCCAAAAATGCAAACTTTATTTTGCTACATAGTGGTTATGCCAACCTTGTGTGTATTGCAAATATGGTATTAAGGTGATCTAGGAAGGTGTCAATTGCCTCACAGCTGCATTTGGAGCCTGTATTGAGCAGCACACCACATCGACCGCAAACTCGAGAACCAGAAACACACCGACTAGGTTGATGCCTTGCCGATGGTAGAGGGAGCCAAGTATATGTTTGCACATGATTTTTTGTTGTTGACAATTTCTAGCATATTTCTCCTGTAATTGTGGATAAATAACATACATGTTGAATTTGCGATATCTCTACATGTCATTCCAACTATGTTCTCTGCAAAAGGAAAAATAAAGTGGCACCCCCGCGGTGAAATCCTAGATCCGCCACTGATCGCAAGACCGGCTTTAAAAAACTTCACCACAAAACGTATGGTAACCCATGTGGACTTGAAGGCGGTGAAAGCACGCAGGACGCAGGCTTTGGCTTCATTGCATCGCAATCGGAATCAGAATACGGAGCCATCAAATGATCAGCGGCGGCAGATGCAGATGAGCAGAGGAGGCCACATCACGCACACACACCCACACCCACGCACGCACGACTACAAGAAGGGCCGGGGAAGCAAAAGGCCTGCTGGCTCGGTAGTCCCCACCCGCTGGCCTCTGCCTCGCTTCCCTCGGCTCGATCAAATCCAATTCAACGGCCGAAAAAAATACCACCCCCGGAGAGGAAAAAAAGCGAGAGCCCAAGCCGAGATTGCGAGAGAGAGAGGAACACGAAGGGAAGCTAGGGAGCGAAGCAAGGACCCATCCACCCCGCCCCCGACCCCCCACCCCACCCCCACCCCCGCGCGGCAGCAGCAGCATCCGGGCCCCGCCCCGCGCCGACCCGAGCAAGCGCCAACCGGCAGCAGCGGGCAGCGGGCGGCAGCATCGGCGCGCCACTTCGAGATTCCGGCGGGCGGGAAGCAGCGGGCGGGCGCAATTCGTCTCGGCTGGGCCAATCCGCGGCCCCGCCAATCCGGAGGTCAGCTCAATTCCCCGTCGGATTCGTGTCGGATTCGTGTCGGTTCGCGCCCATTCCCCGCCGGAGATCCGGGCGGCACGAGCTCGCCGGCGCCCGGGATCATGCCTCCATTGCCCTAGGGTTTGGCCGGCACGCGCAATTGGTCCGCCCGTATGCTTGATTCGGGCCAGCGGCACCGCGTCTGGGGCGGCTGGTAGGCAATTGGTGCGCTGCCACTGGAGATGAGATCCCCTCCGCGGCCGGCGAGCTGGGAATTGGTCTACGGCCTCGCGCTCTGCGGGAGGCGGCATAAGCCCTAGTGATTTGATCCCGAGCTGGGTTTCGTGCGGATTCGTGGCTTCTGTGCTCTGTCTCCCAATCACAATATTGGGGGGTTCCGAGGGAGGGGTGGTGGTTGTATGGATACAGTTAGAGGGGAGGCTTGGTCAATGGCTCCACCACAGCAGCAGCGGCAGCCGTCGGGGTCTCGGGGCCCGCAGCCGCAGCAGCATCAGCAGCAGCAGCAGCAGAATGGTCGCATTGATCTCCGGGAGCTCAAGGCTCAGATGGAGAAGCGGCTCGGTCCGGACGGGTCGCGGCGCTACTTCGGCTACTTGAGTGGCTACCTGTCGCAGAAGCTCAGTAAGCCTGATTTTGATAAGATGTGCCTGCTTACATTGGGCCGGGAGAACCTCCGGCTGCACAACCGGCTCATCCGCGCGGTTCTCTACAATGTCTACCAGGCACAGTGCCCACCTCCACCACCAGATGTTGGGAGGTCTGTCGGACCGTCGGCGAAGAAGGTTTCCCAGGCTGCTGGATCACTTAATTCTTGTAATGGGGATGCCAGGCTGTTACAGGTCCAAGGATCGAGGTCTATGGGTGCACTGCAAGATCACCAGTTAAAAGATCGGTTGAAACATATGGGCCCAAATGGTAGGATGGAGGCTGTTGCCAGTCACACCCAGGTTGTTCATGGGGGATCTGCAGTTACAGAGAATGGCGCATTAAGTTCACTTGAGTTGAAGAGATCGGTGTCTTTTCAACAATGTGAAGCTGCAGAGCCATTGGCAAAGCATCTGCGTGTGGACCAGTTGCTACCTGAAAATGCGCTTAGGCAAAGAAGAATTATGAGCAATGCTGCAGGTCATTCTGCTCAAATGTCGAAAAGTCCTGTGCGAGCTCCACTTGGGATACCCTTTTGTTCAGCAAGTGTAGGTGGATCAAGGAAATTACTACCGCCAGCAGTTAATGCAGGGGAAGATCACTTCAGCAGCTGTTATGAGCAAGGTCAGCTGTTGAACACGGAGGTTCTGCGTAAGCGCATGGAGAAAACAGCAGAAACACTGGGTCTGGCAGGTGTCACAATGGATTGTGCTGAACTTCTGAATAATGGTTTGGACTCGTACTTGAAGAACCTGATTAGGTCATCTGTTGAGTTAAAAGGAGCTGATGTTCGAAGAGATGCAAGAAAAGGGGCATCATACAAGCAGCATGCCCATGGAAAGCAAATTAATGGTGTTTGGTTGCCGAACCAAGTTCAGATGCAGTCAAGCAGTGGACAATCAGATGCTACAAATGATAGCAGAAGTCAACACTTGATCTCTGCTCATGATTTCAGTGTAGCCATGCAGCTAAACCCTCAACAGCTTGGGGAGGACTGGCCAGTCCTCCTTGAGAAGATATGTCTACGTCCTTCGGAGGAAAATGACTGACAGATGGAGCTTGCTAGTTCAGATGAAATTTTGTCCGATGTATTTCTTCGTGCCCCATCTGATGTACATTCAAGCTGAAGTAACAATACTGCAGTCACACCATAGAAGATGCATGTTTGGGGATCAAGGCAGAATTCTGCTCCCAGATTTGTTGTGAAAGAAAGTCAATTCTTTTGTCCTGATAACTGATGCCCCAATAAAGGAAGTCATCTTCTGTTCATGCTGCATAGGGCTCATTAGCACTCCCGCGGTGGAGACTGTTACATCCATAAGTCCCGACTTCTATGTAACATCTGGCATAAAGGGACAGAGGACAGCAAAATGCAAGTGCTGTCTTGTAACTTATAGGAAAATGTTCTGTAAGTTTCTAGGTCAGGATGTACATTATTGATTGCAAAATTTTCTAGAGTATCTTCAGTACTAATTCAGGATCATGGATGTTAATTTTATTTAAATTCTTTGTAACTTTTTTGCAAGTTATATTCTAGATCCAATATTTCTCTTTTCACCCTCGACGTCCATGTGTCTGTTCAGGGGCTGCTGGTGTGTTGTCTCAAGTCCTTGTGTTTTTACTCTAGAGTCCAGAAAGGAAATAGTAGATGTATCCATAATTGAGTTGTGTATCATGATCGCGGTTCTCTTGTTGTCACCTGGAGCAAATGGATTATTTGTTCAAAATTTTGGTATTCCATCTTACCTTTTTTGTCCAATATTTACTTCTGGAACGGAAAGAAATCTCCGGTGCAATTCCAGTTCCATATAATTGCATGTAGGGACTTTGCTAGTTTACCAAATTTTGAAGAAGCAACGCTGACGGTACCTGAATGGGCGCATTCCCTGTGTTGATAGATGCATGCTGCGAGCATGATGCCTGAACTTTATCTTCTGCTCTATGTAACGTTTGAAAAAGTTCCATTCAGTCAACTCTGTGCACTTGTGTGGTCTGTCTCAGTGAGCTATCGTTGCCATTTACAATCGTTTCATATCCCAAGTATTCTTCAGCACACAGATACTTTAGATGACCTTTTCTGGACATATACATTTGTCAAGATTGATTTGATGAATCCATCTCTTTACATAATTGATATCATTGCATTCTTCTCCGTCTCTCTGTTGCGGATTTGGTGCTTACCTTTATTGACTTGTCTGATTTCTTATCAACTTTGAGAAGCTGGAACTTTTTTCTTGAATACGCACTAGTGTTTGAGAAGCTGGAAATTACTAGTGTTTGAGAAGCTGGAAATTGCCCTCCGGCTTATCTGAGGCTCTGACAGTTATTTAAGGTATTATCAATACATTGTGTTTTCTCCGCTTAGTTCTAATTCTCCATGCTTTATTTTCTTATATTGGAAAGCTTTCCCCTTTCATTGTACTTACATACACACTGTCGTGGTATTTTTCATATTTTGTAGGATAGATTTGGATATGAATCTACCTACCCTGTGTGTTACTGGATGAGTTGCTTGCGCGGTCTGTTGTTTCTAAATATGGTAAGGGAACTATGGATAACCTTTTATGGAGAACTTGCTATTTCCCTGGTGTGCTGACATGGATGTGTTGGAATATCAATACCTGTTGCAGAGCACTGGATGCATCTGCTGTTCTCCCTCGACATCACGGCCTAGCCTTTTACCCTGAAGACTGGAGTTCCACCATTTTTCATCTCTGGACTGGATTAATTCTCGTGTTCTCCACACTGGATAGATACTACTCCCTCCGTAAACAAATATAAGACCTTTTATATCACTACTTTAATGATCTAAGAGCTCTTATATTTAAATACAGAGGGAGTACATGTGAAAAGAAAGGTATCCTGCCCCAATAAATCTTGGATGCAATTTCGAGCTGTGAAATGCAAATGAGCTCTGCTTCTTAGAGCACTCTGCTCTGTTCTTGTTTCAGACTTTCCCTGGAGGTTTATGATGCCCTCTGTATATGCCTGCAGTTTCATATGCTGGTGTACACCTCTACTGAAGATGGCCAAGTAAAATATGTCAAACTTTGTTCTTTTTTGGCAATTTGTTTTTGCCACGGCGTAGCGACTGAACCGGATATTCTGTTGCTCTGCAGAGTCGCTGACAGAGAGCAAAAGCTGGCCGGCGAATTTCTCCCGATGCTTGCTCCATTTGGGACCGACGATGAAATTGTTCTGAACTTCTGAAGCTAGGTGAGAGACTGACGCAAAAGGCATATAGAGACTGGTATCTCTTGATCGAAATTAACTGCAAAATATTTACATCAAGCAGGAGACAAAGGAGCTATATGCATATAGCAGGGCGACTCTGACTCTCTCCATTATCTGACGATGACAGGCTCCGGTGGCCGGCGCTCAGCACCGCGGCCGGAGGTCGATGGAGTGGTGGCGGCGGCGGGGGCTGAGCCAGACGAGCGCTGTCCGGGCGGAGCCCTTGGGCGGCGGCGCCCCGGCCATCATCTTCCCCGTCTCGGAGCGCTGCAGCATCTCCCACATGACCTGCACGTCCTCGTACGCGCACGTCTGCACGTCGTCGTGGAGCTTCACCAGCGCGCCGCCCCGGCCATCTGAACAAATAAAAAGTTTCAGTCATCAGCAACACGTGGTACATCACTACATCTGGTCAGTTCCACGCCATGCGCAGTTGGCTTCCGCTACGAGCGTGCGTCCATGGCGCGCATGCACAGCGGCGAGCAGGTGTCGTGGAACCGGCTCCTCTGCTAAGTTAGGGAAACAGTACCCTAACTTAGTCTGTGAACTGATGGATGGAAAATAGATGGCCAGGATGCTCTACTGTTCACAAGGCTGGTACAATACTGTTTATATGAGTACTGTAGCTAAAATTCCTATTGGGTTACCTATGGCAATTTGCCACCGTTCAAGACTGTAGCGCTAGATCTCAGCCATTTATTCTAGATCCAATGGATGAAACATGGCTAAGTTAGGATCCTAACTTCGCAAGAGCTAAGTTAGAGGAGAGTGATGCACGCACGGTGACGCACTACACATACATGTGTTTTCTTTTGGCCAGTGGCCGCAAGAGACAATAAGGACTGAAGAACGGCGAAGCATGCCACGCAGGAAGTGGCAGTTGCCGCCCGCGCCCAGAAGTGCGGCACCCATCCGTCCATGCCCACCTACTCTACGTGCCTTCTTCACCTAAAATGTGTTGGCAACGAAATTTTAGCTCTAAAAAAACAAGACCGATATGGTTAATTTACACCGACTTTTTTCGTTCATTTGACTCTAAATGAGCATTTACTAGGGAGGGAAAACAAACATTCCCCCTGGACAAAACTCATCGTCATCCATACATACGTGCATGATAATTTGTGAAGCCTGATTAGATATACAGGCGCCCCTTCCCAACGAGGTGCGTACGAAGAAGAAACAGACGAAAACCAAGGTCTGCCATGCCACTACGACGATAGGCGCAGTGCGTGCAGGTGTGGCATGGTCGTCGACTATGGAGTCCAGTCGTGTGCGTGCATGAGATGCACGGCGGCCACGTGCCTCGCCACGAGAACGGTTCTTCTTATAACAATTTAATGCCACAAACTTCCAGGCAGAGGCATGCATCTATCCTGCAGCGCTGCATGCCGATATTTTTACACGGAGGACTGCATGGCGTGTCCTGTTGCGCGCAAACTAAACGACGGCCGCGCACGCAGGGACGCCTCGTGAGTCGAGATTCATAAGCTGCTGCTGCACTATCCTAATCGCGCGTGCAAGTACACACCATCGGTTCAGACGTCAGGCGCTCGCTCGCTCGCTCAATCACGTGTGTGCGCCGGGACGAAGAACGTCTGCGTGTTGATCTTCAAACCTTTGACTTTTCACGCATTGCCATCCCAGCGGATCGATTTGATCGGCACCCGATTACGCAGGGAATTGCAGATGCTATATGAATCAAGCTTTGCTGCTTGTAGTACATCAGTGAGTGACCAAGAGAACGATCCAAGCAATCATGTATGGATGTTTAACCGTGGAAGTCGATGGAGATCAGCAGAGGATATGGACATGTCGATGTTGGTTGACTCACCATGCTGTTTCTTGCGACGCAGGCGCGCGGCGACGACCACCCACGCGCGCCTCACCGGCACGACCACCGCCTTCTGCCACCACTCCTTCGACCGATCCATCGATCTCCGCCGGCCGCCGTCCAGTCGCTGGCGACTTCACACACTGTATTTCCCGTCTCTGCTGAAGAGAGAGGGAGAGGGAAAGTGAGAGGCAGATGGTGAGGCAGAGAGAACAGGAAGGCTTGCTTATATATGCGGGGAAGATCAAGGATATATTGCCACCTATCCCTGTTGGCTAGTCTACACGTTGCCTCGGGCGGCGAGCCAGGCGCCCATTCCTAATACGACGACCCCTCGAGGCCCATGACTCATCCTATGAGCAGATTAAAACTTGCATTCGCCAATTAATCAGGCCGATTAAAGCATGTCCCTCCCAATTTTATACTTTCGTATTGTTTTTTACATTTGCAAAAATATTTTAATATTTTTCATACGCGCAAATGCTCCTAGAGCCGAATTGGATATCTGCTATTCTAATGCATTTTCTTAGATATGTTGCGTATCTATCATAGCAGATCCCACTTTTAGTCAAATCGGCGCAAATATAATTAGATGAAAAATACGACAATTAATGATCAATGCATAAAATAAGAGACGGTTTCGTCATTTCCTCATTGATTATGCTTCACATATAAAAAAAGATCTAGAGGCTAAGAAACGGCGCTAGTGACAAAAGAGGCATTGCATCGCTCCCAAGTGGGTGACTCGGGTGGTACCCCCAACCCTAAGCTGCCACCACCCCAATGGCCCCTCTTCTTCCCATCCACCATCGGGCAAAGCGTGTGCGGCAGACGGTAGCGATCCTTGACCGTGGTGGAACGTGACTCTTAGACTTGATGTCGGGTGCCTCGATTGACAAAGGCACGTTGACGTTGCCTTGTAGTGGCGGTTCTCCTGGCCCATCCCGGGAAGGATCCGGTGTGGCATGTGATGTGCCACGGCGGCAGCTACAAGCCTACAACCATGTGCTCCTTCTTTGCCGGTAGGCATTCTGACCTTCTTGGAAGTGTGGCACCGATGATTCCTAGACAAGGTCTCTCAAATAGGGTCAAACTGAACTGCTAGACTACGTTGAGTGATGAACTCAATGGTTAAAAGAAACTAAGAGATGGATGAAATGACACAAGGAATCCTGGTCTCAAAGAAGAGGGAAATGGGGATTTGGCAAAATTGGTAGACACTACGGACTTGATTCTATTGAGCCTTGTTTCTACTTTCATGCCCTAGTTGCTTAGTTGTGCTCAGTTTTACCCCGTCCATCTAACATTGCTCACTTTTCCCTTCCCTCCTCCGCCCTCTGCTCACAAAAGTACGAACAGAGCACTGTCGTCCAGTCAAAGCCTTTGACCTTTACCTCCTGGCGAGTGGGGGCGCGTGATATCCTAGGAGGTGGGGTCGTGCCACTCTCTCTCCCCACGGTCGTGATGCATTAAAATCATGACATGTGGGGCCGAGGCAACATATGACATGTGGGGCCGCGTGATATCCTTTTTTGAGAGTGGGCCGCGTGATATCCTAACAGGTGGGGTCAAGACACTCTCTCTCCCCCACAGTGGTGACGCGTTAAAATCCTGATATGTGGGGGCGAGGCAACTTATGAGTTATGACATGTGGGGCCGAGGCAACTTATGACAGGTAGGGCCGAGGGAACTGAGGCAGCTTATGATAGGTGGGGCCGAGGCAACAGATGACTAGTGGGGTATGTTCTCTCTATCATTTGTATAAGGCTAACCGTGCACAACCCTGAGCAGCTTCCCCCATCTCCCACAGACCAACCATGGCCGCAGCTTGGCCGCATCGCTGGCTCTGATTCCGGCGCCGACCAATGGACAACGATGTTGCACGTCTGCCACGGCACCAACATTATTTTCTCTACCCCGCATGGTCCCTCGAGGCCCAACCGACCGCACGCAGAGTTGCCACCCTCGACCATCTGGATTTGTTTTGGCGGCGAAGAGGGTGACCGACGACCCCGCGACATTGCTCACATTTCTTAGTAGGTTATTAAGCTCGATCCGCCTTATTCAAGTGCTTCAAGACCCCTTTCCCGTAATCTCATCTGAAACCCTAATTTCAGGAGCCCTTCGTGTTCAATGTATGCTCGCAGCAGGTACACCGGCTAGAGAGGGGAGTCGATCATGTCTTGGCCACGTTCACTTACACCAGATTCAGAGGATGTTCAAGTAGGTAGCGCTCACGACCTATCTGAATGACCCCTTGGTTGATTTGAGGTGTTAATTATGTTTAGGGGGGGTTATTACATACAGGCAAGTTGATGACTCTTGGTATATTGCATACCAAGATGAGTCAATCCAATGGGGTAGAGAGAAGATGGCATTGGAGGAGGCGGTGGCTAATTTGGGCCTTGAATTAGCCGACAATAACAGATTGATTGTTGAGCTGAAGCGTACTGTTGAGGAAGAAAAGAGAATTGCAGAGCTTCTTCTCAAGGATAAGTTGAAAGTAGAGATTGATCTCGTCATATTTGATCATGTGGTAGAGGATCTGCAAATGAATGGAGAGGAGAAAGCAAGAGTCATACAAGGACTTGAAGTGAAGGGAGAGGAGAAAAACAGATACATGGTGGCACTTATCACAATTGTCATCTCTGTACTAGCTTTTTATTATGTAGCTTAGTTAAATTGAAATAATGTAAGAGATCTCCAAATGTGATGGATTGTTGAGTAAGTTTGTAGTCCTGGAACATGCGCAAGATGTGACATCTTGTTAACCCCTTGTCATTAGGCTATTTGGTTTGTAAAAGCCCTAGAATTGAGTCCACATGATATGATGCCCCGACTATCTTTTTATTAGGCTATTTGATGAAATTTCCCGTATCAGGGCAGATCATATGCTATTTGGTGTCTACAAATTGGAAATTTCAGGAATTAAAAACATCGTGGACTATGAACTAGTCCACTTCAAATTATCTTTGCATCTACATGTTTGTTACACCAGTATGTTCAAGACAGCAGCTTGACAAACATAACAAATAATGTTACTAGTAGAACACATTTCAGAACAAATTTCTCTGCCTCTAATTTCTTTTGCTTAACACTAAACTGGTTAATAGCAGCACCATTTTCAGCATCTTTCTTTAGTAACACCTCAATTTGCATATCCTTCTCCTTGAGCAAATCTTCATTCCAAGCCTTCTTCTGCAGCAATTCTTGATTCCATGCTTTGTAGGCCTCTAATTCACTAAGAAGTGCAGCTTGTTTTTTATGAGCAGAAAAATATTTTTCAGAGAAGTAATAAATCGTATCCTGGGGAATACACACACAACCAGGAGCAAGAGTATTATACCATATCTTAGCATCACCCTTTAATGAGAATGGAAATAATTTGAGAATATAATAGTAGCGAATCTTCTCATCATGAGCAAATAGGGTGGCTATATCATTTAATTTAGTAAGATGTGCCACAACAGTTTCAGTTTCATAGCCATGGAAAGGATCAGATTCAACCAGAGTAATTAACTCTGGGTCGACAGAGAATTCATAATCCTTATCGATAACAAAGATAGGTGAAGTAGCAAACTTAGGATCACATTTCATTCTAGCATTCAAAGTTTTTCTTTCAGTTTGCATAATAATTTCTTAAGATCATCTCTACCATTGCAAGCAAGAAAGTCTCTAGCTATCTCCTCATCCATAACATAACTTTCAGGTATCTTAGGCAATTCATATCTAGGAGACCTAGGCCTAATAGGTGTTTCAAGATTTTTAGTTTCAAGTACTTCATCAGTTTCAGCATTCTCAACACACCCCTTCTTCATTCCATTTTCTCGTCTCGACAAAGAAAGAATCATCTTGAAAACGCTCCTAACCCCTTCGTAGGGCCGTGTATAGTAAGTGATCCGAACCTGCCCGGAGCGAGCCCCCCTTAGAGGCAAGTGAAGTTGGTGAGCCGTATGATGGGCAACTATCTCCTGCGGTTCGGAGAGGACTCAACTGTTAGTTAGTACCCCCTTGGTTTCGGGGTCCGCTCATGTTCGACGCTATCGAAAATCATGCATTGGATGGATGCCCGGGCATTGAGAAGGAAGGACGCTTTCAGAGGCGAAAGGCCATGGGGAGAGATTTTTCTGTGATCCATGGATCTCCGATCGGGAAACCGTATCCAAGCTCCGTGGCTAGTCTGCGCTCTTTGGACTTTTCAAACTTAGCGAATCGAATTCAGTTAAGATAGGGGAAATTAAGATAGCAATTTCTGAGCCGTATGAGGTGGGAAACTCTCAAGTACGGTTCTAAGGGAAGGAACTTCCTATTCCGACCGAGGAGAACAGGCCATTCTACAGGGTGATTCGGAAATTGCGGAAGCTTGGTTTGATCAAGCTGCTGAATATTGGAAACAAGCTATAGCGCTTACTCCGGGAAATTATATTGAAGCACAGAACTGGTTTATTTGGGATTGTGAAGTGAAAGAAATCATTTTATCCACTAATAGTGGCCAAATTGGCGTATTACCAAACCACGCCCCCATTAACACAGCAGTAGATATGGGTCCTTTGAGAATACGCCTCCTCAACGACCAATGGTTAACGGCGGTTCTGTGGAGCGGTTTTGCGAGAATAGTTAATAATGAGATCATCATTTTAGGAAATGATGCGGAACTGGGTAGTGATATTGATCCGGAAGAAGCTCAAAAGGCACTTGAAATAGCCGAAGCTAACTTGAGTAAAGCTGAGGGTACGAAAGATTTGGTTGAAGTTCCTTTCCATTATGAATCGCGATTGTATGGCCAACCATTGTGGGTAGAATGCTAGATGCCCGGGACCACGTTACTATTGTTTCTTTCTCCTCCTTCATATTGACCTTTTCTATCTTTGCCAATAAATGATGAGCTACAAAAGGATTCATTTTTTTTTCATCTTTAGCTCTAGCAATTTGTTCATCAAAAAATTCACCTAGTGGCATATTATCATCAAGAAAGGTACTAGCATCATCATGAGTAGCATTCATAGCAGAAGTAGTATCATTAATAAGTTGCGACATATCAAGATTAATAGCATGTGGTGGTGTTGCAAGTCTACTCAAAACAGAAGGTGAATCAAGTGCAGAGTGTGATGGCAGTTCCTTACCTCCCCTCGTCCTAGAGGGAACGATCTTGGTTTTTGTATCCTTCAAATTCTTCATAGTGATAAATAGATAATAATCCCAAGTGACTCAACAAATATAGCTATGCTCCCCGGCAACGGTGCCAGAAAAAGGTCTTGATAACCCACAAGTATAGGGGACCGCAACAGTTTTTGAGGGTAGAGTATAACCCAAATTTATAGATTCGACACAAGGGGAGCCAAAGAATATTTGTAAGTGTTAGCAGTTGAGTTGTCAATTCAACCACACCTGAAGATTAAATATCTGCAGCAAAGTGATCAGTAGCACAGTAATATGATAGTTTTGATAGCAGTGGTAATAGTAGCAGTAATGGTAATAGTGGTAGCAATGATTTTGTAGCAAGTGTAACAGTAGCAACAGCAACAGTAACTTAGCAAGAACAATATGTGGAAAATTCGTTGGATCGGTGAATTCGTTGGATGATATTCATCATATAACAGTCATAACCTAGGGCGATACAGAACTAGCTCCAGTTCATAAATATAATGTAGGCATGTATTCCGTAAATAGTCATACGTGCGTATGGAAAGAACTTGCATGACATCTTTTGTTCTACCCTCCCGTGGCAGCGGGGTCCATAAGGAAACTAAGGGATATTAAGGCCTCCTTTTAATAGAGAATCGGAACAAAGCATTAACACATAGTGAATACATGAACTCCTCAAACTACGGTCATCACCGGAAAGTATCCCAATTACTGTCACATTGGGGTTTACGGATCATAACACGTAATAGGTGAATATAACTTGCAAGATCGAATCTAGAACATAGATATAATGGTGAAAACATAAACGGTTCAGATCTGAAATCATGGCACTCGGGCCCTAGTGACAAGCATTAAGCATGGCAAAGTCATAACAACATCAATCTCAGAACATAGTGGATAATAGGGATCAAACCCTAACAAAACTAACTCGATTACATGATGAATCTCATCCAACTCCTCACCGACCAGCAAGCCTACGAAGGAATTACTCACTCCCGGTGGGGAGCATCATGGAATTGGTGATGAAGGGGGGTTAGTGACGACTAAGACCAAAGATTCCCCTCTCCGGAGCCCCGAACGGGCTCCAGATCTGGCCTCCCGATGAAAAACAGGAGGTGGCGGTGGCTCCATATCGTGAAACGCGATGAAACTTTCTCCTTGATTTTTTTCTCCAAAAATAGGTATTTAAGGAGTTGGAATTAGGGTCTGCGAGCCACCAGGTGGGCACAACCCACCTGGGCGCGCCTGGAGGGGGTGGCACGCCCTGGTAGGTTGTGCTCAACCAGGGGCCCCCCTCCGGTGGTTCTTAGCTCCAGTATTTTTCATTCAAATCATGCAAATTAGAGTCCAAAACAAGAGCAAAAGCGTTAGGAAAAGTAGATACGACGGAGACGTATCAGGGAGACATCATCAACATCTAACAGGTTCATAATCACAAATCTCATCTCCTTGCAATTTATTATTTGCCATTTGCCTCTCGTTTTCGTCTCCCCCACTTGACAAAAAAATTGCCTTTTTATTTGCCTTCTTTTTCGTTTGCCTTTTTCTCATTTGATCTTTTGTTTGCTTGTGTTACCATGTGCCTTCTATTTGCTTGCATCTTCGCTTGCTAAAAATCTAGTGATATGGATCCTCATCCACTTGCTAATCTTTTTAAGATCCAATCATGATGAACCAATTGCAAGTGAGTTGAGTGCACTAGATTATCTTTATGAAGTTTTGCTTGAAATACGTGAATCTGAAAATTGTGATGAAGTATTAAAAGAAGAAATTTATAAAGTGGTTCACGATAGCTTCTTGAATGAAAAGCATGATTGCAATGATGTTATTATAAATTCTATTAATGTCAATTGTGCTAATAATATGCAAAACCCCAAGCTTGGGGATGCTAATTTTGCTATGTCCACTACTTATTGCAATGATCATGATTGGGGTGATAATGATTCTTATGATCTTGAAAATTTATTTAAACCTCATGATGAATATGCTTGCGATAATATTAAAAGTGGGTTTGGAAGAGCGTCAACTTTAGGTAAAAATAATCCCACATATTTGGAGAGTGTTCAATCTTATGAAATTTTTGATAAAAGTGGGCTTGGAGAGGTCATGACTTTATTTGATGATAATCCCACTATTTTGGAAGAGTGTCAACTTTGCATGCATGTGGATCATGTAGAAAATATTTCATGTGATAGTTATATTATTGAATTTGATTATGATCCTACATGTAATTATTATGAGAGAGGAAAATATGGTTGTAGAGATTTTCATGTTACTAAATTACCTCTTGTTATGTTGAGATTGCTATTGTTTCTTCTTCCTTGCAAATGCAAAATATTTCTTGTCTTGATAATTTGTTTGCCTATAAAATTCCTATGCATTGGAAGTATGTTATACTTAAATGTGTTTGTCAAATGTATTATGATGCTCTCTTTGTATTTCAATTCTTGTCTTTCATGTGAGCATCAATAAAATCTTATGCCTAGCTAGGGGCATAAAACGATAGCGCTTGTTGGGAGGCAACCCAATGAATAAATTTTATTTTTTCTTTTTTCTTTCTGTTCTTGAGTGTTTGCAAAATTATGCCTCTGTTATGATTGTGTTTTTATGTTTTAATTAGTGTTTGTGCCAAGTTAAGCCTTTAGAATAGCTTTGGGTGATAGTTGATTTGATCCTGTTGAAAAACAGAAACTTTTGCGCCCCGTAACAGAATTGTTAAAATTCACAGAAGTGACGAAAAATTCTAATTTTTTTACACAAGATTGATATACAAATTTACTATGTTTCCATAATTTCTGAGAATTTTTGGAGTTAAATAAGTATGATAAATATTCGAGACTTTACAGAGTGTTCTGTTTTTGATAGATTCTGTTTTCGTTGCATTGTGTGCTTATTTTGATTAATCTATGGATTGTATCGGGGGTATAAGCCATGGTAAAGTTAGAATACAGTAGGTATAATGCAATAACAAAATATTAATGGGTTTTCAATAGTACTTAAAGCAAAGATTGGTTTTCTTATACTAACGGATCTCACGAAGGTTTTGTTAAGTTTTGTGTGATTGAAGTTTTCAAGTTTTGGGTGAGATCCCGATAGATGAAGGAATAAGGAGTGAAAAGAGCCTAAGCTTGGGGATGCCCATGGAACCCCAAGATAATATTCAAGGAGAACCAAGCAACTAAGCTTGGGGATGCCCCGGAAGGCATCCCCTCTTTCTTCTAGCAACCATCGGTAATTTTACTTGGAGCTATATTTTTATTCGTCACATATCATGAGTTTTGCTTGGAGCGTCTTGTATTATATGAGTCTTTGCTTGTTTTGCTTTTTAGTTTGTCGCAATCATACTTGCTGGACACACCTATTTGAGAGAGCCATAATTATGATATGATTTGTTAGAATTGCTCTATGTGCTTCACTTAAATTTTTTGAGCTATGGAATTGATCTAGTGCTTCACTTATATCTTTTTGAGCATGGTGGTGCTGTAATTTTTGAAGAAATGCTCTCATGCTTCACTTAGATTATTTTGAGAGTTAGTAAATTTTTTGAAGAAATTCTCTCATGCTTCACTTATATTATTTTGAGAGTTGAAAATTTTTATGCTCATGTTCTTCACTTAAATTTGTTTGAGCTAGTCAAAAGCAATGGCAATATATGAAACTAGTCCCAAAGTGATAGATATTCAAGAGGGATATAATAAAAACTTTCATGAAGATCACTAGACAAAATAAACTTGATTCTTTGTAATAGTTTTGAGATATGATGATAGTAATATGTGAGTCATGTTGGTGAGTAATTATGCTTTAGTAAGAATATTGGTGTTAAGGTTTGTGATTCCCTATGCAAGCACGAAAGTCAATAGTTATGCAATGAAGTTACATCCTACTTGTGGTGCCTTATACGGTGTTAGTTATGCTTAATGCTCGTTTATGTGAATTTTCGTTTCTTGGTTGGTTGCTTCTCAATCTATTTGCTAGCCTTTCCTTGTACTAAGTGGGAATACTACTTGTGCATCCAAAATCCTTAAACCCAGTTATGCCATATGAGTCCACCATACCTACCTATATGCGGTATTTCCATGTCGTTCTAAGTAAATTTGTATGTGCCAACTCTAATTTTCAAAATGAATTTCCTTTTTGTGTGCCCGTACCGCTCATGAAGCGGCAGGGGGTGGCCAATATTTTTCCATGCTAGATGTGTTATTCTCAAGATGAGTGTTTATTCACTTGTCATTCCACGAGAGTGTGGCGGTAATAGGGATGCCCAGTCCTGAAATGAAAAGAAATTTACTTTATGTTTCCAACTAATAAATTCCTTGGAAAGTGTTGGTACGGAAGGCTCCCGTGGATACGGCTAGCCATGGATTGTGAAAGAATGGTGAAAAAAGGAATAAACTTTATTTTATGTTTGGGAACCGCCTATGATATATCTAGCATGCAAAGTATTGGAACTACTTAGTCGTTTTCGTTGACGGGAAAAGCATGCCTCTCAAAATATTTTTATCTCTCAATTTAAAGCTTTGAGCTCTGGCACCTCTACAAATCTCTGCTTCCCTCTGCGAAGGGTCTATCTATTTACTTTTATGCAATTTTATTTTTATTTGAGTCTCCATCTTCTCTTATAAAGCACCAACTAGGGAGCACTATGATCATACTTATGCATTGGATGTAGCTAATATTCGAGTGTGTTTCATGAATGGATCAATGATTGAGCATGATGGGCTAGGGATAGCTTTCTTTAGTGTTGATATTTTGAAAGACATGGTTGCTTGTTGATATGCTTGAATATTGAAGTCTTCATGTCAATTATAGACTATTGCTTTGAACCATCTAAAAGTCCAAAGTCCATGCAAGAAAAGAAAAGAATATGTGATGAACATGTTAGGCAGCATTCCACATCAAATATTCTTTTTTTATCATTTACCTACTCGAGGACAAGCAGGAATTAAGCTTGGGGATGTTGATACGTCTCCAACGTATCTATAATTTTTTATTGTTCCATGTTGTTATATTATCATTTTTGGATGTTTTATATTCGTTTTATAGCAACTTTATATCATTTTTTGGTCTAACCTATTGACATAGTGCCCAGTGTCAGTTGTTGTTTTTTGCTTGTTTTTTACTTCGCAGAATATCCATATCAAATGGAGTCCAAACGCAGCAAAACTTTTTGGAGATTTTTTCAGCCCAGAAGACAACTTGGGAGCCAAGGAAGTGCACGAGGGGAGGCCCGTGGGGCCCACCACCCACCTGGGCGCGCTGGAGGCCCCTAGCGCACCCTGATGGGTGGTGGGGCCCATGGAGGTCTCCTCTACCGCCTCTCAGCTCTATAAATACTTAGATATTCCAGAAACCCTAGGGGAGTCGTCGAAACACAATTTCAACCGCCGCAAGTTCCAGAACCACGAGATCCAATCTAGAGCCCTATTCCGGCACCTTGCCGGAGGGAAACACGATCACGGAGGGGTTAATCATCCTCATTGGTGCTCCTCCGATGATGTGTGAGTAGTTCATCACAGGCCTACGGGTCCGTAGGCAGTAGCTAGATGGCTTCTTCTCTCTTTTTGATTCTCAATACAATATTCTCCTCGATGTTCTTGGAGATCTATTTTATGTAATGACTTTTTGCGGTGTGTTTGTTGGTATCCGATGAAGTGCGAGTTTATGATCAGATCTATCTATGAATATTCTTTGAGTTTTCTTTGATATCTTATATGCATGATTGTTATAGCCTCGTATTTCTGCTCCGAAACTTTGGTTTGGTTTGGCCAACTAGATTGATTTTCTTGCAATGGGAAGAGGTGCTTTGTGATGGGTTTGATCTTGCGGTGTCCTCACCCAGTGATAGAAGGGGTAGCGAGGCACGCATGTATCGTTGCTATTAAGGATAAAAAGATGGGGTCTATTCCTACATGAATAGATCTTGTCTACATCATGTCATCGTTCTTATTGCATTATCCCGTTTCTCTATGAACTTAACACACTAGATGCATGCTCGATAGCGGTCGATGTGTGGAGTAATAGTAGTAGATGCAGGCAGGAATCAGTCTACTAATCTTGGACGTGATGCCTATATACATGATCATTGCCTTGGATATCGTCATAATTATTTTCTCTTCTATCAATTGCCGAACAGTAATTTGTTTACCCAACCGTATGCTATTTTCTCGAGAGAAGCCACTAGTGAAATCTACGCCCCCCCGGGTCTATCTTTTATCATATTGTTTTCAGATCTATTATTCCAAAAACCCAAAAATACCTTGCTGCACTTTTTATTTACTTATTTTATTTTGTGTTTTTGCTAGATCTATCTATCCAATCTCATACAATTTTATCTATCTTTTTACCGTGGAGGGATTGACAACCCCTCTTACACGTTGGGTTGCAAGTATTTGTTCTTTGTGTGCAGGTACCGTTTACATAGTGTTGCTTGGTTCTCCTACTGGATTCATAACCTTGGTTTCATAACTGAGGGAAATACTTACCGTTGCTGTGATGCATCATCCTCTCCTCTTCAGGGAAATACCAACGCAGATACAAGCAATCAGGTACTACCGCTCTCAGCGCGGTACTTCCGCTTATGTGCTTCTAGAAAGCCCTAAGCAGAAGACAGAAGTAGCTCCAAATTACCGAGAATGAAGGAGGGTGAATATGTGAATGTGTACATGTTGATTCCACCCTAACTTTTCCAAATGCGGACCCCCTCTTAATAGTACGGATTACCTACAACTCAAATCCACCAAAAAGAAATCATCGAAAAATAATCGTCTTCTTTCTTAAAAACCGAGGGGAAACAAACCGTCTCATGCCATTTAATAATCTCTGAAAACTCAATGCACATGGTTAGTCCGCAAAACGTATTGTCATCAATCACAAAAATTACTAATGGTAAAATATGCCCTAACAATCTCCCCCTTTTTGGTGGATTGATGACAACACGAGATTTGCACAAAGAATATCAATATGCAAACCCAATATCTACAAAATATAGATGGGTGATGTTTCTTGAACTACGTCAGTATTTCCCCAAAGAGGAAGAGATGATGCAGCACAGCTACGGTAGGTATTTCCCTCAGTTAGGAAACCAAGGTATCAATCCAGTAGGAGAACCAAGCAACACTATGTAAACGGTACCTGCACACAAAGAACAAATACTTGCAACCTGACGCTTATGAGGGGTTGTCAATCCCTCTACGGGTAACGGCGCCAGAAATTGTCAAGTTGACGGGATAAAAATTGTGTAGATTGGATAAATAGATCTCGATAAAACGCGAAATAACATAAATAGCAAAAAAGTGCAGGAAGGTATTTTTGGGTTTTTGGAATAATAGATCTGAAAACAAAAGCGAATAAAAATAGATCTCAAACCAAATATGATAAAGAATAGACCCGGGGGCCGTAGATTTCACTAGTGGCTTCTCTCAAGAAAATAGCACACGGTGGGTAAACAAATTACTGTTGGGCAATTGATAGAAGATCGAATAATTATGACGATATCCAAGGCAATGATCAATATATAGGCATCACGTCCAAGATTAGTAGACCGACTCCTGCCTGCATCTACTACTATTACTCCACACGTCGACCGCTATCCAGCATGCATCTAGTGTATTAAGTTCGTGGAAAAATGGAGTAATGCAATAAGAATGATGACATGATGTAGGCGAGATCTATTAATGTAGGAATAGCCCCCATCTTGTTATCCTTAATAGCAATGATACATGTGTGTCTTACTGCCCCTTCTGTCACTGGGAAAGAACACTGCACAATCGAACCCATCACAAAGCACCTCTTCCCATGCCAAGAAAAATCGATCTAGTTGCCCTAACTAAACCAAAGATTGGAAGAAGAAATACGAGGCTATAAATAATCATGCATATAAGAGATCAAAAGAAGACTCAAATAATATTCATGGATATAGATCTGATCATAAACTCAAAGTTCATCGGATCCCAACAAACACACCGCAAAAAAGAGTTACATCAAATAGATCTCCAAGAGACCATGTATTGAGAATCAAAAGAGAGAGAGGAAGCCATCTAGCTACTGCCTACGGACCCGTAGGTCTATGGTGAACTACTCACGCATCATCGGAGAGGCACCAATGAGGATGATGAACCCCTCCGTGATGGTGTCTAGATTGGATCTCGTGGTTCTGGAACTTGCGGTGGCTGGAATTGTATTTCGTCGACTCCCCTAGGGTTTCTGGAATATTTGGGGATTTATAGGGCGAAGAGGCGGTGCGGGAGGCCACCGAGGGGGGCACAACCCCCCTGGGCGCGCCTGGGCTCCAATGTGCACCCAGGTGGGTTGTGCCCACCTCGGGCCTCCCGTCTGGTACTTATTTGGTCCGTGTTATGTCTTCTGGTCCAAAAAAAATTCTCCAAAACGTTTCGCTGCGTTTGGACTCCGTTTGGTACTGATATTCTGCGAAGTAAAAAACAAGCAAAAAACAGCAACTGGCACTGGGCACTATGTCAATAGGTTAGTCCCAAAAATGATATAAAGTTGCTATAAAATGATTGTAAAACATCCAAGAATGATAATATAACAGCATGGAACAAGCAAAAATTATAGATACGTTGGAGACGTATCAGCATCCCCAAACTTAATTCCTACTCGTCCTCGAGTAGGTAAATGATAAAAACATAATTTTTGATGTGGAATGCTGCCTAACATGTTCATCACGTATTCTTTTCTTTTGTAGCATGGACATTTGGACTTTTATATGGTTCAAAGCAATAGTCTAGTTTTGTCATGAAGATTCCAATACTCAAGCATATCAACAAGCAACCATGTCTTTCAAAATATCAACACTAAAGAAAGTTATCCCTAGCCCATCATGCTTAATCATTGATCCATTCATGAAACACACTCGCATATTAGCTACATCCAATGCTCAAGTATGATCATAGTGCTCCCTAGTTTGTTCTTTATAAGAGAAGATGGAGACTCAAATAAAAATAAAAATTGCATAAAGTAAATAGATAGGCCCTTCGTAGAGGAAAGTAGGGAGTTGTAGAGGTGCTAGAGCTCAAAGCTTAAATTGAGAGATAAAAATTTTGAGAGGCATACTTTTCCCATCAACGAAAACGACCGAGTAATTCCCAACACTTTCCATGCTAGATATATCATAGGCGGTTCCCAAACATAAAATAAATTTTATTCCTATTTCCACCATTCTTTCACATTCCACGGCTAGCCGTATCCATGGGTACCATCCATACCAACACTATCCAAGGAATTTATTATTTGACAACATAAAGTAAATTTCTTTCTCATTTTGGAAATGGGCATCCCTATTACCGCCGCACTCTCATGCAATGACAAGTGAATAAACACTCAACTTGAGAATAACACATCTAGCATGGAAAATATTGGCCACCCCTTGCCGCTTCATGAGTGGTACGAGCACACAAAAAGGAAATTCATTTTGAAATTTAGAGATGGCACATACAAATTTGCTTAGAATAGCACGGAAATACCGCATATAGGTAGGTATGGTGGACTCATATGGCAAAATTGGGTTTAAAGATTTTGGATGCACAAGTAGTATTTCTACTTAGTACAAGTGGAGGATAGCAAAAAGATTGAGAAGCAACCAACCAAGAAACGAAAAATCACATAAGCGAGCATTAAGCATAACTAACACCGAATAATGCACCACAAGTAGGATGTAATTTCATTGCATAACTATTGACTTTCGTGCTTGCATAGGGAATCACAAACCTTAACACCAATATTCTTACTAAAGCATAATTACTCACCAACATGACTCACATATCACTATCATCATATCTCAAAACTATTACAAAGAATCAAGTTTATTTTGTCCAATGATCTTCATGAAAGTTTTTATTATATCTCTCTTGAATATCTATCACTTTGGGACTAGTTTCATATGTTGCAATTGCTTTTGACAAGCTGAAACAAATTTAAGTGAAGAACATGAGCATACAAAATTTCGTCTCTCCAAATAATATAAGTGAAGCATGAGAGAATTTCTTCAGAAATTTACTAACTCTCAAATTAATCTAAGTGAAGCTTGAGAGGATTTCTTCAAAAATTATTAAAGCACACCGTGCTAAAAAGTATATAAGCGAAGCACTAGAGCAATTCCATAGCTCAAAAAATTTAAGTGAAGCATAAAGAGCAATTCTAAAAAATCATAGCATAATTTTGGCTCTCTCAAATAGGCGTGTCCAGCAAGGATACTTGTGACAAAATAAAAAGCAAAACAACCAAAGACTCATATAATATAAGACGCTCCAAGCAAAACTCATGATATGTGACTAATAAAAATATAGGTCCAAGTAAAATACCGATGGTCGTTAGAAGAAAGGGGGGATGCATTCCGGGGCATCCCCAAGCTTAGTTGCTTGGTTCTACTTGAATATTAACTTGGGGTGCCATGGGGCATCCCCAAGCTTTGGCTCTTTTCACTCCTTATTTCTTCATCCATCGTGATCTCACCCAAAACTTGAAAACTTCAATCACACAAAACTTAACAAAACCTTCGTGAGATCCGTTAGTATAAGAAAAACCAATCTTTACTTTAAGTACTGTAGAAAACCCATTCAATTTTTTATTGCATTATATATACTGTATTCTAAATTTACCATGGCTTATACCCCCCGATACAATCCATAGATTCATCAAAATGTGCACACAATGCAAAGAAAATAGAATCTGTCAAAAACAGAAAAGTCTGTAAAGATGCGAATTGTTCTCATACTTGTGTAACTTCAAAAATTCTGAAAAATTTGGAAAACAGGGAAAATTTGTATGTAAATCTTTTGTAAAAAACACAGAATTTTTAGTCACTTTTGTGAATTTACACAATTCTGTTACTGGACGCAAAAGCTTCTGTTTTTCAACATGATCAAATCAACTATCACCAAAGCTATCCCAAAGGCTTTACTTGGCACAAATACTAATTAAAACGCAAAAAAACACAATCATAACAGAGGTATAATTGTGTGAACACTCAAGAACAGAAAGAAAAAGATAAAAATAAATTTTATTCATTGGGTTTCCTCCCAACAAGCGCTATCGTTTTATGCCCCTAGCTAGGCATAATGCATAGATTCAAGTATTGTCATCTTTAGTTTTAGATCCATAGGATGCCCTCATGATTGATTCATATGGTGGATTAATTATTGTTCTAGGAAAGTGTTTCATACCCTTTCTTAGTGGATATTGAAATTTAATATTTCCTTCTTTCATATCAATCACGGCACCAATAGTACGTAAAAACGGTCTACCAAGTATAATTGGACAAGACGGATTGCAATCAATATGAAGAACAATAAAATCTATGGGCACATAATTTCTATTGGAAAGAATAAGAACATCATAAATTCTTCCCAAAGGCTTTTTAATAGTGGAACCCGCCAAGTGCAAATTAAGAGAACATTCTTCGATATCGGTAAGACCAAGCACATCACATAAAGATTTCAGAATTGTGGAAACACTAGCACCCAAATCACATAAAGCAAAACACTCATAATTTTTAAACTTGACTTTGATAGTAGGTTCCCATTCATCATGCAATTGTCTAGGAATTGAAATCTCTAATTCCATTTTTTCTTCCAAAGCTTTCATCATGGCATCTACGATATGTTTAGTAAAAGCTTTATTTTGTTCATAAGCATGGGGTCAATTTATCATGGATTGAAACAAAGAAATACATTCAAGCAAGGAGCAATTATCACAATTAAAGTCTTTGTAATCCAAAAGAGTGGGCACATCACTAGTTAAAGTTTTGACCTCTCCAAACCCACTTTTATCAATTTTTTCATCAAGATTTTCACCCTCCGAATTATCGGGACGCCTTCTAACTAAATTTGACTCTTCTTCAGTCCTTTATCATCAATTTTCATTTTTACTAAACAATGAATCAATAGAAGAAACACCAATCACTTTAAGATCTTCATCATTTTTATGAAAGCAATCACTAGAAAACGCTCTTTCTAAAAATTCTCTTTTAGCTCTAAGCATAGCGGTTCTTTTCTTACTTTCATCCATCGAAACATATAAAGCTTTAATTGATTCATCAACCTTGGGTACAAAAATTTTCAACTTGAGATTTTCTACATCGTGAGAAATTCTATCAATCCTTCTAGACATATCATCAATCTTATCCAACTTTTCTTCTATCGTAGAATTGAAAAAAAATTAGCATTGATAAATTCTTTAATATTATTCTCAAGATCAGAGGTGTTCCTATTAATATTGTAAGAAGAATTACCATAGGAATTACCTTAATTATTAGAGGAATTTCCTGGAAAAGGCCTAGGATTAAAATTACCTCTATAAGCATTGTTATTAAAATTGTTTCGCGAGACAAAATTCACATCTACGGGATCACTATTTTGCTCAATCAAAGTAGACAAAGGCACATCATTAAGATCAATAGGAGCACTTTTATTAGCAACCAATTTCATAAGAGCATCAACTTTTTCACTCAACGTACTAATTTCTTCAACCGAATTAACTTTTTTTACTAGTAGGTGCTCTTTCAGTATGCCATTGTGAATAATTTGCCATAACATTATCAAGCAATTTAGTAGCTTCACCCAAAGTAATTTCCATAAAAGTACCACCCACAGCGGATTCTAAAAGATTTCTAGAAACAAAGTTCAATCCCGCATAAATTTTTTGTATGATCATTCAAAGATTTAAACCATGAGTAGGACAATTTCTTAGCATCAACTTCATTCTTTCCCAAGATTGTGCAACATGTTCATGCTCAAGTTGCTTAAAATTCATGACTTGAGTTCTAAGGGAAATAATTTTCGTGGGCAGAAAATACTTAGTAATAAAAGAATCTTTGCACTTATCCCAAGAATTGATACTATTTCAGGCAAAGAAGAAAACCAAATTTTTGCATGATCCCTCAAAGAGAAAGGAAATAATTTCAACTTCACAATATCATTGTCCACATCTTTTTTCTTTTGCATATCGCATAATTCTACGAATGTGTTTAGATGGGACGCGGCATCCTCATTAGGAGTACTGAAAAACTGATCTTTCATAACAAGATTCAACAAAGCGGCATTAATATCACAAGATTCCGCACTATTGGCGGGAGGAGCAATCGGAGTGCTAATAAAATCATTGTTATTGGTATTGGAAAAATCACACAACTTGGTGTTTTCTTGAGTCATTGTGACTACGCAAACAAGATTGCAAACAAAAAACAGATCTGACGAGAAAACGGCGAACGAAAAAGAGGGCGAATAAAATGGCAAAATTTTGTGAAGTGGGGGAGATGAAAATGAGAGGCAAATGAAAAATAATATAAATTGCACGGAGATGAGGTTTGTGATTAGGAACCTGATAGATGTTGATGATGTCTCCACGGCAACGGCGCCAGCATTTTCTTTTGATGTCACTTGAACTACATCGGTATTTCCCCAAAGAGAAAGGGATGATGCAGCACAGCTATGGTAGGTATTTCCCTCAGTTATGAAACCAAGGTATCAATCTAGTGGGAGAACCAAGCAACACTATGTAAACGTTACCTGCACACAAATAACAAATACTTGCAACCCAACGCTTATGAGGGGTTGTCAATCCCTCTATGGGTAACGGCGCCAGAAATTGTCAAGTTGAAGGGATAAAAATTGTGTAGATTGGATAAATAGATCTCGATAAAACACGAAATAAAATAAATAGGAAAAAGTGCAGGAAGGTATTTTTGGGTTTTTGGAATAATATATCTGAAAACAAAAGCGAATAAAAATAGATCTCAAAGCAAATTTGATAAAGAATAGACCCGGGGGCCGTAGATTTCACTAGTGGCTTCTCTCAAGAAAATAACACACGGTGGGTAAACAAATTACTGTTGAGCAATTGATGGAAGATCGAATAATTATGACGATATCCAAGGCAATGATCAATATATAGGCATCACGTCCAAGATTAGTAGAACGACTCCTGCCTGCATCTACTACTATTACTCGATACATCGACCGCTATCTAGCATGCATCTAGTGTATTAAGTTCATGGAAAAACGGAGTAATGCAATAAGACCGATGACATGATGTAGACGAGATCTATTCATGTAGGAATAGCCCCCATCTTGTTATCCTTAATAGCAACGATACATGCGTGTCTTGCTGCCCCTTCTGTCACTGGGAAAGAACATCGCACGATCGAACCCATCACAAAGCACCTCTTCCCATGGCACGAAAAATCAATCTAGTTGGCCTAACTAAACCAAAGATTCGAAGAAGAAATACGAGGCTATAAATAATCATGCATATAAGAGATCAAAAGAAGACTCAAATAATATTCATGGATATACATCTAATCATAAACTCAAAGTTCATCGGATCCCAACAAACACACCGCAAAAAAGAGTTACATCAAATAGATCTCCAAGAGACCATTGTATTGAGAATCAAAGGAGAGAGAGGAAGCCATCTAGCTACTGCCTACGGACCCGTAGGTCTATGATGAACTACTCATGCATCATCGGAGAGGCACCAATGAGGATGATGAACCCCTCCGTGATGGTGTCTAGATTGGATCTCGTGGTTCTGGAACTTGCGGCGGCTGGAATTGTGTTTTGTCGACTCACCTAGAGTTTCTGGAATATTTGGGGATTTATAGGGCGAAGAGGTGGTGCGGGACGCCTCCGAGGGGGGCACAACCCCCCTGGGCGCGCCTGGGCTCCTAGGCGCCCCCAGGTGGGTTGTGCCCACCTCGGGCCTCCCCTCTGGTACTTCTTTGGCCCATGTTGTGTCTTTTGGTCCAAAAAAATTCTCCAAAAAGTTTCGCTGTGTTTGGACTCCCTTTGGTACTGATATTCTGCGAAGTAAAAAACAAGCAAAAACAGCAACTGGCACTGATCACTATGTCAATAGGTTAGTCCCAAAAATGATATAAAGTTGCTATAAAATGATTCTAAAACATCCAAGAATGATAATATAACAACATGGAACAAGCAAAAATTATAGATACGTTGAAGACGTATCAACGGGCTCCCCCTAGATGTGTGCACTATTTGAGTATGCTTTTGGAATGCAAAGTGCACACACTAGGATCAACACTCCTATATTTTATAGACGTGGCAATACTTGCAACAAACATAGTAAGATATCAAAGCACGGTTGCAAGTAATATGTATGAGAGCAAGGAAAATGTATAGAGCACAATTAAACATAATCTCACAAGCATTAAGACATAGATAAGATAGCATATGTATCACACCATCTGATGAGGTCTCACACCAAACAAAGCAAACTAAGATAAAGAATTCACATGCATAAAACACGAGCAAATAAAGCAAGCTTGTGACTCAGCAAATCCCCTAAGAAAGCAAATGCAAATACCCGGTCCTAACCACTCTCCCCCTTTGGCATCAAGACACCAAAAGGTAAAAGGGTGACTATTGTCCCAAGGTGGTAGGCTACTCCGAGTCCCTATTCATGGACTCCTCCTCAGACTCATGATACTCCTCGCAGTCCTCCTCATCAGTATCCTGATCAGCTCCTCTAGCAGCACGATGAGCTGACGTCGCTCCAGTGGAATCATCTGAATCGGTCCACTTACTGTGCTTGGAGATCCACTCCTCCTTAGTTTCAATCTTCTTCTCAGACCCACTGTTCACAGAAATGCTTAGCTGCCTCATCATCTAGATTGGATGCCAACGAGCGATCTTCTCAGCCACATGAGCTTGGTACATCCTGTGTTGCACATCGGTTTGGTGGCAAAAGAGCTTCTTCACCTTCTTCTTGAGCTTGGTAGCCCAAGATGACTACTCAGAGGGTGGAACAAAGTCATAATAAGGCTCAACCTCATCATCAAAATCGGTGGGGGCAATCATGATCTCGGGTTCAGCAGGTGCAGTTGCCCAATTCTCCTTCTGGCGCAACTTAAGTATCCCATGAGATACCATATCGTGTCAAGCATCTCCCCTAGGAACTGAGTGGCCCAAGTGTCCTCAATCAACTGAAAGAGATAGGGCCCATAGATGGGCACCTTCCGGCAGAACACAATAGAGTAAAGCTCACACCACATAATGTGGGACACATCAAACGTAGCACTCCTGCCCCTTTCCGTCATGCACAACAGAAGAAAATCCACCAAATATGAGTGTACCTCATCCAGGTTCCCAATGCGAGGGAAAAGAGTGTTCCCGAAGATACGGTGCATGATGTCCAGAAAAGGTATCAGCTTGGTGACTTCACCCCTGGTAGTCTTCCTCTTCCTCTGGTAGCGAATCAGGGGAAATAGGTGCGGGATACTTTTCTGTTCCTTTACCATATCACTAAAAGGAGGTACCAACTAAGGACCAAGCGATCCTTACTTTTCAGATGGGTGTGCGGTATGAACATCTCTGACTGAAGATGGGCCGACAGAACTTACCTCCATGCGCCAGTTGTTGGGTATAGCCAACCAATATGCTAATAGAAAGAGGATGACAAAATCCAACGAGGAGAGCATCATGGACATCCGACTGTCCAAAAGGGGCAGGGTAACCAGAACAGGCAGAACGACAGGAACAAACACTGACGGTCAAAAACTGGTGACGGTGTCAGCGGAGCAAACCTAGTCACAGTAGTCGGCCAAGTCAAAAAGGGCGCCATGCAGAAGAAGGAATGGGTTCCACGAAAGAAAACTTTCAGCGATGACATTCTAGATAAGCCCTGTTGCCTCCACTGCAACACCAAGTATGGCTCAACCAAGGACGCGCTCAGGCAGTGCAGGGCTCTCAAGAGGATGCAGTCAAGAAAGGACAAGGACACACCTGATGATGACGACGACAAAGAGGGAGATGACCCTACATGCGGATATCTTGGAGAAAAGTTGGTCGTACTGATATTTGTTGGTCTAGAAGTTAATCGAGTGCGTAAGGTGCGCAGTCAGGAGGTTAAAATGGCAGCCCCGATTGTCCCAAACTATCTGCACGGGTCAGAGACGCCCATTGCCTTTGACTGGTCTGATCACCCCGCGCACGTGCCTTGTCCCGGACACCTAGCTCTCGTAGTCAACCCACCTATCAATGGGTTCTGACTACGGAATGTGCTGGTGGATGGAGGAGCTGGGATGAATATCTTGTACGCGAGTACATTGGTGTGGCACCCCGGCTCAGAGAAACCGGAACACCCCGTATTCCAGCCCAGAAATCAAGTCTTCTGGAATACGACACTTCTTGGCATAGAACAAATCAGCTCTTAGTACAAATACTCAGGGATACAAGGGTCCTGATAATACAACGGATTACATTGGCACGGTGACACTATGTAACACCCCCGTGTAATAGCCACTGTGACACCCTGTTAAGTATGCCAAGTCATCTCCATTTGCAGTGCCTGATCACTTTGGTTAAGTATTCAATTCAAATTCTAATATGAAAATCAACTCAAAATTCAAAAGTGAAATATGAAGTTGCTCAAACACTGTTCGGAAAATGTTCATTAAATAGCAAATAATCCAGGGACAATTCTAAAATTAAAGTCAACATTTACTAAATTAGTTTAGTGACTCAAACAGTAAGGAACAGAGCCAAATCAGCAATTATCATGCCCAAATTATTTTTGAATAAATTCAAATGATTTCCAAAAGTGCCCAAACTTTTTGTGGCAGTGTGGGAAATTGCCATGCACATGTGTGAGCAAGTTTCACATTTTTGCTAGCTCATTTGAATACTCAAAATAATTCTAAACTATCTCTGTAAAAAGGAAAATTCAAAAACAGAAAATAAAATGCAAAGAGGCACTGTGCACTGGGCCTAAGTGCACAGTGCCCCGAACCGGCCCAGCTGGCCCATCTCCTTCTCTCTCCCTCGCCGTGTCACCCCCTCCATGGTTGCATCGGCGCGCACCGGTCGAACGTCGATAGCGCGACGCCACCGACGCCGCCGACAGCCCAAGGGATAAGCTTCCCCTCGTCCACTCCCCCTGGACCTCCTCGTCACTCTCCCCCCTCTCTCCCTCGCTCTGCTGAGCTCTTTCCCCCTCTCCAGTGCGCTGCTATGGCCTCGCCGGCGTAGATCCCGCGGCCACCGTCGACTCCGCGTTGTGCAGCCTTGTCCCTCGTCTCCGCCGTGGTCATCCACCTCGTCCTCATCCACAAGCGCAAGCCGGAGAGCATCGGAGGCAGTGGATCGAGCGCGACGCTGATCTCTCTGGCTCCGGCGATCTTCCTCCACGCCGGCCAACCCTGCAGCTACTAAACCCATCAAGGGCTTTTCATAGCCGCAAGGTGAGCCGCAGATCCTCCCCACGCTCTTCTTCATACTCCAGCGCGCCCGTAGCTGCTAATCCACGCAAGCCCGAGCCCGTCGCCGCGGACCTCGTCGCCGGCAAGGTTCCGGTGACCTTTTGGTCACGCACCTGCGTCCAACAGCTTCGCTCACACGCGTAGGGCACGACCAACCCACTAGCTAGAGCTACTGCGCACTGCTTCGCCATTTCCATCTTCGCCCGAACGCCGGCGTCCGCCGCATCGCTCGCCGTCGTTGCCACACGCCGTTCCAGGCCACGGCGCCACCACCACTCGACGAGGCATCGACAGCCCGTTCGAACGCGCCTAGCCGCGCCTTTTTCCGTGCACCGTAGCGGATTTCCGGCCACGTACAGAGCGCGCCACCGTGGAAATTGGTCGCCAGAGTAATTCCGGCGACGTTGCCAATGTGGCGTGACAGGAGGGGCCCCTGAGACACTGACGCTGGGCCCCACAAGCCCCGTTGACTGGGTTGACCCAGTCAACCTGCTGACTGGGTAACTCCAGCCGCTGACATGTGGGCCCCCTCTGGTAATTAGGCTAATTAAACGATTTGATAAATAAAAATAATTAGATTAGTCTAATGTCTCACTGACAGGCTGGGCCCACTCCCCTAATTAGTCTGTTAATTAGATTAAACCACAGTTAGTCTAACAGAGGCTGACATGTGGGTCCCACTGGACCCACATGTCAGGTTTGACCCTGGTCAGCGTCCTGTTGACTGCTGACGCAATGGTGACCTCATGATGACATCATAATTCCTTTTCTGTTAAAAAAATAAATTCCAGAAAATCGTTGAAATCTTTAAAAATTCATAACTTTTAAACCGTAGCTCAGATTGAAAAACTAAAAACATGAAAGTTGCTCAGAACGACGAGACGAATCTGATCGTGTCGTCTGTTTCTATACTGGAACCCCCTACGTAGGAGAAACCGCAACTCTGAGCCCAATTCTGGTAGATGAATAGTGCATACATACCGGATAATAAATCCCGCGTTAATCCTAAAATAACTAAAATGACTTAGGTGCATCTTTAGTCAATCCTGCACTGCATCCTAGGCATGGCATCCCCTGTATTGCATTGTTGCTGTGTATTTATATGTTTCTTCCCCCTCTTCTCTCTCGGTAGACCCCGACGTCGACATAGCTCCCGAGGCCGACGCCGCTCAGGAGCCCGACGACGCAGTTGACGATCTTGCCCTTGCCGCCAAGCAAATAGGCAAGCACCCCTTTTTTGAGCATTCCGATATCGCCTACTCTTCTCTTTCTTATGCTTGCATTAGAAGTTGCTGCTGCTACTGTTATCCTATATCTCCTACATAGCCTGTTTAAATGTAACCTGCTGTTGATACCTACCTGTTATCCTAAACTGTTTAGTATAGGCTGGGTAGAGACCTATCTGAGACCCCACTTTATTCCAACTGCCCCGCTGGATTCTCAGAAGACCCGATCAACGGGATCGAAGACCAGGCCCCGACATTGCACGTCACTTCCCCCTTAACTGCTCGACACTATTGGGTTAATATCAAGTGCCGAGGGTGATACCTCGTCAGCACTTCTGATGATAACCTTGTTGGTTAGTTATTCGATCGTGGTAAGCGAGGGTGATTCCTCCTACACCACCCCCGATAACGACATCGTCGTGCAACTGCTCAAGTGTGGACCTCGAGGGTAATGCCTCTTTAGTTCACCTTGATGTTTACGTCAGATGGGAATCCAGCGAGGGTGATGCCTCGGATTCCTTCTTGATGTGGTAGCCACACGGATGCCTTTAGATTACTGTTGATATTGATTATTCTGGATAAAGACGGGTCGGCCCTGAGGGGTACCCGCACGAGTTTATGATAAGAGTGATGTGGAATTGGGTGGACCTGGATGATGCCCGAGTAATGAATAGGAGGCATGGCCGGGCATTCCTAGCCCTTGCCGCAAGTCCTCGAGACGGGGCGATGGGGTCACATCTTTCGTGAGTCCCTGCTCGTTACCGCACTACCAACACACTAACAGTTTGGATATTTGATCCGAGGGGCCTCTGGCCTGATAGCACTAACCATCACGTGGGCATAGTATGGGCGTTCTGCGTCATATACTTCAGCCGGAGCATAATTGACGTCAGCAAGGAGCGGCACACGCTGTGTTGGACTGGGAACGCAACCGCGCTTGTATTAAGGGGTTGCTAGGTCTGCTCACCGGCGGTACACGTAACGCGCAGGAGTCCCCGGGGCGATGGCCCAAGACCCCTGGGCGCATAGGTTAGTCCGGCGTGCTGACCTCTCTGTTAAGTATTCAGTTGGGTTACGACGTATCGTTTGGCCGAGGCCAGGCATGACCCAGAAAAGTGTGTCCGGCCGGAGTTAAGCGAGCGTGGTGGGTAAGTTGGTGCACCCCTGTAGGGAAGAACTAATCTATCGATAGCCTGTCCTACGGTAACGGACACTCGGAGTTGTATCCCGATCGGTACAACTAGAACTGGTGACTTGAGATGAAATGGATAGTATGGCTCTGGGATTGCTTTCTCGCAGGGAGTCGAGGAAGAATCTCTGGGCGAGGTTGATACACTACTACTACTTTACATTATGTTAATCTGCACTCTTCTAATGCTGCAAGACCGATGAAGATGCTTGAAGATGCTAGTCTTCGATAGGACTAGGCTATCCCCTCTATTCTGGCATTTCTGCAGCCCAGTCCACATATACAGCCCTTCTTTGAAAATGTTGCATATGTAGTGTAGATCCTTGCTTGCTGAGTACTTCGGATGAGTACTCATGTTTGCTTTACTTTCTTTTTCTCCCCATATCCATATGTCGCCGCCAGATGACGGAGCCCCTGAGATAGCTGCCCCTGTCGATGACTACGACTACTACTACTACCCTCCCAGTGAGTACTACTACGAGGAGCCGACTGACGACCAGGAGTAGGATTCGGAGGGTCCTAGGCAGGTGGCCTACGCCTTTCGATCGTAGTATTTTATTTTGCCCCGCCTTTCTAAAGGCCTATCTGTTTCTCTGTAATATATGTGCCCAAATATCTGATGCTTCCGATGACGCTTGTATGACATCGAGCTATGTATTCGAGCCCTCGAGGCCCTGGCTTGTAATACAAAGCTTGTATGACTTTATTTATGTTTTAGAGTTGTGTTGTGATATCTTCAAGTGAGTCCTTAGGCTTGATCGTGTGCATTTGCGTGTGTGGTTAGTGCACGATTAAGTCGGGGTCGTCACAGGTTGGTATCAGAGCCGACTACCTCTAGGAACCCCCCCTATCCAATTCCTTGGCCGAAGTTGAGTCTAGTAATCGAAAACTGTTTTACTAACTTGGCTGTGTGGCTTACGGGCCCACGTCGCCAACTGGGTGGTACTAGGATCTTTTACTCCTCGACCTTTACTCTGGGACTCTGATCTCTCTTCTATTCGGGTTAAAGATTTTACTAACTCCAACATTAGGTTCTCGTGGTCACATCCACCTGGAGTTCTGAAATTTCCCCCCTTCCCTCAAGATTACGGACCAGGTTCTGCTTACAGGATCCTTTTATCGAGGGTACCCTGTGTTGTCACTAGCAGAATCCTCGCTCCATCAGTTTTCTCCGACGTTGATGTAGCCTTTGCTATGTCTTGTTGTGTACTTCCTTACCGCGTGCCTGTGTGCCGCCTAGCATGTCTAGCTTCTAAAATTTGCGCCGTTATGCTGTCCGATTGTAACCGACTGTGTATGGATCTGTATGTCTCAAATGTCTACTGTTAAGCATCCGTTACACTACTTAAATATCGTCGTGTTACATCATATTTCTTGCTAAACCCTTGCAAAAGCTATTGCTAAACTACCCCTGTTGAATTGAGCAGGATGGCTGATAACAATCCACCACCGCCACCACCGCCTGACTATATGGCAGCTATGATGCAACAATTCGAGCTCAATCGGCAGTTTATGACTGGGATTATGAATCAGTTCCCCCCTCCCAATGCCAACCAGCAGCCACCTTCAATTACGCTGCCAGAAGTCATGCGTCTCAACCCATCGATATTCCGCAACACTGTTAATCCGCTGGATGCCGATGATTGGCTGCGTGACATCTTCTATGAGATGGAGTCAGCCGATGTTCCCCCTGTCAGCTATGTCACCTTTGCGACATACTTCCTGAAGGGACCCGCCGCTCAATTTTGGGCCACTCACCGACAGACCCTACCTTCGGGAACTGTCGTCACCTGGGAGGAATTCAAGGCTGCTTTTCGTGCCCGGTATATTCCTCAAGCTGTTATAGCTCGGAAGAAGGCTGAGTTCCGTAGTCTCGTTCAAGGCAACAAGACCGTGGAAGTTTATCAGCGCGAGTTTCTTGACTTGTCTCGCTATGCTGAAGAAGACATCCCCACTGATGCTCGTAGGTAGGAGAAGTTCCGTGAAGGGCTACACCATGACTTTCAGTTAGCCCTGCTCGTCCAAGACTTTCCTGACTTCGCCACCTTGGTGAACAAGGCCATCATGGTCGAGACTGGTCTGAAGAAGCACAAGGAAGCGACCAGACGCACCCACGAAGCAGGCTCATCTTCGGGCTCGTCTTCGCAGAAGCGCCGCATCTGGATTCCACAAAGCATGTATCGTCCAACAGCTCCAGTGTACAGACCTGCTTATGCTGCACCTCGCCTGCCTCCTCCACCACCGAGGCAGCCTCTTCAAGCTCCACCACCTCGAGCTCCCACACCACGTCCAGACAGTAGACTCTGCTTCAAGTGTGGCCAGCCAGGTCACCGTGCCAGAGACTATTCTCAGAATCAGAATCAACTTGTGCCTCTTCCTGCTGGCCATGGTAATGGTCGTGGAATTCCTCAGTAGCGTAACAACAATGTCAGACCTTCTTATGGTCGTGGACAGAACTATCATGTCAACATGGCTGAAGCTCAGGATCAACCTGAAACCGTGATGGGTACACTTCTTGTTAATTCAGTACCAGCATCTGTTTTATTTGATTCAGGAGCATCGCATTCATTCATGTCAGATAAATTCGCACTCATGCATGAAGTTAGATGTGATACACTACCACATAAATTACGAGTGAACACTCCCGCGGGTCATTGCCACACTTCGTTGTTCAGTCCCGATGTCGTAATTAATATTGGAAGATTGGAATTCCGAGCGTCTCCCATTATTCTCAACTCTTCCGAAGTTGATCTTATTCTGGGAATGGATTGGTTGAAGGCCCACTATGCCTCAATCAATTGTGCCACTAAAGTTGTACACCTCCTGCATCCATCAGGTCACATAGTAAATTACCATGCTCACCTCACTCAGAACGCCGAGGCTCAGATTTATGCCTTGAATGCGTTGAACGCTTCTCCGCTTGAGGGGATCGAGAACGTTCCAGTTGTCTGCGAATTCTAGGATGTTTTTCCAGAAGAACTTCCAGGAATACCCCCTGCTAGAGCTGTCGAGTTTGTCATCGACTTAAAGCCTGGAACCACTCCTATTGCGAAGCGCCCTTATAAGATGCCTCCGCACCACCTTCTCGAGCTCAAGGAAGAAATTGATAAATCACTTAAGAAGGGCTTCATCCGACCCAGTTCCTCTGCCTGGGGAGCACCTTCTCTCTTCGTCAAGAAGAAAGATGGTACGAATAGGTTGGTCCAAGATTACCGTCCTATCAACCAGGCAACCATTCAGAATAAATATCCGCTTCCCCGGATCAATGATTTATATGATCAACTTGCTGGATCTTCGGTGTTCTCTAAACTCGACTTGAGGTTGGGTTATCACCAGATCCGTGTCCGTGAAGAGGATATTTCGAAGACTGCTTTCGTTACTCGTTATGGCTCCTATGAATACACCGTCATGTCATTTGGCCTAACGAATGCTCCAGCTACTTTTTCCCGTCTGATGAATTATATCTTCATGGATTACCTCGACAAGTTCGTCGTGGTTTATCTGGATGATATTCTAGTATATTCAAAGAATAAGGAAGAACATGCCGAACATCTTCGCTTTGTTCTGGAGAGGCTTCGACAGCACAAGTTGTATGCCAAGTACTCCAAATGTGAATTCTGGCTTTCTGAAGTAACCTACCTTGGACATGTCATTTCCAAGGACGGTATTGCCGTTAACCCGGAGCGTGTTCAGGCTATTCTTGACTGGACTCCTCCGAAGAATGCCAAGCAAGTCCGAAGTTTTCTCGGCCTTGCAAGTTATTGCCGTCGATTTGTCGAGAACTTTTCTAAGATTGCCAAGCCCCTAACTAATCTGCTCCACAAAGGCGTTAAATTTGAATGGACAGACAAATGTCAGGAGAGTTTCCAGACTCTCAAGGACAAGCTTACTTCTGCTTCAGTGCTTGCTCCTCCCGATTCTCGCAAGGACTTTGTAATTTATTGCGATGCCTCTCCTCAAGGATTAGGCTGTGTCCTAATGCAAGAGCGTAAAGTAATTGCATATGCCTCGCGACAATTGCGTCCACATGAAGAAAACTATCCAGTGCATGATCTCGAACTCGTTGCTGTGATCTATGCTTTGAAGCAGTGACGACATTACCTTCTTGGTAACCGGTGTGAGATTTATACCGATCATCAAAGCTTGAAGTATTTGTTCACCCAACCGGATCTTAATCTCCGTCAACAATGATGGTTGGAAACAATTACGGACTATGACTGTGGTATTTATTATACCCCTGGCAAGGCTAATGTGATGGCTGATGCCTTGAGCCGCAAGTCCTATTGCAATAACCTCATGGTTAAGCAAGCTCAACCCCAGCTATATGAAGAATTGTCAAGTTGAACGTCTGTATCGTTCCACAGGGTTCTCTTAATAACCTTGTGGTACAGCCAGATCTTGAGAAAGCTATAAAGATTGCGCAAGACAAAGATGCCGAAGTAGATCTGATGAAGAAATAACTCCACCTTGATAAGTACAAGGATTTCTCGATTGCTGAAGATGGAACCTTGTACTCCAGAGACCGCATTGTGGTACCTCGCTTCGAACTTATGACTGACAAGGTCATGAAGGAGGCTCATGATACACCGCTGTCTATCCATCCAGGTAGCACTAAGATGTATCGTGATCTTCGTCAAAGGTACTGGTGGTCCAGAATGAAGCAGGACATTGCTCGATACGTTTCTGGAATTCTTCAACCACTTCCTATTCCTTTGAGGAAATGGGATAAAGTGCAAATGGATTTCATTACTGGTCTTCCCAAGTCTCAGAAAGGTCACAATGCTATTCTTGTCGTCGTCGACCAACTTTCCAAAGTTGCACATTTTCTTCCTGTCAAGGAGACTATCACTGCTAGTCAGTTAGCAGAGCTGTATATCTCCAGAATTGTTTCACTCCACGGTATTCCGAAGGAGATCAGTTCGGACCGTAGCGGTCTTTTCACTTCCAAATTCTGGGAAAGTTTCCAAGAAGCTATGGGAACTCGCATTACCTGGAGTTCAGCTTATCATCCCCAATCCCAAGGCCAAGTTGAGCGAGTTAATCAAGTGCTTGAAGATATGCTTCGGGCTTGTGTTATATCGTTCGGTAAGAAGTGGGAAGAATCTCTTCCGTTTGCCGAATTCTCTTCTAATAACAGTTATCAAGCCAGCTTGAAAATGGCCCCCTTCGAAGTGCTATACGGGCGTAAATGTCAAACCCCTCTGAATTGGTCAGAAACTGGGGAACGACCTCTCGTGGGACCGGACATTATTCAACATGCCGAAGAACAAGTCAGGATTGTCCGAGGTAATCTCAAGGCGGCTCAGGACCACCAAAAGAGCAATTATGATCGCAAGCGATGGGGTCTGACTTATCAACCAGGTGATCAAGTTTATCCTTGTGTCACTCCTATGAAGGGCACCCATCATTTCGGAATCAAGGGCAAGCTAGCTCCACGCTACATCGGCCCCTTTCGCATCATTGCCAGACATGGATAGGTGGCATATAAATTGGAGTTGCCACCGCATTTCTCTCATATCCACGACGTCTTTCATGTATCGCAGCTTCGTAAATGCTTCAAGAAATCTCCACATCGAGCAGTGGATCACGAGATGCTCGAACTACAGGACGATCTTTCTTATAAGGAGCATCCGATCCGCATTCTCGATGAAGCTGAACGTCGAACTCGTCAGAAGACGACCAAGTTCCTGAAAGTGCAGTGGTCAAATCACACTGAAGATGAAGCCACTTGGGAACGCGAGGATCATCTTCGGGAAGAATATCCCGACCTCTTTCCTTCTACCTCCTAAATTCTCGGGACGAGAATTTCTTTTAGAGGAGGAGAATTTGTAACACCCCCGTGTAATAGCCACTGTGACACTCTGTTAAGTATGCCAAGTCATCTCCATTTGCAGTGCCTGATCACTTTGGTTAAGTATTCAATTCAAATTCTAATATGAAAATCAAGTCAAAATTCAAAAGTGAAATATGAAGTTGCTCAAACACTGTTGGGAAAATGTTCATTAAATAGCAAATAATCCAAGGACAATTCTAAAATTAAAGTCAACATTTACTAAATTAGTTTAGTGACTCAAACAGTAAGGAACAGAGCCAAATCAGCAATTATCATGCCCAAATTATTTTTGAATAAATTCAAATGATTTCCAAAAGTGCCCAAACTTTTTGTGGCTGTGTGGGAAATTGCCATGAACATGTGTGAGCAAGTTTAACATTTTTGCTAGCTCATTTGAATACTCAAAATAATTCTAAACTATCTCTGTAAAAAGGAAAATTCAAAAACAGAAAATAAAATGCAAAGAGGCACTGTGCACTGGGCCTAAGTGCACTGGGCCCCGAACCAGCCCAGCTGGCCCATCTCCTTCTCTCTCCCTCGCCGTGTCACCCCCTCCATGGTTGCGCCGGAGCGCGCCGGTCGAACGTCGACAGCGCGACGCCAGCGACGCCGCTGACAGCCCAAGGGATAAGCTTCCCCTCGTCCACTCCCCTTGGACCTCCTCGTCAGTCTCGCCCCTCTCTCCCTCGCTTCGCTGAGCTCTTTCCCCCTCTCCAGTGCGCTGCTATGGCCTCGCCGGCGTAGATCCCGCGGCCACCATCGACTCCGCGCTGTGCAGCCGTGTCCCTCGTCTCCGCCGTGGTCATCCACCTCGTCCTCGTCCACAAGCGCAAGCCGAAGAGCACCGGAGGCAGTGGATCAAGCGCGACGCCGATCTCTCGGGCTCCGGCGATCTTCCTCCACGCCGGCCAACCTTGCAGCTACTAAACCCATCAAGGGATTTTCATAGCCGCAAGGTGAGCCGCAGATCCTCCCCACGCTCTTCTTCATGCTTCAGCGCGCCCGTAGCTGCTAATCCACGCGAGCCCGAGCCCGTCGCCGCGGACCTCGTCGCCGACAATGTTCCGGTGACCTTTTGGTCACGCACCTGCGTCCAACAGCTTCGCTCGCACGCGTAGGGCACGACCAACCCACAAGCTTGAGCTACTGCGCACTGCTTCGCCATTCCATCTTCGCCCGAACGCCGGCATCCGCCGTGTCCCTCACCGTCGTCGCCACAAGCCGTTCCAGGCCACGGCGCCACCACCACTCGACGCGGCATCGACAGCCCGTTCGAATGCGCCTAGCCGCACCTTTTTCCGTGCACCGTAGCGGATTTCCGGCCACGTACAGAGCGCGCCGCCGTGGAAATTGGTCGCCGGAGTAACGGCGACGTCGTCGATGTGGCGTGACAGGTGGGGCCCCTGAGACACTGACGCTGGGCCCCACAGGCCCCGTTGACTGGGTTGACCCAGTCAACCTGTTGACTGGGCAACTCCAGCCGCTGACATGTGGGTCCCCTCTGATAATTAGGCTAATTAAATGATTTGATAAATAAAAATAATTAGATTAGTCTAATGTCTCACTGACAGGCTGGGCCCACTCCCTTAATTAGTCTGTTAATTAGATTAAACCATAGTTAGTCTAACAGAGGCTGACATGTGGGTCCCACTGGACCCACATGTCAGGTTTGACCCTGGTCAGCGTCCTGTTGACTGCTGATGCAATGGTGACCTCATGATGATGTCATAATTCCTTTTCTGTTAAAAAAATAAATTCTAGAAAATCATTTAAATCTTTGAAAATTCATAACTTTTAAACCGTAGCTCAGATTGAAAAACTTAAAACATGAAAGTTGCTCAGAACGACGAGACGAATCTGATCGTGTCATCTGTTTCTATACCGGAACCCCCTATGTAGGAGAAATTGCAACTCTGAGCCTGATTCTGGTAGATGAATAGTGCATACATACCGGATAATAAATCCCGCGTTAATCCTAAAGTAACTAAAATGACTTAGGTGCATCTTTAGTCAACCCTACATTGCATCCTAGGCATGGCATGCCCTGTATTGCATTGTTGCTGTGTATTTATATGTTTCTTCCCCCTCTTCTCTCTCGGTAGACCCTGACGTCGACGTAGCTCCCGAGGCCGACGCCGCTCAGGAGCCCGACAACGCAGTTGACGATCTTGCCCTTGCCGCCGAGCAAGCAGGCAAGCACCCCCTTTTTGAGCATTCCGATATCGCCTACTCTTCTCTTTCTTATGCTTGCATTAGAAGTTGCTACTGCTACTATTATCCTATATCTGCTGCATAGCCTGTTTAAATGTAACCTGCTGTTGATACCTACCTGTTATCCTAAACTGTTTAGTATAGGCTGGGTAGAAACCTATCTGAGACCCCACTTTATTCCGACTGCCCCGCTGGATTCTCAGAAGACCCGATCAACGGGATCGAAGACCAGGCCCCGACATTGCACATCACTTCCCTCTTAACTGCTCGACACTACTGGGTTAATATCAAGTGCCGAGGGTGATACCTTGTCAGCACTTCTGATGATAACCTTGTAGGTTAGTTATTCGATCGTGGTAAGAGAGGGTGATTCCTCCTACACCACCCCCGATAACGGCATCATCGTGCAACTATTCAAGTGTGGACCTAGAGGGTGATGCCTCTTTAGTTCACCTTGATGTTTACGTCAGGTGGGAATCCAGCGAGGGTGATGCCTCAGATTCCTTCTTGATGTGGTAGCCACACGGATGCCTTTAGATTACTGTTGATATTGATTATTCTGGATAAAGACGGGTCGGCCCTGAGGGGTACCCGCACGAGTTTATGATAAGAGTGATGTGGAATCGGGTGGACCTGGATGATGCCCGAGTAATGAATACGAGGCGTGGCCGGGCATGCCTAGCCCTTGCCGCAAGTCCTCGAGACGGGGTGACGGGGTCACATCTTTCGTGAGTCTCTGCTCGTTACCGCACTACCAACACACTAACGGTTTGGATATTTGATCCGAGGGGCCTCTGGCCTAATAGCACTAACCATCACGTGGGCATAGTATGGGCGTTCTCATCGTATACTTCAGCCGGAGCTTAATTGACGTCAGCAAGGAGCGGTAAACGTTGGGTTGGACTGGGAACGCAACCACGCTTGTATTAATGGGTTGCTAGGTCTGCTCACCGGCGGTGCACGTAACGTGCAGGAGTCCCCGGGGCGATGGCCCAAGACCCCTGGGCGCATAGCTTAGTCCGGCGTGCTGACCTCTTTGTTAAGTATTCGATCGGGTTGCGGCGTATCGTTTGGCCGAGGCCGGGCATGACCCAGAAAAGTGTCTCAGGCCGGAGTTAAGCGAGCGTGGTGGGTAAGTTGGTGCACCCCTGCAAGGAAGAACTAATCTATCGATAGCCTGTCCTACGGTAACGGACACTCGGAGTTGTATCCCGATCGGTGCAACTAGAACTGGTGACTTGAGATGAAATGGATAGTATGGCTCTGGGACTGCTTTCTCGCAGGGAGTCGAGGAAGAATCTCTGGGCGAGGTTGATACACTACTACTACTTTACATTGTGTTAATCTGCACTCTTCTAATGCTGCAAGACCGATGAAGATGCTTGAAGATGCTAGTCCTCGATAGGACTAGGCTCTCCCCTCTATTCTGGCATTTCTGCAGCCCAGTCCACATATACAGCCCTCCTTTGAAAATGTTGCGTATGTAGTGTAGATCCTTGCTTGCTGAGTACTTCAGGTGAGTACTCATGTTTGCTTTACTTTCTTTTTCTCCCCATATCCATATGTCACCGCCAGATGACGGAGCCCCTGAGATAGCTGCCCCTATCGACGACTACGGCTACTACTACTACCCTCCCGGCGAGTACTACTACGAGGATCCGACTGACGACCAGGAGTAGGATTCGGAGGGTCCTAGGTAGGAGGCCTACGCCTTTCGATCGTAGTATTTTATTTTGCCCCGCCTTTCTAAAGGCCTATCTGTTTCTCTGTAATATCTGTACGCAAATATCTGATGCTTCCGCTGACGCTTGTATGCCATCGAGCTATGTATTCGAGCCCTCGAGGCCCTGGCTTGTAATATAAAGCTTGTATGACTTTATTTATGTTTTAGAGTTGTGTTGTGATATCTTCAAGTGAGTACTTAGGCTTGATCATGTCCATTTGCGTGTATGGTTAGTGCACGATTAAGCCAGGGTCGTCACACACTACGCCTGCCAAGGTAGCTCTATGCTAGCAGCGGAACAACTCGAAGCAGCGGAAACTTCTAGCAGCAGAACAACGACATCGATGGACTCCACTCCGCAGGGACTCTGGCTGGAACGCATATCCTAGCTCACAAACTCAGGGTCCTCGACAAGCAAGCAGAGACGGCATGACCTGCAAACTGGCATGACACGTTAGCTGAGTACTTTGAATGTACTCGCAAGCTCACAACAACCAAAGCAATAGAGACAAACAATAACATGGCATTTACAGGTTTAAAAAAATGATGAACATGATACTACCAGAACTATATAAGCATGGCATGAACATATGAGCATGACGGTACTAGCATGCAGCATGTTTAAACTATCATGATTCAACTTACTCTGTTCGGAGGTTACCTCGTAACCACCATATGTATCAACTTACCATCGTGGACATCACACGATCATCTCAGGTTCAACCAAGCTTGGTATTAACAACACCATAGTGATCACATGACCACAAGGAGCTTGATCTTTACCCGGGATCATCACATGACACCATAAACATCAACCAACTTCGGTATCCATGATACCACTGTGATCCTCTCACGATCACGTAAAGATCAACTAACCTCTTTCCTCATCGAACTGGGGTTGTTTATTTATTTAGAGTATTATTACTGTTGACCCATAGTGTGACCTACTACGAACTAGGCCCATATCCGCGGGCGCGGCTATCGATAGATTGTACACTCTGCAGAGGTTAGTACACTGTACCCACACTAGGGAACCCATGGCCTCGCGCTCCCATTCGGGTGGACCAACGGCGTTCCGACAAAACCGATCTATTGCATGACACTCTCCCGGCCACTCCGACCAACTCCCCTTTGGGCTAAGTGATGGGTGGCCCCGGATGCCACTCTGGACATCAAACGACCAACGTCGTGGCAAAACAAAAACGGTCCCAAACGGGGACAACCCGGGTACAACACAACTTGGGCACACAAGGTTATTGCCACCTACCGGGCCAAGGCAGCGCATTCACATAACCTTCCCTAGTTGGAGGCACTGGCGAGAGGCATGACAATAGACCACATTAAGGCCTCCCCATCCAGGCAAGTGTGGTTGCACTGGTCAGCTTGATTCGATGGCACTATGACTCAGCCAACAGGTGCTCAAGTTCAATTAATGTCCGGTTAAATTTGAAAAGTAATGATCTGAGTCATAATAAAATAACATGATGGAACGATAATGCATATGAGCATGATATCAACATGAACATGGATGGAAAGTATAACCATTTCACATACGAAGCATTAGCATCAACAATAATAAAGCACTTAGTCTACTAGATGCAGATGAACATGGCATAGCGATGATTATGCATATCACAGGTACTTCTCATAACATACGATAATAATGCATCGGAGAACATCACTATTACCAGCATGTAATAACAGCAAGAATGACATACGAGAATAATAATACTAGCAAGTAGTCACATAACTAACAAGGTGCATAAGCACAAAGCATGATGATGCGCATGGATCCACAAGCATAACCGAAACAGGAACATCAGTAGTAAATGAACAAACAATTATTAAATGTTTAAGTAGAAAACCATGGCTACTGCAAGGCCATCATGCAAGTGGTTGTCGTGGCTTGCCTGGGGATGAAGTGTTCTCCAGGAAGAAGTACGGTGAAGTCGCGGAAAGATTCACCGGAAACGCTTCTCTCTTAGAGGGGGCTAAATAAGGCAAGGGCAAAATGATCATTTTCAGTATGCGACAACATAGTGAAAATGGTACCAACTGAACGGGCTCGACGAGATGAGAAACTGGGATTTGGAATCACCTAAATCGGAGTTACGATTGCGAAGATATGGACAAATGAAGAACAGGGACCAATCTATAACAGAAGTATTCACAAACAGGTCCTTGGCGGGTTAAAAAGAAAGCGCCTTCTCAGAGAATGCACCTTCTGCAAAAGAAAACGCATTCTCAGCCGAAGTGCAACCAAAGTGCGCTTTCCAGAGGGGAAAACGTATTATTGGAAATACGCTTCCACTTAATGGCGCGGGCCTGGGGCTGGGTCAACGGGGAGACACTGCCAGGTGGTGTTGAAGGGACGCGGGGCCCGCCTGGCTCGGTCGTCTCGCTCCTCCCGTCGCTCTCCCCGCACGGAACAGGGGAGGGGCAGAGCAGGGCGACCGGTGCTGGCCCTCGGTGGTTCCGCCACCTTCGGCTGAGGCGAGGCCACCGGAGGGACCGGGGAGGGGCGCCGCAACTGGCTGGCCTGCACACAGGCGCCGGGGAAGGGCAGTACGGCGGCGGCCAGAAGCACCTGCGGACGAGGCCGTTGTCCAAGATGGGGCACGCGGCGATGGGAGCTCCGGTGACGAACGGAGATGATGGAGAGGTGCGCCGGGGTCTAGAAGATTCTCTAGTGGGGAAAGGAAGGAGGAGGAGGCTCGGCGTGTCTCTAATTAGGCCGAGGCCGAGGCGGCCATGGAGGCAATGGCAGACAGAGGGGGGGGGGTGTCAGAGGAGCTCCAGTGCTAGAGGGGCTGGACTAAGATGACGATGAGGTGCGGAGGAGGTCGGGGAAGCCTTTTATAGCCACGAGGATGGCTCGGGAGCCTCGAGAACTCTAGACCGACCGGACAAGGAGAGGGCAGAGGAGCTCAAGTCACGGGTGCCGCCGATGCGACTCGTCGGGCGAGAGAGACAAGGGGGAAATTGGTCAGGAGTGAGGGCGAGGCCAAGGCAAAGCTCCAGGACACAGACGAGTCCGTGGGCCCCAATGCCCAGAGCACGCGCACACGCATGCCGGGCGCGTAGTCACCATGTGAACACGGTGAGGGGGCACGCTCTGGTCAGCCAGACCATGTCAGATAGTTAGGTCATTCGCCATAGAGTGCCAAAGGGTAAATGAACAAGCACAGGAACCACTGATGTGACCACAACGAGCTTGAAGACAACAGAACAGCAAGGTGTTTGTTGTGTACTGGGGAAGATCAACTTGGGGAGAGAGGATGAGGTTTGTCTGGTGTTGATCATATGCTAAGATGATCTTGACGGCAAAGTTTCAGCTCAAAATGATGAAGATAACTATCACTTGCTGTACAAACCACCACACTGGACTGAAATGCAAAAGATAAAGTAGCACTCACATATTTGATTGGTTTGAGCTGAAATTTGGTAGAGGATAATCATTTGGGCATATGAATGCACTGTAAAAACTTCATACCATTTGGATACACCAAAATGATACTTCCTTCACAATGCATCTCTCTTGACAGAATTTTGGGAAAATTATAGAAAACTAATGGCTTGATGAAATGAGCCCAAATTTTGTGGAGAGAGGTTATATAGATAGGAGAATGTCCTGGAAAACTTTCAGAATTTATGGAGCAATATAAAATATAGTTGCTTCACAACCTGAAAATCTGACTAGAAACAAAGATTGGATGGTGTGCTCACCGTGAGGATGGAATCTTGAATATTTTTGCATATCCAAGATTCATATGATCCAAAGGATTTTTGAGAATTTTGTGGGAATTTATGGCAAGACAGAAATATATGTTGCTTCACAACCTAGAGCAGACATGGTTATTCCTTTAATAGAAAAAGGAATATTCCCAAGAAAAAGAATTTTGGGATAGGGCTAAGATGAAGATGACATAGTCTTGGGATGGATTTGATTATGACAAGCCACTTAGGAGAGTGAGAAGAGCTCATCTTCCCAAGTTTCAAGACCACAGAGCCACACAAAAGGAAAATCAAAGCAAAAACCAAAGAAATCGAAAAGAAAAATAAAGGGCCAAATTCCAGGGTGTTACAAACCTTCCCCCCTTAAAGAAATCTCGTCCATTAGATTTGATTGCTCAGGAAACAAGTGAATATTCTGACTTAAGGAAACGGTTTCCAACTCGGGTATCCTTTTCCTTATAATATGTTCCCATTGGATTTCATATGACTGACTGCCTTGCTCTGGTTTGCTTTACTGTATCCACATTCTGACAGGTATTACCTCACATGTTCATGTTTACACTAGCTCCAATTTCTTTCATATCTGCTGACTTAGTTGGGGTGCGAAAAATCATCATGACTAGAATATATGCCCTTCTCATAAGTCCGAGAGTGATTTCTGATGGAGGTGTTATTCTTATATCCAGTGCTGAGAATATACCATGAAGTTGTGAACAAATCTTCTCGGGGAACACGGAATATTTTCATCCTAGCATCGTGTAGCTGCAAATAGCTGCATGTCCTCTGGGTTCACAGGAATGCAGAGAATCATAACCTTTTCCTGGCGGAATCTGACTTCTTGCCGGGATTTCGGAATCATCTTGGCTAGCTCCACTGTCGTGAGTATCCAATCCGTACCAAAGATTTGACTGTCGATGGTCGGGACTGACATAAAAGTGTACGGCCTCATAACGATAGCATCCACGAACTTGACTGGCGGTGGTTTTGGCAAAAGAATCTTGTCCACGGCAGTCTATCCTTTAACGGATGCCCATATGTGAGGGCACATTCTTCGAGACTGTTATTCAACATTCTGATTACTCATTCTGTCGATATATCCAGGTGGATAGTGGGCCCTGTGATGCTTTAACACGGTCGCGGGAGTCGAACTGCTGAATTGGCCTTTGGTCTGATTTGACAGACTCAGATATCCAATTCTGAACATAACAGTAGGCTGAGCGGGTTGCCCTGATATGAGGTCCTTACCACAACAGAGTAGACATGTTGGGCGTATGTTCCTGTATTATCAGTCTCACTCCTTCATTATTATTTTTCTTTGTCTGGATCCTTTGCCGAAAGAACTTGGCCTTATATACTCTTGATTCTTCGTGTGACCCTGGGTGCTATCATATGCAATATTTTGGCAATCATTCTTTATCCTCGTTCGTGTCTCGTGTCTTAGGATATATGCCAGGTTCACATGTGCTTGTACGGAGCTCATTGTTGTCGTCAATCATACAAGATCATGACAAAGGTTAATGATATCACTTTGTCGGGTGTGAGGAAGCTGGCCTTGATAAGTAGTGCCAGAATTATTGTCCCATGTGGACTTTTCTTCAAAGCTTGTTGGTCCTTGCATCACCCATTGAGGTGTATAACTGGCTTTCTTCTTCCTGCAACACTGGTGAGGTTGTTGGATTCTTACCTTGACTTCATTATCATATCAGTGACTTGCAAGAACTTGGTAGCATGCTCACAATGAGAATACATGTAGCTGCACATTTGATTCCTGACGCAGACACTTGTGTCCTGACTGATTTTTGCTTCAGACAAAACTATTGTGGATCTGATCCTTGGGATTAGGGCTGCAAACGAGTCGAGTTCGAGCGAGTTGGAGTTGGCTCAGCTCAACTCATATTAAAATTCAAGCGAGCTCAAACTGGGTGAAGCTCAAGATCGAGCTCTAGAACATGACTCGTGCTCAGCTTGTAACGATCTTGAGTCGATCTCGAGCTAGTTTGGAGCTAAATGAGACGGTAAAAACTATAAATCTATGGTGATTATTCCAACTAGATAAGGACACAACACGATACAACTTTGTAGGGCAAGAGCTCATCTTGGTCTCTTGGGTGAACTAGCAATAGATGGTGGTCTCGTGGACAAAAAACAAGAAAACAAAGGTGCATATGTTGGGAAATTTTTGTCCAAAACAACAGGAAATTTAAGACATAGTCGACCATGTACCATAATTAAACCTAAATCTTCTCAACACTTAATTAAGCTTCCATGTTTGCTGGTAAATAAAATGGAGAAAAATCACGCACATCATATATGGTAGTAACAAATTATCTTATTTCCATTTAATATATGGCGTGATCATTTAACATAATGGTATTATGTCGAGCTATCGAGCTAAAATCGAGCAAGCCAGTATTGGCTCAAGATCGACACATTTCTCAGTCGAGCTTCATAAAGTGTTCAAACTCAGCTCATTTCTTTTTGAGTCGATCTCGAGTCGAGCCAAAAAATGAGTCAATCTCGAGCGGCTCACGAGCCTCGAGCTTTTCTTGCAGCCCTACTTGGGATACTCCGCCATATGCTGCCAACCCACTGTGCAATATCTTGCATCAGTGCCGTACTGAGGTAGCTTGTGCTGAAAACCATCATGCTGAGGAAGATTGAACAGCTTGTGCTCGAAGCTTTTGTCACACAACTTGCTAAAGAAGACTGGGTACCGTACTTTAGAAGCTTCCCCCTTAGTGGCTTGCTGGGGAAGACTCGGTACCTTATGCCAGAAGCTTTTGCGGTAACTTGCTGAAGAAGCCCGAATATCTTGCACAGGAAGTCATCCACATATCTTACTGAGGAAGATTGAGGAACCTTGCCTTGTAAGCTTTGCTGTTAGCTTGTGGAGAAAGACTAGGGTACTTCTCTCTGCGAACTGAATGCCATGCATATAACGTCAAGACTCCTACTTTGAATGAAAATATATTGTTGGTCTTGCACCCAATTTCTCGTCCCTGCTGGTTTAATCATTGCTGCTGTGAACATGGCTCACTGATGTAGACTTCATGCTGATAGTCAGATCAGGATATAATTTGCATTCAGACCAGATGTCTTCAATATGATGTTGTCACCTGAAAATTTCATTGTGTTTAACTGAGCTCCGAGTATGCATAAACTTCTCATGGATTGTTCTGTTCCGATGTCGGTTGATGAGAAACTTTCATAAGGGGAAAATGAGGTAACACTGAAGATTCAAAAAAAGGAAGCACAAGAAATGATCGATTGAACAAAACACAGAGCATACAAGTTACATAACTACTCCACATAGTCATACACAGGCATGATGCTACAACAGATCCAACATGAACTACACGGATGCTTAAACCTTACGCTTAGACAAACGCTGGGTGGCTAATGACCCACAAGTATAGGGGATCAATCATAGTCCTTTCGATAAGTAAGAGTGCCGAACCCAACGTGGAGCAGAAGGAAATGACAAGCGATTTTCAGCAAGTTATTTTCTGCAATTACTGAAATTATTGGTGACAGATAGTTTGGTGATAAGATAATTCGTAATGGGTAACAAGTAACAAGTGTAGCAAAGGTTCAGCAAGGTGGCCCAATCCTTTTTGTAGCAAAGGATAAGCTTGGACGAACTCTTATATAAAGCAAAGCGCTCCCGAGGACACATGGGAATTACTGTCAAGTTAGCTTTCATCATGCTCATATGATTCACGTTCGTTACTTTGATAATTTGATATGTGGGTGGACCGGTGCTTGGGTGCTGTCCTTACTTGGACAAGCATCCCACTTATGATTAACCCCTCTTGCAATCATCCGCAACTATGAAAGAAGAATTAAGATAAATCTAACCATAACATGAAACATGTGGATCCAAATCAGCCCCTTACGAAGCAACGCATAAACTAGGGTTTAAGCTTCTGTCACTCTAGCATCCCATCATCTACTTATTACTTCCCAATGCCTTCCCCTAGGCCCAAATCATGGTGAAGTGTCATGTAGTTGACGTTCACATAACACCACTAGAGGAAAGACAACATACATCTCATAGAAATATCAAACGAATACCAAATTCACATGATTACTTATAACAAGACTTCTCCCATGTCCTCAGGAACAAATGTAACTACTCACAAAGCATGTTCATGTTCAAGATCAGAGGGGTATTGAATATCATTAAGGATCTGAACATATGATCTTCCACCGAATAAACCAACTAGCATCAACTATGGAGAGTAATCAACACTACTAGCAACCCATAGGTACCAATCTGAGGTTTTGAGACAAAGATTGAATACAAGAGATGAACTAGAGTTTGGGAGGAGATGGTGCTGTTGAATATGTTGACGAAGATTGACCCTCCCTCGATGAGAGGATTGTTGGTGATGACGATGGCTTCGATTTCCCCCTCCGAGAGGGAAGTTTCCCCGGCCAAATCGCTCTACCGGAGCCCTAGATTGCTCCTGCCCAAGTTGCGCCTCAAGACGGCGGCGCTTCGTCCCGAAAGCTTCCTTCTTATTTTTTCTAGGTCAAAACCTTTCATATAGCAGAAGATGGGTACCAGACGATAGCCAGGGGGCCCACATGCCCTGGGGGCATGCCCCCTAGGCTTGTGGCCACCTGGTGGGTCCCCTTCTATAGTTTCTTCGCCCAATATTTTTATATATTCCAAAATAATTCTCTGTAAAATTTCAGGACTTTTGGAGTTGTGCATCATAGGTATCTCAGGTTTGCTCCTTTCTGGTCCAGAATTCCAGCTGTCGGCATTCTCCCTCTTTGCCTTGTGAAATAAGAGAGAAAAGGCATAAGTATTGTACCATAATGTGAAATAACAGCCCATAATGCAATAAATATCAACATAAAATCATGATGCAAAATGGACGTATCAACTCCCCCAAGCTTAGACCTCGCTTGTCCTCAAGCGAAAAAACGAAATCGATAATCATGACCACATGTTTAAAGATAGAGGTGTCGATAAAATAAAATACGGACATGAGGGCATCATGATCATCTTTAAAACAACAACATATATTGTCATATTACTTCTTATGCTAAAGTGACAATTCGTTCACAAGGTAAAGTATGAATCAAGAACTTTATTGAAAACCAACAAACTATGATCTTGGTCATTAGAACAATTGCAATTTATCATAACATCGGAAAGAGTCAATGTAAGAGCTTTTATTTATCAAGTTCACATACTCAACCATCATTTAATCTTTCATGATTGCTAACACTCACGCGATACTTATGAGATCAAAGTTTCAATCAAACACATAGGAAGATAGGGGCTTATAGTTTTGCCTCCCAACCATTTACCTCAAGGGTAACGTCAACAATACGAATTTATGAACACCTACATCCGAGTGGATATATATGTCTGGATCTTCCCCAACACATAATGCTTGCCAAAAAGAGAAAATATAAAAGGAAAGGTGAAGATCACCATGACTCTTGTATAAAGGTAGAAAGTAAAATAAAAGATTGGCCCTTCGCAGAGGGAAGCAGAGGTTGTCATGCGCTTTTATGGTTGGCTCCGTCACTTTATATTGCCGCTTGTGATAAAGAACTTTATTATGCAGTCCGTCGCTTTTATTTCTTCCATATCACAAGTTCGTATAAAGCTTATTTTCCTCACACTAAAAGATCAGACATATTTAAAGGGCAATTTTTATTGCTTGCTCCGATGACAACTTACTTGAAGGATCATACTCAATCCATAGGTAGATATGGTGGACTCTCATGGAAAAACTGGGTTAAAGATTTTGGATGCACAAGTAGTATCTCTACTTGGTGCAGAAGATTTGGCTAGCATAGGATGAGAAGCAAACATAACATGTTGGAGGATCCATGACAATATAACTTCTATTCGGATATTAGAAAACATAACTCATTATGCTATCTTCCTTGTCCAACATCAACCTTTTAGCATATAATATTTTGATGAGTGCTCACAATCACAAAAGATGTCCAAGATAGTGTATTTATATGTGAGACCTCTCTTTCTTTATTACTTCCTATTAATTGCAACAATGAAGAAAACTATGTTTGTCAACTCGCAACAAATTTCATGTGACATACTTCTTTATATGTGAAATCGTCACTTTCCATAAGAGTGTATATAATCTTTTTATTATTTTTCTTTTCCAAGATCAAATCAAGAAATCAAGGCCCTCAACTCAAAACTAATCTTTATTATATAACTCTCGAACTCGATTACATAGATAGATCACAAAGCAGGACTCAAAACTACATCATACTAAAAAAAATTACTCTACTAGGTAATGATAAATCCAAAAGGATCGAACTAAGAAAAACAATAAAGGTAAATATGTGATGGTGATACGATACCGGGGAACCTTCCCCAAGCTTGGCACAAGCCAAGGGGAGTGCCCATACCCGTGTACTCAGGTCTCTTTCTTCGGAGGTGATGATGGTGGTGTGGTAGCATTCTTCTTCTCTAGCTTGCGTCTGAGGCTAAAATTTTCCTCCCTTAGATCATCATTCTCAAGCTCAAGCTTTAATATCCTTTTGCATAATGCCGCCTTACTTTCCTGCAGAAAATAGGATGGGATATATTAGACCTTAGGAAGGCTTGACTTCTTGAATTCCACGTGCATATCTCCAGGTTGAGGTAGTGGATCTTCATCTTCATCAGAGCTGTCGTTCCTTGTTTTCTCCATGTCGAAATCTTGCTCCTCCTCCGGGTCGAAATCTTGCTCTTCCTCTGTGGACCATAGGTAGGGATAAATTTCCCCAAAGATCTTTGGATCCACAGTATAATGTGAAACATAGCTCTCTCCATCTGAATCTTGCAAAGACATCTTGCTCTAAATCTGCTGCAGAAATAGCTCGAAACAAGAATAGAGGATATTGCCATGATACGGTGGTCAAAACCTTTGGGAGATTATATAATGAATTTTTACCATGTAAAACAAATATTCTTGGAGAAAACAGAGTCCGGAGGGCACACGAGGTGGCCACAAACCTAGGAGGCGTGCCCAGGCGGGTAGGGCGCGCCCCCACAGCTTGTCGCCTCCCCGTGCGCTATTCGGACTACTTCTTATTTTCCTAATTTTTTAAATATTCCCAAACAGAGTAAAATTGCTTTTGGGAAAGTTTTTGAGTCGTTTTACTTACCGTATCACATACCTATTCCTTTTCAGGGTTCTGGAGCATTCTCGAAAGTTTCCCTCGTGTACTCCTCCGGTGTTATGGTATGAATAATATTAGTTTCAACATTTATGGGCGTACCTGAGATATAATGTTTGATTCTTTGCCCATTCACCACCTTTGGGTTATTGCCCTCGGCATTGTTGATCTTGATGGCACCGAAACGATAAACTTCTTCGATTATGTAAGGACCTTCCCATTTGGAGAGAAGTTTTCCTGCAAACAATTTTAAACGAGAATTGTATAGCAAGACATGGTCACCTACATTAAATTTACGCTTTTATATCCTTTTGTCATGCCATCTTTTAACTTTCTCTTTAAACAACTTGGCATTTTCATAGGCTTGGGTTCTCCATTCATCAAGTGATGACCCACAAGTATGGGGGATCAATCGTAGTCCTTTCGATAAGTAAGAGTGTCGAACCCAACGGGGAGCAGAAGGAAATGACAAGTGGTTTTCAGCAAGGTATTTTCTGCAAGCACTGAAATAGTCGGTAACAAGTAGTTTGATAGCAAGATAATTTGTAACGAGCAAGTAACGGTAACAGTAAATAAAGTGCAGCAAGGTAGCCCAATCCTTTTATGGCAAAGGACAGACCAAAGCGGTCTCTTATGATAAGCAAAGCATTCTTCAGGGTACACAGGAATTTCACCATATCACTTTCATCATGTTGGTTTGATTCGTGTTCACTACTTTGATAATTTGATATGTGGGTGGACCGGTGCTTAGGTGCTGTTCTTACTTGAACAAACCTCCTACATATGATTAACCCCCTTGCAAGCATCCGCAACTACGAGAAAAGTATTAAGATAAAATCTAACCATAGCATTAAACTTTTGGATCCAAATCGGTCCCTTACGAAGTAGCGCATAAACTAGGGTTTAATCTTCTGTCACTCTAGCAACCCATCATCTAATAACTATTCCACAATGCATTACCTTAGGCCCAAATATGGTGAAGTGCCATGTAGTCGACGTTCACATGACACCACTAAGGGAATCACAACATACATATCATCAAAATATCGAACACATATCAAGTTCACATGATTACTTGCAACATGACTCCTCCTGTGACCTCAAGAACAAAAGTAAATACTCACAAATAATAATCGTGCTCAAGATCAAAGGGGTATTAAATAGCATAATGGATATGAACATATAATCTTCCACCGAATAAACCATATAGTAATCAACTACAAGATGTAATCAACACTACTAGTCACCCACAAGTACCAATCTAAGGTTCCGGTACAAAGATTGAACACAAGAGATGAACTAGGGTTTGAGAGGAGATGGTGTTGTTGAAGATGTTTATGGAGATTGCCCTCCCAAAGATGAGAGGGTTGTTGGTGATGACGATGACGATGCTTTCCCCCTCCGGGAGGGAAGTTCCCCCGGCGGAACTGCTCCGCCGGAGGGCAAAAGTGCTCCTGCCCAAGTTCCGCCTCGAGACGGTGGCGCTTTGTCCCGAAAGTCCCCCTCCTAGTTTTTTCTAGGTCAAAATGACCTATATACCAGAAGATGGGCATCAGAGGTGTGCTGGGCTTAGCACAACCCACCAGGGTGCGCTTGGGGTGCCTGGCATGCCCAGGTGGGTTGTGCCCACGTGGTGGGCCTCCTCCGGCCGTTATTTGCTCTAGTATTTTTTATATAATGCAACATAGTTCTCCATAATTTTTTAGCTCATTTGGAGATGTGCAGAATAGGTAACTCTGACGTAGCTTTTTCAGGTCCAGAATTCCAACTGCCGGTATTCTCCCTCTTTGTGTAAACCTTGCATATTATGAGAGAAAAGGCATTAGAATTACTCCAAAAAGCACTATTATGCATAAAGACATTATAAATAATAGTAGGAAAACATGATGCAAAATGGACGTATCAACTCCCCCAAGCTTAACCTCGCTTGTCCTCAAGCGAAAAACCAAAATCGAAAAACATGCCCACATGCTTAGAGAGAGAGAGGTGTCGATAAAAAACAAAATACGGACATAGAAGCATCATGCTTATTATTATAACAGCAAAGAACTTTAACATAAAACTTTATCACATAACTTTTATCATATAACTTCTCATGAGCAAGTAACAATTCATCACAACATTGAAGTATAAAGCATAAACCTTATTGAAAACCAACAAACTATGTTCTCAGTCAACTTTGCAACTACAATTCATCATATTTTCAGGAAGGGTCACGTATCGGAGCCTTTAGGCAAGTCCACATACTCAACCATCATTTAACCTTCTATGATTGCTAACACTCACAGCAGACCCATGAACAAAAAGTTTCAACTGGACACATAGAAAGATAGGGGCTTATAGTTTTGCCTCCCAACGTATTCACCTCAAGGGTGATGTCAACAATAATAACTCATGCGCACTCATATCCAACTGGATATATGTGCGTAGATCTTTCCTCGCCACATGATGCTTGGAAAAAGAGAAAATAAAAAGGAATAGGGAAGAATACTTTGAGTCTTACATAAAAGTAAAAGATAGGCCCCTCGCAGAGGGAAGCAGAGGTTGCCATGCGCTTTTTGTTTGTATGCCAAATCCCTTAATGCAAAAGAACATCATGTTATATTGCCCCTTATGATAGCAACCTTTATTATGCAGTCCGTCGCTTTTATTACTTTGCCATCATAAGTTCGTACAACACTCAATTTTCTGTTCGTACAACACTCAATTTTCTCTTACACTAAATGATCCAACACATTTAGAAGCAATTTTTATTGCCTTATTGCACCGATGACAACTTACTTGAAGGATCTTACTCAATCCATAGGTAGCAATGGTGGACTCTCAAAAAGATTTTGGGTTTAAGGATTTTTGGATGCACAAGTAGTATCTCTACTTAGTGTGGAGTTTTTGGCTAGCAAAGATATTGAGAAAGCACCACATGTTGAAGGATCTATGACAATATAACTTCTATGTGAATATGAACAAACATAAATCATTATGTTGTCTTCCTTGTCCAACGTCAACAATTTTGACACATAATATTTAATGGGGGCTCACAATCATAAAAGATGTCTAAGATAGTGTATTTGCATGTGAATCTTCTCTTCCCTTATTAATTCTTTCATGAATTGCATCATTGACCAATGCTATGTTTGTTAATCTCCAACAAATTTTACCACTTATACTTTTCCTTATGTGATGTCACTACTTACCATAAGATTAGCATATGGTCTTTTTCATTTATTTTCCTTTCTTTTTATTGAAACGTAAGAGTAAAGAAACAAAACTCAAACTACTCTTTATTGTATATCTCGCACATGATTACATTGATAGATAGATCACTAAGCAAGCACTTGAAAAACAAAGATCTAACTAAACTTTTATTCAACTAAATCATAGGATAACTAAAGATCGAACTAAAATAAATAAAGGCAAAGATAGTGGTGGTGATACGATACCGGGGCACCTCTCCCAAGCTTGGCACAAGCCAAGGGGAGTGCCCATACCATGAACTCAAGTCTCCTTTGGTGGGGAAGATGATGATGGTGGTGGTGATGTAGTAGTGAGTTTGTCCAGCTTGCGTCGGAGGCTAAAATTGCTTTCCCTGAGATCCTCATTCTCCAGCTCAAGCTTCAATATCCTCTTGCATGGCGCTTCTTTGCTTTCCTTCAGGAAGCGAGGAGGGATAGGTTCATCTTCGTCCTCCTCATCTGTGAACCACACATAGGGAAAAGTGTCCTTGAAGATATTTAGGTCTAGGGGCTGGTAAGATACCGGGCACTCTCCCTCCGAATCTTGAGACGACATATTTTTAGATCTGCCAGAAAATAGCAAGAGAGAAGAACACAAGATTTCTCCGCGATACGGTGGTCAATACGTTCGGGGGGTATATAAAGATTTTTTATCTTGGGAAACAAGCAAACGAGAGAAAAATGGAGTTGGGAAGGTTCCCGAGGCGGGCACAATCCACCTCCCTGGTGTCTTGTGCCCTCCTCGGTTGCCTTCCTGATTGTTTAAATATTCCAAAACTGACAGAAAATATTTTTGCGGGTTTTTCGGAGTCCGTTTACTTACCGTATCGCGTACCTCCTCTTTTTTTAGTATTCTGGAGTGTTCCGAAAGGTTTCTTTTATGTGTTCCTCCGGTGTCATGGTTTGAATAATATTGCTTTCAACACTAATAGGCGTACCTGAGATATAGTGTTTGATTCTTTGCCCATTGACCACCTTCGGGTTAGTACCTTCGACATTATTAATTTTGATGGCTCTAGAGCGATAAACCTCCTCGATAATATATGGTCCTTCCCATTTGGAGAGAAGTTTTCCTGCAAAGAATATAAAACGAGAGTTGTACAAAAGAACATATTCTCCAACTTTGAATTCCCGCTTTTGGATTCTTTTGTCATGCCATCTTTTAACTTTTTCTTTAAATAATTTGGCATTTTCATAAGCTTGGGTTCTCCATTCATCTAATGAGCTAATATCAAATAACCTCTTTTCACCGGAAAGTTTTAAATCATAGTTGAGTTCTTTAATTTCCCAATATGCTTTATGTTCTAACTCTAGAGGCAAATGACAAGCTTTTCCATAAACCATTTTGTAAGGAGACATACCCATAGGATTTTTATATGTTGTTCTGTAGGCCAAAAGTGCATCATCCAATTTCTTAGACCAATTCTTTCGGGACCTATTAACAGTTTTTTGTAATATTAATTTTATTTCTCTATTGCTAAGTTCAACTTGACCACTAGATTGAGGATGATAGGGTGATGCAATTCTATGGTTAACATCATATTTGTCAAGCATTTTACGAAAAGCACCATGAATAAAGTGTGAACCACCATCAGTCATTAAATATCTAGGGACTCCAAACCTTGGGAAAATAACTTCTTTAAGCATTTTAATGGAAGTGTTATGATCAGCACTACTAGTTGGAATAGCTTCTACCCACTTAGTAAAATAATCAACAACAACCAAAATATGTGTATACCCATTGGAGGAAGGAAAAGGTCCCATATAATCAAAACCCCAAACATCAAATGGTTCAACAGCAACTGAATAATTCATAGGCATTTCTTGATGCTTACCGATATTACCAATTCTTTGACATTCATCACAAGATAAAACAAACTTACGAGCATCCTTGAAGAGATTAGGCTAATAAAAACCATATTGCAATACCTTATGAGCAGTTCTATCTCCCGCATGATGCCCTCCATAAGCTTCGGAGTGACATTTCCGTAGGATTTGTTCCTGTTCATGCTCAGGTACACAATGTATAATAATACCATCTACTCCTTCTTTATAAAGATGTGGGTCATCCCAAAAGTAATGTCTTAAGTCATAGAAGAATTTTTTTCTTTTGTTGGTATGTATTTAGCAACAATATAATTAGCATAGTCAGCATACCATGTAGTGTTATGAGAAACATCTATTGCAGCTAGTTGTTCGTCAAGAAAGCTATCATCAATAGGTAGTGGGTCATCAAGAATATTTTCTAACCTAGACAAGTTATTAGCTACGGGGTTCTCAGCTCCTTTTCTATCAGTAATATGTAAATCAAATTCTTGCAGCAAAAGAACCCACCTAATGAGCCTAGGTTTAGCATCTTTCTTTTCCATAAGATATTTTATAGCAGCATGATCAGTGTGAACAGTTACTTTGGAATCAACAATGTAAGATCTGAATTTATCACAAGCAAACACAACTGCTAAAAATTCTTTTTCAGTGGTAGCATAATTTCTTTGGGCACTGTCTAGAGTTTTTCTAGCATAATGAATAACATTTAATTTCTTATCAACTCTTTGTCCTAGAATAGCACCAATAGCATAATCACTAGCATCACACATAATTTCAAAAGGCAAGTTCCAATCAGGTGGTTGAACAATAGGTGCAGAAGTTAATGCTTTCTTAAGTGTTTCAAAGGCTTCTACACAATCATCATCAAAAACAAATGGAACATCCTTTTGTAAAAGATTTGTAAGAGGCTTGGAAATTTTAGAGAAGTATTTAATAAATCTCCTATAGAAACCAGCATGACCAAGGAAACTACGAATACCTTTAATATCTTTAGGACATGGCATTTTCTCAATTGCATCAACTTTAGCTTTATCCACCTCAATACCTCGTTCAGAAATTTTATGCCCTAAGACAATACCTTCATTAACCATAAAGTGGCAATTCTCTCGATTCAAGACAAGATTAGTTTGCTCACATCTCTGCAAAACTCGATCAAGGTTGCTCAAGCAATCATTAAAAGAAGTTCCATAAATAGAAAAATCATCCATGAAAACCTCAACAAAATTTTCACAAAAATCAGAGAATATAGCAGTCATACATCTTTGAAAGGTAGCACGTGCATTGCATAAACCAAAAGGCATACGTCTATAAGCATAAGTTCCAAAAGGGCAAGTAATGGTGGTTTTCTCTTAATCAGGTTGTGAAATAGGTATTTGAGAAAAACCAGAATATCCATCCAGAAAACAAAAATGTGTGTGCTTAGATAATCTTTCCAACATTTGATCGATAAAAGGCAATGAGTAGTGATCTTTTCTAGTAGATTTATTTAATTTTCTAAAATCAATTACCATTCTATAGCGAGTAACAATTCTTTGTGGAATAAGTTCATTTTTATCATTAGGAACAACAGTAATACCTCATTTCTTAGGGACATAATGAACGGGACTCACTCATCTACTATCAGCTATGGGATAGATTATACATGCTTCCAGAAGCTTTAATATTTCAGTTCTTACCACTTCTTTCATTTTAGGGTTCAAACATCGTTAATGATCAACAACGGGTTTAGCATCAGGTTCCATATTAATCTTGTGCAGACAGAGTGGGACTAATGCCCTTAAGATCATCAAGAGTATATCCAATGGCAGCACGGTGCTTCTTCAGAATTTTCAATAATCTTTCTTCTTCATGTTTTGAAAGGTTAGCACTAATAATAACAGGATATATCTTTTTCTCATCAAGATATGCATATTTCAAAGTATCAGGCAATTGCTTTAATTCAAACACAAGATCACCTTTAGGTGGAGGAGGACCTCCTAGAGTTTCAATAGGCAAATTGTGTTTGAGCAGAGGTCGTTGTTCAAAGAAATTTTTATCTATTTCATTTCTTTCATGCATATGCATATCATTTTCATGGTCTAGCAAATATTGTTCTAGTGGATCAGTAGGAGGCACCGCAATAGAAGCAAGACCAATTATTTCATCTTTACTAGGTAATTCTTTCTTATGTGGTTGTCTACTAAACTTGGAGAAATTAAACTCATGAGACTCATCACCAAAGCGAACACTGACAGTTTGTTTATGACAATCTATAGTAGCATTGACAGTGTTCCAGAAAGGTCTACCAAAGATAATGGGACAAAAATCATCTCGTGGGGAACCAAGAACTAGAAAATCAGTAGGGTATTTTATTTTCCCACACAAGGCTACAACATATCTAACAATCCCAAGTGGTGTGATGGTGTCTCTATTAGCAAGCTTAATAGTAACATCTATATCTTCTATTTCAGCGGGTGCTATGTCATTCATAATTTCTTGTGTAAGGTAAAAGGAATAGCACTCACGCTAGCACCTAAGTCACATAAACCATGATAACAATGATCTCCTATTTTAACTGAGACAATAGGCATGCCAACAACAGGTCTATGTTTATCTTTTTCATCGGGTTTGGCAATTCTAGCAGCTTCATCACAGAAGTATATAGCATGCCCATCAATATTTTCTACCAGGAGATCTTTAACCTTAGAAACACTAGGTCCAACTTTAATTTGTTCAACAGGTTTAGGTGCTCTAATATTACTTTTGCGAACCACAGTTGAAATCTTACCATGTTCCTTTATCCTAACAGGGAAAGGTGGTTTTTTAATATAAGCAGTAGGCACAACTGGATCAACATTGTAAATGATAGTTTCATCTTTAAATATGACCGGTTATTTAATTTATTCTTTAATAGGGGAATGATATTTAAACCACTTCTCCTTAGGGAGATCAACATGAGTAGCAAAAGATTCACAAAAAGTGGCTACTATCTCAGAGTCAAGTCCATATTTAGTGCTAAACTTGTGAAAAGCATCGGTATTCATAAAAGATTTAACACAATCAAACTCAAGCTTAATACCTGACTCTTTACCTTCCTCGAGCTCCCAATCTTCAGAGTTGCATTTAATTCTTTCTAAAAGATCCCACCTGATCAGTAGTCTGCTTCATAAAAGAACCAGTACAAGAAGTATCGAGCATGGATCGATCATCATGAGAAAGCCGAGCATAAAAATTCTGAATGATAATTTCTCTAGAGAGATCATGATTGGGGCATGAATATAACATTGACTTAAGCCTCCCCCCAAGCTAGAGAGATACTTTCTCCTTCACGAGGCCAAAAATTATATATATAATTCCGATCACGATGAACTAGATGCATAGGATATTTTTTTTGGTGAAATTCCAATTTCAATCGATTCCAATTCCAAGATCCAATATCATCGCATAGCCTATACCATGTCAATGCCTTTCCATTCAAAGATAAAGGGGAAACCTTCTTCTTAGCTTCATCTCCGGATAAACCTACAAGCTTAAATAATCCACAAATTTCATCCACATATATCAAGTGCATATCAGGATGTTCAGTTCCATCTCCTGCATAAGGATTAGCTAGCAGTTGTTCTATCATACCTGAAGGAATTTCATAACCAATATTTTCAATAGGTGCAATAGGTTGAGGGGTACCAAACTGCGCTTCTGGTCGAGGTGAAGATACCCCAAACAAACCCCTCAAAGGATGGTTCTCCATTGTAACAAGTGACAATAAATTTCAGCACGTAGTAATAATTTTTCCGTACCAAGGGCACTTCACTCCTCGGCAACGGCGCCAGAAAAGAGCCTTGATGACCCACAAGTATAGGCTATCAATCGTAGTCCTTTCGATAAGTAAGAGTGTCGAACACAGCGAGGAGCAGAAGGAAATGACAAGTGGTTTTCAGCAAGGTATTTTCTGCAAGCACTGAAATAGTCGGTAACAAGTAGTTTGATAGCAAGATAATTTGTAACGAGCAAGTAACAGTAATGGTAAATAAAGTGCAGCAAGGTAGCCCAATCCTTTTTTGGAAAAGGACAGGCTAAAACGGTCTCTTATGATAAGCAAAGTGTTCTTGAGGGTACACAGGAATTTCACCATATCACTTTCATCATGTTGGTATGATTCATGTTCGCTACTTTGATAATTTGATATGTGGGTGGACCGGTGCTTAGGTGTTGTTCTTACTTGAAAAAACCTCCTACTTATGATTAACCCCCTCGCAAGCATCCGCAACTACGAGAAAAGTATTAAGATAAAATCTAACCATAGCATTAAACTTTTGGAATCAAATCGGTCCCTTACGAAGTAGCGCATAAACTAGGGTTTAAGCTTCTGTCACTCTAGCAACCCATTATCTAATAACTACTCCACAATGCATCCCCATAGGCCCAAATATGGTGAAGTGCCATATAGTCGACGTTCACATGACACCACTAAGGGAATCACAACATACATATCATGAGAATATCGAACACATGTCAAGTTCACATGATTACTTGCAACATGACTCCTCCCGTGACCTCAAGAACAAAAGTAACTTCTCACAAATAATAATCATGCTCAAGATCAGAGCGGTATTAAATAGCATAATGGATCTGAACATATAATCTTCCACCAAATAAACCATATAGTTATCAACTACAAGATGTAATGAACACTACTAGTCACCCACAAGTACCAATCTAAGGTTCTGGTACAAAGATTGAACACAAGAGATGAACTAGGGTTTGAGAGGAGATGGTGTTGTTGAAGATGTTGATGGAGATTGTCCTCCCAAAGATGAGAGGGTTGTTGGTGATGACGATGACAATGATTTCCCCCTCCGGGAGGGAAGTTCCCCCGGCGGAATCGCTCCGCTGGAGGGCAAAAGTGCTCCTGCCCAAGTTCCGCCTCGAGACGGCGGCACTTCGTCCCGAAAGTCCCCCTCCTGGTTTTTTCTAGGTCAAAATGACCTATCTACCCGAAGATGGCACCGAAGGTGGGCTGGGCTGAGCACAACCCACCAGGGCGCGCCTGGGGTGCCTGGCACGCCCTGGTGGGTTGTGCCCACCTGGTGGGCCTCCTCCGGTAGTTATTTGCTCAAGTATTTTTTATATATTGCAAAATAATTCTCCGTAAATATTTAGCTCATTTGGAGATGTGCAGAATAGGTAACTCTCACGTAGCTTTTTTAGGTCCAGAATTCCAGCTGCCGGTATTCTCCCTCTTTGTGTAAACCTTGCATAGTATGAGAGAAAAGGCATTAGAATTACTCCAAAAGCATTATTATGCATAAAGACATTATAAATAACAGTAGGAAAACATGATGCAAAATGACGTATCATCAAGTGAGCTAATGTCAAATAACCTCTTCTCACCGGCAAGTTTGAAATCATAGTTGAGCTCTTTAATTGCCCAATATGCTTTATGTTCTAGTTCAAGCAGTAAGTGACATGCTTTTCCATATACCATTTTATACGGAGACATACCTATAGGATTTTTATAAGCAGTTCTATAAGCTCATAGTGCATCATCAAGTTTCTTAGACCAATTCTTTCTAGATCTATTAACAGTCTTTTGCAAGATCAATTTTATTTCTCTGTTACTTGATTCTACTTGACCACTAGACTAAGGATGATATGGAGATGCAATTCTATGGTTAACATCATACTTAGCAAGCAATTAAAGGAAAGCACCATGAATAAAATGTGAAACACCATACCTCATTAAATATCTAGGGACTCCAAACCTCGGAAAAATAACTTCTTTAAGCATTTTAATGGAGGTGTTATGATCGGCACTACTAGTTGGGATAGCTTCTACCCACTTAGTAACATAATCAATAGCAACCAAAATATGTGTATACCCATTGTAGGATGGAAAAGGTCCCATATAATCAAATCCCCAAACATCAAATGGTTCAATAACAAGTGAATAATTCATAGGCATTTCCTGACGTTTACTAATGTTACCGATTCTTTAACATTCATCACAAGACATCATAAACTTACGAGCATCTTTGAAGAGAGTAGGCCAATAAAAACCAGATTGTAATACCTTGTGTGCAGTTCTATCTCCAACATGGTGTCCTCCGTAAGCCTCAGAGTGACACTTGCGTAGGATCTGTTCCTATTCATGCTCAGGTACACAACATCTAAAAATACCATCTACCCCTTCTTTATAAAGGTGTTGGTCATCCCAAAAGTAATGTCTCAAATCATAGAAAAACTTTTTCTTTTGTTGGTATGTAAAACTGGGTGGTATAAATTTAGCAACAATATAATTAGCATAGTCTGCATACCATGGAGTACTACGAAAAGTGTTTATAATAGCTAATTGTTCATAAGGAAAGCTATCATCAATAGGTAGTGGGTCATCAAGAATATTTTCTAACCTAGACAAGTTGTGTCTGCTATGGGGTTCTCAGCTCCCTTTCTATCAATAATATGCAAATCAAATTCTTGTAGCAAGAGAACCCACCTAATGAGCCTAGGTTTAGCATCTTTCTTTTCCATAAGGTATTTAATAGCAGCATGATCAGTGTGAACAGTTACTTTGGAATCAACAATATAAGATCTGAATTTATCACAAGCAAACACAATTGCTAAAAATTCTTTTTCAGTAGTAGCATAATTTCTTTGAGCATTGTCTAGAGTTTTACTAGCATAATAGATAACATTTAATTTCTTATCAATCTTTCTCCTAGAATAGCACCAACAACATAATCACTAGCATCACACATAATTTCAAAGGGTAGGTTCCAATCAGGTGGTTGAACAATAGGTGCAGAGATTAAGGCTTTCTTAAGGATTTCAAATGCTTCTACACAATCATCATCAAAAACAAATGGAACATATTTTTGCAAAAGATTAGTGAGAGGCCTAGAAATCTTAGAGAAGTCTTTAATAAATCTCCTATAGAAACCATCATGACCAAGGAAACTTCTTATACCTTTGATATCTTTAGGAAACGGCATTTTTTCAATAGCATCAACTTTAGCTTTATCAACTTCAATACCTCGTTCGGAGATTTTATGCCCCAAGACAATACCTTCATTAACCATAAAGTGGCACTTCTCCCAATTCAAGACAAGATTAGTTTCTTCACATCTCTGCAAAACTTAATCAAGGTTGCTTAAGCAATCATCAAAATAAGTTCCGTAAACGGAGAAATCATCCATGAAAACCTCTACAATCTTTTCACAAAAGTCAGAGAATATAGCAGTTATATATCTTTGAAAGGTAGAGGTGCATTGCATAAACCAAAAGGGCATGTAAATGTAGTTTTTTCTTGATCGTGTTGTGACACAGGTATTTGGAAAAAACCAGAGTATCCATCTGGAAAGCAAAAATGTGTATGTTTTGATAGTCTTTCTAGCATTTGATCAATGAATGGCAGAGGATAATGTTCTTTCCTAGTAGCTTTATTCAATTTTCTAAAATCAATTACCATTCTATAACCTGTGACAATTCTTTGCGGAATCAATTCATTTTTATCATTAGGAACAACAGTAATACCTCCCTTCTTAGGGACACAATGAACAGGACTTACCCATCTACTATCAGCTATAGGATAGATTATACCTGCTTCCAGAAGCTTTAGTATTTCATTTCTTACCACTTCTTTCATCTTAGGATTCAACTATCGCTGGTGATCAACAACTGCTTTAGCATCAGGTTCCATATTAATTTTAAGCTGACATAGAGTGGGACTAACGCCCTTAAGATCGTCAAGAGTATATCCAATAGCGGCACGGTGCTTCCTCAGAGTTTTCAATAATTTCTTTTCTTCATGCTCTGAAAGGTTAGCACTAATAATAACAGGGTATATCTTCTTTTCATTAAGATAAGCATATTTCGGAGTATCAGATAATTTTTTAAGATCGAACATAGGATCACCCTTGGGTGGTAGAGGATCTCCAAGAGTTTCAACAGGCAAGTTGTGTTTCAAAATATGCATTTATTTAAAGAATATCTCATCTATTTCATTTCTTTCATTCATATGCATATCATTTTCATGGTCTAGCAAATATTGTTCTAAAGGATCAGTAGGAGGTACGACAATAGAAGCAAGACCAATAATTTCATCTTTACTAGGAAATTCTTTATCACGAGGTTGTCTACGAAATTTGGAGAAATTAAACTCATGAGACACATCCCCGAAACTTATGCTAACAGTTTCTTTCTCACAATCTATCTTAGCATTAACAGTATTCAAGAAAGGTCTACCAAATATAATAGGACAAAAATAATCTTGTGGGGGACCAAGAACTAGAAAATCAGTGGTGTATTTTATTTTCCCACACAAGACTTCAACATCTCTAACAATCCCAAGTGGTGTGATAGTATCTCTATTATCAAGCTTAATAGTAACATCAATATCTTCTATTTCAGCAGGTGCAATAACATTCATAATTTCTTGATATAAAGTAAAAGGGATTGCACTCACACTAGCACCCAAATCACATAAGCCATGATAACAATGACCTCCTATTTTAACGGAGACAACATGCATGCCAACAACAGGTCTATGTTTATCTTTTTCATCGGGTTTAGCAATTCTAGTAGCTTCATTACATAAGTAAATAACATGCCCATCAATATTTTCACCCAAGAGATCTTTAACCATAACAATATTAGGTTCAACTTTAATTTGTTCAGGGGGTGTAGGTGTTCTTATATAACTCTTACAGACTACCACTGAAGCTTTAGCATGTTCTTTTATCCTAACAGGAAAAAGTGGTTTCTCAATATAAGCAGTAGGAATAACTGGATCAACATTATAATTAATGGTTTCTTCTTCAACTTTAATGGGTTCTACTATTTTTCCTTCAATGGGAGGATGATATTTAAACTACTTCTCCTTAGGGAGATCAACATGAGTAGCAAATGGTTCACAGAAAGAAGCTACTATCTCAGAGTCAAGTCCATATTTAGTGCTAAATTCACGAAAAGCATTGGTATCCATAAAAGATTTAACACAATCAAACTTAAGGTTTATACCTGACTCCTTACCTTCGTCGAGCTCCCAATCTTCAGAGTTTCATTTAATTCTTTCCAAGAGATCCCATTTGAATTCAATAGTCTTCTTCATAAAAGAACCAGTACAAGAAGTATCGAGCATGGATTGATCATTACGAAAAGCCGAGCATAAAAATTCTGAATAATAATTTCTCTTGAGAGCTCATGATTGGGGCATGAATATAACATTGAATTAAGCCTCCCCCAAGCTTGAGCGATACTTACTCCTTCACGAGGCCAAAAATTATAAATATAATTCTGATCACGATGAACCAGATGCATAGGATAAAACTTCTGATGAAATTCCAATTTCAATCAGTTGTAATTCCAAGCTCCAATATCATCACATAGCCTATACCATGTCAATGCCTTTCCCTTCAAAGATAAAGGGAAGACCTTCTTCTTGACTTCATCTTTGGGCAAACCTGCAAGCTTAAATAATCCACAAACTTCATCCACATAGATTAGATGCATATCAGGATGTAATGTTCCATCTCCTGCATAAGGATTAGCTAGCAGTTTCTCTATCATACCCGAAGGAATTTCATTATAAATATTTTCAGTAGGTGCAGTAGGTTGAGGAGCAACTCTTGGCTCTTCCGGTCGAGGTGAAGATACCCCGAACAAGCCCCTCAAAGGATGACTTTCCATAGTGACAAGTGACAATAAATTTCAGCACGTAATATAAATGTTTCCTTACCAAAGGCGCTTCACTCCCCGGCAATGGCGCCAGAATAGATTCTTGATGACCCACAAGTATAGGGGATCAATCATAGTCCTTTTGATAAGTAAGAGTGTCGAACCAAACGAGGAGCAGAAGGAAATGACAAGCGGTTTTTAGCAAGGTATTTTCTGCAAGCACTAAAATTATCGGTAACAGATAGTTTCCTGATAAGATAATTCATAACGGGTAACAAGTAACAAGTGTAGCAAAGGTGCAGCAAGGTGGACCAATCCTTTTTGTAGCAAAGGATAAGCCTGGACGAACTCTTATATAAAGCAAAGCGCTCCCGAGGACACATGAATTACTGTCAAGTTAGTTTTCATCATGCTCATATGATTCGCGTTCGTTACTTTGATAATTTGATATGTGGGTGGACCGGTGCTTGGGTGTTGTCATTACTTGTACAAGCCTCCCACTCATGATTAACCCCTCTCGCAAGCATCCGCTACTATGAAAGAAGAATTAAGATAAATCTAACCATAGCATGAAACATGTGGATCCAAATCAGCCCCTTACGAAGCAACACATAAACTAGGGTTTAAGCTTCTGTCAGTCTAGCAACCCATCATCTACTTATTACTTCCCAATGCCTTCCCCTAGGCCCAAATCATGGTGAAGTGTCATGTAGTCGACGTTCACATAACACCACTAGAGGAAAGACAACATACATCTCATCAAAATATCGAACGAATACCAAATTGACATGATTACTTATAATAAGACTTCTCCCATGTCCTCGGGAACAAACGTAACTACTCACAAAGCATGTTCATGTTCAAGATCAGAGGGGTATTGAATATCATTAAGGATCTGAACATATGATCTTCCACCGAGTAAACCAACTAGCAACAACTACAGAGAGTAATCAACACTACTTGCAACCCCAGTTACCAATCTGAGGTTTTGAGACAAAGATTGAATACAAGAGATGAACTAGGGTTTGAGAGGAGATGGTGCTGGTGAAGATGTTGATGAAGATTGACCCTCCCTCGATGAGAGGATCGTTGGTGATGACGATGGCTTTGATTTCCCCCTCCGGGAGGGAAGTTTCCCCGGCAGAATCACTCTGCCGGAGCCCTAGATTGCTCCTGCCTAGGTTCCGCCTTGAGACGGCGGTGCTTCGTCCTGAAAGTTTCCTTCTTATTTTTTTCTAGGTCAAAACCTTTCATATAGCAGAAGATGGGCACCAGACGATGGCCAGGAGGCCCACAAGCCCTGGGGGCGTGCCCTGGGGGTAGGGCGCGCCCCCAGGCTTGTGGCCACCTGGTGGGTCACCTTCTGTAGTTTCTTCACCGAATATTTTTATATATTCCAAAATAATTCTCCGTAAAATTTCAGGACTTTTGGAGTTGTGCAGAATAGGTATCTCAGATTTGATCCTTTCCGGTCCAGAATTCCAGCTGCCGACATTCTCCCTCTTTGTGTAAACCTTGTGAAATAAGAGAGAAAAGGCATAAGTATTGTACCATAATGTGAAATAACAGCCCATAATGCAATAAATATCAACATAAAAGCATGATGCAAAATGGATGTATCAGTGGCTGATGAAGAAGCTAAAGGAGTGGTGAGTGGAGCAGCTGACAGAGAAGCTCTGGTGGAATTAGTTGGAGGGGTCGATGGAGAAGCCGACTGAGATGGAGTTAGGGTAGCACCAAGCAGTCTCCTGGCTCTGGTTGCGTCTCGGACTAGCTCTAAAATAAGAAGATATCTGGCCGTCATGTAATGGGACATGGCGAAGATGGCCGCATCATCCTGAGGACGAACAGAGGGGAACCTGACCCGCTTAGGATTCTTGATGATGGTAGGATAGCACTGATAAGCATGGTTCTCTTGCATCATACTCTCTTGATGATGAAGACCCGTGACTCTTGCCATTGCGGCCAGCTGAACCGCAAGTTCTGGAGTAGCTCCATAACCACCATAGAAACTGTAGGTGCGCATCCCAATAGGAATCGCGACTGTCAGATGAACACGGGCAATATATTCCAGGATTCTTCCTCCGACTGGAACCTGGAAGACTTGATAATTTGGTGGATCTCCATTGGTGTAGCATCTACCCCATAGGTCGCATAGTAGGGAGGTGAAGCTCAGAGGTGCAGGGGCGACATTGAACTCAATGGGAATGGCTGCCCTCTATACCCACGGAATAAACGATTAGGAATAAGGAAATAAATCTACATGCATGCTGTGCGACAGACAAATGCAACAACCAAACGCAACAAACAAACTAGGCCCTATACTACCGTTTTCTAACGCTCGCGCGGACTAGGGCGTCCTACAGCCAGACCTGCTCTGACACCAAGCCCTGTGGCACCCTGGCTCAGAGAAACCGGAACACCCCATATTCCATCCTAGAAATCAAGTCTTCTGGAATACAACACTGCTTGGCATAGAACAAATAAGCTCTTATTACAAATACTCGGGGATACAAGGGTCCCGATAATACAATGGATTACATCGGCATGGTGACACTACGCCTGGCAAGGCAGCTCTATGCTAGCAGCGGAATAACTTCTAGCAGCAGAACAACGACGACAGCGATGGACTCCACTCCGCAGGGACTCTGGCTGGAACGCATATCCTAGCTCGCAAACTCAGGGTCCTCGACAAGCAAGAAAACACGGCATGACCTACAAACTGGCATGACACGCCAGGTGAGTAGTTTGAATGTACTCGCAAGCTCACAACAACCAAAGCAATCAAGACAAACAACAACATGGCATTTACATGTTTAAACAATGATGAACATGATACTACCAAAACTATATAAGCATGGCATGAACATATGAGCATGATGGTACTAGAATGCAGCATGTTTAAACTATCATGATTCAACTTACTCTGTTCGGAGGTTACCTCATAACCACCACATGTACCAACTTACCATCATGGACATCACACGATCATCTCAGGTTCAGCCAAGCTTGGTATTAACAATACCATAGTGATCACATGGCCACAAGGAGCTTGATCTTTACCCGGGATCATCACATTACACCATAAATATCAACCAACTTCGGTATCCATGATACCACTATGATCCTCTCACGGTCACATAAAGATCAACCAACTTCTTTCCTCATCGAAGCGGGGTTGTTTATTTATTCAGATTATTATTATTGTTGACCCATAGTGTGACCTACTACAAACTGGGCCCATATCCGCGGGCGCGGCTATCGATAGATTGTACACTCTGCAGAGGTTATACGCTATACCCACACTAGGGAACCCATGGCCTCGTGCTCCCATTCGGGTGGACCAACGGTGTTCTGACAAAACCGATCTATTGCATGACACTCTCCCGGCCACTCCGTCCAACTCCCCTTTGGGCTAAGTCATGGGTGGCCCCGGATGCCACTCTGGACATCAAACAGCCACCGTCGTGGCAAGACAAAAACGGTCCCAAACGGGGACAACCCGGGTACAACACAACTTGGGCACACAAGGTTATTGCCACCTACCGGGCCAAGGCAGTGCGCGCACATAACCTTCCCTAGTTGGAGGCACCGACGAGAGGCATGACAATAGACCGCATTAAGGCCTCCCCATCCAGGCAAGTGTGGTTGCACTGGTCATCTCGATTCGATGCCACTATGACTCAGCCAACAGGTGTTCAAGTTCAATTAATGTCTGGTTAAACTTGAAAAGTAATGAGCTGAGTCATAATAAAATAACATGATGGAACGACAATGCATATGAGCATGATATCAACGTGAACATGGATGGGAAGTATAACCATTTAACATATGAAGCATTAGCATCAACAATAATAAAGCACTTGGTCTACTAGATGCAGATGAACATGGCATAGCGATGATTATGCATATCACAGGTACTTTTCATGACAGACGATAATAATGCATCGGAGAACATCACTATTACCAGCATGTAATAACAGCAAGAACATACGAGAATAATAATACTAGCAAGTAGTCACATAACTAACAAGGTGCATAAGCACAAAGCATGATGATGAGCATGGATCCACAAGCATAACCGAAACAGGAATATCAGTAGTAAATGAGCAAACAATTATTAAATGTTTAAGTAGAAAACCATGACTACTGCAAGGTCATCATGCAAGTGGTTGTCGTGGCTTGCCTGGGATGAAGAGTTCTCCGGGAAGAAGTGCGGTGCAGTCACGGAAAGATTCACCGAAAACGTTTCTCTCTCGGAGGAGGCTAAATAAGGCAAGGGTAAAATGGTCATTTTCAGCATGTGACAACATAGTGAAAATGGTACCAATAGAACGGGCTCGACGAGATGAGAACGTGGGCTTTGGAATCACCTGAATCGGAGTTACGATTGCGAAGATATTGACAGATGAAGACCAGGGCCCAATCTGTAACAGAAGTATTCACAAACAGGTCCTTGGCGGGATAAATCAAAAGCACCTTCTCAGGGTATACGCCTTTTACAAAAGTAAACACATTCTCAGCCAAAGTGCAACCAAACTACGCTTTCCAGAGGGGAAAATGTATTATAGGAAATACGCTTCCACTTACTGGCGCCGGCCAAGGGCTGGGTCAATGGGAGACAATACCAGGTGGGGTCAAGGGGACGCGGGGCCCGCCTGGCTCGGTCGTCTCCCTCCTCCCGTCGCTCTCCCCGCGCGGAACAGGGGAGGGGCAGAGCAGGGTGACCGGTACTGGCCCCCAGTGGCTCCGGCCACCTCCGGCCGAGGCGAGGCCACCGGCGGGACCAGGGAGGGGCGCCGCAACTGGCTGGCCTGCAAACGGGCGCCGGGGAAGGGCAGAACGGTGGCAGCCAGAAGCACCCACGGACGAGGCCATCATCCAAGATGGGGCATGCGGCGATGGGAGCTCCGGCGACGAACGGAGATGATGGAGAGGTGCGCCAGGGTCTAGCAGATTCTTTGGTGGGGAAAGGAAGGAGGGGGAGGCTCGGCGTGGCTCTAATTAGGCCGAGGTTGAGGCAGCCATGGCGGCAATGGCGGACAGAGAGGGGGGTCAGAGGAGCTCCAGCGCTCGAGGGACTGGACTGAGATGGCGATGAGGAGCGGAGGAGGTCGGGGAAGCCTTTTATAGTCGCGGGATTGGCTCGGGAGCGCTCGAGAACTCTCGGCCGACCGGACAAGGAGAGGGCAGAGGAGCTCAGGTCACGGGCGCGGTCGATGTGACTTGTCGGGCAAGAGAGACAAGCAGGAAATTGGTCGGTAGTGAGGGCGAGGCTAAGGCAAAGCTCCAGGACACGACGACGCTTCAAGAGGGGGAGGAAACAGACGAGCCCGAGGGCCCCAATGCCTAGAGCGCGTGCACACGCATGCCGGACGCGTAGTCCCCGCGTGAACGCGGTGAGGGGGCACGCTCTGGTATATGAACAGCTAACTATCTCGCAGTTACCCATTTACCCTGTCGGATGACGGGTATGGGAAAAAATTATACCCACTAGCGGGTATGGGTACGGGTGATGGGTAAGCTCAAATGGGACGGGTATGGGTATGGGGTGACTCCACCCGTACCCAAACCCTGCGGGTGCCATCCCTAATAGTTAGGTCATTCGCCATAGAGTGCCAAAGGGTAAATTAACAAGCACAGGAAGCACTGATGTGACCACAACAAGCTGGAAGACAACAGAACAACAAGGTGTTTGTTGTGTACTGGGGAAGATCTACTTGGGAAGATAGGATGAGGTTTGTCTGGTGTTGATCATATGCTAAGATGATCTTTATGGCAAAGTTTCAGATCAAAATGATGAAGATAACTAGCACTTGCTGTACAAACCACCACACTGGACAAAAATGCAAAAGATGAAGTAGCACTCACATAGTTGATTCGTTTGAGCTAAAATTTTGTGGAGGATAATGATTTGGACATATGAATGCACTGTAAAAATTTCATACCATTTGGATACACCAAAATGGTACTTCCTTCACAATGCATCTCTCTGGACAGAATTTTGGGAAAATTATAGAAAAATAATGGCTTGATGAAATGAGTCCAAATTTTGTGGAGATATGGAATATAGATAGGACAATGTCCTGGAAAACTTTCAGGATTTATGGAGCAATATAAAATATAGTTGCTTCACAACCTGAAAATCTGACTAGAAACAAAGATTGGATGGTGTGCTCACCATGACGATGGAATCTTGAATATTTTTGCATATCCAAGGTTAATATGGTCCAATGGATTTTTGAGAATTTATGGCAAGACAAAAATATAGGTTGCTTCACAACCTAGAGCAGACAGGGTTATTCCTTTAATAGAAAAAGGAATATTCCCAAGAAAAAGAATTTTGGGATATGGCTAAGATGAATATGACAAGGTCTTGGGATGGATTTGAATATGACAAGACACTTGGGAGAGTGAGAAGATCTCATCTTGCCAAGTTTCAAGACCATAGAGCCACAGAAAAAGAAAATCAAAGCAAAATCCAAAAGAAAAATAAAGGGCCAAAATCCAGGGTGTTACAATTGGAGAAAATGAGAATTCCCCAGTCGAGGCTTAATCCGACTTGGATGACTTTCCATGGGGTGGTCCCTTGCATGCGTGCCAAACCACTCGGGCAAATTACCTTGTCAGTCGTATTCGGGGATGAGAAGAACTTTCGCAAGGAATCCCTTTCCTTCGAGGTGGTCGACTTCAAGAGTGAGTGCCACACCATCTTCAGGCGGCCGGCATATGCGAAGTTCATGACCCGTCTCAGCTACGCATACTTGAAGCTTAAAATGTCGGGCTCCAAGGGTGTGATTATGGTCTTGGGTGACCCGAAGCGTGCAGAAATATTTGCAAACCTGAACGCCATCATGGCGGAAGCAAGTGTTGCGAAAGTGTAGTTTGTCGCATACAAGCTCACCGTTGATCCGATTGAGATGCCTATGGAAAAGATACCGACTCCCAAGCCATCCTTCCAGTCTGCAACAGACAAAAAAAGATTCAAGTGCATCCCTGCGATCCCTCCAAGACGGCCGAGATTGCTCATGACCTGGACCCAAAATAGGAAAGCAAGCTCGCCAGCTTCCTCCGTGAGAATTGGGATATTTTTGCATGGCAGCCGTTTGACATGCCTTGAATCCCAAGGGAGCTGGCTAAGCACTAACTAAACATGTATCCAGGAGAAAAACCCTTCGAGCAGACTCTTCGTCGGTTTGCTGATCCTAAGAGCGAGGCCATGCGATTCATGAGAGAAGTAGAGCACTCAGAGTGGGTGGCGAATCCAGTTATCGTCCCCCAAAAGAATGGAACTTGGCGTACCTGCATGGACTATAGGGATGTCAACCGAGTGTGTCCCAAGGACCATTTCCCTTTGCCTCATATTGATCAGATTGTGGACTCCATGGCTGATAGCGAGAGATTATGCTTTCTGGACGCTTATTCCGACTATTATCAGATAAAGTTGGAGGAGACGTATTAGCTGAAGACTGCATTCATCACTCCATTCATAGTATTCTTCTATGTTACAGTGCCTTTCAGTGTGAAGAATACTGGAGCCACTTACCAGCGTAGCATCCAGACTTGCCTGCACAAGCAGATTACCCGCAATGTTCAGGCTTATGTCGATGGCATCATTGTGAAATTGGCTAAGGCCTCAAAAGAGTGTTGACACTGCTTCCAAACTTTCATAAAGCGCTATCCTTGATCAGCAAAAGAGCTAAACCTAGTCTGACAAGGAACAATCATGGGTTGATATTTTGTAAAAAAACATCTCTTAGTTTTCTCCACATGGACATATCCATCCTTATTATAGAAACAACATAGTAGGGCCTTCCTTACTGTTTTTGCTAGATAAAAAAAGAGTACACACTCGGTCTCTATATAACAAGATGCACACAACTCACAAAAGAACTGTAAAACATATTGAAAATGGTGGCAACCTCAAATAAAGGCAATAAGAACATCTTAAGGTGATGGAGCATCATTTTGAAGACTTAATCTTCATCCAAGTTGAGTGAACACGTCATTGCACTAGTCGCCTGCTCCACTTGTGTACATGCCAACATAACCAACTCTTAGTTCTCGGGTTATTGGAGTAAAGAACATGTACTTGACCATTGTGTGCATGAGTAAATAGCTTGCAATGCTGAATACAGTTTTCTCTTATGCAATTTTACTTTCTCTTTGGTTTATGTCAAAGACACTGGTACCTACATTGGGCCCATTCCCCATGCTTCCTAATGGTTGCATGGGTCTAAACAAACCCAACATAATCTTCTACATGGGCCAATTGATGGGCTATTGGCCCTTTGGCAAAATTTCTGGGAGCCCCAGCCACAAAGCATGCAATCAATGAATCTCCAAGACCCTCCACCACTCCATGACGTGTAGGTTCGCGCTGGTCTGGTCTACTAAGGGTGGGGATACAAAGGCAGGAGACAAGGATGCGGTCACTGGTAGTAAGTAAATGGTGAAGGGTTCTTCAACAAGAGGTAGTGGAATGTCTAAACCTTAGAATACAGAAGCTTATGTTACAATACATGGTACGAGTCCGTCGGCGTTCTGGGAACTAGGGTACCCAGACTTGCCCACCTGCGGCCCATGGCATGGCTCCATCGACGGCCTGGTATGGCCCATCTACAGCACCTTCAAGATAAGAACCTCGCGAGGGGCCAAGCCTCGTGAGGCGGGCGACGCCAAGACCTCCGGAGGGAGCGGCCTCCCTAGGCTGGCTCCCGAGGAGCGGAGATTTCTATAAAGGTACCCATCTCATCAGGTGAAGGTGATGCAAGCCATGACGACCAAGGCCAGGCGGGCGCCAGCCGGCGCAGAGCAGCAGGTTTCCTCTTTGGTGATAAGGAGGCAAGCGCAGGCTGTAACACCCTCGTTTTCGCTCCTGTTTTTTTCCTTTGCGGGATTTGAATCCCGTCTTTTTCCTCGGTGTTATCGGATTTCTTTAGCTCTTGGGTATATGAAGATGGTCATTTAACCTTGCCTTCCCTATCCAACCAGAGATTCTCTCCAATCCAACCTTGCCACCCAAGCTATATTCCCGAGGCTTTGCCATCGAAACCCTACCTTCCGAGCTATCGGAAGGGAAACCCTAGCTCCTGCAGTTACAAAGTAACCCCAATTTCCTTTGATCTGTTGCCTCCCAAACTTTTCCCAATGATCATCCTTTATCTATAAACCCTGGATATGCAAAAATATTGCCAAGTCATTAGCAATATTTTTCATTTATAATTAATTCATTTATCTGCCAGTTAAAGGAATTAAATCCAGGAAAATATCTATCCATCTCCAAAGTTCATGAAAACTTGTGGAGATATTCTTTGTGATCATATGGAGCTCCCATAAAAATATTGGCCATAATTAAATAAGGGAAATTGCATTTTCCTATTTAATGCCAATATTGCATTTTGGCACTTTCTAAAGGAACTACCATTTTGGTAGCCAGGAAAAATCCCAAATAAATTGTGGAGCTTACCCTATCCATATATTCACCATTTCCATCAAAATCCAAGTTCCATAGTTCAAAGTTTGAGCACAACATTCATTTGCAAATTCTGTCCAGATGTCTAGTTTGCAAAGGAAGTGCTTGAACCCTTGATCCATTTGAGCTGAAATTTTTCATGGTGGTTAAAATTGATAAATCACTCATGGAAACCAAAAACCAGCTCAATCCCTCTATCCATTATTTCCCAGCAATTTTCTTAAGTTTCTGTCCATTTGCAACCTCTGTGAAGCAAGTACCATTTTGGTGTACCCAAATGGTATGAAACTTTTACCGTGGCTTCATATGTCCAAATAATCACTCTCCACCAAATTTCATCTCATTTATTCAGCCATTTGGGCACAGCTTCAAATTCCATTTTCTGAACCAGATTTGGCATTACAAAGGAAGTGTGTGCAAATCTTGTCCAAATGCTTTCAAATTTTACCAGATCCTAGTCCTTCCTACATCATTCTATCCTGACAAGGTTTCAACTTCAAGTCTTCATCCATTTCTCCAGAAAAGTTCACCCAAGTTTGCTGCTAGAATCAACTTTTGCAAGTTCCTCCCACCTTAGAGCCACCTAGCTAGTTCCAGACACATCTCCTATCTATTTGAGCAGCGAGGACAGTGTTGGACAAGGCTCTAGAGCCATCCAGTGCCCTGGACGCGTGGTGCCGGTGGTGACCAACGGTTTGGTCGGCAAACAGTGAGCTCTGCCGTTGTTTCTGGACTCTCCTCGCTGTATGCTTCCAACCCAGCTGCCAGCAGCTCACCAGCTCACTCCCCTGCTCCTCCGTGAAGCTCCTCGATGCTAGCTAACCTCCCCGACGTCGCATTCGAGCTCGTGGCGCCGTGTGCCGACAGGGACGACGATGAACGGAGTACTGTCGTGCCCGTGTCCCGCCACTGTGCAACGCGTGCACCGCCGTATGCAGCCATGCCCGAGCCTTCTCGAGCACGCCAGCGCGGCCTCGTCCTTATCCGTGCGTCAGGTCGGCACCACCGAGCGTGTGCCACCTCTCTGGAGCTCCAGGACGGCGATAAGCACGCCGCCTCGGCCGTCCTCATCCGCTCGCCCTCGGCCAGCTATAAATAGCCGTGGTCGAGCTCGCTCCGAGGACCCACACCACTCCCAGCCCCTCTCCGACCTCCTATCCTCCTCCCCGACCAGCCATTGGAGCTCGAGGAGCTCCCCTGCCACCACATTGCCGCCATGGCTGCCCATGGCCTCTGCTTGAATTCGAGCAAGCCGTTGCCCCTCTCCTCTCCTATTTCCACCAGAGATCTCCCCTGACCAAGGAAGAGCCCTGCCCGACTTCCTCCTCGCCTCTCCACCATCGGAGCTCTGAGCCCGATCTCGCCGGAGACACCCTCCGCCACGGCCAATGCCTCACCTGCTCCAGTGCTCCCCGGCGACCGTGTCACCTGGGGATGGGTGTGGCCAGATCTCCTGAGCACACCGGTAGGCCGAGCGACGCGGGAGGTGGTCGGGATCGCCGGCAATCGCCGTCGGGGTCCTCTGCTTCTCCGGCCAGGCGCGCGCTGTGGAAGGAGAAGAACCTGCAGGCGGGCCCTGCACGTCAGTGTCTGTGGCACCCCGGCTCAGAGAACCGGTTTACCAGTGTTTCCAACCCAGAGATCATGTCTTCTGGAAACACACAACAACTTGGGACAGAACATAGCTGAACTTTTATTGATGATAGTCGAGTACAAGCTCAGATATTACATAATCATCGAGGCCAAAGGCACATCTAGTGCTATGAGAGTATCTACATTATTTATCTAACATATCAGGGCCTCGGTACTACAACGGAATACTAAACTGGAAGACTACTACGTAGCGGAACATAAAAGTAACCCCATCCACAGGGACACTGCTGAGGACACATCCTAGGCATCGCAACACGGACATCGGGACCTCCGTCTCAGTCTTCCCCTGCATCTGGCATGATACGCCAGGTGAGTACTTTGAATGTACTCGCAAGCACATGACAACCAAATATGCAGCAAATAATAGCATGGCAATGAACAGGTTAAATTCTAATTGATTCACTTACTGTCACCAACTTACTCATATCCGGGTTGTCTCACAACCCTCAGAATACTCGACCTCGACGAGTATTTCTGCTTATAAGACAAGTTCTTCCATCATTACTACAGTTATTATGGTTGATCACCTAGAGAGGTCTGCACGGGCTGTCCAATTCCGTGGACGCGGCTATTCGAATAGATTTTACACTCTGCAGAGGTTACGCACTTTACCCACACTATGGAGCACTGACCTCGTGATCCCATTCGGGTGGACCAGCATTGCTCCAACGAAACCTGCCTGACCCGTGACTCTTCCATCGTACCACCGGCAATCACACTCCCCCGGAGTCAAGCCTTGGGTGGCCCCGTGTCACCTCGTGACACCTGCCACCATCGTGGCCTAACTAAACTATCCCAAACAGGGACGCCGGCAAACAACTCAACTGGGCTCACAGGGTTATCGCCGTCTACCTGATCAGGGCAACACACATGCATAACCCTCCCTCTTTGGAGGTACCGATGAAAGAGCACCGAGCCAGACCAAGTCAAGGCCGTCCCATACCGGCAAATGTGGCTGCACGGGTAAGCTCGGACAGGTGACTCTTGATCAACCAACTAAGTTTCACTTAGCAAGCAAGGTTAATCATCATATCAATTTGAGTTATCGACATAAGGCATTCGAATAATTTACTTTGATTTATCAATGATAATGTGAATTATGCAATGCTATGAAATGCTTCATAATATGGATGTCCTGGCTTGCCTTGATTAGTTGGGTTGTTCAGAAACTCTTGGTCTTCAAATCCACAAGTATCTCCTTCTGAAAACATTTTTAAATGGCAAAGGAAAATGTCACATAAAGCCTTTTTATTCACCAACAATTTTGTGAGTATTGTAAAAATACCAAACTTGGTGGAAAAATAAAGGACTTCGATACAAACACAATGCAAAAAGAATCAGGTCAATTGGACTTTCCTGTAAAAATTTATTAATGGTCAAAGTTTCTGGTCAATTCTGTTAAATAAATCAAAAATGAAAAAAAATGATCGGCCACGTGGAAGGTGTATTTGCCCCGGGAGCCTCCACTTACCGCTTCGTCCAGTCACTGGCAAGTGCGGCCCGACCCGTTTAAAACAGAGAGAAGGAGAGAGCAGAGAAGAGGGGCGGCTCACCGGCGATGATTGCCGGCGATAGCGACGGCGGTGAGGCTCGTGGATGGTGGGGATGGATCGGGCGTTCGACGGCGGTTCACCCTGTACCCATAGCTCCTCCGGAGATGGCTGGGCGGCATCGCACCCTTCTTCTCCAGTGGACGGGTGCTACGGTGATCGTCGGCGATGGGGATTCCGGCGGCGGTTTGATTCGGGGAGGGGTCTGGAAGCACCAGTGGAACACCACGAACTCAGCAGTGGCCTTGGGCGGAGCTGGGATGGGATGGAGAGGGCTAGTGGTGGAGCTCAGCTGACGGCGGAGCTCCGGCGAAGCTCGAGGCCAGAGGGCCTCTCGGCCTTGGCTCTTGCTCTGTGTGGGCGATTGAGGAGGAGGGAGAGGGGTGAGGAACTCAGCGAGGCTGGACGGGGCTATTTATAGGCGGAGGGGGGCGCTCGGCGAGCTCTCTGGATGCGGCGAGATGCGGGCCAGGGCGCCGGCGAGACGTACGCCGCGCTGGCTGGATGCTTGCGGCGAAGGGACGGGAGAGAGCAGCAGCATTCAATGCGGGAGGCGACGGCTCGAGAGGAAACGATGAGCAGCGCCGCAACTATGACCGCACGGGTCTCACAGTGCGGCGATGGCGTGGCGGCCAACGAGGGCATCTCCGGCGAGGGCGAGGGTTTTGGAGGGGCTGCGTGTCGACCAGAGGCGATGTCGGCATGCCTCGCTCGGATGAGACCCGAGCCTGGCACAGCACAGAGCGCGGCGACAGGCATGCCAGCGCCGTGCTCACCACGGTGCTTGGCACCAGGAGGCCACGAAAGTCTGGCAAAACATGTCCAGCATGTCGACCTTCGATCCCTCTGATCACCTACAGCCTTGGTTTGGCTTGGTTCACGCAGAGATGATAGGTAAGATCATCAATAGTCTCTGATAGCAAACTTGGGGAGATTCCAGAGAAGAAATGAGGTGGAGATTGAGCCAAAGATGGTGTCTGGGGTGATCCTCGTTGGAAAGACTCCAAACTGACCAAGTTTGAGATGGTTTGGATAAGTTTTGAGGGTAGTTCATGTGTAACCTGTAAAACTGGTCCAGAATCAAAATGTTGAAGTACTGCTCACTTGGAAGATCTTCATATGCTGAAACTTGGTGTAGGGAAGTCATTTGTAGGTGTTCTCATGCCACAAAAAATTGAGAGCATTTGGATAAACCTAGCATGTACTTCCTTCACAAAGGTCCAGTCTGACCAAAAGCAAAACTGAATTATTTTGCAAAGTAATTGAGCTAGGTCATGGAATATTTTTGGATATTGGAGCAATATATAGTCCAAAGTATTTTTGGGAATTATTTGGGAATTTTCTGAGCATCATAGCTATAGGTTGCTTCACAACCCATAGTAATGCCCTAAATTCTCAAATAAAAGAAAAGAGTTATTGAAAATGATTTAAATTGGTTTCTGGGTTCTTGAAGTACTTGGCAAGGTTTTGGTAAGGAGATGAGGCTTTGGATCACTTGGAAAGGGTTCAGAAATGTCCAAGATCAATGAAAGGGTTCAAAAACCATTTAAATTTCAAATAAAGCCAAGTTTGAAAAGAAAAGGTTGCCAAAATCAAGGTGTCACAAACCTACCCCCCTTAGGATGAATCTCGTCCTCAAGATTCGGTTGCTTAGGGAACAAATATGGGTAAGCGGATCTCAGAAAATCTTCTCTTTCCCAAGTGGCCTCTTCCTCGGTGTGGTGCTCCCACAACACCTTGTAAAATCTTATCACCTTACTCCTTGTGGTTCTTTTCATCTCATCCAAGATCCTGACAGGTTTTTCCTCATAAGTCAAATCCTTAGCAAATTCTAATTCACTCATATCCGCTTGCTTGGCTGGGGGTGCAATGCATTTCCTCAATTATGAGATGTGAAAGACATCATGAACGTCATACAGTACTGGTGGTAACTCCAACTGATATGCGACTCTGCCCTTCCTGGCAATCACTGGAAAGGGACCGATGTATCTTGGGGCTAGTTTTCCTCGGGTGCCAAACCTCTTTACTTCCTTCATAGGAGTTACCCGTAGATAAGCATAGTCTCCGGGCTCAAAAGTTACTTCCCGATGTTTTGGGTCGTAATAACTCTTTTGTCGAGATTTGGCTGCTTGCAGATGCTCTTGAATATCCTTGACTTGCCTTTCAGCCTCGAGCATCAAGTCCATACCAAAGATGCGACTATCCCCTGTTTGGGACCAGTTCAGCGGTGTGCGGCACTTCCGTCCGTACAATGCCTCAAAAGGCGACATCTTGATACTTTCCTAATAGCTGTTGTTGTAGGAGAATTCCGCGTATGGTAGACTATCCTCCCATTTGGGTCCATGGGAGAGAGCACATGACCGAAGCATATCCTCTAATATTTGGTTCACTCGCTCGGTCTGTCCATCTGTGTGCGGATGGTATGATGTGCTGTGTTTCAGCATGGTTCCCAAGGCTTGATGTAGCCGTAGCCAGAATGCTGAGGTAAATAGGGAACCCCTATCTGAAGTGATAGACTTGGGTACTCTGTGCAGACTGACTATCCGAGACATGTAGAGTTGTGCCAGCTGATTTGCGTTGAAAGTAGTCTTTACTGGGATAAAATGAGCCACTTTCGTGAGTATGTCTACAATGACCCAAATAGCATCATTGCCTCTCGTGGACTTGGGCAGTCCCACAATAAAATCCATACATATGTCATCCCACTTCCACTGGGGCACTGGTAAAGGTTGCAGTAGCCCAGCGGGTTTCTGATGCTCTGCTTTGACCTTATTGCAAATGTCACAGCAGGCGACATAGTATGCTATATCTTTTCGCATTCCAGACCAACAAAAGGTTTCTCTCAAGTCCTGATACATCTTGGTACCTCCCGGGTGGATTGAATATGCGGACTCATGTGCTTCCTTGAGTATTTGTTGCCTCAAGTTGTTCTGATTCGGCACACAAATTCGTTTCTTGAACCACACGGTACCTTGTTCATCTACACGGAAAGACTTGGCCTTCCCTTGCTGAATTAACTCCTTGATCTTCCGAATTTCTTCATTTGACTTCTGTGCTTCCTTGATTTCCTCCATGAGGGTTGGAGTAATTTCCAACGTATCTGGGGTCATAGGGCCGCATAGCACCATATTGAGCTTGACAAATTCTTCTTGTAAGCTCGGATGCATGCCCTCAAATAGTGCATTCACTGCAGCTTGTTTCCTGCTCCGGGCATCAGCGACCACATTCGCTTTCCCTGGATGATAGTTTATTCCAACATCATAGTCCTTGACTAGCTCAAGCCATCTTCGCTGCCTGAGGTTCAAGTCGGGTTGAGTGAAAATATACTTGAGACTCTTATGGTCTATGTATATCTCACATCGTTGTCCGATAAGGTAATGCCTCCAGATCTTCAGGGCATGAACCACAGCAGCTAGCTCCAAATCATGTGTGGGATAGTTTTCCTCATGAGGTCGTAGCTGTCGTGATGCATAAGCTACAACCTTCCCTTCTTGCATCAGCACGCATCCGATCCCACGCCTGGATGCATCGCAGTATATGTCAAAACTCTTGTGAATGTCTGGAAGGACTAAGACAGGGGTTGTGGTTAGCCTCGTCTTTAATTCCTGGAAACTGCTGTCGCACTCGTCTGTCCAGATAAACCTTTGGTTCTTTTTCAACAATTCCGTCAGTGGCTTGGCTATCTTAGAAAAGCCCTCAATGAAGCGACGGTAGTAGCCTGCCAAGCCCAGGAAACTACGGACTTCAGTCACCGTAACTGGTGTCTTCCAGTTTAAGACCGCAGTAACCTTACTGGGATCAACAGCTATCCCTTTTTCTGACAGAATATGTCCAAGGAATCCCACCTCTTTCAGCCAAAATTCGCACTTACTGAACTTGGCATATAAGCGATGGGTTCTCAACCTTTCCAAAACAGCTCTGAGATGTTGTTTATGCTCCTCTTCATCCTTAGAGTATATCAGGATGTCATCAATGAACACCACTACAAACTTGTCCAGAAAGTCCATGAAGACTTTGTTCATCATACTCATGAAGTAGGCTGGAGCGTTGGTCAATCCAAACGCCATAACTGTAAATTCATATAGTCCATAACGAGTGGTGAACGCTGTCTTGGGGATATCCTCCTTTTGGATTTTCAATTGATGATATCCCGTTCTGAGGTCGACCTTAGAGAATACCCGTGCTCCATTCAACTGGTCGAATAAGTCATCAATTCGAGGGAGTGGGTACTTGTTCTTGATAGTGACCTCGTTAAGCTGGCGGTAGTCTACGCACATTCATAGACTTCCATCCTTCTTCTTGACAAATAGTACTGGTGACCCCCATGGCGAGATGCTTGGACGAATATATCCTTTCTGTAGCAATTCGTCTAACTGCTTCTTTAGCTCTGCCAGCTCTGGGCCTGGCATATGATAATATTTCTTGTATATTGGAGCTGTACCAGGAATTACTTCAATGGCGAACTCCAATTCTCGGTCGGGCGGCATTCCTGGTAATTCCTCAGGAAACACATCCGGAAACTCACCCACTACCGGAATAAGATTCATATCCGTAACTGTGGTCTGGTATACCGTGCCCTTTCTTGTTATCATTTTGCTGGCCAGAAATTGGACGGTCTGTCCGGCGGGGTTCACCAATGTCACCGTTCTGGTGACGCAGTTGATACACACTTGGTGTGGTGCCAACCAGTCCATTCCCAGTATTATATCCAGTCCTGGGGAGTCAATAGCAACAAGGGTGGCCGGGAATTTGACTCCATGAATTGAAATTTCCAGCCCCTTGTATATTATATCCGTTCTGAGCAGAGCGAGGGGATTGTACCACCATGATTTTGTCCAAAAGCGAAGGAGAAAACTTGTGCAAGGTGGGAAAACTTCACGAAATAAACGAATGGGAAGCCCCAGAATCAAATAAAATTACGGCAGGTATGTTATTGATAGAAAACATACCAAGGACAATGTCTAGAGCTTCGCAGACTTCTTCGGCAGAGATGTGGTGGACGCATCCGTGGCTGAAGTTGTGGTTGGGACAACGTCCAAGGTGATTGACTTCTGGCTTGTGGTCAGCTGATTGCTTTCCGTTATTGGTAGGGCACTGCTTGGCGTAGTGTCCACTCTGGCCATAAGTGAAACAGGTGTTGTTGCGGCGGCAGTCCTCTATGACTGGCTGCTTGCCGAAGGTCTTGTTCTGGTTACCTGGCTTGCTGTTGTTGCCACCATTGTTCCACACTAGTTTGTTCTCAGATGACCCTGGCTGCCAACTGTGCAGCTTTTGCGCGTATGGTTCCTTGTTGTCCTTCCTGGGCTCGAACTTCCTCTTATGATCATCATTCCCAGACTTGTGTTCTCGTTCGGCGATGAAGGCCTTATCCACCAAGGTCTGGAAATCGGGGAAATCCAACATACATAGCTGACATCGGAGGGCGTGATTAAGTCCTCCGAGGAACCGGTCTATTTTCCTTTCTTCGGTAGCCACATCATAAGGAGAGTACCGGGCCAAATTGTTGAACTTGTTTAAGTATTCTCCCATAGACATGTTTCCTTGTGTGAGGGCCAGGAATTCCCTCTACTTCACTTTCATGATTCCCGTGGGGATATGATACTTGCGGAACAACTCTTTGAATTTCTCCCAGGAAATCTCTTCAGCAGGCCACATTAACTTGGTGTTATCCCACCATATGGCTGTCGGGCCTTCGAGATTATGAGTGACAAATGGGACCTTATCTGCTTCTTCACAATGAGCAATGTCCAATTTCTTCTCAATGGTCCTTAACCAGTCATCAGCCTCAATGGGATCCACGACCTGACCAAAGTTGGGTGGTTTTGTCCGCTGGAAGTCAGACAGTTTGGAATGCACCCCATTGCCATTATTCTGACCTACTATTGTCTGCATGCTCTTGAGAAAATCCATGAGGTCTTGGTTTCTCTTTTCCTCAAACATTCTCATTATCTGATCTGTGGTTGGTGCTTGAGGTGGTGGTGGTGGTGGCAAGTCTTCGGGCGGTTGCCCTGCCTGTCTGGCGGATCGACAGACGGGGTTTCCATCGCCGCCTTAACTGCTACTTCCTCTCTTCATCCTAATTTTTGTTCCCATGGCAAATACCGAATCGATGAGCAACATCCATAAGGAGAAATACGGTAATATGACACCAAAGGGAATTCATGTAAAAGTCGAATAAAGAAAACAAGAGAATTATACAAGATAACCCAACATCATACATGGCAAGCTAGTAGGGGAATAACATGACTAGACTGTTCATACGACAGTCGGCATATGCTAAGATGCATGCATTACTACTCAAACTCCAGTCTAGTAGCATCGGTGACATGAACACTGCCCATCTGAAGAGTCCTTGTTGTCAGATCCTGAGTCGGAATTAGAACTGATGATGTGAGTCACCGGGTTAAAGGATACACGACGTCGCTGCTGAGATGGCTCTCCTTCCGCGGGAGAAAGAGCACGTCGCCTCAGCATCGGCGGAGCAGGAGTGGCTAAGAGAGAGGCCCACTAAGCTGGAGTCTTGAGTCGACTACCAGACGATAAGCCTGATGGTCCAGAAAAACCAGAAGGGGTAGCAAGCACATGCGGGGGTGGAGCTGGTGGTGGATAACTGGGTGGAACTACAGGAGGAGGAGTTGCTGGAGTCACTGCTGCAAGTGCCCCCTGAACATGACACAGCTCCTCAGCCAAGGAAATGATCATACGATAACTGGCGTGTAGGTAGCGAGACAAAACACCAGCCGCATGATCACATGCCGGGTCAACAGGTGAGAAAAGGACTCGCCATGTCGTGGGCGACAGAGTGGGATAGTGGAAGAAACCTGGATGGGTCTGCATCTCGACCTCGTGGAAGCGCAAATCAGTAATAGCCTCTGTGGCAGCAAACTGGATCACCAGCTCCGGACTAGAAGCCACTCCGCCCTTGGAAGAGCGAGAAGAGCTTCCAATATCCGAAGTCGCGGTCATGTAAGCCACCGCATGGTACTCATATACTGACTCGCCCAACTGCTCCCGAAACACCTGGTACACTGGGTCGTCACCGTTGGGATACAGCCGAAGCCAGACGCTACGAAGCAGAGCTGGAAAAGTGTGGGGTTCTGGCTCATGATGGAAATGATATGGAACAGGTGCCATCTACACTCACAATGCAAAGGTAACATAATGAATTATGATGCATGAGGCATGGCATGCAACAATCAAATGCAACAAGCAGAATGCACACTCAAAGTCCTATGCTAATCGTAGTCCTAGCGGGTTACCTAGGGTGTCCTATAGTCAGCACGGCTCTGATACCAAGCGTTGTGGCACCCCGGCTCAGAGAACCGATTTACCAGTGTTTCCAACCCAGAGATCATGTCTTCTGGAAACACACAACAACTTGGGACAGAACATAGCTGAACTTTTATTGATGATAGTCGAGTACAAGCTCAGATATTACATAATCATCGAGGCCAAAGGCACATCTAGTGCTATGAGAGTATCTACATTATTTATGTAACATATCAGGGCCTCGGTACTACAGCGGAATACTACAGTGGAAGGCTACTACGTAGCGGAACATAAAAGTAACCCCATCCACAGGGACACTACTGAGGACACATCCTAGGCATCGCAACACGGACATCGAGACCTCCGTCTCAGTCTTCTCCTGCATCTGGCATGATACGCCAGGTGAGTACTTTGAATGTACTCGCAAGCACATGACAACCAAATATGCAGCAAATAATAGCATGGCAATGAACAGATTAAATTCTAATTGATTCACTTACTGTCACCAACTTACTCATATCCGGGTTGTCTCACAACCCTTAGAATACTCGACCTCGACGAGTATTTCTGCTTATAAGACAAGTTCTTCCATCATTACTACAGTTATTACGGTTGATCACCTAGAGAGGTCTGCACGGGCTGTCCAATTCCGTGGACGCGGCTATTCGAATAGATTTTACACTCTGCAGAGGTTGCGCACTTTACCCACACTATGGAGCACTGACCTCGTGATCCCATTCGGGTGGACCAGCATTGCTCCAACGAAACCTGCCTGACCCGTTACTCTTCCATCGTACCACCGGCAATCACACTCCCCCGGAGTCAAGCCTTGGGTGGCCCCGTGTCACCTCGTGACACCTGCCACCGTCATGGCCTAACTAAACTGTCCCAAACGGGGACGCTGGCAAACAACTCAACTGGGCTCACAGGGTTATCGCCGTCTACCTGATCAGGGCAGCACGCACGCATAACCCTCCCCCTTTGGAGGTACCGGTGAAAGAGCACCGAGCCAGACCAAGTCAAGGCCGTCCCATACCGGCAAATGTGGCTGCACGGGTAAGCCCGGATAGGTGACTCTTGATCAACCAACTAAGTTTCACTTAGCAAGCAAGGTTAATCATCATATCAATTTGAGTTATAGACATAAGGTATTCGAATAATTTACTTTGAATTATCAATGATAATATGAATTATGCAATCCTATGAAATGCTTCATAATATGGATTTCCTGGCTTGCCTTGATCAGTTGGGTTGTTCAGAAACTCCTGGTCTTCAAATCCACAAGTATCTCCTTCTGAAAACATTTTTAAATGGCAAAGGAAAATGTCACATAAAGCCTTTTTATTCACCAACAATTCTGTGAGTATTGAAAAATACCAAACTTGGTGGAAAAATAAAGGACTTTGATACAAACACAATGCAAAAAGAATCAGGTCAATTGGACTTTCCTGTAAAAAATTATTAATGGTCAAAGTTTCTGGTCAATTCTGTTAAATAAATCAAAAATGAAAAAAAACCAGATCGGCCACGTCGAAGGCATATTTGCCCCGGGCTCCTCCACTTACCGCTTCGTCCAGTCACTGGCAAGTGGGGCCCGGCCCATTTAAAACAGAGAGAGGGAGACAGCAGAGAAGAGGGGCGGCTCACCGGCGATGATTGCCGGCGATAGCAACGGCGGTGAGGCTCGTGGATGGTGGGGATGGATCGGGCATTCGACGGTGGTTCACCCTGTACCTGTAGCTCCTCAGGAGATGGCCGGACGGCGTCGCACCCTTCTTCTCCAGCGGACGGGTGCTACGGTGATCGTCGGAGATGGGGATTCCGGCGGCGGTTTGATTCGGGGAGGGGTCTGGAAGCACCAGTGGAACACCACGAACTCAGTGGTGGCCTCGGGTGGAGCTGGGATGGGGTGGAGAGGGATAGTGGTGGAGCTCAGCTGATGGCGGAGCTCCGGCGAAGCTCGAGGCCAGAGGGCCTCTCGGCCTTGGCTCTTGCTGTGTGGGGGCGATTGAGGAGGAGGGAGAGGGGTGAGGAACTCATCGAGGCTGGACGGGGCTATTTATAGGCGGAGGGGGGGCGCTCGGCGAGCTCTCTGGATGCGGCGAGATGCCGGCCATGGCGCCAGCAAGACGTACGCTGCACTGGCTGGATGCTTGCGGCGAAGGGACGGGAGAGAGCAGTAGCATTCAATGCGGGAGGCGACGGCTCGAGTGGAAACGACGAGCAGCGCCGCAACTATGACCGCATGAGTCTCACAGTGCGGCGATGGCGTAGCGGCCGGCGAGGGCATCTCCGGCGAGGGCGAGGGTTCTGGAGGGGTTGCGTGTCAACCAGAGGCGATGTCGGCATGCCCAGACAAGCTGCTGCGGCGTCGTGGTCTCGCTCGGATGAGACCCGAGCCTGGCGCAGCACAGAGCGCGGTGACAGGCATGCCAGCGCCGTGCTCACCATGGTGCTTGGCACCAGGAGGCCATGCAAGTCTGGCAAAACATGTCCAGCATGTCGACCTTTGATCCCTCAGATCACCTACAGCCTTGGTTTGGCTTGGTTCACGCAGAGATGAGAGGTAAGATCATCAACAGTCTCTGACAGCAAACTTGGGGAGATTCCAGAGAAGAAATGAGGTGGAGATTGAGCCAATGATGGTGTCTGGGGTGATCCTCGTTGGAAAGACTCCAAACTGACCAAGTTTGAGATGGTTTGGATAAGTTTTGAGGGTAGTTCATGTGTAACCTACAAAACTGGTCCAGAATCAAAATGTTGAAGTATTGCTCACTTGGAAGATCTTCAGATGCTGAAACTTGGTGTAGGGAAGTCATTTGGAGGTTTCCTCATGCCACAAAAATTTGAGAGCATTTGGATAAACCTAGCATGTACTTCCTTCACAAAGGTCCAGTCTGACCAAAAGCAAAACTGAATTATTTTGCAAAGTAATTAAGCTAGGTCATGGAATATTTTTGGATATTGGAGCAAGATATAGTCCAAAGTATTTTTGGGAATTATTTGGGAATTTTCTGAGCATCATAGCTATAGGTTGCTTCACAACCCATAGTAATGCCCTAAATTCTCAAATAAAAGAAAAGAGTTATTGAAAATGATTTAAATTGGGATTTGGGTTCTTGAAGTACTTGGTAGGGTTTTGGTAAGGTGATGAGGCTTTGGATCACTTGGAAAGGGTTCAGAAATGTCCAAGATCAATGAAAGGGTTCAAAAACCATTTAAATTTCAAATAAAGCCAAGAAAAGTTTGAAAAGAAAAGGTTGCCAAAATCAGGGTGTCACAGTGTCCCACCTGGCCCGCTGACGTGGTTGAGTGGAGACGTACTCTGCCGAGTACGCGACCGCTGGGCCGAAGGCGTACTCTCGCAGAGTTCGCTTTCTGCGTCGCCCGTGGTATAGTTGGGCCTGGCCCATATGAACAGTAGAAGCGTCGGTAGTTCCGGCCCGAGTCGGCTTGTGTGCATAGTGCCATTTATTCATTTTCCAGAAAAAAAAACTGTGGAGGACCTAGAAGTAAATATTTTTCTTACAGAAAGGTCCTTCCACAGTCAAACCCTCACATCTTTTTACTCGTAACTCCGATCGAGGTAAAACCAACGCTCATGTCTTCAGTTCGTCGAGCCCGTTCCGATGGATTCATTTTCATAATGTTTACACATTCTGAAAATGACCATTTTGCCCTTGCCCTCTATCAGCCCCCTCCGAGAGGGAATCCTTTCCGGCGAATTCTTCCGCGGCTTCAGCGCACTTCTTCCCAGAGTATTCTTCGACCCCAGGCAAGCCGACCATCTGATATATGCCCTAAAGCATTGCTCTATGTTATTCTTCCGTGTTTAATTAATGATTATGCCTGTGATAGAAATAAGTAGACTTCTGTTAGGTTGCACTTACTGTTTACATTACTTGTCAATGCTCATTGTATTATCACACTAGTGACTCATATATGACAGTTGGGAGATAGGTTGTTATGTTTTCATCATGCATAGCTACTGCTGTCTCCAGTTATTGTGATAAACCACCATACCTGCTAAGTGATGGCTAAATCTAAACCTAGTCGGTTGATCTAGAGTCACCTGTCCGGACTTATCCGTGCAACCACATTTGCCGGTATGGGACGGCGTTGACTAGGTCTGATCGCGTGCTCTTTTATCGGTACCGCCCACTAGGGAAGGTTATGCGCGCGCGCTGCCCTGGCCCGGTAGGCGGCGATAACCTTGTGAGCCCAGTTGAGATATTTGTCGGTGTCCCCGTTTGGGACAGTTTAGTTGGCCACGATGGTGGCAGGTGTCACGAGGGAACACAGGGGCCACCCAGGACATGACCCTGGGAGGGTATGATTGTCGATGGTACGGTAGAGGAGTCACGGGTTAGGCAGGTTTCATTGGAGCAATCCTGGTCCACCCGAATGGGATCACGAGGTCAGGTGCTCCATGGTGTGGGTAAAGTGCGCAACCTCTGCAGAGTGTAAAAATCTATTCGAATAGCCGCGTCCAAGGTATTGGACAGTCCGTCCAGACCTCACTAGGTGGTCAACAGTAACAGTAATTTAATAATGATGGAAGAACTCGTCTTATGATCGGAAGTACTCGGTGACCCGTGAATATTCTGAGGGTTGTAAGGCAACCCGGAAGTGAGTAAGTTTATCAGATTTACAGTGGAGATGCATAGCCATTGGATGATGTCAGCAATATGATATGTTAGCCATGGGATGGCTATAAAAGAGACGGTCAGATGACCAAAAGAGTTGGCTTGGATCATGATAATGTTCGGAGTATGGATTATTACTTGCTATGCTTTACTGTATTTTACTTTAGTAGTTATATTGCTGGATAAACCTGTTATGCCATGATAATTAATATTGCTCTAATAACAAATGCATGCTTGAATGCCATGGATTGCATTGCTTGGTGTATATGTTAGTTTGGTTTGCTTGCGAGTACATTCAAAACTACTCAGCGGCCTTTAACGTGGCCAGGTTCACATTAGGATCCGTCGTTCGTCGCCGAGGAGCCGGAGCGTTCGCGGGCTAGGAGCGTAACCCAGTCAGATCCCTGTGGATTGGAGCCGCACCAAGACCATGCTGCCTTAGATAGAGCTTTTCCGCTGCCATCACCTTTGTAATATTCCATGTAAAACTCATATATCCATGAATAGAAATGCATGTATTCTTGATACTTGTTGTAAGCGCGCAAGCCAGAGTGATTTCCTGGGCTGGTATGCGTGGCGACCATCTGGCTACAGTGGTAATCAGGCGGGGCGCCACACCGGATGGTATCAGAGCCGCCAGGTTGACTATAGGTTACCCTAGCCAGACTTCATTGCCTCTTGAATAGTAGAAAGCCCAGATGGATTTCAGCCATCTTTGCCAAACTGGCACGGCTACTATTGATCATAAGGCAACCCCATAGGTTTTTGGCTCCATCAGACCCCAAGTCTCGTGGCCTTTGCCTCCGGTACGAAATGCATGCACCCGACAACGACCCGTGAGCCCTAAACCCCTAGGTAAACCAGATATCCCTTACCTTGCTTGCTAACCATGGCATTTCTCTTCTTAACTCTAGTTTCCTTTGGGAAACGCTTATAAATTCTATCTTTTCCCCGACAACCGTAGGATCATTGACTAAGCCACTTTGGCTATGGTCATGCGTCGAGTTTGATGTTCCCTAAGGAAGTAGCAGGAGCTCAACACCAGTGCTACCAGGAGCATTGTGTGGTTTCGCTTCTAAATCCTTAGAGGAGCATCGAGTGCACTATACTAGTTATACTAGTGGATCATCGGCCACATGTGAAAGGTCCACAAAATTTGAGCTTTCTTTGCTTTTTGGTTTCTCGCAGTTTTTGTTTCCTTTGTCGGTTCCGTTTCTTCGCTCCGACTGGATCCATCCGCAAGTGCTGTCAAGAAGACCAGCATACAACTTGGATAATACCCAATAATCCAAATTCAGTAAGAGTCAAGCCAAGCCAACTGCCTGGTATTTAGACTAGCAGCACCGGATCTATCCAGAATGAAGAATGGGTCAGAAGCAGAATCTGTGTGCGACAGACAAGGCCAGAATATACCTGAGAGAGTTTGCCTCCGAACAGATCACACCTAAGGAGCAGTTAGATGAGCTACCAAGAATGAACACCAGTAAGGACAAATTATTCCGTCCAAGGATTATTTTAGTCAGTGAGGTGAATCGGGTCTTTTTTTCAATGGACTCCAGAATCAGCTATTACCCACCGAAGACATATTTCAAGAATGTGAATGTGCCAAGAGCAGCAACAAAATTCCGGTACGTTGATGCAAATTGCAAAGCATACTCTGGAATTCACCGGTGCATAAGCAAAAAATTCTGGGCACTATGAACAAAGTTTGCAAGGAATATGGATGAGTTCACGGTTGCCTAGAATCACTGAGCTTCCAAGCATCCAGAATCAAGGAGCACCTAACATGATTGGAAACTCAGCTGAACCGAATGTAATTATCCATTGACCGCCTATTATTGGCAACACTTGGTTTGAATGCAAAGGGTATTCCGAATTAATTAAGAACATGAGGCATGCATCAGTTCTGCAACCTTTACAGCAACGATGATCAGACCCATAGAAGGACAAGAGATGTGCATGACCAACGGAATATCTTCAGTCAAGGTATGTCCTATACTAAGTTTTGGCTCCGCTATGGGTAAAATTCCGGATACTTTAGAAGGAAGCCAAAATCGGCCATAGATCCGACCGCATAGCACAGTGAAAGGCTTCTGGTATAAGGAATCTAGCCTTCCTCCGCAAGCTACCGGGATAAGCTTACGACGCAAGACTTCCAACTTTACCCGGTACGCCACTTGGTGAGAAAATCTTCTGGCATACGACACTCCCATCTTCCACAGCGTGCTACCACAGAAAACTTCCAGCATAAGGCACCCGACCTTCCGCAGTAAGCCACACGAAGGAAAGCTTTTGAGGTACAATACCTAGCCTTCTCCAGCATGCTACTTGGGCAAAAGCTTTGAGCATAAGGAATTCAGCCCTCTTCAACACGCCATCGTGCCTACAACAATCTTGTCAGAAGCACAAACTAGTCTGGGCACACATCTGCCTTAGAACTCAATGGTTATGAAAGGATTTATCCTACACCTACAAATGTTGTGAGCGTGCAGTCCAGTGGATCAGTTCATGCGAGCCACTCGTACACGGGAATGACTGTGTTCAGAGAAGAATTGGCCCCATGTTGAAAGGAAGAATATGAGCACAGCTACCCCTACGAGATATGCAAGAGTAAGTTGTGAGAACAAGCCCGGCAAACCGGGAAAATAGTCAAGGAGTCGTGTTGGCAGGTCATTACAGGTCCATCAAAGGAATCCACAAGAACAAAGAAGCTGTGGATAAATAACCTCCGTGACGGTCAACAAGATACAGCTTCACAGACAGAGTAGTATTACCAATCCTTGTCAGACTCTTGCATATCCGGCCACAACAATGCATCCAACATGTCATACTCACCCTAAATATGGGCCATCAACCAAGACAACAGGCTATGCTCTGAAAGATACACCGGACAATAGCGGTACTATGTTCAGCTAAGTGGTCGTAGCAAGGACTACAGAAGCTATATATGACAGAACCATTTCCACGAGCAACAGAGTATGAAACCAGACATTCAGATAGAATGGCTCAAAGCGCGTCAGCACCAACAGCTCATAGACATCATGACATCATTGCAATAAGAGATTACTGTCTATGATTACTTTGTGATCATGCCAGACATTTCAGTTGGGGATATAGCAGCAATAGCTCGGTCATGTTGGTCCTTGAATGGTGGCTCACCTAAAGACAAAGCCAGAATGCCTAAGATAAAAGGAAATGTCAGAATGAAACCCGCAGCCAGACTGAGCATTCTAACCCGGCAAAAAGAAAGCCAATCCCACTCACTCGAGGTCATACAAGCAAGTGGGCCTGGTACTAGGAAAGGATGTTTTGCCCATGACAGTCAGAGTATGAAGTATCGCAATAAAATCCGAAGCAGTCACTTCCAAGCCATGGAAATCAAGCTGTCTGTTGGTATTATCCGCTACCACACCCAACAACACCACTACCAGGACAAGAGGTACACCTGACAGGAAAGACAAGGATTCAAGGAAAACTGTGTGCAAAGACAACACATGGTCCATCAGAAGAGGAAGTTAAAGGTCAGTGAACCAACGAAGACAAGACCGTTGATGGATCCAAGTCGCACACAGGTAAGTCCCCCTTCACCGGGAGGTAAGCCCGGAAATCTCAAGGATGAGATTTTCTTAAGGGGGGTAGGATTGTAACACCCTGGTTTTCGCTCCTGTTTTTTTTTTCCTTTGCGGGATTTGAATCCCGTCTTTTTCCTCGGTGTTATCGGATTTCTTTAGCTCTTGGGTATATGAAGTTGGTCATTTAACCTTGCCTTCCCTATCCAACCAGAGATTCTCTCCAGTCCAACCTTGCCACCTGAGCTATATTCCCGAGGCTTTGCCATCGAAACCCTACCTTCCGAGTTATCGGAAGGGAAACCCTAGCTCCTGCAGTTACAAAGGAACCCCAATTTCCTTTGATCTGTTGCCTCCCAAACTTTTCCCAGTGATCATCCTTTATCTATATACCCTGGATATGCAAAAATATTGCCAAGTCATTAGCAATATTTTTCATTTATAATTAATTCCTTTATCTGCCAGTTAAAAGAATTAAATCCAGGAAAATATCTATCCATCTCCAAAGTTCATGAAAACTTGTGGAGATATTCTTTGTGATCATATGGAGCTCCCATAAAAATATTGGCCATAATTAAATAAGGGAAATTGCATTTTCCTATTTAATGCCAATATTGCATTTTGGCACTTTCTAAAGGAACTACCATTTTGGTAGCCAGGAAAAATCCCAAATAAATTGTGGAGCTTACCCTATCCATATATTCACAATTTCCATCAAAATCCAAGTTCCATAGTTCAAAGTTTGAGCACAACATCCATTTGCAAATTCTGTCCAAATCTCAAGTTTGCAAAGGAAGTGCTTGAACCCTTGATCCATTTGAGCTGAAATTTTTCATGGTGGTTAACATTGATAAATCACTCACGCAAAACAAAAAACCAGCTCAATCCCTCTATCCATTATTTCCCAACAATTTTCTCAAGTTTCTGTCCATTTGGAACCTCTGTGAAGAAAGTACCATTTTGGTGTACCCAAATGGTATGAAACTTTTACAGTGGGTTCATATGTCCAAATAATCACTCTCCACCAAATTTCATCTCATTTCATTCAGCCATTTGAGCACAGCTTCAAATTCCATTTTCTGGACCAGATTTGGCATTACGAAGGAAGTGTGTGCAAATCTTGTCCAAATGCTTTCAAATTTTACCAGATCCTAGTCCTTCCTACATCATTCTATCTTGACAAGGTTTCAACTTCAAGTCTTCATCCATTTCTCCAGAAAAGTTCACCCAAGTTTGCTGCTAGAATCATCTATTGCAAGTTCCTCCCACCTCAGAGCCACCTAGCTGGTTCCAGACACATCTCCTATCTATTTGAGCAGCGAGGAGAGTGTTGGAAAAGGCTCTAGAGCCATCCAGTGCCCTGGACGCGTGGTGCCGGTGGTGACCGCCGGTTTGGTCGGCAAACAGTGAGCTCTGCCGTTGTTTCTGGACTCTCCTTGCCGTATGCTTCCAACCCAGCTGCCAGCAGCTCGCCAGCTCGCTCCCCTGCTCCTCCGTGAAGCTCCTCGACGCCAGCTAACCTCCCCGGCATTGCATCTGAGCTCGTGGCGCCGTGTGCCGACAGGGACGATGACGAACGGAGTACTGTCGTGCCCGTGTCTCGCCACTGTGCCACGCGTGCGCCGCCATATGCAGCCATGCCCGAGCCTTCTCGAGCGCGCTAGTGCGACCTCGTCCTTATCCCTGTGTCAGGTCAGCACCACTGAGCGTGTGCCACCTCACCGGAGCTCCAGGACGGCGATAAGCACGCCGCCTCGGCCGTCCTCATCCACTCGCCCTCGGCCAGCTATAAATAGCCGTGGCCGAGCTCGCTCCGAGCACCCACACCACTCCTAGCCCCTCTCCGACCTCCTATCCTCCTCCCCGACCAGCCATTGGAGCTCGAGGAGCTCCCCTGCCACCACATCGCCGCCATGGCTGCCCACGGCCTCTGCTCGAATTCGAGCAAGCTGTTGCCCCTCTCCTCTCCTATTTCCACCAGAGATCTCCCCTGACCTAGGCGGAGCCCTGCCAGACTTCCTCCTCGCCTCTCCACCACCGGAGCTCTGAGCCCAATCTCGCCGGAGACGCCCTCTGCCATGGCCGATGCCTCACCTACTCCAGTGCTCCGATGGGTGTGGCCAGATCTCCTGAGCACACCGATAGGCCGAGCGACGCGGGTGGTGGTCGGGATCGCTGGCAATCTCCGTCGGGGTCCTCTGCTTCTCCGGCCAGGCGCGCACTGTGGAAGGAGAAGAACCTATAGGTGGGCCCCGCGCGTCAGTGTCCCTCCTGGCCCACTGACGTGGTTGAGTGGAGACATACTCTGCCGAGTACGCGACCGCTCGGCCGAAGGCGTACTCTCGCAGAGTTCGCTTTCTGCGTCGCCAGCGGTACAGTTGGGCCTGGCCCATATGAACAGTAGCAGCAGCGGTAGTTCCGGCCCGAGTCGGCCTGTGTGCATAGTGCCATTTATTCATTTTCCAAAAAAAGAAACTACAAAGGACCCAGAAGTAAATATTTTTCTTACAGAAAGGTCCTTCCACAGTCAAACCCTCACATCTTTTTTCTCGTAACTCCGATCGAGGTAAAACCAATGCTCACGTCTTCAGTTCGTCGAGCCTGTTCCGATGGAATCATTTTCATAATGTTTACACATTTTGAAATTGACCATTTTGCCCTTGCCCTCTATCAGCCCCCTCCGAGAGGGAATCCTTTCCGGCGAATTCTTCCGCGGCTTCACCGCACTTCTTCCCGGAGTATTCTTCGACCCCAGGGAAGCCGACCATCTGATATATGCCCTAAAGCATTGCTCTGTGTTATTCTTGCATGTTTAGTTAATGATTATGCCTGTGATAGAAATAAGTAGACTTCTGTTAGGTTGCACTTACTGTTTACATTACTTGTCAATGCTCATTGTGTTATCACACTAGTGACTCATATATGACAGTTGGGAGATAGGTTGTTATGTTTTCATCATGCATAGCTGCTGCCGTCTCCAGGTATTGTGATAAACCACCGTACCTGCTAAGTGATGGCTAAAACTAAACCTAGTCGGTTGATCCAGAGTCACCTGTACGGACTTATCCGTGCAACCACATTTGCCGGTATGGGACGGCCTTGACTTGGTCTGTTCGCGTGCTCTTTTATCGGTACCACCCACTAGGGAAGGTTATGCGTGTGACGACCCCGGCTTAATCGTGCACTAACCATACATGCAAATGCACACGATCAAGCCTAAGGACTCACTTGAAGATATCACAACACAACTCTAAAACATAAATAAATTCATACAAGCTTTATATTACAAGCCAGGGCCTATAAGGCTCGAATACATAGCTCGATTGCATACAAGTGTCAGCGGAAGCATCAGATATCTGGGTATAGATATATTACAGAAATAGAGATAAGCCTATAGAAAGGCGGGGCAAAATAAAATCTACGATCGAAAGGCGTAGGCCTCCTGCCTAGGACCCTCTGAATCGTACTCCAAGTCGTCCGTCGGCTCCTCGTAGTAGTACTCGCCGGGAGGGTAGTAGTAGTAGCCATAGTCGTCGACAGGGGCTGCTATCTCAGGGGCTCTGTCATCTGGCGGCGTCAAATGGATATGGGGAGAAAAAGAAAAAAAGCAAACGTGAGTACTCATCCGAAGTACTCAGCAAGCAAGGATCTACACTACATATGCAACATTTTCAAAGGGGGCTGTATAGGTGGACTGGGCTGTAGAAATGCCAGAGTAGAGGGGGAAAGCCTAGTCCTATCGAAGACTAGCATCTTCAATCATCTTCATCGGTCTTGCAGCATTAGAAGAGTGTAGATTAACACAATGTGAAGTAGTAGTAATGTCATCAACCTCGCCCAGAGATTCTTCCTCGACTCCCTGCGAGAAAGCAATCCCAGAGCCATACTATCCAGTTCATCTCAAGTTCTAGTTGTACCGATCGGGATACAACTCCGAGTGTCCGTTACCGTAGGACAGGCTATCGATAGATTAGTTCTTCCCTGCATGGGTGCACCAAGTTACCCACCACGCTCGCTTAACTCTGGCCGGACACACTTTTTTGGGTCATGCCAAGCCTCGGCTAAACGATACGCCGCAACCCGACTGAATACCTAACAGAGAGGTCAGCACGCCGGACTAAACCTATGCCCCCAGGGGTCTTGGGCCATCGCCCCGGGAACTCCTGCACGTTGCGAACGCGGCCGAGAGCAGACCTAGCAACCCCTTAATACAAGCGTAGTTGCGTAACCAGTCCAACTTGGCGTGCGCCGCTCAGTCGCTGACATCCATTAAGCTCCGGCTGAAGTATACGACGCAGAACGCCCATACTATGCCCACGTGATGGTTAGTGCTATCAGGCCAAAGGCCCCTCGGATCAAATATCCAAACCGTTAGTGTGTTGATAGTGCGGAAACGAGCAGAGACTCACGAAAGATGTGACCCCGTCGCCCCGTCTCGAGGACTTGCGGCAAAGGCGAGGAATGCCCGGCCATGCCTCATGTTCAACCCTTGGGCACCATCCAGGTCCACCCGATTCCACATCTCTCGCTATTAAGCTCGCGCGGGTACCCCTCAGGGCCGACGTGTTTTTAGTAACATGGTATGGTGTAAGTCTCAGTATCAATAGTAACTGTGTGTCTAACACCAAGGGGAACCCTGAGGAATCACCCTCGATGGAGTTCCACCTGATGTTATTGTCAAGGTGAACGAAGGAGGAATCACCCTCGAGGTCCACACTTGAAGTGTTGCACGATGACGTCGTTATTGGGGGTGGTGTAGGAGGAATCACCCTCGCTTACCACGACCGATTAACTAACCTACAAGGTTATCATCAGAAGTGCTGACGAGGTATCACCCTCGGCACTCGATAGTAACCCAGTAGTGTCGGCAACTAAGGGGGAAGTGATGTGTGGTGCCGGGGTCTGGTCTTCAATCCCGTTGATCGGGTCTTCTGATAATCCAGCGGGGCAGTCGGGATATAGTGGGGGTCTCTGTCGGGTCTCTACCCAGCCTATACTAAGCAGTTTAGGATAAGCAGAAAGGTAACAAGCAGGTTACAATAAACAGGCTATGCAGCAGATATAGGATAACAGTAATAGCAGCAGTTCTAATGCAAGCATAAGAGAGAAGAGAATAGGTGATATAGGCATGTTCAAAATGGGGGTGCTTGCCTGTTTGCTCTGCGGCAAAGGCAAGGTCTTCAGTGGTGTCGTCGGGGACGTAGTCGTACTCCGGAGCAGCGTCTGCCTCAGGAGCTATGTCAACATCGGGGTCTAATCGAGAGAGAAGAGGGGGAGGAAACAGGTAAACATAATGCAACAAATGCAACACAGTGCATGCTATGCTACGATGCAGTGCAGGGTTGCCTAAAGATGCATCTAAGTCACTTTAGTTATTTTTAGGATTATCACGGGATTTATTTCCAGGTGTGTGTGCACTATTCATCTACCGGATTTGGGTTCGGAGTTACGAGTTCTCCTACACAGGAGGTTCCGACATGGAAACAGGCGACACGATCAAACTCGTCTCGTCGTTCTGAGCAACTTTCATGTTTTAACTTCTTCGATCTGAGCTACGGTTTAAAAGTTATTAAGTTTTAAAGATTAAATGATTTTTTGGATTTATTTTTATTTACAGAAAATGATATATGACGGCAGCATGATGCCATGCTGACATCAGCGTGTCAACAGGTCGGCTGACCAGTCAAACTTGACATGTGGGTCTAGTGGGACCCACATGTCAGCCTCTGTTAAGACTAACAGTGAGTTAATCTTAGTAACAGGGTTAATTAGGGGGTGGGTCCCATCTGTCAGTGAGACATTATCTTAAACTAATTCGTTTTTATTTATAGAATGTCTCAATTAAACTAAACAGCAGCGGGGCCCACATGTCAGTGACACGGGGCCAGCCCAGTCAGCAGTTGACCCGGTCATCAGGTCAACTGGACCCACTGGTCAGTGGCACGGCAGGCCCCAGTGGTCAGTCCAGGTCAGCGGTGGCCGGCGACTCGCCGGAATCACGCCGGCGAGCGCGTTCGTGGCGGCGCGAGTACGGGCACCGGTCGGAAACCGCGCACAGACCACCGTTTTGGTCGTGGTTGGGTGCATTGGAACGGTGAGTCGACGGCACGTCGACTGGCGGTGGTCGGAGTGGCCGAAACGACCGGAAATGAGTGTCACGACCTCGCCGGCGACGAGCTTGTTCGGGAGCTCTACGGGGAGACCATTTCGGCGCGCGAACGAACGGAAGAAAGAGCTAGGCGGGTGCTACGCAGTGCGGCGAATCTAACGGGCACTCACCCGTGACCATAAGGTCACCGGAGACTCGCCGACGACGAGCAAATGCGGTGGCGCATTCGGGCACTTGCCATGATAGGGGCTAGAGGACACGGGGAAGCGCATGTGGGTGCGTGTTGGACTCGCACGAGCCCCATGAGCATGGTGCGCGACTCAGGCGAGCGTGTCGGTGGCCGTAGCGACGGCGACGAGCTCGTCGGCGTCGACGCGCTCGGTTGTGAGTGGTGCGGTTGCTAAGGATGGCGACAGGCAGCGCGGAGGAAAGGGAAGGAAGGCGTGGAACTCACCGAGCGGCTACGAAAAGCCCTTGGTGGCTTAGGAGCAGCAGAACGGCGGGGTCTCGTCGGAGATGCGTCGGCGATCCGAGGAAGAAGGCGGCTCGATCCCGGCGTAGCAGGGCCCTACTGCTTGCGCTCGGGGTCGAGGACGATGTAGTCGAGGTCGGCGGAGGCGACGGACAGGAAGGTGAGGCGATGCGGTGGATGTGGCCGCGTGGACGACGGCGAGCGGCGGCGACCACGCTCGGGCGTCGGTGGATCTGAGGCGAGGGATCGACAGAGGAGGAGGGGAAATGGATGGAGAGGCCAGGGGGGAGGCAATGCTTCGGCCTTATCCCCCTGTGCGTCGGTGGAGTGCTGCGGTGTCGCCGTTTCGCCGGTGCTCGCCGGCGCGGCCACGCGCATGGTGACACGCACAAGAGAGAGACGAGGGAGGTGGGGAAAAGGCCTCGGAGGGCTGGGCCTCCAGGCACTGTGCACTTAGGCCCATGCACAGTGGCCTTTCTATTTTTCATTTAATGTTCCTGCTTTTTTCTTTATTTATTTTCTGTTTTGTATTAGTTAGGACACTTTTGCACTTTTGTAAAATATGAGAGTTGACCCAAATATTACTGTGCAAGGTTAGCTTTCACCAAAAATTGGTTTGGGCAAAATTGGGTTTGATTTGAAATTGATAGGATTTTAAATGTGTTAAATATTGCTGTTTTGGTGTTGTTTCAAGTTGTTTGAGTCATTTAACTAACTCCAATAATATTGATTATGGTTTTATAATTGTTCCTGGATTATTTGCCAATTAATGAACATTTTTCCAACAGTGTTTGATCAACTTCATATTTCACTTATGAATTTGAGTTGATTTTCAGAATTGAATTTGAATTGTTTCATTAATCCAAGTGACTTGGCACTGCAAATGGTCATGACTTGGCATTATCATCAGCTGATCACAGTGGCAATTACATAGGGGTGTTACAAGTTCTCCTCCTCTAAAAGAAATTCTCGTCCCGAGAATTTAGGAGGTGGAAGGAAAGAGGTCGGGATATTCTTCCCGAAGATGATCCTCGCGTTCCCAAGTGGCTTCATCTTCAGTGTGATTTGACCAGTGCACTTTCAGAAACTTGGTCGTCTTCTGGCGGGTTCGACGTTCAGCTTCATCGAGGATGCTGATTGGATGCTCCTTATAAGAAAGATCATCTTGCAATTCGAGCATCTCATGATCCACTGCACGGTGTGGGGATTCCTTGAAGCATTTTCGAAGTTGCGACACATGGAAGACATCGTGAATATGAGAGAATTGCGGTGGCAACTCCAATTTATATGCCACCATTCCATGTCTGGCAATAATGCGAAAAGGACCAATATAGCAAGGAGCTAGTTTGCCCTTGATTCCGAAACGACGGGTGCCTTTCATAGGACTGACACGAAGGTAAGCTTGATCACCTGGTAGATAGGTCAAGCCCCATCGTTTGCGGTCATAGTTGCTCTTCTGGCGGTCCTGAGCTGCCTTAAGATTTTCACGGACAATTCTGACTTGTTCTTTGGCATGTTGAATAATGTCCGGTCCCACGAGAGGTTGTTCCCCAGTTTCTGACCAATTCAGAGGGGTTCGACATTTACGTCCGTAAAGCACTTCGAAGGGGGCCATTTTCAAGCTGGCTTGATAGCTGTTGTTATAAGAGAATTCGGTAAACGGGAGAGATTCCTCCCATTTCTTACCGAATGATGTAACACAAGCGCGAAGCATATCTTCAAGTACTTGATTAACTCGCTCGACTTGGCCTTGGGATTGAGGATGATAGGCTGAACTCCAGGTAATGTGAGTTCCCATTGCTTGTTGGAAACTCTCCCAGAACTTGGGTGTGAAAAGACCGCCACGGTCCGAACTGATCTCCTTCGGAATACCGTGGAGTGAAACAATTCTGGAGATGTAAAGTTCTGCTAACTGACTAGCAGTGACAGTCTCCTTGACACGCAGAAAATGTGCAACTTTGGAAAGTTGTTCGACGACGACAAGAATAGCGTCGTGACCTTTCTGAGACTTGGGAAGACTCTAATGAAATCCATCTGCACTTTATCCCACTTCCATAAAGGAATAGGGAGTGGTTGAAGAATTCCAGCAGGCTTCTGATGTTCTGCTTTCACGCGACGACAAACATCACATTCAGCAACATAGCGAGCAATGTCCTGCTTCATTTTAGACCACCAGTACCTTTGACGAAGATCCCGATACACTTTGGTACTACCCGGATGGATAGACAGCGGTGTATCATGAGCCTCCTTCAGGACTTTGTCAGTCATAAGTTCGAAGCGGGGTACCACAATGCGGTTTCGGAAATATAAAGTTCCATCTTCAGCAATCGAGTAATCCCTGTACTTCTCGAGGTGAAGTTCTTTCTTCATCAGATCGATTTCAGCATCTTTGGCTTGCGCTTCTTTAACAGCTTTCTCAAGATTTGGTTGTACCACAAGGTTATTAAGAGAACCCTGCGGAACGATACAGATGTTCAACTTGCGCAATTCTTCATATAGCTGGGGTTGAGCTTGCTTAACCATGAGGTTATTGCAATAGGACTTGCGGCTCAAGGCATCAACCATCACATTAGCCTTGCCAGGAGTATAATAAATACCATAGTCATAGTCCGTAATTGTTTCCAACCATCGCTGTTGTCGAAGATTAAGATCCGGTTGAGTGAACAAATACTTCAGACTCTGATGATCGGTATAAATCTCACACCGGTTACCAAGAAGGTAATGTCGCCACTGCTTCAAAGCATAGATCACAGCAGCGAGTTCGAGATCATGCACTGGATAATTTTCTTCATGAGGATGCAATTGTCGCGAGGCATATGCAATTACCTTCCGTTCTTGCATTAGGACACAGCCTAATCCCTGACGAGAGGCCTTGCAATATATGACAAAGTCCTTGCGAGAATCAGGAGGAGCAAGCACTGCAGCAGAAGTTAGCTTGTCCTTGAGGGTCTAGAAAGTTTCTTGACATTTTTCTGTCCACTCAAACTTAACACCTTTGTGGAGCAGATTAGTCAGCGGCTTGGCAATCTTGGAGAAGTTCTCGACGAATCGGCGGCAATAACTGGCTAGACCGAGAAAGCTTCGGACTTGCTTGGCATTGTTCGGAGGAGTCCAGTCAAGGATAGCCTGAACACGCTCCGGGTTAACGACAATACCGTCCTTGGAAATCACATGTCCAAGGTAGGTCACTTCAGAAAGCCAGAATTCACATTTGGAGTATTTGGCATACAACTTGTGCTCTCGAAGCCTCTCCAGAACAAGGCGGAGATGTTCGGCATGTTCTTCCTTATTCTTCGAATATACTAGAATATCATCCAGATATACCACGACGAACTTGTCGAGGTAATCCATGAATATATAATTCATTAGGCGGGAGAACGTAGCTGGAGCATTCGTTAGGCTAAATGACATGACGGTGTACTCGTAAGAACCCTAACGAGTGACGAATGCAGTCTTGGGAATATCCTCTTCACGGACACGGATCTGGTGATAACCCAACCTCAAGTCGAGTTTAGAGAACACCGATGATCCAGCAAGTTGATCATATAAGTCATTGATCCGGGGAAGCGGATATTTGTTCTGAATGGTTGCCTGGTTGATAGGACGGTAATCTTGAACCAACCTATTCGTACCATCTTTCTTCTTGACAAAGAGAGACGGTGCTCCCCAGGTAGAGGAACTAGGACGGATGAAGCCCATCTTAAGTGATTTATCGATTTCTTCCTTAAGCTCAAGTAGGTGGTGCGGAGGCATCTTGTAAGGACACTTCACAATAGGAGTGGTGCCAGGCTTCAAGTCAATGACAAACTCGACAGCTCTAGCAGGGGGTATTCCTAGAAGTTCTTCTGGAAAAACATCCTGGAATTTAAGACATAAATCTGAGTGTTTTCGATCCCCTCAAGTGGAGAAGCGTTCAATGCATTTAAGACATAAATCTGAGCCTCGGCGTTCGGAGTGATATGAGCTCGATAATTCACTAACTCATCTGATGGATGAAGAAGGATTGAGGCATAGTGAGCCTTCAACCAATCCATTCCCAGTATAAGATCAATCTTGGAGGATTTGAGAATAATGGGAAATGCCTGGAACTTCAACCCCTCAATTTCAATAGTAACTTCGGGGCTGAATAGGGAAGCTTGGCACTGGCCCGCAAGGGTATTTACCGCTAACGGATGGTGCAACCTTTCATATTTAATGCCATGCATGAATGCAAATTCTTCTGATATGAATGAATGCGATGCTCCTGAATCAAATAAAACAGATGTTGGTACTGAATTAACAAGAAGTGTACCCATCACAGTTTCAGGTTGATCCTGAGCTTCAGCCATGTTGACGTGATAGTTCTGCCCACGACCATAAGAAGGTCTGGCATTGTTGTTACGTTGCTGAGGAATATCACGGCCATTACCATGGCCAGCAGAAGGCAGGGCTAGTTGATTCTGATTCTGGGAACAGTCTCTGGCACGGTGACCTGGCTGGCCACACTTTAAGCAGAGTCCACTGTCAGGACGTGGAGTGGGAGCTCGAGGTGGCGGAGCTCGAAGAGGCTGCCTCGGTGGTGGAGAAGGCAGACAAGGTGCAGCATATGCTGGCCTGTACACTGGAGCTGCTGGACGGTACATGCTCTGTGGAATCCATATGCGGCGCTTCTGGGAAGTCGAGCCCGAAGATGAGCCCGCTTCACGAGTGCGTCTGGTAGCTTCCTTGTGCTTCTTCAGACCAGTCTCGACCATGATGGCCTTGTTCACCAAGGTGGCGAAGTCAGGATAGTCTTGGACAAGCAGGGCTAACTGAATGTCATGGTGCGGCCCTTCACGAAACTTCTCTTGCCTTCGGGCATCAGTGGGGATGCCTTCTTCAGCGTAGCGAGACAAGTCAAGGAACTCTCGCTGGTCGACTTCTATAGTCTTGTTGCCCTGAATGAGGCTACGGAACTCAGCCTTCTTGCGTGCTATAACTGCTTGAGGGATATAGCGGGCGCGAAAAGTAATCTTGAATTCCTCCCATGTGACAACAGTTCCAGGAGGTAGGGTCTGTCGGTGAGTGGCCCACCATTGCGCTGCGGGACCCTTCAGGAAGTATGTCATGAAGGTGACATAGTTGACAGGGGTGACATCAGCGGACTCCATCTCATAGAAGATATCACGCAGCCATTCATCGGCATCTAGCGGATTCACTGTGTTGCGGAAGAACGATGGTTGAGTCGCATAAACTATGGTAGTGTGATTGAAGGTGGCGGCTGGTCGGCATTGGGACGAGGGAATTGTTGCATAATCCCAGTCATAAACTGCCGATTAAGTTCAAACTGTTGCACCATCGCAGCCATAAAGTCAGGCGGTGGCGGCAGTGGTGGATTGTTATCCGCCATCCTGCTAAATTCAACAGGGGTAGTTTAGCAGAAGCCAAAGCGAGTGTTTAGCGACATGCATGATGTAACGCGATGAAATGTAAGTAGTACAACAGATGCTTAGTAGTAGTCATTAAGTCATACAGATCCATACAGAGTCGGTTACAAACGGGTAGCATAACGGTGCAAATTCAAAAGCTAGACATGCTAGGCGACGCGCATGCACGCGGTAAAGAAGTACACAACGAAACATAGCAAAGGCTACATCAACGTCGGAGAAAACCATGGAAACAGGGTAGCTGCAAGTGCGGACAACGGATGTTCGTCGCAGAAGGATCCTGTGCTCCATGTGCACTCTGATGCAGAACCCAGTCTCAAGCTGAAAGAAGAGGTCCACATGCAGGTGTGTGACCTCCCACAGCAGGCCAATCGATCCCTGGTGGCATATCGGTCCTGCGTGGGTAAAGGATATGCTCCGGATGTATCCCTGCATGAACAGCTGGTAGCAACTGCGTCATAGCCTCGTAGAGTCGTACCCGAGTGGCAAACAACTTGACGGCAAGAGCGCGCACAGTGTGATCCAGAGCCTGAGTACACTGAATCAGAACTTGCTGATCATAGCGACGAGGCTCGTACGGGGCACAGATAGTTGTGTAGTATCCAGTAGCATCTCCAGCAGGGGCATCCGGAATATATCGATACTCAGAAGCATCCAAGCTGGCACTGTGCTCTCCTCGAAGACGTGCGACAGCAGAGTAGGCGGCATCATGGACTGCCATCTCAATCGTCACGCCGATACCGTGGAAAAGGAACAGCTCAGTGTCTGAGTCATCCTGCTGATCGTAGATGCGAACATCAGCATAGTACTGCTCCTGGTTGAACTCACGATAAACCTCGTAGACCATGTACTCGGGGCACCAGCGGTATCCCAGCCTGATCAAGAGGGCGATCAGAACAGCTAGAAACCTAGGGACGTCTCGAGCCCAGGTGCGAAGCACAAGCTGCGTCGTAGGGCGCGGGGGAAATAGGCGGTCCATCTGAAACAAAGAAGTTCAGGGTTGTCATATGACGATGAGAAATATATCAGATCTCGGAAAGAAAGGTTAAACAAAACAATGGAGAGGAAAATGATTATCTGACTAATCAGATCAATGACAGGGAAATCGCACAGAATCCAGCTCTCCGGATGGATGGAATTTACGAGATCCTAAGTGTCGGTGTTAGTAATTTTATTAAACCCGAATAGAAGAGAGGTTAGAGTCCCGGAGTAAAGATTGAGGAGTAAAAGATCCTAATACCACCCAGTTGGCAACATGGGCCCGTAAGCCACACAGCCAAGTTAGTAAAACAGTTTTGGACCACTAGACTCAACTTCGGCCAAGGAATTGGAAAGGGGGATTCCTAGAGGCAGTCGGCTCTGATACCAACCTGTGACGACCCCGGCTTAATCGTGCACTAACCATACACGCAAATGCACATGATCAAGCCTAAGGACTCGCTTGAAGATATCACAACACATCTCTAAAACATAAATAAATTCATACAAGCTTTATATTACAAGCCAGGGCCTCGAAGGCTCGAATACATAGCTCGATGGCATACAAGTGTCAGTGGAAGCATCAGATATCTGGGTACAGATATATTACAGAAATAGAGATAAGCCTTTAGAAAGGCGAGGCAAAATAAAATCTACGATCGAAAGGCGTAGGCCTCCTGCCTAGGACCCTCCGAATCATACTCCTGGTCGTCCATCGGCTCCTCGTAGTAGTACTCACCGGGAGGGTAGTAGTAGTAGCCGTAGTCGTCGACGGGGGCTGCTATCTCAGGTGCTCCGTCATCTGGCGGCGTCAAATGGATATGGGGAGAAAAAGAAAATAAAGCAAACGTGAGTACTCATCCGAAGTACTCAGCAAGCAAGGATCTACACTACATATGCAACATTTTCAAAGGGGGCTGTATAGGTGGACTGGGCAACAGAAATGCCAGAGTAGAGGGGGAAAGCCTAGTCCTATCGAAGACTAGCATCTTCAATCATCTTCATCGGTCTTGCAGCATTAGAAGAGTTTAGGTTAACACAATGTAAAGTAGTAGTAATGTCATCAACCTCGCCCAGAGATTCTTCCTCGACTCCTTGCGAGAAAGCAATCCCAGAGCCATACTATCCAGTTCATCTCAAGTTCTAGTTGTACCGATCAGGATACAACTCCGAGTGTCCGTTACCGTAGGACAGGCTATCGATAGATTAGTTCTTCCCTGTAGGGGTGCACCAAGTTACCCACCACGCTCGCTTAACTCCGGCCGGACACACTTTTCTGGGTCATGCCCGGCCTCGGCTAAACGATACGCCGCAACCTGACCGAATACCTAACAGAGAGGTCAGCACACCGGACTAAACCTATGCCCCCAGGGGTCTTGTGCCATCGCCCCGGGAACTCCTGCACGTTGCGAACGCAGCCGAGAGCAGACCTAGCAACCCCTTAATACAAGCGCAGTTGCGTAACCAGTCCAACTCGGCACGCTCCGCTCAGTCGCTGACATCCATTAAGCTCCGGCTGAAGTATACAACGCAGAACGCCCATAATATGCCCACGTGATGGTTAGTGCTATCAGGCCAGAGGCCCCTCGGATCAAATATTCAAACCGTTAGTGTGTTGATAGTGCGGAAACGAGCGGAGACTCACGAAAGATGTGACCCCGTCGCCCCGTCTCGATGACTTGCGGCAAGGGCGAGGAATGTCCGGCCACACCTCGTGTTCAACCCTCGGGCACCATCCAGGTCCACCCGATTCCACATCTCTCGCTATTAAGCTCGCGCGGGTACCCCTCAGGGCCGACCCGTCTTTAGTAACATGGTATGGTGTAAGTCTCGGTATCAATAGTAACTGTGTGTCTAACACCAAGGGGAACCCTGAGGAATCACCCTGGATGGAGTTCCACCTGATGTTATTGTCAAGGTGAACGAAGGAGGAATCACCCTCGAGGTCCACACTTGAAGTGTAGCACGACGACGTCGTTATCGGGGGTGGTGTAGGAGGAATCACCCTCGCTTACCACGACCGATTAACTAACCTACAAGGTTATCATCAGAAGTGCTGACGAGGTATCACCCTCGGCACTCGATGGTAACCCAGTAGTGTCGGCAACTAAGGGGGAAGTGATGTGCGGTGCCGGGGTCTGGTCTTCAATCCCGTTGATCGGGTCTTCTGATAATCCAGCGGGGCAGTCGGGATATAGTGGGGGTCTCTGTCGGGTCTCTACCCAGCCTATACTAAGCAGTTTAGGATAAGCAGAAAGGTAACAAGCAGGTTACAATAAACAGGCTATGCAGCAGATATAGGATAACAGTAACAACAGCAGTTCTAATGCAAGCATAAGAGAGAAGAGAATAGGTGATATAGGCATGTTCAAAATGGGGGTGCTTGCCTGTTTGCTCTGCGGCAAAGGCAAGGTCTTCAGTGGTGTCGTCGGGGACGTAGTCGTACTCCGGAGCGGCGTCCGCCTCAGGAGCTATGTCAACATCGGGGTCTAATCGAGAGAGAAGAGGGGGAGGAAACAGGTAAACATAATGCAACAAATGCAACACAGTGCATGCTATGCTACGATGCAGTGCAGGGTTGCCTAAAGATGCATCTAAGTCACTTTAGTTATTTTTAGGATTATCACGGGATTTATTTCCAGGTGTGTGTGCACTATTCATCTACCGGAATCGGGTTCGGAGTTACGAGTTCTCCTACACAGGAGGTTCCGACATGGAAACAGGCGACACGATCAGACTCGTCTCGTCGTTCTGAGCAACTTTCATGTTTTAACTTCTTCGATCTGAGCTACGGTTTAAAAGTTATTAAGTTTTAAAGATTAAATGATTTTCTGGATTTATTTTTATTTACAGAAAATGATATATGATGGCAGCATGATGCCATGCTGACATCAGCGTGTCAACAGGTCGGCTGACCAGTCAAACTTGACATGTGGGTCTAGTGGGACCCACATGTCAGCCTCTGCTAAGACTAACAGTGAGTTAATCTTAGTAACAGGGTTAATTAGGGGGTGGGCCCCATCTGTCAGTGAGACATTATCTTAAACTAATTAGTTTTTATTTATAAAATGTTTCAATTAAACTAAACAGCAGCGGGGCCCACATGTCAGTGACACAGGGCCAGCCCAGTCAACAGTTGACCCGGTCATCAGGTCAACTGGACCCACTGGTCAGTGGCACGGCGGGCCCCAGTAGTCAGTCCAACTCAGCGGTGGCCGGCGACTCGCCGGAATCACGCCGGCGAGCGCATTCGCGGCGGCGCGAGTACGGGCATCGGTCGGAAACCGCAAACAGACCACCGTTTTGGTCGCGGTTGGGTGCATTGGAACGGTGAGTCGACTGGCGGTGGTCGGAGTGGCCGAAACGATCCGAAACGAGCGGCATGACCTCGCCGGCCATGAGCTTGTTCGGGAGCTCTACGGGGAGACCATTTCGGCGCGCGAACGAACGGAAGAAAGAGCTAGGCGGGTGCTACGCAGTGCGTCGAATCTAACGGGCACTCGCCCGTGACCATAAGGTCACCGGAGACTCGCCGACGACGAGCAAATGCGGTGGCGCATTCAGGCACTCGCCGTGATAGGGGCTAGAGGACACGGGGAAGCGCGTGCGGGTGCGCGTTGGACTCGCATGAGCCCCATGAGCATGGTGCACGACTCAGGCGAGCGTGTCGGTGGCCGTAGCAACGGCGACGAGCTCGTCGGCGGCGACGCGCTCGGTTGTGTGTGGTGCGGTGGTTAAGGACGGCGACAGGCAGCACGGAGGAAAGGGAAGGAAGGCGTGGAACTCACCGAGCGGCTACGAAAAGCCCTTGGTGGCTTAGGAGCAGCAGAACGACGGGGGCTCGTCGGAGATGCATCGGCGATCCGAGGAAGAAGACGGCTCGATCCCGGTGTAGCAGGGCTCTACTGCTTGCGCTCGGGGTCGAGGTCGGCGGAGGCGACGAACAGGAAGGTGAGGCGATGCGGTGGCTGTGGCCGCGTGGACGACGGCGAGCGGCGGCGACCACGCTCGGGCGTCGGTGGATCTGAGGCGAGGGAGCGACAGAGGAGGAGGGGAAATGGATGGAGAGGCCAGGGGGGAGGCACTGCTATGGCCTCATCCCCCTGCGCCTCGGTGGAGTGCCGCGGTGTCGCCGTTTCGCCGGCGCGGCCACGCGCGTGCTGACATGCACAGGAGAGAGACGAGGGAGGTGGGGAAAAGGCCTCGGTGGGCTGGGCCTCCAGGCACTGTGCACTTAGGCCCGTGCACAGTGGCCTTTCTATTTTTCATTTAATGTTCCTGCTTTTTTCTTTATTTATTTTCTGTTTTGTATTAGTTAGGACACTTTTGCACTTTTGTAAAATATGAGAGTTGACCCAAATATTACTGTGCAAGGTTAGCTTTCACCAAAAATTGGTTTGGGCAAAATTGGGTTTCATTTGAAATTGATATGATTTTAAATGTGTTAATTATTGCTGTTTTGGTGCTGTTTCAAGTTGTTTGAGTCATTTAACTAACTCCAATAATATTGATTATGGTTTTATAATTGTTCCTGGATTATTTGCCAATTAATGAACATTTTTCCAACAGTGTTTGATCAACTTCATATTTCACTTATGAATTTGAGTTGATTTTCAGAATTGAATTTGAATTGTTTCATTAATCCAAGTGACTTGGCACTGCAAATGGTCATGACTTGGCATTATCATTTGCTGATCATAGTGGCAATTACATAGGGGTGTTACAATGCGCGCGTGCTGCCCTAGCCCGGTAGGCGGCGATAACCTTGTGAGCCCAGTTGAGATATTTGTCGGCGTCCCCGTTTGGGACAGTTTAGTTAGCCACGACGGTGGCAGGTGTCATGAGGTGACACAGGGGCCACCCAGGACATGACCCTAGGAGGGTATGATTGTCGGTGGTACGGTAGAGGAGTCACGGGTTAGGCAGGTTTCGTTGGAGCAACCCTGGTCCACCTGAATGGGATCATGAGGTCAGGTGCTCCATGGTGTGGGTAAAGTGCACAACCTCTGCAGAGTGTAAAAATCTATTCGAATAGCCACGTCCACGGTATTGGACAGTCCGTCCAGACCTCACTAGGTGGTCAACCGTAATAGTAATTTAATAATGATGGAAGAACTCGTCTTATGGTCAGAAGTACTTGGTGACCCGTGAATATTCTGAGGGTTGTAAGGCAACCTGGAAGAGAGTAAGTTTATCAGATTTACAGTGGAGATGCATAGCCATCGGATGATGTCAGGGATATGATATGTTAGCCATGGGATAGCTATAAAAGATACGGTCGGATGACCGAAAGAGTTGGATTGGATCATGATAATGTTCGGAGTATGGATTATTACTTGCTATGCTTTACTATATTTTACTTTAGTAGTTAGATTGCTGGATAAACCTGTTATGCCATGATAATTAATATTGCTCTAATAACAAATGCATGCTTGAATGCCATGGATTGCATTGCTTGCTGTATATGTTAGTTTGGTTTGCTTGCGAGTACATTCAAAAGTACTCAGCGGCCTTTAACATGGCCAGGTTCACATAAGGATCTGTCGTCCGTCGACGAGGAGCCGGAGCGTTCGTGGGCGAGGAGCGTAACCCAGTCAGATCCCTATGGATTGGAGCCGCACCAAGACCATGCTGCCTTAGATAGAGCTTTTTCGCTGCCATCACCTTTGTAATATTCCATGTAAGACCCATATATCCATTAATAAGAATGCTTGTGTTCTTGATACTTGTTGTAAGCGCGCATGCTAGAGTGATTTCCTGGGCTGGTATGCATGGCGACCGTCTGGCTACAGTGGTAATCAGGCAGGGCGCCACACAGGCGCGGGGTCCCGAGGAATCACCCAAAGGTTTTCATTCCCGTGCAACGAGACCAAGACCACCAGGACGGCAGGACGGATTTCATAACCGAGCCCACCGCGACATCACGACCAGAGGCTTTGCAGGCGAAGACCACCATTCATCAGGATAAGATGTACTACTTGTCCCCTTTCAAATTGGCCATTGTGGAATCCCTTCCCGCCTTCGTTTTCGGGGAAGAGGACCAAGGCCACTATAAATAGGTTAGCCACCACCATAGAAGGGGCATCGGACCCTGAACAACTCACCCTCACCAGAGCAAGCCTCGCGAGCTTGTTCATCCTTTGTAATAGTTCATCCTCAGCCCCTCGTGAGGCTAATCCACCCCAAAGCAGGAGTAGGGTATTACACCGCAAGGTGGCCCAAACCTGGGTAAACTGCCGTGTCCTTCTTCTTCCCTGTTCTTCGAGCTAGGCTGCAGGGCGACGCGTTCGGTTGGTTGGATAGGTTGAGTTCTTCGCACACGCCCCAGAGTTCAAACCTTCCTTGGGTCTGCGGAGCCCTGAATCCGACATTTGGCGTGCCAGGTAGGGGCGTGTCGAAGTCTCTCTCCCACCGTTGGCTCCGCCACCGTTCAACTGCCCCTATGGCTGACGCTCGCCGTGTTCGCGCCGAGCGCCGGGCCGCTTGTGTCGCCCAGACGGCACCCGCGGGCAACGGCGTCCCTCACCGCTCCACCTCCCCAGCGGCTAACGCCGCCACCGACCCTGCTGCCCGCGAGCAACAGGACTCGTTGCTGCCACCGTCCGTGCAGCGTGACGGCCGCACCGCCACTCCGTCACCACTCCAGCCACAGCGTCATCTTCTCACGGTCGTCGTGGGCCAGCGAATGCGCAATCCGCGCTGCTCATGGCGCGCAAGCTTCTGCGTTATCGTCCGGCCAACGACCTCTACGACGACTGGCTCTCCTGCATCGCTGAGCTCGTCAACACCGCTGGCGAGGCCCCTACACCGTCTTGTTCGCTTCGCCCTCCGCCGTCCCACGTGGGTGATGTGGCCCACGGCACACCTCCTCCCCCTCCGCTGCACGGCGAGGGCCCCGAGCCGAGGCGTGAGGCTTCCCAGCGCGACCCGCCGCGCAGGGCGTTAGCGCGCAATGAAGAAAGCTGCCAGGTGGTGCAGCGGCCCCAAGGAGAAGTGTGTGCGCTCCCAGCACCGCCATATCAAGACCGCGTACCGCCAGAGGCGGCCACGCGCGGGCATCAAGATCATGCTCCTCCCCGGCGGGTGGCCCCGGTGAATGCGGCAGGGTGACGTGCTTTCACCCCGGAGCTGCGCCGCGTCGTCTGGCCCGGCAAGTTCAAGCCGGATCTGCCTCCGTGCTACGGCGGCACCCCCGACCCCGCTGAGTTCCTCCAGCTCTACGAGCTGAGCATGGAGGCGGAGAACAACAACGAGAAGGTCATGGCAAACTGGTTCCCCACGGCCCTCAAGGACGGCGCGCGCTCCTGGCTCCTGAACCTCCAGGTGGGATCGATCTCCTCCTGGGACGAGCTCCGCGAGCGCTTCATCGCCAACTTCCAGGGTACTCACGACCGTGCTCCTGGGGCAGGCGAGCTGCGACGCATCAAGCAGCAGCCAAGCGAAACCTTGCACAAGTACATACAACACTTCACCAACGTTCGCCTCAAGATCCCAAAAGTGTCGGACGAGGCCATCATCACGGCATTCTCTGAGGGCGTCCAGGATGTCAAGATGAAGGAAGAGCTCGCCATGCATGAAGATTTGTGCTTGGCTCTCTAGATGTTTAACATGGCCACCAAGTGCGCGAGGGCGGAGGAAGGTCGCCTCTCACTCCTGGAGCTTCCGGAGATCGATCCTGAAGACAAGAAGGCCAAGGCTAAGGACGTGAAGCGCAAGGGTCCTGCTGTGCTCACGGATGAACCTGAGATGAAGCGCGGCTGCGACCACCCCGAGTCATCCAAAGGCAGCCGCCCGTTCTGTGTCTTCATAACGTCCACAGCCACAACACCAACGACTGCCAAGAGCTCAGGGCGATCCGCGACGGGCGCTTCGGCCACCGTCCTGAGCGCAGCGACCGTGGCTATGGCCGCGGAGGAGGCCGCGGGGGTGGCCACTCGGACAACCGCGACCCCCGCCAGGACTGGCGCGATCAGCCTCGTGAGGACCGCTGGCAGGGCCAGCCTCGCGACGGCTCTTGGAGGGACCAGCCTCGTGGGGATCGTCATCAGGGCAACGCTGGCCTCCCTCCGCTACCACCGCCGCCAAGGAGGAACGATGACCAGCGCTAAGACAATCGGGCTGGGGGCTTCCAAGAGCCTCGAGCCATTGCCTGCATCCTGGGTGGCGCTCAGGCTCCTGCCTCTCATCGCATCTTCAAGAGTTCGCTCGTGAGGTGAACGCGGCCCTCCCCAAGCTCGAGGCGTCACGCCCCCTCAGGTGGTCCAAGTACGCCATCACCTTCGACTCTACAGACCAGCTCAAGTGCTCAGCCGCCGCTGGCGCGCTCCCAATGCTCTGCTCACCAACCATCAGCAACGTCCTCGTCACCAATACACTCATCTATGGCGGCGCGGGGCTCAACATTCTCTCCGTCGAGACATTCGAGACGCTCCAGGTGCCGTACGACCAGCTCCTCCCCGCCAAGCCTTTCTCAGGAGTGACCGATGGCTCCACCACCCCCATAGGGCAAATTCGCCTCCCTGTCACCTTTGGCCAGCGAGACAACTACCACACCAAGCTCATCAACTTTGATGTAGCCCACATTCGCCTCCCGTAGAATGCCATCTTCGGGTATCCAGCCCTCGCCAAGTTCATGGCGGTGACTCACCACAGCTATAACGTCCGCAAGATGCTAGGAAGCGGCGGTATCATCACGGTCGCCTGCGACGAGAAGGCAGCGATGTGCTCCCTTGAGCGCACCTACCAGGCTGCAGCAGTCGAGAATTCTGACGACGAGGGTGCAGTTCGGCCTCCTGAGGCCATCCCAAAGAAGTAGAAGCAGCTCCTCCCCAAGGGCCGCCAGGAGGCTGGCGCGTCCGACGATCGTGCCTCAGGCCCCGCGCCCGCTGCTGGGGCGCCTTTCCCCCTCACATAGGAAGGCGCGCCCGGCGCCCCTCTTAGGACGGGCTCGGGGGCTCTTCTCTGGAGGGCCTCTGACCTGACCAGCGTCACGAGGGAGGCGTTCGGGCACCACGTGGAGGCGTGCTTTAACGCGCACTTCCGTGAGCAGGGCGCAGGGCACGAGGCGCCAGGCGCTCAGGAGTTCATCACCAAGGCAATCGAGGAGCTCTAGGAGGCGCGAGCCATGAGTGGTGAGCGTCGCCCCACGTCCTCCAGTGCAGTTGCCACCCCTGACATGGGTGGCGAGCTGTGCGTCTGCGTCAACATCCCAGGTCTCAACAGGGCCGCTTCTCTGGAGCTCTACTGGCCGTCCCGCGTTGGACGGAGTGGGGGCTGCCCCCGCAGCTACATCCGCATGCCGTTCGGCATGCTGAGCACGGCTGCCTCGCACCAGCGCTACATGCAGGGCATCCTGGCGGCTCGCGAGGCCCGGCATCAGGCGATCCTGACAGAGGAGGTGCCGAACCCCAGTGAGCTCCCCGGGCCTCCAGAGACTCCCGAGCCTCAGGAGTCAGCCGGCTCATGAGGAACAGCCTCTGCAGCGCGTGTCTTCAGCTACCCCAATGCTTCTACAACGACGGTGCCAGGTGACTTTTTGGTTTTTTCAATTGAGGGCGCCCCTGGGGCTGCATTATCCTCAAGCTGCCAGGGCCTACACGTGCAGCATGTATCGTTTTGCACATGTATCAGAACTGGCTTCGCCCTTTCATGAATTGCTTAATATTATCACCTGCATGTCCGGTGCTTCGCCACCATGAATGTTGTGCGCCCTCACGAGCCCGCCCGCGACCGCCTCATGATTAAGGACTGGCACGGCGTCTGTGCTCGGGTCCGTCCCTGCAGCGTTGATAAACCCAAGTGGATGTGCTCTGTCTCGCGGGCTAGCTCCCATGCACGTCACCTCCCATGGTCCTTGGTGCCTTGTCCTAGCAAGAGCTAATAGAGAGTGGATGAGTTAGGGCGCGCGGCCCGGTGCCTCGCCGCCACGGGAGCCGCGCGCCGGTTGTCTTTCTTTAGGGTTGTTGCATGAGAAGACTGGGCACGGCGTCTGTGATCGGGTCCGTCCATGCAGCGTCGATAAACCCAACGGATGAGCTCTATCTGGCGGGCCGGTCCTGTTCACGTCACCTCCTGGGGTCGTTGGTGCTCGGCCTTCTCATGTGATGTCCTCCGGAGATTCATTTGGCGCAGGTCACCCCAACATCTCTCGCGATTTTTGCAGGCCCCCGTAACAAAATTCAGGCGCAACCCGCCTTGAGGTAGGGCCCCGTGAGTCCCGCGCTAGCTCACGGGTGCCCATATACACCTCCTCCAGTCCGGCCGTGCAAGCCACGTGTCCATACGGGGCTGTACACGCCCCGGAGTCTCCCCTCAGAGGGAACTCCCACCCACGCACTAGTGGAAGCCCCATGCTCCGCGCTGGCGGACGACACGGTCGAGGCGCGGCTATGCCCACGCACCAGTGGGAGCCCCATGCTCTGCGCTGGCGGACGACACGGTCGAGGCGCGGCTATGCCCACGCTGAAGTGGAAGCACCATGCTCCGCGCTGGTGAATAAACAACTGAGGGCACCCTAGCGGCTGCAATAACCTCAGGAGAGCCAATAGGCTCGCTGTCCGGCCTCACCGCACCGCTTTCCCTACAGGAGGGTCGCGCGAGGGGGCTGGGCAGGGGGGCTACGCTCAGGCCCCTCCTGGCGTATGCCACCTCACCAGGTCTCTTGCACCTGGTCTTCCCGCGTCCCTCCCAAGCAAAGGCTGGCGAGCAAAGGTATGAAGGACTCCGGATTACCTTGTACCGCTGCTTGTTTTTCCGTCATGAGGGTCGTTCGCACGTCAAGGGGGACCCCTGAGCATCGCGACTCAGGGCCCTCACTAGTCGCGTAGCCCCTCGCCCCTTGGTCTCGTCCTGGTGATCCGAACGAGGTACGCATGGGGCTGGGCCCTGCCGACTCAGAACGCTGGCAAACACAAAGGAAACAGAGCACGAAAGAGAAATCGCGGAGTCCTAGAAAATTATTACAAAGTATAATGTCTCATAAGTTCAAACAGAAGTTCTCATGCCTCCACGAGGTACGATGCATGTTGCGGGGTCAAACTAGGAGGAAGCGCCACCGTCGCCTTGGTTGTCGTTGCCGCCCACCTTGGGGAGCCCGCCGTTGATGATGCTGCCACCCTCTTCGCCACCGGCTTCTGCCGCTACAGCTGCAGGGTCGGGGATGCGGAGGAACTTCCTCGGTACGGCCTCCACTTGCTTCTTCATGGCTTCGGCATCAATGGTGCGGGACTCAGGAGCTACCGGTTCGATCAGCGCCCAGAGGTCGAAGCTTGGGTCCCAGAGGTGGAGGTGGCTGAAGAAGCGCGTTGCGGCCGAGGTAAAGAGCGCGCGGCACTCTCCCTCCATCGCGGAATCCATCCCAGCGGCAACGCCCTCAAGCGCCTCCACAAGCTTAGGGAGAAGCCCAGCAGGCCCATCCTATGGAGTCGCCAGCGGCTCCTCGTACCCTCCCCCGTAGAGGGAGCACAGCGCCTCGCGAGACCTGAGCTCTAGGGAGACGAAGGCTTCGCGTCCCACGGCCGCCGTCTCCTCGGCAGTGGCGAGGGCCTTCTCCCTGGTCTCCAGCCTGGCTGTCGTCTCAGAGACGAGCTGGGCGTGTGATGCCCAGGCCTTTTCCACCTCGTCTTTCAGCTTGCCTAGGCGGTCCCGTTTCGCGGCTTGGTCCTTGGCCGCCTAGGCCAGCTTGGCGTCGCGATTGGCGAGCATCGCCTCTCGGGCTTTGAGCCCCTCCTCCTGCTCTTGAAGCGTATGGGTGTGGGCAGCCTGCTCCTCGCGAAGGGCCTTCGGCGAAGTCTCCGCCTTGTCGCAGAGCTCATTGGCGGACGTCGCGTCGGCCCGCGCTGCGTGGAGGGCCTTGGCGGCTTCGTTGGCCTCCCTCCTGCTCTCCGCGGCAACGGCCTCGGCCCGGCTCCAGGCCGTCTTGGCGGACGCATCGGCTTGGAGCCATTACGGTGTCCTGGACTAGGGGGTACTCACCATGTCATCTCCCGACCAGTGGGTTGGGCCGAGGACCCCCGTGGCGGTTCACTAATGGGCCAGTTCGGATAGCCGATGACATATACAAGGGAGATTCCACAAGACTTGGTGATCAAGACAAGGACTCCTCTCCACCAACGTAGCCGACTAGGACTCTTGTCATCCTGGGCCTCCGGTACATTATATAAGCCGAGGCCAGGATCGTTGATACATAGATTATGACATTACTCATCATACCCCTTGGGTTTAGACCACAACATATGATCTCGAGGTAGATCAACTCTGTACCTTGATACTTCATCAATATAAACAAGAGCAGGACATAGGGTTTTACCTCCATAGAGAGGGCCCGAACCTGGGTAAAACACCGTGTTCATCGTCTCTGTTACCATCGATCCTAGATCCATAGCTCGGGACCCCCTACCCCGAGGTCTGCCGGTTTTGACACCGACAATGGTGCTTTCATTGAGAGTTCCGCTGTGTGATCGGCAAAGGATCAATGGCTCGCCCGCAGATCAACTGCGACGTCGGCATCTTCGTCGCCGGCTCGACTGGTCAACATGGCTCGACCGAGGACTGCGCTCCATCTCCGATCGTCATGTTCGGACGAGGGCTTTCATCAACATCAACTCCGATCCCTATCAAGATCGTGGAGGAATCATCCATATAGCCCCGGGGGCTCAACTTCAACATTGTCCTCGGGCGACCGTGCTATTTTTCTATACAGCGGATTCGTATTCGCTGTCGCCGCTTCCTCGAGTGTTGTTTTAACGATTGCTTCTTTGGAATTGTGCGTAATTAAGTCTACAACAATCATGCAAAATTTCAACGAGTTCCGATGGAGGAATCTCTGGCGATCTCCGATATACCGGAGCCCTGTCGAATCTGGACGGGAATCTGGATGAGTTTGGAGCGTGGTGTCCAGCATCTAGCTCGGACGTCCTTTGGAAGATCCAACCGTTTATTAGCTGCGGAATTCCTATATATACCACCCCTCAAAATTTTAGCTCGATCCGACGGTTCAAACTCCGGGAACTTCCCAATGAGTGGACCAATTTTTAGATATGTTTTCTGCGCGAATATGGATCCGACCCGAATTCATGTTTCTTTATGAACGTGATATTGGACAACCTTTTTAAAGGAATTTTCTTCTAGGGTATTGTGCGTTGTTTTTAAACACGTGCCCATAAAAATTTAAGCCTCCTCTGAGGTAATCTTCACCATCACGCTGGTGTCAAAACAGTCCGGTAATATTACTCCACGGCTACCGACCTGCGCTAGACGCGTCGTCGCTTTTTGAGCCGAGCTCAACTTCTTCGGATTATCATCTCGGCGAGCCGAAAAAGAGTTCGGAATCGCCAAGGATAAATCATCACCAACATCGCCGCCCCTCGGATTACACGGAGTGGGCACACCGGCACCGCCGCATGGCCACTTCATCAAGCCGGCATTGACCGCGTCACAAGTTACGACCTGCGTCGGCATGGCCGCACTGTTGCTTCTTCAAGCCGATGTCCATCACGCCAAACTGCTTCAACACCTCGGCTGACATGGCAACTGCAACGTCTCCTTACCGACCTGCTCCGTCACCTCGGCTAGACCGGGGGCTTCGCCATCTCTTCATCAACCTACTCCGGAGACTTCGGCGTCACCAGCCGACCAGGTTCGTTAAGTTAGCTGGACCGGGGGCTTTGCCTCGGCGAGACAATCTTTGTCAGCATCGCCATGCCGTCGCTTCATCACCCATCAGGTAATGGGTGTGCGGATCGAGTCCCAATTTTGGGAGTAACCTTTCTTTGGACTGCTACAACAAATAAACCAGGTGCTATTAATCCTAGCAATTTTTGCTTGTTTGGGTTTATTTTTTCCAAGGAATTATTACTCTAGTTTGTTCCGTCATCTGTACACAGGTCTATCAAATGGTGGCCGCATTAACGATGGTCGCGTGGTGGTTCGGTCAGTTTCCGTACATAGTTCGGCGAACGCCGCATCCGGAACTTAGACCGACCTGTGAATTCGGGCTTTGCCACGCCTTTACCGCATCACGCCGACGCCCTGCATCGACATTGACTTCGGCGCCAGGCCACATCTCTTTAAATAAATTATCTTTGCGAAAAGCAATTATGCAAGGATTTTATATATATTTATATTATTATTTTTGGACCGCACTATTTTATGTGTGCAGGTGATTGACTTCGACTGCGTCACGCGGTCACTTTGGCAAGCCAATGTCGTCGTCCCAATTAGCATAAATCGGCTCGCAAGATTATCTTGTTGATTGAATTGCCATACCGACATGTTCGGTTGCCTCGGAGACTTCGGCATCATCAAGAGGGTCCTACCTCGTCGGGTGTTTGGCGCATGGGCCATATTTCTTTTATTACTCACTTTGCATGAATTATTAATCATGCAACCTTTTTTTTATTACTGTTATCTCCGGCTTGCACTATCTTCCGTGCACAGATAAATGATCTGGATTGGGCAGCGCTATCACCTCGGCTGAACCGGGGGCTTCGTCATCACTTCATTAACCCACACCGGGAACTTCGGCGTCATACTGTCGGCCTACTTCGTCACCTCGGACGGACGGGGGGTTCCACCTCGCCACATTGGCCGTGCTGTGTCGCCACTTCGGAGTGCCGAGCTCTTCGCTCCTCCATCTCGGGACCGGCTTAGGGGCTGGGACCTCGTCCCGCCGTAAACTCGGACCGCGTCATCGATGCCGAGCACATTAACCAGCTAAGTCGCTTTCATGCCCAAAGTTTTAAATTTTTAATTTGTGTTCGGTTCGACCGTGCTCACGTGAGTTGTTTGTTAAAAGAAACTCCCTTTACCCATGTTAGCTGGGGGCTCTTAAATTTACATGAGCTATTTTATAATAAGTGTGTTTTCTTCTTGTTCGTTGCAAAGTCTTTTTCTATCACTCCTTCCTCGACTCGAGTGTGTGGTCAATAGCCGGATAGCCTGGGTCCGATCTTGACCCACTTGCAATCTTGAGATCGGATGTGTCATGTTAAAGCACGACAGAAGCACAAATTTTTTTAGACCAATTTTCGGATTGGCACCAATTGACTTGATTTAGTTCGGACGTGGAGTTTCCGCATAAGTCTTTTGGTTTTTAAGCCTATGGCACTTTTAAACTATTTGTGTGTTTCCAGCATAAGTCTCGCAGTGCAACGCCGGACACCTTTAGAGATTCGGCAAAACATTCTCGGGTATTGCTTTATATGCATCGGTTTCGAATTGTGTCTTTGGTCAATAGTTGGGTTGCCCGGCTCCTGTGCTTGCCTCCTACGTTCCGCTTTGTTCGGCTAGGTGTGCAAAGGAGAACCATTGCGATTGTGCTTCCAGCTAGCATGGTTAAGCGCCTCAGTGGAGAAAGCCGAAAACTGACTCTCACAATAAGTGTAAACTGGTCAGCGATCCGATGACTGTGTTAAATTATAAGATCGATAGAGGTCACCCCATGTTAAATGACGGTCCGTTCATAACATTGGCCGAAGTGTTTACGGCTTGACCTCGATTGTCGCCGAACACTAACTGGGGGCTAGTAACTGGCCTCCCAACTTTAAGCTCCTATGACTAAGTGAAATTTATAAAGCCCGCGTATCTGATTGCCTCGTTTCCGCTAACACAACCGCCTTCGGGCACCGAGACGTCGGCTAAGGGTTGTTTTGTTATTGCGAAAACACCCTGCGTAGCATGTACAAGGGGGTGGAAGCCGACGATGGGCCACTTTCAAATGATAAACGATCGCAACGGAGTCAAAATAAACATATCATCGATGTTTGTATTTAATATACGAGGGCCTCCTTCCGCAATCATCGTTATAAAGCCATAAATATGCATCAATTTGACTTAAGATTTTGGCCAAGCTGGGTTGCCTGGCTCCTGTGCTTACCCCTACGTTCCCGATTGTTCGGCTAGGTGGTAAAGGGAGCACCTCTATGATTGTTACTACCAGGTCATCCGAGTAAGTACCTCAGACTGGGTGAAGCCGAAAGCTAGCAATCTTAAAGGATCACATTGGTCGGCAACGACGGAAGTGAAATTTTTGGTTCATTAATACCATAGAGTTCGGGAACTTTTCCCGAACTAAATCCTCAATATTTTCCTCCCACATTGATCGGAGGTGAGGTTTCATGATCATGATAAACATGACGACCCAAAGAAAGGAACCGATAGCGGGACTATTTTCTTTGGAAGATGTTTCTTACGTTAAAACGTAATATAACATATCTCTCCGTGTACCTTTGTTTATAAAACCGTATGATCGGATTGCCTTGTTTTCCATAAATCTTTGCCCTTATAACGGCTTTATAAAGTAGGAAAACACTCCTCGGCTACTAGCCGAAGAGGTTGAAGCCGATGGTCGGTCAACAAAGTTTTGTACAATGCGGATCCGAGCACTAATGATGTAAAGTACTTGGGTACATAGAGTCATTACACATAATTTGTGATTTTACTATGGATATCGATCCTTAATTCGGCCACCCGTGCCCGCATTAAGACTCGGGGGCTACTGGGCTTCGGGCTTATTATTTACAAATATTAAAGGGGCACATCGATCCCCTGATCTGGTGTTGCCACCCGACCAGTGTCTTGGGGGCTACTGCATTGCTTGTTCAATGCAGAAAATTCAAAGTGCTTAGTGTTCGGCTTGACCGAACTATAGGCAAACGCGTCTTCGGACAACAACAGGTACCATCTGGACCTATCTGGCATCAAGCTAATATATTACGGCAACTTCTCAAGACCCTCTCTCAAGGGCCCGTTCACCGATCACTATTATCTCTAATATATTACACTATGTTTCTATTCCTACGTATGTTGCCGAGCTAGGAGTTGATCCTCAGGCCGATTTCGCGCATCGACCTGAGTCTCAGGGGCTACTTGGATCAGCGGTTTCATGTTTTCCTTCAGGTGCATCTCGGGTTTTAGACCGACACACACCTTGAGGGCTACTGGCTATATATCTCGGCGGAAAATAAATTGCACCAATAAAAAATATTCACAAAAAATCATCACGCAGTCAGGGTGGTGCACCACCTCGGAAGCAGTCCGGCATAAAGCTCGGGCGCCAGTGGCTGGCTCCATGGAGGGCACTTCCGGCATTAAGCTCGGCTGAATTCATTCAATCTTTTAAAGACCGAGGTAGTTTATGACACCTCGGACGCTGACCATCGTTAGAGCTCGGATACAGTCCGGCGTTAGAGCTCGGATATAGTCCGGCGTTGGAGCTCGGATACAGTCCGGCGTTGGTGCTCGGCTGCAAAAGATACCTCACATACAGTCCGGCGTTGGAGCTCGGATGCAAGAGGACACCACCGCATGGGAACAACTTCAAACCCGAGGTGTGGTGTAAAAAACTTACAAGGCATTGATAAAGGCCGATAACTTAAAAAGACTCCTCGGATACCCGACGTATGAACTCTTCGGATACACCTCGGCTATCCTCAAGACCGGAGATGGGAAGATTTGTTGAACCAGTTTTCAAGACCGATGACCGAAGATGAAGAACAGTTCGGAAGAATCGAGGAGTGTCCCCAACTTGAAGACCGGTTCAGGGGGCTACTAACGGTGTCCTGGACTAGGGGGTACTCACCATGTCGTCTCCCGACCAGTGGGTTGGGCCGAGGACCCCCGTGGCGGTTCACTAATGGGCCAGTTCGGACAGCCAATGACATATACAAGGGAGATTCCACAAGACTTGGTGATCAAGACAAGGACTCCTCTCCACCAACGTAGCCGACTAGGACTCTTGTCATCCTGGGCCTCCGGTACATTATATAAGCCGAGGCCAGGATCGTTGATAGATAGATTATGACATTACTCATCATACCCCTTGGGTTTAGACCACAACATATGATCTCGAGGTAGATCAACTCTGTACCTTGATACTTCATCAATATAAACAAGAGCAGGACATAGGGTTTTACCTCCATAGAGAGGGCCCGAACCTGGGTAAAACACCATGTTCATCGTCTCTGTTACCATCGATCCTAGATCCACAGCTCGGGACCCCCGACCCCGAGGTCTGCCGGTTTTGACACCAACAAGCCACACCGAGACTAGCCCCAGCCGCTCATTCACCGTGCACCTGTCGGCGTCCTGGAGATCGATACGGAGCTGGTCCAGCGTGGAGAAAGCTTCTTCCAGAGCCCCGGGCCCGGCAAGGGGGTTGCGACCCGCCAGCACGAGAGCCTGGGAAGAGGGCGGCACCGGCGCATGAACTGGCGACGCCGCAGCACCAAGGGCAGTTTGGGGCTCTGGAGCCTCCGAACCCCCCGCAGGTGCGACGGGGACAGGCGGCTCTGGAGCCTGCTGGCCCATGGAGACGGCCTCCTCTTGAGGCTCCGCCACCGCGCCTTGAGGGGCCCGCTCCGTCACGAGGGGGCGCAAAGCGATCTCCTCCACTTGCGCCAGGGTCACTGTGGCCGCGGCCGACGGCGGTGCCCCCGAGGCCCCGCCTCCCTCCTTCCTTTTCTTCACCACGGTCTCCACCCTGGTTGCCGGGAAGTGAGTACTGCGGGCACGACGCCAAGAACGATAATCTAAAAACAAGGTAAGATACTTTCTCGTCAGCAGCAATGTACCCCCTTTTCCTAACCGAGGCCAGGGTGCACCCCATCTTCCTGAGCGCGGGCTTTGCCGCGCCTTGAGAGTCGGCGGGGAGCGCGTTGGCTTGTTTCGGTGCGGCGGCAACGGACAGCAAGAAGGAGGGGACACCTCGAGTAAGTGATGCCGCTTCGCCCTTCCTCGGAGTCGTTCGGCCTGGCCTCCGTAAAGGGGTGGCCCCGGATCGTGTGACGACCCCGGTGGAGCACGGGGATCCCTTGACCAAGGGCTCGGTGGCGGTGTCGTTGTCGAAGAGGCCGCGGAGAAGCTCGCTCTGCAGCGGGGGAGAGGTCTCCACCACATCGTCCATGATCGCCTCCGAGTCCTCCTCCCCCTTCTCCTCGGCGTCGTCGCCGGAAGATACCATCACCAGGGAGCTGCGGAGTTCCGGCGGCATGAGCCCAAGCTTGTTGAAGACAGGCATGGCGGCGACCAGCTCCGCCCCGTCGCCCCGAAGGTATAGCGAGATGTAGGCCGCCAGGAGGCCGCCCGGATCCTTCTCAAGCAGGGTATGCATGGCCTTGTCCAGCTCCTTGTCCATCAAGCTCCCTGGGTGCAGTCGAATGTTGTCCTTCGCGCCCTTGAAGTCCCACATGGGGCGCGAGTGTGCCTGGAAGCGGGGCCAGGCGCTGCGTTAGGAACTCCCTGACGAGCATGGCCCCCGTCAGCACCCCGGCCTCCATGTCCGACGTCATCTTCTTCAAGACTGGCGCCGCCCGGGGGTCGGTGAGCTTCTCATGACCCCACCAATCGAGCTTCTCCGGCAGCTTGGTCGGCAGTTCTAGCCGTGCATAGAGGCCCCCGGCATCCATGAAGACCCACTTGCGCCGGAAGTTCTCCACCTTCTTCCCGCCCCGCATGAGCGCGTTACCCGGGTCGACCGCGGCGAAGGAGACGTAGCTGGAACATTGGGCTGGGTCGTGCAGCCGAAGGTAAAAGAAGTGGCGAAGGAGCGCAACAGAAGGCATCACGCCCACAAACGCCTCGCAGTTAAAGGCGAAGATCGACAGGAGGAGAATGGAGTTGGGTTGAAGGTGCAAAGCCTGGATCTGGTAGTGGTCCAGGACGGCGATGAAGAACTTGGAGAAGGGCGGGATGAGCCCCGCAAAGACTCTGCGGAGGAAGAAGGGGTAGAATGTCCCAGCCAGGGCCCCTTGCTCGGTGGAGCCAGCCCGGAGCGTCGTTTCCTTCCCCTCATTGTCGGCGCCCGCTGTCAGCGGGAGCGCGGTAGCAAGGAGTCTTTCCTCGGTCATGGAGGACGTGCCGAGAGTCGGCGCAGGAGAGGAGGAGGAGCTCGCATCCTACGCGGCCGACTTCGCCTTCCCTGATGCCATTGGCAAAGAACTTTGGGAAAAAGACGAAGCAAAGTGGGAGGATTTGACCGGATCTGGAGGTGTTCTCAGCAGAAGGAAAGGGGATCTGCGAAAGACGAAGGGAAGGCAATGAAGGCTCGGGGGCGAGCGCCAGCCTTTTGTCAGCCTGGAGCAGTTGCCGAGGCGGTGTGGGGAAGTGGAGATGCCCACGTCCCATCAAGCGCCACGCGTCGGCTCGGTCCGCAGGCGATTGGGGCCCGCGGCGCTTCGCCCTTGCCCTTTGGCTTCGCCTCGAAGCCAAGTCCGAGCGCGCCTTGGGCCCTGGGGCTACTGTCGGCATTCTGGGAACCAGGGTACCCAGACTTACCTGCCTGCGGCCCACGGCGTGGCTCCATCGACGGCCTGGTATGACCCATCTACAACACCTTCAAGACAAGACTCTCGCGAGGAGCCAAGCCTCGCGAGGCGGGCGACGCCAAGACCTCCGGACGGAGCGGCCTCCCTAGGCTGGCTCCCGAGGAGCAAAGATTTCTATGCAGGTACCCATCTCATGAGGTGGAGGTGACGCAAGTCATGACGACCAAGGCCAGGCAGGCGCCAGCGGGCGCAGAGCAGCAGGTTTCCTCTTTGGTGCTAAGGAGGCAAGCGCAGGCGCGGGGTCCCGAGGAATTACCCAAAGGTTTTCATTCCCGTGCAACGAGACCAAGACCGCCAGGACGGCAGGACGGATGTCATCACCGAGCCCACCGCAATGTCACGACCAGAGGCTTTGCAGGCGAAGACCACCTTTCGTCAGGATAAGATGTACTACTTGTCCCCTTTCAAATTGGCCGTTGTGGAATCCCTTCCCGCCTTCGTTTTCGGGGAAGAGGACCAAGGCCACTATAAATAGGTTAGCCACCACCATAGAAGGGGGATCGGACCCAGAACAACTCACCCTCACCAGAGCAAGCCTCGCGAGCTTGTTCATCCTCTGTACTAGTTCATCATCAGCCCCTCGTGAGGCTAATCCACCCCAAAGCAGGAGTAGGGTATTACACAGCAAGGTGGCCCGAACCTGGGTAAACTGTTGTGTCCTTCTTCTTCCCTGTTCTTCGAGCTAGGTTGCAGGGCGATGCGTTCGGTTGGTTGGATAGGTTGAGTTCTTCCCACACGCCCTAGAGTTTGAATCTTCCTTGGATCTGCGGAGCCCTGAATCCGACAGAGTCCAATTTAGAGAGACTAGCAAACCGACACAAAGTTAGTATCGACTCAAGTAGCAACTACTTGTTTGGTCGTGCCTCCGGACCTTAGACTTACACTACGCCGAGCAAGATGCATTGTTCAGAGAAGGATACCAGGATGAAGAGTGCCTTGGGCTTTGGTGAGCTTGAAACTCGTGGTGGGCTATTATGCGGAATAGAGCGACATAGTGTAAGAAATAACCCACCATGAGTGCCCAGGATTTGGTGAGGTTGGCGGTCGATGTTAAGGAGTAAGGCGACGATGCATCGGACTTTATGTGACCCACCCTAGGGAAGACTCCAGGTCTACCGATTGTGTTGACGCAAGATCATCGCGGACGCACTCCCATAGAGTTCATGCATCTATATTTGTAGAAATCTGAGTGGAAGCACCCGTCTCACGATAAGGATGCATATGTGTTTATATGGGTAATATGAAACTACGGGGATTGATATGAGATTATTCCTTTATTTATAAGAAATCTATACAAGGAAACAACTAGAAATCACCGCATCTGGAATAACTACAACCCACACACGTACTTGAGATATTCACCACCCAAGTCTGATTGCACAACAACAAATAGGTGCTCAACATGGTATTGAAAGTCATTGAAATTCTGAAAAAAAAAATCATATTTATTTTTAAGCAGATAATCCATGAAAAATTGCTAAAATCGTCAATAAACATACATAGTAGTATATAAGGGCCAACAAAGGCAAGAACCGGTCCCCATACATGAGAGCAAATAAGTTCTAAAGGAGCACTAGACACATTGGTTGAGCAAGAATAGAATAACTGATGACTTTTTCCCTTTTGACAAGCATCACCAATGGAATCATCGCATTTACTTGAGAAAAAGACAATTTATTATTTATAAGAATCTGTCAAACCACTATAAATGATGGATGCCCAAGACGCCTATGCAATCAGGGAGATGCAGGTTTGCTTGCACTAAGAACCTGCTTTGACTCCTCTGAAAGCACATTTTGGAGGGGATAGAGGCCACCTACTCATTCTGTGAAGAAGAATTCTTCTCGTGCACTGACCTTAACATAAAAGGAAATTAGGATGAATCTCCACATAGGCATGATTATCATCAATACATTTAGAAGCAGAAACATGACTTTTAGAAGCCTTTGGAACATGCAAGATACTATCAAGATGAACGGGACGGTCAGTTTGGCATCGGCCGACAAAGGCCTCAGCACTTGTTTGCGGTGAGGGCTACTTCGATGGTCGTTGATGGTGAAGTCAGAGTCGCCCTCGCGGAGGTGTGATGACGATGACACTGGATTGCAACCTCGACGATGCTCTTCCCCTCGACGGCGTGTGTGCGTTCTTGTGTGGGTTGCCAGGTCGCCCAGTGTGCCTTGCTTTTGCGGGCGTGTTTTAACGATTTTTACCCGGTTTTCCGTTAATTCACTGGCAACTCTCTTCGACCTTATTTAATGAATCAGGCTCTAAGGGACCGCGTTTCAAAAATGGGATGGTCAGTATGTACTTCCATATGAGAAGACGTATGATCAATATGTATTTCCATACCTTGACAACTTGCCGTATGCACTTTTTCATCGCTGGTGTAGTGATCACGTACGGTAAGTTTGTCAAGTTCACCCCTGATGTGATCAGTAGCACCAATATCTACATACCAGTTGGTGTCAACTCGATACCAAAGGAGGAGGCAGATGTGGCATTCACTTGTTGTGCTGGGGCGTCACAAAATTTCTTAGCATGGTGATTTGTTCAGTCGAGACAACCAAGACGGGGGGCAGACTTGGCGGTCTATGTGAGTGAGCATCAAGACTCAAGAGAAGACCCAAGTTGAATCTGCCAACGTGGAGTATGTTAAAATTATTGTTGATATGCACATAAGGCTACAATTGTACTTGTTGTATGTGAAAGGCTACATGTTTCAGTCTTCATGTGTAACCCAGTTCTAATATAAAATGAATGGGGAGGTCCGAGCGTCCATGGCAGGGAAGGCCGGATTGGCCATGGCGCGAAGGTCAACATTTGAAGACCTCGGCGTGTTTTGCCATAATTGTACTCCCTCTGTTTTGGTGTACTAAAGTTTGGGTCCTTTAGTATCCCGTACTTGTGCATGGACGGTTGTAGCCGTACCAGCGGCAAGGCCTGCCGGGGGACAACTGGAAGCAAGTGCAAGACTATCAAGAAGGCATTCAAACCAGTGACTAGAAGACAGAAGCCCAAATGTCGGATCCCCGGCAAGATACTTGCCGGGATGGCTAGCGAAGACCCGGCAAGACTCGCACCTGGCAAGATCACGCCACCCTGCCATCGCACCATCGCAGTGACCAGCCTGTCATTTGGGTTTTGTCCTCCTGGATGCGTGTCATGGCACTAGTGGTGGACGAGCTTAAGCGGTGCTGATGGGACGGGCCCTTTTTCCGTCCCCAAGAAAGTAAGGGACACCTAAACGGAGCATTTAATGCGTTTGTCCTAAATCGTCAGTGATAAGCATGTAATCACCGTAGCAACTTTACACCTCTTGTATGTATTGTACGCCACTGTTGGTGACCCCTTGGACGTATAAAAGGAGGCCCAAGGCGTAGCTACAGGGGGGAGGACACTCTAGCCCATTCTGCATGCGTAGCTGCTGCTCAAACATACTGTTCATCGGAAGCGCTCCTGAAGCTTGAGCTTAATCACCCACAATAAACTAAAGCAGGAGTAGGGTATTACGCTTCTCAGCGGCCCAAACCTGGGTAAAAATCCCCTCGCGTTGATCGTTGGATCTGCTCTTTGTGCATACCTCTCTCCCTGCCGAACCGTAAAAGGGATCCACGCGATTCCATAGGTGTCGTACGCCGACATCTTTGGCGCACCAGGTAGGGGTAAATAGGTTGCGCGAACCTGATCTAGCGATCAGCGTGTCAGTCTCTTGATCATTTTCGTCGCCATGGCTCCCAAGAAGAAGGGTTTGGCGGCGGTTGGTCCATCTGCGTCCGGTTTGCCCGTGCCTTCACGGACGGGCGATGGCGTGGACGCAGGTGGAGGAAGTGGAGGTCTTGAGCTTCCACAACGTTCTGGCGATCAAAGCCAGGCGAGCGGCGTTGTTCGCAGTGGCAACAACAACCCGCATGCCGCTAGGTCTAAGGACGGAGTCGTGCCGCCTACAGGTGGCGCAGCGAACTCCAAGGACGAGATGGCGCCTTCCAAGGCACACATGCCGGCGCATGCGCGGCGGCCTTCTCAGGTCGTGCGCGATGAACAGCGCCGTGACGTTGGTGGTTCTAGGCGTTCCCAAGGAAAGACCCCTGCACATCATCCCCGAGACGCGCGAGGCCAGCATGCACGTCAAGATGCCGGTGGAAGCGCGGCGCAGTCGCGGGACTGTGATGGAGCTCCTTCTAACACGGTTAGGAGTCAAAGCACCTCACGTTCCTCGCACCTTTCGCCGCCGCCTACACCAGCAGAAGCGTTGGCGCGAGCGCAGCTGCTCCTGGATTTCCCTCCCACTCTGGAGAAGCTCGAAGAATGGAGAGCTGCTATTCAGAGCCTCATCGGCTTCGCCAACGGAGATGGGCCGCAGCAGGCGGAACCTTCGCGGCGGCGGACCATCGAGCCGATGCGTGTCGATGGCGAAAAGACTGGAGGTGGAACGACTACGATGCACTCTCCTCCACGACAGCAACAGCGGTCGCTAACTCGGCGGACCGACGTCTGTGATGGCGATTCCACGGCATCGTCTAATCCGCGAACGCGCCGCGATCAACGTCAAGTTCTTTGGGAGCGAAGCAAAGAAGACGCTCGAACTACCATCGAGCGGCGACGGGAAGCGCGCTATCAATCTGATAGACGCGTGGGGCCCGCTGTTGACAAGCCTGCGCCGGGGTATTCCGGTGACTTACCTTATGAGGTGGGTTGTCCAGCGTTTACCCGCGAGCTGTGGCGAGTCCAGTGGCCCAATTCCCGAATGTTCAAACCAGAGGTCCCAGAGAAATACGATGGCAAGACTCATCCGTCGGAGTTCCTGAGCATCTACACCATTGCGGTGCAGGCTGCCGGGGCTCAAGACGACAAGATACTTGCCAACTACTTCCCGTTGGTACTCAAGCCCAACGTCAGGTCGTGGTTGGTGCATCTGCCAGAGAATTCCATTTCCTCCTGGGCAGACCTGTGTCATCAGTTTGTTGGCGCCTTTACTGGGGGCCACCAAGCTCCTGGCCAGGAAAGCGATTTACATCTCATTCCCCAGAAAGAAGGCGAGCCTTTGCGCAAGTACATACAGAGATTCAGCCGAATACAACACAATATCCTAGATGTTCATCCTGCCGCTGTTATTAGCGCATTCCATCAGAATGTCCGCAATCGCAAGATGCGGGAAGAACTGGCGATGAACAAGGTCAGGGATATTGCCGAGCTCTATGCTCTGGCTGACAAATGTGCACGGGCTGAAGAGGGAAGGAGGTTCCCCGGCGAGGATGCTGGCGCAGGAATCGACTCTGAAGGTGAAGATGCCGCCGCCCCGACAAGGAAAGGTCGACGGCGTAACAAGAAGCACAAGGGCAAGGTTGTGCTTGCCGTCGAGGAATCTGGCAACCCCGGCACCACCAAGAAGATCAAGGTTGATGGCCCTGGCAAGGAGGTTGCCGGGTGTGCCTCCTGCCAGGCTTTGGCGGCTGCCGACAAGCCGGAGGGCGCCGACAAGCAATACTGCAAGATCCATCGCACTAAGGGCCATGATCTCCAAAACTGCCGACAAGTTGAGCAGCTTGTCGAGAGGCAGAAAGCTGAGTATGAAAGGCGAGACAAGGAGAGTGCCCAGGATGGTGCTGAGGGGTCTGGCAAGAAGCGCGGTAGCCGAGGAGGTCACCGCGGCAAGGCCAAGGAACAGAAGGAGAGGCCCGCTTGAGGCCGCGACAAGGAAGAGGGGGGTGACGATGACAACGAAGAGGACGACGAGTCCAGCGAGCATGAGTTCCAAAAGGCTACAGAAGCTATGTGCGTTGACGGAGGTGCCTCGTTGCATTCTTCTCACTGCCAACTTAAACAGTGGGTGCACGAGATTAATGCGACAGAGCCGTCAGTCGATGCTCGGAAGCCTCTGAAATGGTCCAACACGCCTATCATTTTTTACGCTGAGGATCACCCTGATCGCACAACCGCAGTCGGGTGTTTGCCATTGTTGGTTTCACCAACGATTCGCAACCTCAAGGTGACAAAAATGTTAGTTGACGGTGGGGCCGGTTTGAACCTGATCTCGCCTAGTGTGATCAAGAGGTTGAAAATTCCTGACAAAGATCTCGAGGAAACGGGCACGTTTCAAGGGATCAATCCAGGAAGGAGCCAACCGAAGGGCAAGATCATGCTGCCGGATGACATTTGGCAGTGAGCTGAACTATAGAACAGAAAAGATCGTTTTCGACGTCGCCAAGATTTCGTTACCATATAACGGGATTCTGGGCCGTCCAGCGCTGGCCAAATTCATGGCGGCTTCGCACTACGCTTACAATGTATTGAAGATGCCCGGGCCGATGAGCGTCATCACTGTCAACTCCGACAAGAAGGATGCGCTTATCTGCGCCGACCAACTCTACCGGGAGGCAGTTGCAGCATCTGCCGCCAAGGCACTTGCTCCTGCCGCTGAAGCTCCTGGGGGGAAGAAGAAGACCGGCAAGACCTCTAGCACACACTCCGGCAAGCGCACCTCCTCGGAGTGCTGCGCTCCCGTCAAGGATGTGCCGGAGAGCTCCACCGGCAAGAGCAAGAAATCCAAGGTAGCTCCACCAGAAACTAAGAAGGTGCCCGTCAAGGAGGATGGTACGGGAGGAACTTTCACCATAAGTTCCACCCTCGATGACAAATAGGAAAGCGCGCTCGTTGCTTTCCTGCAGGCGAATATCGATGTGTTTGCATGGCAACCATCTGATATCCTCGGTGTTCCTAGGGAAGTAATTGAGCACCATCTTTGTGACGACCCCAGCTTAATCGTGCACTAACCATACATGCAAATGCACACGATCAAGCCTAAGGACTCACTTGAAGATATCACAACACAACTCTAAAACATAAATAAAGTCATACAAGCTTTATATTACAAGCCAAGGCCTCGAGGGCTCGAATACTTAGCTCGATGGCATACAAGTGTCAGCGGAAGCATCAGATATCTGGGTACAGATATATTACAGAAACAGAGATAAGCCTTTGTAAAGGCGGGGTAAAATAAAACTCTACGTTCGAAAGGCGTAGGCCTCCTGCCTAGGACCCTCCGAATCCTACTCCTGGTCGTCTGTCGGCTCCTCGTAGTAGTACTCGCTGGGAGGGTAGTAGTAGTAGTAGCCATAGTCGTCGACGGGGGCAGCTATCTCGGGGCACCGTCATCTGGTGGCGACATATGGATATGGGGGAAAAAGAAAGTAAAGCAAACGTGAGTACTCATCCGAAGTACTCAGCAAGCAAGGATCTACACTACATATGCAACATTTTCAAAGGAGGGCTGTTTATGTGGACTGGGCTGCAGAAATGCCAGAATAGAGGGGGAAAGCCTAGTCCTATCGAAGACTAGCATCTTCATCGGTCTTGCAGCATTAGAAGAGTGCAGATTAACATAATGTAAAGTAGTTGTAGTATCATCAACCTCGGCCAGAGATTCTTCCTCGACTCCTTGCGAGAAAGCAATCCCAGAGCCATACTATCCATTTCATCTCAAGTCACCAGTTCTAGTTGTACCGATCGGGATACAACTCTGAGTGGCAGGTACCGTAGGACAGGCTATCGATAGATGTTTTCTTCCCTGCAAGGGTGCACCAACTTACCCACCACGCTTGATTAACTCCGGCCGGACACACTTTTCTGGGTCATGCCCGGCCTCGGCCAAACGATACGCCGCAACCCGACCAAATACTTAACAGAGAGGTCAGCACGCCGGACTAAACCTATGCCCACAAGGGTCTTGGGCCATCGCCCCGGGAACTCCTGCACGTTGCGTCAGGCGGCCGAGAGCAGACCTAGCAACCCCTTAATACAAGCGCAGTTGCTTAACCAGTCCAACTCGGCGCGCGCCGCTCAGTCGCTGACGTCCATTAAGCTTCGGCTGAAGTATACGACGCAGAATGCCCATACTATGCCCACGTGATGGTTAGTGCTATCAGGCCAGAGGCCTCTCGGATCAAATATCCAAACCGTTAGTGTGTTGGTAGTGCGGTAATGAGCAGAGACTCACGAAAGATGTGACCCCGTTGCCCCGTCTCGAGGACTAGCGGCAAGGGCTAGGAATGCCCGGCCACGCCTCGTGTTCAACCCTCGGGCACCATCCAGGTCCACCCGATTCCACATCACTCGCAATTAAGCTCGCGCGGGTACCCCTCAGGGCCGACCCGTCTTTAGTAACATATTTCAGTGTAAAGTCATAGTAACAATGGTAACCATGTGTCCAACACCAAGGGGAATCCTGAGGAATCACCCTCGATGGAAATCCCTCTGATGTTACCGTCAAGGTGAACGGAGGAGGAATCACCCTCGAGGTCCACTCTTGAGGAGTTGCACGACGGTGTCGTTATCGAGGGTGGTGTAGGAGGAATCACCCTCGCTGACCACGCCCAATTAACTAACCTACAAGGTTATCATCAGAAGTGCTCACGAGGTATCACCCTCGGCACTCGATAGTAACCTAGTAGTGTCGAGCAACTAGGGGGAAGTGACGTGTGGTGTCGGGGCCTGGTCTTCGATCCCGTTGCTCAGGTCTTTTGGTAATCCAGCAGGGCAGTTGGGATAATGTGGGGTCTCTGCTGGGGCTCTACCCAACCTATACTAAACAGTTTAGGATAAACAGGCAGGTAACAATAGCAGGTTACAGTAATCAGGCTATGCAACAGAAATAGGATAACAGCAGCAGCAGCAACTTCTAATGCAAGCATAAGAGAGAGAAGAGTAGGTGATATCGGAATGCTCAAAATGGGGGTGCTTGCCTGTTTGCTCGACGGCAAGGGCAAGATCGTCAATGGTGTCGTCGGGGACGTAGTCATACTCAGGAGTTGCGTCGGTCTCGGGAGCTACGTCGACGTCGGGGTCTACCGAGAGAGAAGAGGGGGAAGAAACAGGTAAACATAATGCAAACAAATGCAACACAGATCATGCTATGCCTAGGATGCAGTGCAGGGTTGCCAAAAGTATGTCAAAGTCATTTTTAGTTACTTTAGGATTTAAGTTGGATTTATTATCCGGTGATTATGCACTATTCATCTACCGGATACGGCCTCGAAGTTGTGGTTTCACCTACATAGAGGGTTCCGGCATCGAAACAAACGACACGATCAGATTTGTCTCGTCGTTCTGATCAACTTTCATGTTTTAAGTTTTTCGAGCTGAGCTATGGTTTAAAAGTTATTAATTTTCAAAGTTTAAATGATTTTCTGAAATTATTTTTATTTATTAATTCAACATTATCCAGAACAGTGATTGTGTGACGTCAGCATGACGCAGAGGTGAGGTCAGCAGTCAACAGTGACGCTGACCTGGTCAAATCTGACCTGTGGGTCCAGTGGGACCCACATGTCAGTGTCAGTGGCCTTAACAGAGGATTAACTAATCTAATTAAACTAATTAGGGGTGTGGGCCCTGGGTGTCAGTGAGAGTTTAGGTTAACTAATTAGTTTTAATTTATAAAACGTTTTAATTAAACTAAATAGCAGCGGGGCCCACATGTCTGTGACAGCGAGGTGCCACGTTAGCGGTTGACCCAGGTCAAAGGGGCTCGCGGGGCCTAGCAGTCAGCGGCACAGGAGGTGCCACGTCGGCGCCATGTCAGCGCTAGTGCCGGAGCTGCTCCGGCGAACCGTTCCACGGCGGCCGAACGATGGTGAGCTTCGGGTTTCTACTAGAGGGCACCAAATCGCACGCCGTGACCACCATTCGGACGAGAGACGAGCGCCGCGTCAATCTGGACAACCGGCGCGAACTCCGGTGGTTTGTAACGTCGACTACGACGAGCGCGAGCGGCGGCCGAAATCGGGTTAGCGCGTGAACTAGAGTTGCAGGGGGCTTCGCAATGCCACCCTGAGCACGAGGACGTGCTCGACCAACCACGACGTGGCCTAGGGCGCCTGCAGCGAGCACGATAGCAAGGCGGGCTACGGCAATGGCGTCCGCGGCGGTTCGGCGAGCTACGGTGCGCACGCGGGGCAGAGGGAGGAGGAGGAGTAGCGGATGCTCACGTCGGGGCACACGGAGGCCGCTGGTAGTTTAGGAACGCGGAATCGGTGTGGATCGGCGGCGGCGGAGCAACGGGATCCAAGGAAGACGAAGGTGGTGCGGGGACGATGTAGCGCCGCGAGATCGGGGTCTTGGACGCGGACGAAAAGGCGGGCGTCGGTGGTTCGTCTGGACTTGACGGGGAAGCAGATGGACGCCGGTAGCCGCGACGGTGGCAGTAGCATGTCCGCGGTCGCGCTCGGCAGAGAGGGGAAAGAGGCGAGCGAGCGCTTTGTAGGGGGGAAAGAGAGAGGGGAGGAGCGAGGCGTCCAGGGGGAGTGGAGAGTGGAAGAGGGAGGCCATGGGAGAGGGCTCGGGGAGAGCTTATCCCCTCGCCCACCTGCCTCGTCGACGTGGCGAGCTGCGGCCGGTGGAGGTGCGCTCCACCACGGGGACAGTGACACGGAGGGAGAGGTAGGTGGAGGTGGGCTGGGCCGCTGTAGCTTCGGGCCAGGTAAGTACACAGTAGGTCCTTTCATTTCTTTTTGTTTTTCTTTTCTGTTATTTCTTTTTACTCTCTGTTTTGTATTAATTTAGACCAGTAAATGATTTTAGTCGTTTATGAAATTTGGCACACAATTAAAGCGCAATATTATGATGCTTCACAAAAAGTTTGGGGACCACTTGAATTTGTTTGAATTTTGTTTAAATGGGAAAGGGATTGAATAGGCTGATTTACTACTGTTATTGGATGCTAAGGTCATTTCTGGAATTCAAATAATGTTGATGATATTTTTATAATGGCTTGAAGAATATTTGAAACACTATGAACATTTTAGTTTCTGATTTGATCAACTTTTATTTTTCCACTTTAAATCTAATTGAAGTTTGAATTAGGAGTTTGAAATGGGCTATGGCACTAATGTTGATCAAGCACGGTTCAACATGGTGACTAGGCATTATCAGGGGTTGATCACTGTAGTGTGATGCTGGGGATGTTACAAATCTCCTCCACTACAAGAAATCTCGTCCCGAGATTTAAGTGGGGAAGAAAAGGGTAACTTCAGGAGAACTGACCTTTGCAAGGTTGGTTATCTGGTGCACAAATTAGGGGATGCGACAAAAGCATCTCTCGAGTTGAAACTTAGTGAAAATATGGAGAGCAAGTTTGGAAGGTTCCATAAGAAGTTTCAAGCGAATGGGCAATCGACCGATACCTGAACAGAGTGAGAAAAGGGTTCAGGGCATCGGGAATAGAATATCTCTCGGAGGGTGGCTTGCAATAACACACAAAGCCAAGAGCATATGATACTTCGGAATCAAAGTTATACAGGAGAGTCAGGTTACGATCCTGTGGAACTGTGACGAGGGTCGAACAAAAGTAGGGAGAAAAGTGACATCTTACCGGTCACGACAACTAGGTATGTCAGAAGGTAGCCTGTCAGTTATGTCGGTAACAACATCGGTACGAAGGGCGAGGGACGAAGAGAACCACTTTCCTGCTCGTTGAACGAGGCGGACCAATAGGCAAAGTTCTCGTCCATCGGTGGTTACCGGAATGTCATTAACAATAGTAACAGGGTCACACTGACAGAGTTGTAGACCGAGATGTTTTCATAGGCAGAGAATTATTTCTGCTTAAATAAGCTAGATTACTGGAAAGGTTAAACAAAACAATGGAAAGGAAAATGTGTTTACACACAAGAATTGGGAGTATATCCTGTCCAAGGAAAAGCGGAGCATGATATACATGATCGGACAGCAAGTTCAAAACTTTTAGGTAAAGGGGCGAGGGATGAGTCATGATATTACCCATGCAACGGTGTTTGGATATTTGATCGAGAAACATTTGGCAATGTGCTTCCAATGTTCTTGTTGATATTCGGAATACCACTATCATGCTTCGAGGTAGCAATAACACGGTGTTTCAAGTAAGGGTTGGAGTTGAAGATCACAAGAATTACTCAAGGAACAATTGCGAGATTAGTTAGGGGATCAGTGTATAAGCAAGACATGATCAAACATGTGTTAGAAAGAAGACAAGACGGAGGTTGATGATATTACAAATCATCGCGGGGCAAGGATGATACTTCTTATCATGAATTTCAATTGACATCTCATCAGAAGTCAAAATGTTGATGCTGATCACGACGTATTTGTCGAGAGGTTACAAGAAGATGAATTTGATCAGCAAAATGACCAAAGCAGATGGAATAAAGTTCAAGGTCAATGGAACCACGGATATTATGCTCGAACTCAGGCTATGCAAGCAAAACGATAGGGTGATGAAAGTTTGATACTCACTTAGCTCATTGCCAAAATATGCACCGGAAAGGAGGACCCGGTAGCACGGTTAGGATTAGCACGATGGATATGTAGCCGGACAGCCTAGAAATGATGTGATGGGGTAATAAACTTCCCAGTAACAAGTACTAGGGGTAATACTGGAAGGTAAATCGGAGTAGAGGTTGGACGGTGAAATGATCTGCAGAGGACAAGTATTTTAACTTACCCAGGAAATGGAATCAAGGAGAAAGTATGGTCGGAACGACGACTGCAAAGGATCAATTCACAGATTCAAGATGAACTTGTACCAAAGAAATAATTATTTTACGAGCAGCTTCCATGATAAGTTCTACATCGGGTCCATGGGCATGAACACAAAGGTTCAAGGTCGACTCCCACTTCTTCAATGAGCAACTTCTCATTCACTACTCTTTGTTAAGAAGGTTTAGAGTTTGAAAGTTTAAGTGGTGGAATATCAGAAGGTATGGCACATGAAGCCTTGAGGGTTCTCTCAGCTAGCGAAGGCATAGACACTACCCATAGGGGCATTTTTACGGATCTATACCACACACTTATAGAAGCAACAGACTACATTTCAAAATTGGATATGGAAGAAAAGAATTAAATGATACCGCATTGCCGAAGGCAATTGTAACAGGGGAAGAACTCTCAAAGATAGAAGATGAATAACATTATCGGATAATAATCCAATGAAAGATCAGGTAGACGACATAGGATCTGTCGTGAGTAGAGGTACTCAACCAGAAGAAGAAAGAATGTAACGGCATCAGATTATAGAAACATCGGAACAATCCAATGTTTAAGTATGAAGGAGTTATGGTTCAGAAACGAAGGATTAGAAGCAAAAGCTCTGATCAAAATACGAGTAGGTTGAATAGAACTAGATGGACAACTTTAGTGTTCCGTCTTGCAGAGATCTCCATCCATGGCTACGGGACATGTCCTAGTCAGTAGTCAGTCCCAAGTCCATATGGAGAAGGAATGCACTGCCTTTCCGTGCCATGCAAGTAGGGTGGATATACAGACGGCAAGAAGTAGAGAATGCTTCAGTGTCAATGGCAATGGCAACGGGGAAGGAACTGATAAGGTTCTTAGAATAGAAAAGAATCGGTCGGATAACTGTCCACAAAAGGAATCAAGTGATCTGTGAGAACTAACGGGGTAAGGTTTTAACAACTGGTTCCACCTGAGAGTTCCCTGAGGAAGAACGGGACGCAAGCACATCTGATTGAGGAAATACTTGAATAATTCAAGTACAATATCCAGAGGGATCACGACCTCCATAGTGAGTAGTGGCAGGTAGTTCACCTGGGCAAAAAGGGCAAGCAAATTGAACAGGCTAAGTTGGACAATCAACCAATGCTGGATTGGCCGAGAACCAGCTCATGTCCGGAATGATGATTGAGCCGAAAGGACGAGTTCTAGGAATCGATGGATGATAGAAAGCATTCGCAGCAGATTGAATCAAGGGACGCAAATGGCATTGACAAGGAATGTCAACGAAGATTACTAGACATAGGGAATTAACCATAAGGCAAGCAGGTAAGAATTTCAAGGGCAATAGGGTGCAGATAATTTTTGAAAGATCGATTGACAGTGGGTAGGATGTTGCGAAGCACATGATCAACTAGGGATGAACGAATCCCTGATAAGTGTGGGGAATTATTCGTAGGCGTGTGCAGGCGGAGAAGAACTGCAAGGCAGTAGGTTCAGAGAATTATCGAAACGTCGGATAGTGTTTCGATATGTCGGATAGAACCCGAAAGTAACTGGAATGAATATATGAGCGACAGTTGTAATCAAGTTATCCATCGGAGTTTATCGGTGGTCAGGAACTGCAAGCAGTGGGCACAGGGTCTCGGGAATCATCGAGGAGTATCTTCAGAATCTTCTGATGAAGCAGACGATCATCTGTAGTGAAGGGGCTCTCCGGGAGGAAGTGGTTACGAGATCCTAATGTTGGAGTTAGTAAAATTTTAACCCGAATAGAAGAGAGTTCAGAGTCCCAGAGTAAAGACGAGGAATAAAAGATCCTAATACCACCCAATTGGCGACGTGCGCCCGTAAGCCACACAGCCAAGTTAGTAAAACAGTTTTGGACCACTAGACTCAACTTCGGCCAAGGAGTTGGAAAATGGGGATTCCTACAGGCAGTCGGCTCTGATACCAACCTGTGACGACCTCGGCTTAATCGTGCACTAACCATACATGCAAATGCACACGATCAAGCCTAAGGACTCACTTGAAGATATCACAACACAACTCTAAAACATAAATAAAGTCATACAAGCTTTATATTACAAGCCAGGGGCTCGAATACTTAGCTCGATGGCATACAAGTGTCAGCGGAAGCATCAGATATCTGGGTACAGATATATTACAGAAACAAAGATAAGCCTTCATAAAGGCGGGGTAAAATAAAACTCTACAATCGAAAGGCGTAGGCCTCCTGCCTAGGACCCTCCGAATCATACTCCTGGTCGTCTGTCGGCTCCTCGTAGTAGTACTCGCCGGGAGGGTAGTAGTAGTAGCCGTAGTCGTCGACGGGGGCAGCTATCTCAAGGGCACCGTCATCTGGTGGCGACATTTGGATATGGGGGAAAAAGAAAGTAAAGCAAACGTGAGGACTCATCCGAAGTACTCAGCAAGCAAGGATCTACACTACATATGCAACATTTTCAAAGGAGGGCTGTTTATGTGGACTGGGCCGCAGAAATGCCAGAATAGAGGGGGAAAGCCTAGTCCTATCGAAGACTAGCATCTTCATCGGTCTTGCAGCATTAGAAGAGTGCAGATTAACATAATGTAAAGTAGTTGTAGTATCATCAACCTCGGCCAGAGATTCTTCCTCGACTCCCTGTGAGAAAGCAATCCCAGAGCCATACTATCCATTTCATCTCAAGTCACCAGTTCTAGTTGTACCGATCGGGATACAACTCCGAGTGTCCGTTACCAACTTACCCACCACGCTCGATTAACTCCGGACGGACACACTTTTCTGGGTCATGCCCGGCCTCGGCCAAACGATACGCTGCAACCCGACCAAATACTTAATAGAGAGGTCAGCACGTCGGACTAAACCTATGCCCCCAGGGGTCTTGGGCCATCGCCCCGGGAACTCCTGCATGTTGTGTCAGGCGGCCGAGAGCAGACCTAGCAACCCCTTAATACAAGCGCAGTTGCTTAACCAGTCCAACTCGGCGCACGCCGCTCAGTCGCTGACGTCCATTAAGCTTCGGCTAAAGTATACGACGCAGAATGCCCATACTATGCCCACGTGATGGTTAGTGCTATCAGGCCAGAGGCCCCTCGGATCAAATATCCAAACCGTTAGTGTGTTGGTAGTGTGGTAACGAGCAGAGACTCACGAAAGATGTGACCCCGTCGCCCCGTCTCGAGGACTTGCGGCAAGGGCTAGGAATGCCCGGCCACGCCTCGTGTTCAACCCTCGGGCACCATCCAGGTCCACCCGATTCCACATCACTCGCAATTAAGCTCGTGCGGGTACCCCTCAGGGCCGACCCGTCTTTAGTAACATGTTTCAGTGTAAAGTCATAGTAACAATGGTAACCGTGTGTCCAACACCAAGGGGAATCCTGAGGAATCACCCTCGATGGAAATCCCTCTGATGTTATCGTCAAGGTGAACGGAGGAGGAATCACCCTCGAGGTCCACTCTTGAGGAGTTGCACGACGGTGTTGTTATCGAGGGTGGTGTAGGAGGAATCACCCTCGCTGACCACGCCCGATTAACTAACCTACAAGGTTATCATCAGAAGTGCTCACAAGGTATCACCCTCGGCACTCGATAGTAACCCAGTAGTGTCGAGCAACTAGGGGGAAGTGACGTGCGGTGTCGGGGCCTGGTCTTCGATCCCGTTGCTCGGGTCTTCTGGTAATCCAGCGGGGCAGTCGGGATAATGTGGGGTCTCTGCTGGGGCTCTACCCAACCTATACTAAACAGTTTAGGATAAACAGGCAGGTAACAATAGCAGGTTACAGTAATCAGGCTATGCAACAGAAATAGGATAATAGCAGCAGCAGCAACTTCTAATGCAAGCATAAGAGAGAGAAGAGTAGGTGATATCGGAATGCTCAAAATGGGGGTGCTTGCCTGTTTGCTCGACGGCAAGGGCAAGATCGTCAATGGTGTCGTCGGGGACGTAGTCGTACTCCGGAGCTGTGTCGGTCTCGGGAGCTACGTCAACGTCGGGGTCTACCGAGAGAGAAGAGGGGGAAGAAACAGGTAAACATAATGCAAACAAATGCAACACAAATCATGCTATGCCTAGGATGCAGTGCAGGGTTGCCAAAAGTATGTCTAAGTCATTTTTAGTTACTTTAGGATTTAAGTTGGATTTATTATCCGGTGATTATGCACTATTCATCTACCGGATACGGCCTCAAAGTTGCGGTTTCAGCTACTTAGAGGGTTCCGGCATCGAAACAAACGACACGATCAGATTCGTCTCGTCGTTCTGATCAACTTTCATGTTTTAAGTTTTTCGATCTGAGCTACGGTTTAAAAGTTATTAATTTTCAAAGTTTAAATGATTTTCTGATATTATTTTTATTTATTAATTCAACATTATCCAGAACAGTGATTGTGTTACGTCAGCATGACGCAGAGGTGACGTCAGCAGTCAACAGTGACGCTGACCTGGTCAAATCTGACCTGTGGGTCCAATGGGACCCACATGTCAGTGTCAGTGGCCTTAACAGAGGATTAACTAATCTAATTAAACTAATTAGGGGTGTGGGCCCTGGGTGTCAGTGAGAGTTTAGGTTAACTAATTAGTTTTAATTTATAAAATGTTTTAATTAAACTAAATAGCAGCGGGGCCCACATGTCTGTGACAGCGAGGTGCCACGTCAGCGGTTGACCCAGGTCAAAGGGGCTCGTGGGGCCTAGCAGTCAGCGGCACAGGAGGTGCCACGTCGGCGCCATGTCAGCGCCGGTGCCGGAGCTGCTCCGGCGAGCCGTTCCGCGGCGGCCGAACGCTGGTGAGCTTCGGGTTTCTGCTAGAGGGCACCAAATCGCACGCCACGACCACCATTCAGACAAGAGACGAGCGCCGCGTCAATCTGGACAACCGGCGCGAACTCCGGTGGTCTGTAACGTCGACTACGACGAGCGCGAGCGGCGGCCGGAATCGGGTCGGAGCGCATTCGGCGTTCCGCGGCGTTAGCGCATGAACTAGAGTTGTAGGGGGCTTCGCAAGGCCACCCTGAGCACGAGGACATGCTCGACCAACCACGACAGGGCCTAGGGCGCCTGCGGCGAGCACGATAGCAAGGCGGGCTTCGGCAATGGCGTCCGCGGCGGTTCGGCGAGCTACGGCGCGCACGCGGGGCAGAGGGAGGAGGAGGAGTAGCGGATGCTCACGTCGGGGCACACGGAGGCCACTGGTAGTTTAGGAGCGCGGAATCGGTGCGGATCGGCGGTGGCGGAGCATCGGGATCCGAGGAAGACGAAGGTGGTGCGGGGACGATGTAGCGCCGCCGAGCTCGGGGTCTTGGACGCGGACGAAAAGGCGGGCGTCGGCGGTTCGTCTGGACTTGACGGGGAAGCAGATGGACGCCGGTAGCCGCGACAGTGGCAGTAGCGCGTCCGCGGTCGCGCTCAGCAGAGAGGGGAAAGAGGCGAGCGAGCGCGTTGAGGGGGGGGGGAAGAGAGAGGGAAGGAGCGAGGCGTCCAAGGGGAGTGGAGAGTGGAAGAGGGAGGCCAGGGGAGAGGGCTCGGGGAGAGCTTATCCCCTCGCCCACCTGCCTCGTCGGCGTGGCGAGCTGCGGCCGGTGGAGGTGCGCTCTACCACGGGGACAGTGACACGGAGGGAGAGGTAGGTGGAGGTGGGCTGGGCCGCTGTAGCTTCGGGCCAGGTAAGTACACAGTAGGTCCTTTCATTTCTTTTTGTTTTTCTTTTCTGTTATTTCTTTTTACTCTCTGTTTTGTATTAATTTAGACCAGTAAATGATTTTAGTCGTTTATGAAATTTGGCACACAATTAAAGCGCAATATTATGATGCTGCACAAAAAGTTTGGGGACCACTTGAATTTGTTTGAATTTTGTTTAAATGGGAAAGGGATTGAATAGGCTGATTTGCTACTGTTATTGGATGCTAAGGTCATTTCTGGAATTCAAATAATGTTGATGATATTTTTATAATGGCTTTAAGAATATTTGAAACACTATGAACATTTTAGTTTCTGATTTGATCAACTTTTATTTTTCCACTTTAAATCTAATTGAAGTTTGAATTAGGAGTTTGAAATGGGTTATGGCACTAATGTTGATCAAGCACGGTTGAACATGGTGACTAGGCATTATCAGGGGTTGATCACTGTAGTGTGATGCTGGGGATGTTACAATCTTGCTGTCTGTCCTCATGCACGGCCCGTCAAGCAGAAAGTTAGGAAGCAGTCTTTGGAACTGCAAGAATTTATTGCCGAAGAAATCAGGAAGTTGGAAGCGGCAGGTTTGGTCAGAGGAGTGCTCCATCCGACGTGGTTGGCCAATCCAGTTGTAGTGCGCAAGGCGAATGGAAAATGGAGGCTATGTATCGACTATACAGATATCAATAAAGCCTGTCCAAAAGATCCTTTCCCCTTGCCGCGCATCAACCAGATTGTGGACTCCACTGCCGGCTGTGATTTGTTGTCGTTTCTCAATGCCTATTCAGGGTACCATCAGATTTTCATGGCAAAGGAAGACGAAGAGAAAACCGCATTCATCACCCCATGTGGTACGTATTGTTTCTTACGTATGCCTTTCGGGTTGAAAAGTGCCGATTCAACGTTTGCAAGAGCAGTCCAGATCGGTTTTGAGCCTCAGCTACATAGAAATATGGAAGCCTATATGGATGACATAGTGGTTAAAACCAAGGACAAAGCAACGCTCATACAAGATTTAGAAGAGACATTTGCATATCTGCGCAAGATCAATCTGAAGCTCAATCCCGAGAAGTGTGTGTTTGGCGTTCCATCCGGCAAGCTTCTTGGGTTCTTTGTATCTCAGTGTGGGATCGAAGCAAATCTCGACAAGATCAAGGCAATTGAGCAGATTGAAGCACCAAGACGCGTCAAAGATGTGCGTCGACTTGCCGGCTGCATCGCTGCTCTGAGCAGGTTCATCTCCAAATCTGTTGAGCGTGCCCTGCCCTTTTTCAAAACCTTGAAGAAGGCAGGTCCAATGAAATGGACTCCGGAAGCGGAGGCAGCGCTGCAAGATTTGAAGAGGTACCTCTCTTCTCCGCCGATACTAGTCGCGCCTAAACCACAAGAGCCGTTGCTGCTATATTTAGCAGCGACAAATCAAGTGGTTAGTGCTGCGTTAGTAGCACAGAGAGAAGTCGACAAGGAAGCAGCGACGATGGCAAGACCATCAAATAACGAGCTGGGATCTTCCCCGGTAGGGTCTGGTGCGGACAAGGCAGAATCTGCAAGGTCAAATGAAGCAACACAGAGGAAGAAGATGGTGCAACGTCCAGTGTATTTTGTCAGCTCCCTTTTGAAGGGGGCTAGGTCAAGATATTCTGGTGTGCAGAAGTTGCTCTTCGGCCTCCTTATGGCTTCAAGGAAGCTGCGCCATTATTTCCAAGCACACGAAATCACCGTCGTCACTCTCTTCCCGTTGCAGCGGATTTTATGAAATCCAGATGCGACCGGCAGGATTGTGGAGTGGGCGTTGGAACTGTCAAGCTTTGATCTCAAGTTTGAAAGCACTTCAACAATTCAGAGAAGAGCCTTGGTGGAGTGCATTGCAGAATGGACCCCAACGCCAGACGAAGAAAGTCAAGAGACAACTTTCCCCGGCAAGGAAACAGATCGAGAATGGATTATGCATTTTGACGGGCTTTCTCGCTGCAAGGCGCCCGTGCTGGCGTGTTGCTTGTCGCACCCACCGGAGAGCACCTCAAATATGTAATTCAGATGCACTTTCCCTGGGAGCGATCAACAAACAACACTGCAGAATATGAAGGGCTGCTTGCCGGTCTCAGGATCGCGGCGGACCTTGGAATTAAGAAGCTCATCGTTAGAGGTGATTCACAGCATGTCGTCAAGCAAGTGAACAAAGATTATCAGAGCCCGTTGATGGAAGCATACGTAGATGAAGTGAGGAAATTGGAGGAGCGCTTTGACGGTCTACAGACAGAGCATGTTCCTCGAGCAGAGAACAACATTGCTGACGACCTGTCAAAGCATGCTGCTCTCAAGTTACCTGTGGAACCAGGTACTTTTGTGCTCCGATTGACTCAGCCATCTGTAACACCATCAGCGAGGCAAGATAAACGAAGGAGGTTGAATTACGGCCAGTACTCTCCCGCAAAGCTCCCAGAAGCCGCCAGCAAGGAAGTTGCCGGGAACAACGCCAAGCTTGTCGGGGAGCAACAGGCTCCGGCAGGGCCTCGAGCCCTTGCCGTAGAGACAAATGCTCCCGCGATAGAAGACATGCCGTTAGTCCTTGCTGTCGAGCCTCAAGCTCCAGCATGGGTACAGCACATCGTCCAGTTCCTCCAAACAGGGGAACTCCCCGAAGAACAGGAAGAAGCGGAGAAAGTAGCCCGTCGGTCTAGTATGTACCAATTCATGGACAATGTCATGTACAGAAAGAGACCGAACGGCATGAAATTGAAGTGCATTCCTCGGGAAGATGGACTGGAGCTGTTGGCAGAAATACATGGAGGCATATGTGGCTCCCACATAGGCTCAAGGGCTCTTGTCGGTAAGGCATTCCGGCAAGTTTTCTTTTGGCCCACTGCCCTCAAGGATGCAACTGCACTAGTAACCAAGTGTGAAGCGTGCCAGTTCCATTCAAAGAAATTGCATCAGCCAGCTCAGGCCCTTCAGACAATCCCTCTTTCCTGGCCATTTTCGGTCTGGGGGCTCGACATATTGGGCCCTTTTCCCCATGCTACCGGGGGCTTTGAGTACTTGTACGTCGCAATCGACAAGTTCACAAAGTGGCCGGAAGTGGAAGTAGTGAGAAAGGTGACAGCACAGTCAGCCATCAAGTTCTTCAAAGGACTAGTTTGCCGTTTTGGTGTGCCAAACAGGATCATCACCGACAACGACAAACAGTTCATGGTCCACACCTTCATGCAATACGTCCAAGACCTTGGCAGCAAAATCTGTTTTGCTTCTGTTGCTCATCCGAGAAGCAACGGCCAAGCGGAAAGGGCAAATGCTGAAGTGTTGCGAGGTCTCAAGACAAGGACTTTCGACAAGCTGAAAAAGTGCGGAAGACGCTGGATTTATGAGCTGCCAGCGGTTCTTTGGTCAATCAGAACGACACCAAATCGAGCCACTGGCCAGACACCCTTCTCCCTAGTGTACGGGGCAGAAGCAGTTCTCCCCACGGAACTCATATACGGGTCACCTCGAGTGCTCGCTTATGATGAGCTTGAGCAAGAGCAGCTGCGGCAAGATGACGCTACACTCCTTGAGGAAGATCGTCTTCAGGCTGTTGTGCGAGCTGCACGCTACCAGCAAGCCTTGCGTCGCTACCATAGCCGCAAGGTTCATGCCCGAAGTCTTGAGGAAGGCGACCTTGTTCTTCGGCGCGTTCAGTCGGCCAAGAATTCCAACAAGTTGATGCCGAAGTGGGAAGGCCCTTATCGGGTAGTACGAGTCACCAGGCCTGACGCTATCCGCCTGGAGACCGAGGATGGCATTCCAGTGAGCAATTCCTGGAATATCGAGCATCTTCGTAAGTTCTACCCATAAGGCGCGGTTGCCGGGTCCCCCGGCAACCACCTTTTGTACGAGTTATGCCAGCAAGGCATGTGATCCTTTGTACAAAGCCAGGCGCAAACCCTGTGCATAGTTGAATAAGCTTAAGTGTTTTACAATTCCTATCGATTTTCATGTTAACATATATGCATGCTTGTCTGAGATATTGTATTACACTTGCTTCCGGTAAGCGTTAACGAACCGCCAAGGTCCCATATCCTTGTTTTCTCTTCTTTCTTTTTCTCAAAGGATAGAAGGTTCCCTCGCGTACAAGTTTGCCGGGGGGAGTGATGGTATGGATACCAACAAACGACGTTCAAGGTTGACATCTTGCAGGAAAGAGTTGAGCAACAAAAAGCTAAGTTGCAGAACTTTAAGTGAATTTCTTTTTACTTAAGGGGTATTTTCCTTGAACGATTTCGACTTTTGTATGGAAAACCTACACGCGAAGGAACCTTGTCATGATCAGTTGCGCCCTTACTCTGTTTCGAGTCCGCTCAACAGTTTAGGTGGCTGCACTGAAAACGTCAAGGTATCTTGCCGGTAGCGACACCTCCAGCAGGCTGCTAAGGATCCGTTCCTCAAAGCGCTCGCGGCAAGGGTGCACGCGCCGGCAAGTTTTCTAATAAGCGTAGGGCATGCACCATACAGAAAGAAATCCGACAAGAGAAATAGCATGCATTCATCCAAAACATAGCAAGTTATATTACATTGATAGTTGTCGCGATTCTAACTTAAGATGAATTTGTCTTCGGCATGGAATGGTGGCGGCAAAGATGAAGCGAAGTGGCTAGTCTCTGCGTTGGCCTTCGACCCTCTTGACTTGGCTCACTTTGTCGATGATGGGCACGACAAGCTCTTTGAGTGCCTCGAGGTCGACATTCTCCGGCAGGCTGTCGAGAACGTTGGTGAGGTTGATGCCAGGGTTCTTGTGCACCACTTTGACGAGCACCTTGAGGAGGACGGGCCAGCAGATTTTGCGGGATTCGTTGGCCAGATGGGTTGCTCGTTCAGAATGGAGCCGCTTCAAGGTATCAACGACGCTCTCGAAGAACATGGTCAGCTTGGCGCTCGGAGACACCCTGTCATCGGAAGAGTAGTTGAAGTTCTGCAGGCCCATGGTGGACAGTTCTGCTGCAAGCCTTTTCGCGACGTCAACAAGGCGCTCGGTCTAGATCTTCACACCTTTCTCAAAATCATTATAAGTGGCGGCGGCGCTCTTGAGCAGATCCTTCTTGTTCCGGAGGTCCTTGATCAAGGCCTTCTCGCGAGCCTTGCCGTCCTCCAGGGACTTCTCCAGCGTGGTCAGCTTTAGTTTCAGATCAGCGATGGATTCATTGGCTGAGGTGAGCTTTTTAATCTTGTCGGACATGGAGGTTTGCATCTCCGCCAAGCTGTAGAGAGTCTTCTCTCTGTCAGCTTTGAGCGTCGAGAGCTCCTTGCCATGGTCCTCGAGATCCGCCTCCAGCCTCTTTACTCTATCGCCCAGCTCATTCTTGGCGGCCTCTGTGGCTTCGGCGGCATCGATGGCCTTCTTCAACTTGCCGGCGCGATCTATGGCCAGAGCTTCGAGTGCTTCCTTGTGTTTCTGCTCCAGCTCCTGGGTTCGTTGCGCGACGAGCTTTTTGATCTCCTCGTCCTTGTTGTAGAGCTTGGCGGCAAGCGCCTCCTCGCGAGTGGCAAGGTCCTCTTCATGAGCATCGAGCCTGACGCGGCGTTCCGTCAAGCGAGCTTCCTCTGCAGCGGCCCGCTACGTGGCCTCTTCCTGTGCCTTCTCAGCGTCGGACTGCTTTAAGAGGAACTCGCTCCAACTTTGACTCAGTTGTTCCCGGCCAGCCATCAACTCCTGGAAGGCATCAGCGTACCAGGCCTGCGTTTCCTCGACGCGCTTCTGAAAATCTGCCTCCGCTGCTTCAACAACGGCCGCCCTGGAGTCCAACTTTTCCTTTCGGGAGCAGTGAAGCGCCTGGAGCTTCTGGAAGTTGCTGCTCATGGCTTGGAGGAGCTGTTCTTCCTTGGACCCGCTGCTGCTGGCGCATGGCTCGTCAACGATCTTGAGTCCAGCAGCGGTGATGACGTCTTCATCGAGAATTTCCTCTTCGATTGGCACCCCAGTGCTTGCCGTCCCTGCTATGCTGATGAACAGTTTGTCGCCCACCTTAAGGTATCTGCTTGACGGAGGGGCTTCGGATGTTGACGGTTGGTCTTCGACAACCGCCTCGTCGGCAACTGGGGGCTCCGTGACCGGTGCAGCGCCAGGCGCTCCTGTGGCAGGAATGCCATTAGTATGGTCACCGGTCTCCTTGCCGGCCCTCTCAACAGACCCCTTGGCGGTTTCCTCCTGTGCATCCTTGGGGGCCTTGTCAGCAGCGATCCTGTCGGCCTCGGCGGCAGCATCCTTGGCGGTCTCCTCGATGACGATATCAACATCCATTTGTTCCATTGAAGGAAGATCTGAAGACCGGGGAAGGAAACAAGATGAGACCAAGGTTGAAGTTCAAGAAAACAAAAATAAAGAAAGAATGACAAGTACTCATAGGCAAGTGGTTTACCTGTGTCGAGTTGTTGAGAGGTGGGTTCTCCTTTCCTGGCAACATTGGTTGCCGATGTAGGACTGCCGGTGCCCGTGCTTGTCGGCTCCTCTTCAACACGAATGGGCTCGCCAATGGAAGCCCTTGCCGGAGATTCATCTCTGGGCGGCGCGTCAGGGACGGCCTCCGATGGCTCTCCTTGTTGCCGTTCTTCTCCTGCAGGCCCGGTGATGTCAGTAGAAAAGATAAACACCTCAACGCCCGCCAGCAGAAAATGAGTAGTGGACTCACGCTGGGGGCTGGGTTGGGGGCTGCATTGAGGACTGAGCTCCGGGCTGACGACGACGAGCTCTGGTGCACCTACGGTGCTTGCCGGGGGCTCGTCACCCGTTGAAGTCTTTGCCCTCTTCGCCATCCTTTGCGCCAATGTTTTCGTATCCCTGCGGAGACAGGCCAAAGCAAGACAAGTGAATTAAGCAAATCAGGAACTCAGAAGTTAAAAGATCCGGCAGGACCCTTACTCTTCTCTTTCCGGGCTAAAAGCGGAGATGTCGAAGTCGACCTCCACTACGGTGTCCGTGTGAGGGGGCGGAGAAGGGGTCCTAGGTTGCTTGGCTGCGGCAGAAGCGGCGAGTCGATGTGACCCTATTGCTCCAGCTGTTGGTGCTGTCGTATGAGACGCCCCCGCCGCTCCAGTTGTTGCCGCGGCCGTGCGTCTCGTACGTTGCTCGGGTTGCTGTTGAGCTTCTTGCCACTGCGCAGCCTTGCCGGCCGCCTTCTTGCCGGGAACCTCACCGCTCGAGGAAGGTTGATGTGCTGGGACGCCAGAGGCGGCTTTCCGCAGCACGCGCTTCTTCTTCTTTGGAGCTGGGGGCTCCTCGTGCAGCTGCTCCTCGGTTATGTCTTCGACAGAAGAGCTCCCGGCAGCTGTGCCGCTCTGTTCCCCGGCAGTCTCACCCTGCCCGGCAAGATTTTCCCCTGACATTACTTCTTCTTCGCTGGCTTCCTCTTCCACGAAGCCAGCGCTGCCAGCCTCCGCGGCAAGATTCGCCTCTTCCACCCTACTGGCGATATACGCCACTTCTTTGTCAGTGGTGGGGCGGATGAGATTTGTCTCTTCCCGGACGGCTCTTTCCGACAGACTGTCAAAGAACCCATGTGCTTGCTCTGCGGATGGCTCGACCCAAGTTCCGTCGAGGCCGTGAGCATTACACGCCGGCATCATGGCGATGATTGAGGTCAGAGCGGAGTTGTTGCAGAGAGGAATTATGCTCGCCGGCAACTTATATTTTCCGCCGGGCCTGAACAGTTTGTGGCAGAGAGCTGTGTGTTGTATGATTGTCAAGTTGTTGTTCAGCCCAGGACGCAGCCTCATGATATCTGCCGCATTCCGAAACTCCCAGGCTGGTCTCCCTTTGTTATGCAGAGGGGCGATGCGGCGGCGAAGGAAATCAGTGCCAACCATTTCTATTGTAAGCCTGGCAGCCCTGAGACGGTGGATCCTAGTAATTGCGATTGTGAGCTTCTCGTCTTGAGGATCGAGAGCGCTCCAGTCATTGCCGCGGACCACTTACGTTTGTCGGGGCAAACAGAAAGGTTGGGGATCTTTCTCCTTAATCCAGCACCATTCGCCCCGCCATTCTTCCCACTTCGTACGGTAGAGCCCCTTTGGATATATCTCTTTATTCCATGCCCTTGGAATCCAGGTGATAGAGCCGGAAAGGGCGTCTCCTTTTTCGATACGGGGAATGAAATAGTGGCGAAAGAGGGTTGTGCTGGGGATTACTCCGGCGAAATTTTCACAGAGATGGGCAAAGACTGACATGCATGTCACGGCATTCGGCGCGAAATCCAAAAGACGGAAGCCGTATGTGTACATGATGTCGATGAAGAAATCAGAAAACGGAGGGCAGAGCCTGCAATAAAAGTATGCGGCAAAGAAAGGGAATTTATCTGGGCCACCCTCGGAGGAAGCTGGGTTTATGCGAGTAGCGGGATGAGCCTTCGTCTCTCTCCCCCACATGCACATATATCGATCCTTCAGAGCGCTCAAGTCGAGCGTCGGGGCGAAGACGACGTGCTCCTTCCGCATCTTCACCAGCTCGCTCTCCTCCACCTGCGCACCCGAGCCGGCGGCTTTCACCTCTTTGCCCTTACTCGCTTTGGGCGGCATGGCGACTGAGGAAGCAGGGGCCGAGGGCGATGAGAGAGTGGGGGCGGCGGATGGATGGGAGAGGCTCTGCTTTGAGTTCGAGGAAGAAGGCGACGGCGGTTTCCAGATTGGAAAGGATGGGAGGTAAATGAACGGCGCCTCTGCGGATTCCTTTTTATGGGGAAGGCGCGGGGCTGCCTCCTTTCTAATCAATGTGAATGCGCTTTCGCGAGCACGCTGCTACAGCGGTTGTTCCGCGCACATATCCCGCGTCGTGCATTCAATATGCGCCGTGGGGAAGCGCGGTAAACGAGATAATTACGACAGCTAACTCCTGCCACGCGTGCCCGTACACTGTTTGGGCCTAGCCCAACAACGCCTCGCACCCGTGTATGGCCTAGGCCCGGGGGCTCCTGTCGGTGTACTAAAGTTTGGGTCCTTTAGTACCCCATACTTGTGCATGGACGGTTGTAGCCATACCAGCGGCAAGGCCTGCCGGGGGACAGCTGGAAGCAAGTGCAAGACTATCAAGAAGGCATTCAAACCAGTGACTAGAAGACAGAAGCCCAAATGTCGGATCCCCGGCAAGATACTTGCCAGGATGGCTAGCGAAGACCCGGCAAGATCACGCCACCCTGCCACCGCTCCAGCGCAGCGACTAGCCTGTCATTTGGGTTTTGTCCTACTGGATGCGTGTCATGGCACTAGTGGTGGACGAGTTTAAGCGGTGCTGATGGGACGGGCCCTTTTTCCGTCCCCAAGAAAATAAGGGACGCCTAAAAGGAGCATTTAATGCGTTTGTCCTAAATCGTCAGTGATAAGCATGTAAACACTGTAGCAACTTTACACCTCTTGTATGTATTGTACGCCACTGTTGGTGACCCCTTGGACGTATAAAAGGAGGCCCAAGGCGTAGCTACAGGGGGAGGACACTCTAGCCCATTCTGCACGCGTAGCTGCTGTTCGAACATACTGTTCATCGGAAGCGCTCCTGGAGCTTGAGCTTAATCACCCACAATAAACTAAAGTAGGAGTAGGGTATTACGCTTCTCAGCGGCCCAAACCTGGGTAAAAATCCCCTCGTGTTGATCGTTGGATCTGCTCTTTGTGCATACCTCTCTCCCTGCCGAACCGTAAAAGGGATCCACGCGATCCCATAGGTGTCGTACGCCAACACTCCGTTTTTATTTAGTACGCGTATTAGCTTTTGTCAAATTCAAGCTTTGTAAACTTTGACCGAGTTTATAAACAAAAATATTAACATATACAATAACATATCAATATAGTTTGATTTATTATTGAATGTACTTTCACATCATATAAATTTGTTATGGTAAATGTTTATATTTTTTTCTATAAACTTGGTCAAATTTTATGAAGTTTGACTTCAGTCAACTCTAATATGCAGAATAAATAAAACGGAGGGAGTACTATTCTGGTCTAATGCATGATGAGAAATACATGCGTTGATCCATGAACCCTGAATCCTCTTACGAAATATGGTCTTCAATCTTCATGCCTACTTTTCGTAATGGTCTGAGTTCTGAATCACATATGCATAAGCGAACTGCTACACATTTAGCAAAAAAAAAAAGAGAGAACTATTACACAAACGATGGGATGTGCCTGATTTCACCTTGGTTCACGTGGGCCGCAGCCATCGATCACAGGGTCGTGTGAAAATCGTCCTGCAAAGTGTCTGTGCACAGTAATTTCGTATGCATAATTATAACACCTAAATAATATGCAATCATAGTTTGACGAGCAAGTCAAGACGGTGTTCAAGTCCCCTCAAAAAAAAAAGACGGTGTTCAAGTCTCTGAGCATTACGCGTCTATACACAGGAAGTTGCATATCGTTACGCGTTGCAAGTGAAGATCACTGCACAAATTTCCCTGGAAGAAAAGAAAAAAATATAGTACTGCAGAAACCAGACCTACTCTTCGATCTGGGACCGCAATTAACCAACTGTCACCGACTGATTAACATCGGCAACCAAAGTTCTCTAATGCCAAGACTGATCAGCACATTGTAATGTAGCCTTTCCTCTCCCGATTGCAGATGCAGGACACATCAAGCAAGGAGGACGGAACTCTGACACTTTTCACGCCCCTCCCACCGGTTAATTCTTCCAGTCCGTTGGAAGTACGACCACACGGTCATAGCTCATAGCATCGCACATCTAAGTTCTAATTTAAGCCTGGATTCTAAGTACATACTAGGACTTTACCCCAGCTTTTCACTTGAGAAACAACTCTGCAAACAACAGAGCTAATTAGAAGTTTGCTGCGCCCTTGGAGCCTGGGATGTCGATCCACTGGAGCTGGAGCTCGACCTCACCGCACTCGACGTTCCTCAGCCTGAGCACCACGTCCTGCTTCACGGTGCCCTCGGACAGGTAGACGGCGCTCTCCTCCGCGAGGCAGTTCTGCCGGTTGGGCACCAGCTTCTTCACCACGGTGTTGTCGGCGACGCCCTGCAGCTGGACCCTCATCCTCGCGGCCTCCACCAGCGGGCCGATGTCCAGCTCCGCGTTGCCCATCGGGTCGTCGAAGAATGTGTCCTTGTCGAACACGTCCTGCACAGGAGGAAGAAGAAGCAATGGGTTGTCAGGCAGCTGTCAGCCAGTTACCATTTCGGCTGCTTGTCTGTACCCCGCGTTTCCAGAATGTTCAGGAATGACACTTTCCTTTCCTTTTGTGCAAAGGCATCGCATTCTTTTCCTTTCTTTCTCTTTTTTGCAGGGAGGAATTTATTGCGTTTCACGATTCGATTTAGGAAATTTCCCAAAAACCAGTTAAATTTTTCGTGGTACGAGAGAGAGAAAAGGGGGAAAGAGAATGGAACACATACCAGTTTGACAGGAATGGTAGGATCTTCGATGGAGAGGGTCAGCTCGTCGTTCCACTCCGGATTGATACTCTTTCTTACCACTCGCGTCTTCAGCTTCTGCGAAAAATCAGAGCAGAGGAGAATAATCAGGAGGACACTCCAGAATGGGGAGGCGATTAATTCTTTCCAAAATATTTCTCTTTTGAGCAAAGAAAACAAAATCCGCGAAATTGACAGATCGGCCTGCAGCCCGGATCGACGCATCTACGTAGCGAGAAGCCAAGGGGAAAAGAGAGGAGACGGAACGAACCTGCTTGCCCATGCGGACGATGACGTAGGGGTCGCTGGAGCGGAGGTCCCGGATGGCGAGGTTGACCCCGCGCGTCACACGCACCTTCACCAGCCCGACCAGATGCCCCAGCATGGTGGTGCTCCTCCGCTCCTCCTGCTTCGCGCTCGGCGGTGGGCGGCCACTGGTCAGATGAGAAACAAGAGTAATGGCGACTGGCTGGTTGAGTTGAGTTGCAGTTGCAGGCAGGGGACGGCAGCCGCTGCTTTCTCTCCACCCTCCGCCCCACCCCCGCTCCTGCTAAATACTACTCCCCCGGGTGAGCGACGCCTGCTATGAGACAACGACAACGAGTGACCAGCTCCACCACCTGGAGCGCGTGGGCTGTGCCTCAGTTTTGCTACTAGTACTAGCAACGCTTTTTATCTTGCCGGGTGGATTGGCGTGGATGTCTCCATCGGAAAATACACTCCGTTGGGGGCGAAATAGTACATTTCTTCCCCTCAACCACTCGCAAACTCACAGTTGGTGCCCGCACTTCTCTCGGCCAGATTTGGTTGGGCTCACGAGAAACATCCCACTAGAAGCCTAGAGCGATCCTATCAAGATGCAAAGTAGAGTAGAGTGTGGCTTTTGTCGAATTTGTCATCATCAGGAAGTAAAAATGGCCACCAATCAATCAATCTTCCGGGAGCGACTGGAGGACACGCTATTAGCATTTCTGAGTTGTCAATGGGCTTTTCAGGCCGATCGATCTGCCCCATCAGGCAAGTTTCGACGCGATTTTCTCAGGAGAAAGGAAGGTGAGTCTCGAGTGAAAAACGACGAAACTGGCCTTTTGGTCAAAGTTCAGCATAAAATGACCCTATTTTTAAAAAAAATCACAAAATGGCCCTTCTTACATGACGCCCGCACCCGGGACGTCATGCTAGATTACATAACGCCACTGTCAAAGGCGCTATGTAACGGCATTGATCTGCCACGTCAGTACAGACAAAACAACATGACGCCCCTAGACAAGGCGCCATGCTCAGTAGCATAACGCCCTGGCCCAAGACACCATGCATGTATGTGTATTCAAATGCTTACTTAGGAGCTAACTCATTGATACTTGCTTCTTAGAATAAGTGCATGCAAAATACTCACTTAGTAGCTAAGCCGTAGCAATAGAAAAACCACACTAGTTGAAGATGCCCTTAAGTAGGTATAGCGGGTATTCGGATATGTATACATCGTGCTTGCCGGCCGGCCGCAGATACTCGAATATGTATGTATACATCTAGGTATTGGATACATCCGCGCGAGCTCGTCGGCCGGCGTCTCAGATATCCAAATACGTACACATAGAGTATATATATTAGAGTATATATATGAACTCTAGGTCACGCCAGGCCTTGTCATGTTTTATATATACTAGCCATGCCCACGACGCACCCCGTCGATATATTTTTTTCGTGAATACGCAAAAGCTTTGCGTATCATTGCATTGATAGGTAGAGTGAAATTACATTGGGTGAATACAGGGGGGGTGCCCAGCCGACTAGCGAGTACACAGAGATGGCACGTAGAGGGGGGCCGTGACACACGGAGAAAGCGGGCGTGTCAGCCGCGTGTGGCATAGGCTATGTCTCGGGCAGGAGCAGGGCCAACCCTACACCACCAGCACGAGCCCACAGTCGTGCCTCGTCGCGTATCATGTCCACAACGCGACCAACATCCGGAGAGGCGCCATCGAATAGGCAGCCGTTGCGGTGCCGCCAAATGTGCCAGGCGGTAAGAATGGCGAGAGAGGCAAGGCCACGCCACAGACAGCTCGTAGTGCTGGATAAAGCTGAAGATAACCAGCCGATGAACTCCTCGTTAGGGTTGGGGATGGGTGATGCGGCGGCAGGGCAAGGATCGGCGTGTTTGCACGTTGGATGGGGGAAACGAAGCGCTCCAGGTGCATCTCAGCCGTTTGATCAGCGCCATCTGGACGTCCAGGGGCGGCTGCGTTGCATGGGGTAATGATGAGAGCCTGGCAACGATTGGGTGTAGAATCTCCGACGACAGCACCGATTGGCTCATGGACCTCGTGGGCGCGCAGCGGGCTGGTGGGCTCCACCCCCTCCTGGTCCTGTGGCTTGGTGGCGTCGGCCGCGGCAGGTGGTGGGTTTGTCTCATGCACGGCCAGCTCCCTCGGGTTTGTCATTGGCTGGTCGGGAAGTGGACAGTAGGGTGACGGACTGGGATTGGCGCAGACGGCAGCAGGAGACCTCATCCTGTCACGCGCAGGGAGGCTTTGTCGGGGGAGACCAGAGCACCCCGTCGATATGTTGTGTGTATATAGGACTTTTGAAATCGAAGAACAATAACACATTATAATTTTCACTAACATATATTGACTGAAAAGTTTTCGCTATTCAGCTTGGTTAACTACTCTCTTCGTTTCTAAATATAAGTCTTTTTAGATATTTTAATATGAACTACACACGGAGCAAAATGGTGAATCTACACTCTAAACTATTACAATTGAATTACCTACATTAATTCAATGCATTATTAAACACTATTGGTTACTGAGAAAAAAAGTAAAAGAAGAACGTCGTCAATATCTCTGACGATGAGTAGCAATAGGCTAGTTTATCTATGTAGTGTAGTAGTACGTAGCTTTTGTCCAATGCATGACCCTAAATGGTCCGGCCGCGTCCGTTTAGGGGTAAACGGATAGAACAGGCGGCCCAACGCGCGGGAGCAAATGGACCAATGTTCGTTTTCGGTCCGCTTCCGACCCATTACCGGCCTAACTTTGGGCCGCGTTTGCGTCGAAACGGATGCGCGGACGGGGCGGGACGCGTGCCCTTGTCCTCCCTGGCCCGCCCGTCTGTGGCACAGACGACTTGGTTGCGCACATGTGGACTCACATTGGCAACCGGTAGATCTATCGGTTTAATCTCTTATCAAGCACACCCAACACATCCACAAATTCGGTCGGACACGGCCTCATTGCCACCCCAAACAGACGAAATCCAGATAAAACGGATATCCGTTTGGGGTCATGCGTTTGAGTTGCCCTAAGATATATATTGCAAAGGATGAAAATTGAAGAGTGATTGGATCATCTATGCAGAGACGCTCGGGACGCCTAAGGGCCGGAATAGCTAGGTTTACATGTAGATACTCATAGCTAGCTGCAGCACCACAAACAAGTCCAGCGTATGGTCTTGGTCTAGCTTAGCTGCTGCTGTGTACGCGTCCGGTTTTTCCATTGCTCTACCTTAGCTACTAAGCAAGTATTTTGCATGCACATATCCTAAGCAAGCAAGTATCAATGAGCTAGCTCCTAAGTAAGCATTTGAATGCATGTACATGCATGGCGCCCCGGGCCAGGGCGTCATGCTACTGAGCATGGCGCCTTGCCTAGGGGCGTCATGTTGTTTTGTCTGTACTGACGTGGCAGGTCAATGCCGTTACATGGCGCCTTTGACAGTGGCATTATGTAGTTTAGCATGACGCCTCGAGTGCGGGCGTCATGCATGAAGGGCCATTTTGTGATTTTTTTTTTAAATACGGCCATTTTATGCTAAACTTTGTCCAAAGGGCCAGTTTTATCAATTTTTCACAAGTCTCGACGTGATTCAAAGTTGGCCGCAGCTGCCCGTTCGGTGCGTCTGCGCTCACTCGTTTACATGCATGACCATCGAGTCCGCCTTGACCCAGGAGCAGAGCCGTTGAAGCAGCCAGCGACTTCTTCGGTTTGGATGTTATGCTGTTCAATCATGCCATTTTATAATTGCTTAAGCTTTAAGGAAAAGTATGCTAGTAGTAGTGTGGAGTAATAAATCGCTATGCAGGAAAGGAAATAATGAAAAGTAACCTTGGCTGGCAAGCAAAAACCTCACGCGTTGGGTAGAAACCAAGTCGATCGGCTCTCCTCCGAGTCAGCATCATAATTCTACGGTTGACGGAGCATCTCGACTTTTTTTTTCTGGTTTGAAGAGTTAATTCATAACTAGTCTTTTTCTCAAAAACTTCATCCCTTTAAATTCGAAGAGTTAACCGTCAAACTGGCTCGCTCCTACCCAAATTTGAGCAACAACATGCAAGTTCTCTCTCACACGCCTTTCTTCCTCCTTCCTGCCGTCTCCACCTTCTGATGCCTCGATCACCAATAGAATGGACGCCCCAAGTCCCCTTCCCTCCTCCGCAAAGTCCGAGAAGGGAGGCAGCACGACCGTGACCATCCCCCACCCTCCTCCGCAACTAGCCAACCAACTGGTAGAGGCAGCGCTTGCCCGATGGTCAAAGAAACGGAGGTCGAGGAGGCGAACAAGAAGGCCACAACCACTCCTACACCATCCCCCCCCCCCCCCCCCCCCCCCCCCCCCTCCCATTGAGCCTACGCCATCTCATCCACCTCATGCTACCCCCACTCCTCTCCCTACGAAGACCGATGTCGACGACGACGTTCATGCTTGTGAGTTGACATACACAATGCCGGAGAGGTAAAACTTCCTTATTTTCTTCTAATTTTTGGTGTCGCAATTCAGAAGTAGTTCAAGAATCATATGATGCTCATATATGGTGATGATTTTTGCCATTGTATGATGAACATCTCTCTTGATGCCTCGGTGGAGATGCTCTGGTCAAAGGGTCATTTTGGAGAGTTCAGTCTTTTTTTGTTCGAGAAGTTTTGGGGGTAAAGTTAGAGATGATGTGATCAAAGTAAAAAAGTCGAAGCGACTCCCCCCAACAAAAAAATTGCAAATACGGCTTGTACCCACTCCTCAGCGATAGATCCAACGAACGTTGTATGATCTCAAAAAATAAAAATAAAATCCAACGAACGCTTGGTTGCTGCTGTGATGCAGGTTTGATCCGGTCGCTGACCGTCTTCCGGCGGGCGGCGGGCAGCGGGCAAATGGATGGAGTAGTAATAAATGGATGGCCCACGTTTGTGTGCGGTTTGGCTGGCTGTGAGAATTGAGTCGGCTGGAGCAAAGGTCGGATTGGTCCCCACGTGGCGGGCTCCACGGGCCGCAGCACGCATGTGATAGGCCGGCCAGCCGGCTCGAAAGAGTAGGTGAGCTGAGCTGAGGCTGGCACCTTCTCGCCGGAAGCTGTAGGGCACTGCCAAGATCAAGCATTCAAGCATCAGAATGGAATTCATCTTGTAAGAGCATCTCCAGACGTTCGGCCCTTTAGTAGCTTAAAATAGCGCCGTTTGGAGGTTAACCGGCGATAAAATGGGTGTGGGGACGGTCGGTTTCACAACCGCCGCCTCAAGGTCGCCCAAACGCCCTTTTTTGAAAACCAAACTCGATCAAAATTCGGCCAAGCACAACACAAATTTGAAGGAAATTTAGACGTTTTATTGATATTTGTACAAATTAAAAACATAATTTAAAAACAAACTAAAAACAACAACAACTACTACTACTACGTCGCCGCCGTGAGCCTTCTACATGCCGAGGAGCCTGTAGAAGTTGGTGCAGTCGACGCCGTCGTCGTCGCCGCCGTCCTTGCTGCCCCCTGACCTACGGCGCCGATGCGTGGGGGTTGGACGGCCCGGGCGCCTCGTCATCGCTGTCGTCGAGGATGACGATGCCGCCCTCGTCGCGGCCGCGGCACCGGGCGGCGATCTCCTCGAGGGTGCGGCGCTGGCGCTCCATCTCTTGCCGGACGTAGTCATCCCGCGCCGATTTCAGGCCGGTCTCCTCGTCGGCGGCCATGGCCTCATGCTCCTTCTTCACGGGAAGGAGCGCCGGCTCGGTCTTCGTTGATGACGAGGGCGTCGCTGCGGGTGCACCGCCCGAGCGGCGTCTCCCGTGGCTCTGGCTTGACGGGGAGAAGCGCCAGCGACCCAGAGGAATGGGAGCCCGACGACGACGAGGACGCCGTCTCCATTCACCTCGGCGTCCAGGAGCTGCCGCGGCGGCGAGAGAAGGAGGGGGGCGCCCGGCCAACCGCGGCGAGTTACCGCCCTCGATGTGCTCGAGGACGGCTTCGAGCGTGCGCCCGGGGACGCCCCACCATTGTCGCTGTAACACCCTTGTGTAATAAGCAATGTGATTATCTGCTAATTATTCCAACTCATCCTCATTTGCAAAGCTTAATCACAGTGGTTAACTCTTGCAATTCAAAATTCTCTTTGAAACTCAATTCAAATTCAACTGAAAAATAAAGTTGTTCAAAAGTTGCTGCAAAAATGTTCATCTGCTAGCAAATATTCCATAACATTTATTTGTTAAGGAATACAACATCACTCTTATGCAAATATGAACAGTAGCAATTAAAACAGAACAATTCCTGCATATTTAAATGCCAAATCATTTTTAAAAAATCCAAATGAACTTCAAAGTTTCCCAAACTTTTTGTGGCAGTAAAGAATATTGCATGACAAATATTGTGACAAGTGCCACAAATTACAAAGGACATTTGGGAGCAGAAGAAATAGGAAACAGAAATAAAACAACAGCAGAAAAAGAGAAAATAGAAAAGGCCTAATGCTTTACTGTGCACTCAAGCCTGCGTGCTACAAGGCCGGGCCCAACCCACCCCAGCCGATCGTCGTCCTCCGTCGCGCTGTCGGCACGCGCGCGCGCCCGAGCGCGGATCGTCGCCGTGTCGTTGATCCCGCGGTTCCCCGGCGTCTTTAAGTGCTCCCCCGTGCGTCTCTCCCTCCCCTGCAAGCCCTAGCCCCCTCAGTTCTTCCCCATCGCCTCCCCATCGATCCCCACCGCGACCACCCGACGCCGCTGCCATGGCCGAGCTCGCCGGCGTGGCCACAGAGCTCCCCGACGCCTGAGACCGAGCTCATCCGCTCCGCCTGTCTCCTCTCCTTCCTCTCCGATCATCGGATCGAGCGCTGCGCCCCCGCATCGACAGTTCGTCGTCGTCTTCGAGCTTCGGATCGCCGGCAATCGTCGACGAATCCGGCGACCTCGAGCCTTCCCCGCGCCCGCTTTTGCACATCTGCAGGTCTCGGTGAGCCCCTCGCCGTCTCCCATCTCTCCCCGATCCCTTTCTGCACCCGTAGCGCCGAGCCCGCACTTGCCGTACTCCGGCCGCCGCCTGTCGTTTCGCCGTCGCGGCCACGGCCGCTGCAGCCTGCCCCTGAGCACGCGACCGTGCTTGGTGCATCGCCGCGGATCCGCCCACGCTCGCTGATCGCCCCGTCGTGCACCGCGGCCCCACGCCCGCGTTCGCCCGAAGCTGCCGCCACTTCTGCTCGTCACCGGCGACGCTCGGGACCTCGCCCGCTCCAGCCCCTTGCACCGCTCGACGCGGCGCCTCGCCCGCGTCCGAACGAGCCCGCCCGTGGCTCGAACGGTGGCCTGTGGCCCATTTCCGACGGCCACCCGAGCCACCCCGCCGTTCCTGTGGTCGCCGCCGCGGTTTAAACCGCCCTGGGCCACTGACAGGTGGGCCCAGGTGATTAGCCGGCTAATTAGCCACTAACCCAAACCCCTAACCCCCACTTACAGCCGGGCCCCACACTGATTAATTAACCCAAATGAAAACTGTTAGATATTTAACTAAACTGACGTGTGGGCCCGTGTGCACTGTTCACCTGCTGACTAGTCAACCGTTGACTGCTGACTCAGCAGTCAACGGGACCCACTGTCAGCCCCTGGTTTACTGCTGGGTGCACTGGACCGGGTGCACCTGGCCTTTTCATGTTTATTTTCGAAATTAGATTAAATCCAGAAATTCCAGAAATTGTTTAAATCTTTAGAAATCCATAGAAAATAAACCGTAGCTCGGATCGAAAAACTTTATACATGAAAGTTGCTCAGAACGATGAGATGAAGCTGACCGTGCTATCTGTTTCTATGTCGGAACCCCCAACGTAGGTGAACCCGCAACTTCGAGGCCGTATCCGGTAGATGAATAGTGCTTATACACCGGTTAATAAATCTAGCTTTAACCCTAAATAACCAATATGACTTAGACATGCTTTAGGCACCCCTGCACCGCACGTTAGCGTAGCCTGCTCTGTGTTGCTTTGTCTGCCTTGTATTTATACTGTTTCCTCCCCCTCTTCTCGATAGAGCCCGGTACCGACGCAGCTCCGGTGACTGGCTACACTACGGACGACCTTGCCTTTGTCGCCGAGCAACCAGGCAAGCCCCCCCCCCTTTGATCATCCCGATATCGCCTATTCTATTTTCTCATGCTTGCATTAGAATTTTGCTACTGTTACTGTTATCCTATTTCTGCTGCATAGCCTGTTTATTGTAACCTGCTATTGATACCTACCTGCTCATCCTAAACTGTTTAGAATAGACTGGGTAGAGCCCCATCAGTGACCCCCACTTATCCCGACTGCCCCGCTGGAGTATCAGAAGACCCGATCAACGGGATCGAAGACCAGGACCCGGCACCATACCTCACTTCCCCCTTAGTTGCTCGACACTACTGGGTTACTATCGAGTGCCGAGGGTGATACCTCGTCAGCACTTCTGATGATAACATTGTAGGTTAGTTATTCGGTCGTGGTCAGCGAGGGTGATTCCTCCTACACCACCCCCGATAACGACGAAGTCGTGCAACACCTCTAGTGTGGACCTCGAGGGTGATTCCTCCTACGTCCACCTTGATATTACATCAGGTGGGAGTCCAATGAGGGTGATGCCTCGGATTCCCCCTTGATATGGTAGCCACACGGATGCCCTACATAACTGATGTTACTGATACTTGGAAAGGCGGGTCGACCCTGAGGGGTACCCGCGAATGATGGATAGTTACCCATGATTTATTTTATGAGGCGCGGCCGAGCATTCTTAGCCCTTGCAGCAAGTCCTCGAGACGGGGCGACGGGGTCACATCGATCGTGAGTCTCTGCTCATTACCGCAAGCCCCTAGACCTCTAACGATTTGGATATTTGATCCGAGCTGGCCTACGGCCTGATAGCACTAACCATCACGTGGGAATAGTTATGGGCACTCTGCATCGTAGCATCAGCCGAAAGCTCTATCAGACGTCCAGTTCAGCATTGCGGCACGGTCGGATTGTGTCGGCCTTACGAGGCGACGCTGGTATCCACCCTGCTCACAACGACCCGGAGTGCACAGGGCGATGGCCCAAGACCCCTGAGCGCTTAGGAGGTAGACCGGCGGGGACCTCTCTGCTGAGCTCTAGGTAGGGTTGCGGTGTGTCGTTTGGCCGAGGCCGGGCATGACCCAGAAAAGTGTGTCCGGCCGGAGTTAAGCGAGCGTGGTGGGTAAGTTGGTGCACCCCTGTAGGGAAGAAAACATCTATCGATAGCCGGTCCTACGGTAAAGGACACTCGGAGTTGTATCCCGATAGATACAACTAGAACTTGAGATGATACCAGGATATGTGGCTCCGGGATCGCTTTCTCGCAGGGAGTCGAGAAAGGATCTCTGGGCGAGACTGTTACTTGACACAACCACTACTATGTAATACTGTGTTGTTCTACTCTCTTCTATTTCTGCAAGACCGCTGAAGATGCTAGTATTCGATAGGACTAGGCTTTCCTCTCTATTCTGGCATTTCTGCAGCCCAGTCCACATATACAACCTCCCTTTGATAATGTTGCATATGTAGTGTAGATCCTTGCTTGCTGAGTACTTCGGAGTACTCACGGTTGCTTTGCTTTCTTTTTCTCCCCATATCAGTTTGTCGTGACCAGATGACGGAGCCCCTAAGACAGTTGCTCCCGCCGACGATTACTACTGCTACCCCGAGAATGGCTACTACTTCGAGATGGCCGGCGACCAGGAGTAGGTTCGGAGGGTCCCAGGCAGGAGGCCTGCGCCTTTCGATCATAGCTTTTGTTTTGCCCCGCCTTCTTAAGGCTTCTATGTCTTTCTTTTTATATCTGTACTCAGATATCTGATGCTTCCGCTGATGCTTGTATGCCATCGAGCTATGTATTCGAGCCCTCGAGGCCCCTGGCTTGTAATATAAAGCTTGTATGACTTTATTTATGTTTTAGAGTTGTGTTGTGATATCTTCAAGTGAGTCCTTAGGCTTGATCGTGTGCATTTGCGTGTATGATTAGTGCATGATTAAGCCGGGGGCGTCACAGGTTGGTATCAGAGCCGACTGCCCCTAGGAACCCCCTTTCCAACTCCTTGGCCAAAGTTGAGTCTAGAAAACCAAAACTGTTTTACTAACTTGGCTGTGTGGCTTACGGGCCCACGACGCTGAATGGGTGGTATTAGGATCTTTTACTCCTCGACCCTTACTCTGGGACCCTGCTCTCTCTTCTATTCGGGTTAAAATTTTACTAACTCCAACCTTAGGTTCTCGTGATCACATCCATCCGGAGTTCTGAAATTACCCCCTTGCTTCAAGATTGTGGGCCAGGTTCTGCTTACAGGATCCTTTTATCGAGGGCACCCTGTGTTGTCACTTGCAGATTCCTCGCTCCAACAGTTTTCTCCGACGTTGATGTAGCCTTTGCTATGTCTCGTTGTGTACTTCCTTGCCGCGTGCCTGCGCGCCGCCTAGCTTGTCTAGCTGCGTGCATTGCCGAACTCCTACCGCCGTTTGTGTCCAACTCCGTGCATCGTTCTGTTTGTCTTTAATGACTACTAATATGCACCTGATGCCTCCTTGTTCATTACTCATGCTACATCATGAATTACCTCTTACACCTGCAATTTTGCTTGCTAAACTGCCCCTGTTGATTTGGCAGGATGGCTGACGATCCTCCACCTCCACCCTATATTGCCGCAATGATGCAGCAGTTTGAATTGAACCGTCAGCTCAACGAGAGTCTGGTAAAACGTTTGGAACGCAACGATGCTCGTCAGGAGCCTGGACCGATCTCACTGCCAGAATTTGTTCACCTCAACCCGTCTGTTTTCCGTAACTCCACCAATCCTATGGATGCTGATGATTGGCTTCGTGACATCCTGTTTGAGATGGAGTCAGCTAATGTGGCCCCTGATAGTTACGTCACCTTTGCGACATTTCACTTGAAGGGTCCCGCTGCTCAATGGTGGGAAAGCCATAAGGGTATGTTGCCTGCAGAGACTGTAATCACTTGGCAGGAATTTCAGTCAGCTTATCGAGCACGGTACATTCCTCCAGGTCTGATCGACCAGAAGAAGCAGGAGTTCCGCAAACTCTCACAGGGCACATTGACTGTGGATGAATATCAGAGGAAATTTCTTGAATTATCCCTCTATGCTAAAGATGATGTCGACACTGACGCTCGCAAGCAGGAGAAATTCCGTGAAGGACTGCGTTCCGATATACAGCTCGCACTTCTTGTCCTTGATTGTGAGGACTTTGCGACGCTTGTCAGCCAAGCCTACCAAGTTGAAACTGGTCTGGCTAAATACCAGGAGTCGCTCAAACGCACTCGTGATGTTGTCTCATCCTCGGGTCAGCCTGTTCAGAAACGTTGAGTCTGGATTCCGCACAATGTTTATCACCGACCTGCTCCAACACCAAGGCCATCATATGTTGCACCTCGTTTGCCTTCACCGCCGAGACAGCTAACAGTTCAGGGTGGACAGCCTAATGCTATGGCAACTCCTCAGGTTGCACCACGTCCTCCTGTTGGTCGTAAGAAGAGCTGTCGAAACCGCCGATTCAGGAACCGTAATATTATACCGTCTGCTATTGTACTTGGCCATGTCAATCATGTCGATGCTGAAAAGGCCCTGAAGGAACCAACAATTGTGATGGGTACCCTTCGTGTTAATTCAGTGCCAGCTTCTGTTCTCTTTGATTCAGGCGCATCGCATGCTTTCGTGTCCCAACAATTTGCTCAGTTGCATGGACTAGGCATGGAAGAATTACCCACTCCTCTAGCGGTTCAATCTCCGGGGTCCAAGTGGCAAACCTCAATGGTAAGCCACCACAACCACATCGAGATTGGAGGTCTACTTTTTCCGGCTTCCCTCGTTGTGCTCGGACCATCCAACATTAATATCATTCTTGGTATGGAATGGTTGACAGCGCATAAGGCTCTGATTGACTGTGCTACCAAGACAGTCCAGCTCACTCACCCCTCTGGCCAGACAGTCAAATACTCAGCTCGAACAGTTCAGAATGCCGAGAATCAGATATATGTTCTGAATGCATTGAATGCTTCACCTCTTGAAGGCATCGAGAACGTTCCAGTTGTTCGTGATTTCCAGGATGTCTTTCCTAAAGAAATTCCAGGAATTCCCCCTGCTAGAGCTGTCGAGTTTGTCATCGACTTGAAACCAGGTACAACTCCTATTGCGAAGCGTCCTTATAAGATGCCTCCACACCACCTTCTCGAGCTTAAGGAAGAAATCGATAAGTCACTTAAGAAGGGTTTCATCCGCCCCAGTTCATCTCCTTGGGGGGCACCTTCCCTCTTTGTCAAGAAGAAGGATGGTACGAATCGGTTGGTTCAAGATTACCGACCTATCAACCAAGCAACAATTCAGAACAAGTATCCGCTTCCCAGAATCAACGATCTGTATGATCAACTTGCTGGTTCCTCAGTATTCTCTAAACTTGATTTGAGATTGGGATACCACCAGATCCGAGTTCGTGAAGAGGATATTCCGAAGACAGCATTCGCTACTCGCTATGGTTCTTATGAGTACACTGTCATGTCTTTCGGCTTGACTAATGCTCCAGCTACCTTCTCCCGGTTAATGAATTACATCTTCATGGATTATCTCGACAAATTCGTCGTGGTATATCTAGATGATATTCTGGTATATTCGAAGAATGAAGAAGAACATGCCGAACATCTTCGGCTTGTACTAGAAAGGCTGCGTCAACATCAGCTGTATGCCAAGTATTCAAAATGCGAGTTCTGGTTATCTGAAGTGACGTATCTCGGCCATGTGATTTCCAAAGATGGCATTGCCGTTAACCCAGAACGAGTTCAGGCTATTCTTGAATGGACTCCACCGAAGAATGTCAAGCAAGTCAGAAGTTTTCTCGGCCTTGCAAGCTATTGTCGTCGCTTTGTCAAAAATTTCTCAAAGATTGCTAAGCCTCTGACTGATCTGCTTCACAAAGGCGTTAAGTTTGAGTGGACAGAAAAATGTCAGGAAAGTTTTCAAACACTCAAAGACAAGCTGACATCTGCCCCAGTGCTAGCTCCTCCAGATTCTCGCAAAGATTTTGTGATCTATTGTGACGCATCCCGTGAAGGTCTAATGCAAGAGCGTAAAGTGATTGCTTATGGCTCTCGACAGTTGTGCCCGCATGAAGAGAATTATCCGGTACATGATCTAGAACTAGCTGCTGTCATCTATGCACTGCAATTGTGGCGACATTACCTCCTCGGTAATCGTTGCGAGATCTACACGGACCATAAAAGTCTGAAGTACTTGTTCACTCAGCCATCTCTGAACCTTCGTCAGCAAATATGGATGGAGACCATTGCGGACTATGATTTGGGTATTTCTTATACCCCTGGCAAGGCCAATGTAATGGCTGATGCGTTGAGCCGTAAATCCTATTGCTATGAACTTGAAGTCCAGCTAGAGCAACCACTTCTGTATGAAGAGCTTCGAAAGCTAAATATCGAGATAGTTCCTCAAGGATACCTAAAAACCTTGGTTGTTGAACCAGACCTTGAGAAGGCTGTTAAGAGTGCACAAGCTAAAGATGCTGAAGTTGATCTAATGAAGAAAGATCTTCACCTAGAAAAGTACAGGGATTTCTCGCTGTCTGAAGATGGAACCTTGTACTTCAGAGACCGCATTGTCGTACCTCGCTTCGAGCTAATGACTGACAAGGTCATGAAGGAGGCACATGATACACCGCTGTCTATTCATCCGGGTAGCACCAAGATGTATCGTGATCTCCAACAAAGGTACTGGTGGTCTAGAATGAAGCAGGATATTGCTCGCTATGTTGCTGAATGTGATGTGTGTCGTCGCGTTAAGGTAGAGCATCAGAAGCCTACTGGAATTCTGCAACCACTTCCTATTCCTTTATGAAAATGGGATAAGGTTCAGATGGATTTCATTACTGGTCTTCCCAAGTCACAGAAGGGTCACGACGCTATTCTTGTCGTCGTCGACCAACTCTCTAAAGTTGCACACTTTCTGCCTGTCAAGGAGACAATCACTGCTAGTCAGTTAGCAGAATTATATATCTCCAGAATTGTTTCACTCCACAGTATTCCGAAGGAAATCAGTTTGGACCGTGGCGGTCTTTTCACCTCAAAGTTCTGGGAAAATTTCCAAAAGGCTATGGGAACTCATATCACCTGGAGTTCAGCTTATCACCCCCAGTCCCAAGGCCAAGTGGAGCAAGTCAATCAAGTGCTTGAAGACATGCTTCGGGCTTGTGTTATATCTTTCGGCAAGAAGTGGGAAGAATCTCTTCCTTATGCGGAATTCTCATACAACAACAGCTATCAAGCCAGCTTGAAAATGGCCCCATTCGAAGTACTTTATGGACGTAAGTGTCGAACCCCTCTGAATTGGTCAGAAACTGGGGAACGACCACCTGTGGGACCGGACATTATTCAGCACATCTAAGAACAAGTCAGAATTGTCCGAGAAAATCTCAAGGCGGCTCAGGACCGCCAGAAGAGCAATTACGATCGCAAACGATGGGGTTTGACTTATCAACCTGGTGATCAGGCTTATCTGCGAGTCACTCCTATGAAGGGCACTCACCGTTTCGGAATCAAGGGCAAGCTAGCTCCACGCTACATTGGTCTCTTCCGCATAGTTGCTAGACGTGGTCAGGTGGCATATAAATTGGAGTTGCCACCGCAATTCTCTCATATCCATGACATCTTCCATGTGTCGCAACTTCGTAAATGCTTCAAGGAATCTCCGCACCGTGCAGTGGATCACGAGATGCTCGAATTGCAAGATGACCTATCTTACAAGGAGCATCCGATCCGCATTCTCGATGAAGCTAAACGTCGCACTCGTCAGAAGACGACCAAGTTCCTAAAAGTGCAGTGGCCGAATCACACTGAAGATGAAGCCACTTGGGAACGCGAGGATCATCTTCGGGAAGAATATCCCGACCTCTTTCCTTCTACCTCCTGAATTCTCGGGACAAGAATTTCTTTTAGAGGAGGAGAATTTGTAACACCCCTGTGTAATAAGCACTGTGATCATCTGCTAATTATGCCAAGTCATCCTCATTTGCAAAGCTTAATCACAGTGGTTAACTCTTGCAATTCAAAATTCTCTTTGAAACTCAATTCAAATTCAACTGAAAAATAAAGTTGTTCAAAAGTTGCTGCAAAAATGTTCATCTGCTAGCAAATATTCCATAACATTTATTTGTTAAGGAATACACCATCACTCTTATGCAAATATGAACAGTAGCAATTAAAATAGAACAATTCCTGCATATTTAAATGCTAAATCATTTTTGAAAAATCCAAATGAACTTCAAAGTTTCCCAAACTTTTTGTGGCAGTAAGGAATATTGCATGACAAATATTGTGACAAGTACCACAATTTACAAAGGACATTTGGGAGCAGAAGAAATAGGAAACAGAAATAAAACAAAAGTAGAAAAAGAGAAAATAGAAAAGGCCTAATGCTTTACTGTTCACTCAAGCCTACGTGCTACAGGGCCGGGCCCAACCCACCCCAGCCGGTCGTCATCCTCCGTCGCGCTGTCGGCACGCGCGCGCGCCCGAGTGCGGATCGTCGCCGTGTCGTTGATCCCGCGGTTCCGCGGCGTCTTTAAGTGCTCCCCCGAGGGTCTCTCCCTCCCCCGCAAGCCCTAGCCCCCTCAGTTCTTCCCCATCGCCTCCCCATCGATCCCCACCGTGACCACCCGACACTGCTGCCATGGCCGAGCTCGTCGGCGTGGGCACAGAGCTCCCCGACGCCTGAGACTGAGCTCATCCGCTCCGCTTGTCTCCACTCCTTCCTCTCCGATCATCGGATCGAGCGCTGCGCCCCCGCATCGACAGTTCACCGTCGTCTTCGAGCTTCGGATCGCCGGCGATCGTCGACGAATCCGGTGACCTCGAGCCTTCCCCGCGCCCACTTTTGCACATCTGAAGGTCTCGGTGAGCCCCTCGCCGTCTCCCATCTCTCCCCGATCCCTTTCTGCACCCGTAGCGCCGAGCCCGCAATTGCCGTACTCCGGCCTCTGCCTGTCGTTTCGCCGTCGCGGCCACGGCCGCTGGAGCCTGCCCCTGAGCACGCGACCGTGCTTGGTGCTTCGCCGCGGATCCGCCCATGCTCTCTGATCGCCCTGTCGTGCACCACGGCCCCACGCCCGCGTTCGCCCGAAGCTGCCGCCGCTTCTGCTCGTCGCCGGCGACGGTCGGGACCTCGCCCGCTCCAGCCCTTTGCACCGCTCGACGCGGCGCCTTGCCCGCGTCCGAACGAGCCCGCCCGCGGCTCGAACGGTGGCCTGTGGCCCATTTCCGACGTCCACCTGAGCCACCCCGCCGTTCCTGTGGTCGCCGCCGGTGCGCTGCCGCAGTTTAAATCGCCCTGGGCCACTGACAGGTGGGCCCAGGTGATTAGCCAGCTAATTTGCCACAAACCCAAACCCCTAACCCCCACTTACAGCCGGGCCCCACACTGATTAATTAAACCAAATGAAAACTGTTAGATATTTAACTAAACTGACGTGTGGGCCCGTGTGCACTGTTCACCTGCTGACTAGTCAACCGTTGACTGCTGACTCAGCAGTCAACGGGACCCATTGTCAGCCCCTGGTTCACTTCTGGGTGCACTGGACCGGGTGCACCTGGCCTTTTCATGTTTATTTTTGAAATTAGATTAAATCCAGAAATTCCAGAAATTGTTTAAATCTTTAGAAATTCATAGAAAATAAACCGTAGCTCGGATCGAAAAACTTTATACATGAAAGTTGCTCAGAACGACGAGACGAAGCTAACCGTGCTATCTGTTTCTATGTCGGAACCCCCTACGTAGGTGAACCCGCAACTTCGAGGCTGTATCCGGTAGATGAATAGTGCTTATACACCAGTTAATAAATCCAGCTTTAACCCTAAATAACCAATATGACTTAGACATGCTTTAGGCACCCCTGCACCGCACGTTAGCGTAGCCTGCTCTGTGTTGCTTTGTCTGCCTTGTATTTATACTGTTTCCTCCCCCTCTTCTCGATAGAGCCAGGTACCGACGCAGCTCCGGTGACTGGCTACACTACGGACGACCTTGCCTTTGCCACCGAGCAACCAGGCAAGCCCCCCCCCCCTTTGATCATCCCGATATCGCCTATTCTATTTTCTCATGCTTGCATTAGAATTTTGCTACTGTTACTGTTATCCTATTTCTGCTGCATAGCCTGTTTATTGTAACCTGCTGTTGATACCTACCTGCTCATCCTAAACTGTTTAGAATAGACTGGGTAGAGCCCCATCAGTGACCCCCACTTATCCCGACTACCCCGCTGGAGTATCAGAAGACCCGATCAACGGGATCGAAGACCAGGACCCGGCACCGCACCTCACTTCCCCCTTAGTTGCTCGACACTACTGGGTTACTATCGAGTGCCGAGGGTGATACCTCGTCAGCACTTCTGATGATAACATTGTAGGTTAGTTATTCGGTCGTGGTCAGCGAGGGTGATTCCTCCTACACCACCCCCGATAACGACGAAGTCGTGCAACACCTCTAGTGTGGACCTCGAGGGTGATTCCTCTTACGTCCACCTTGATATTACATCAGGTGGGAGTCCAACGAGGGTGATGCCTCGAATTCCCCCTTGATATGGTAGCCACACGGATGCCCTACATAACTGATGTTACTGATACTTGGAAAGGCGGGTCGACCCTGAGGGGTACCCGCGAATGATGGATATTTACCCATGATTTATTTTACGAGGCGCGGCCGAGCATTCTTAGCCCTTGCAGCAAGTCCTCGAGACGGGGCGACGGGGTCACATCGATCGTGAGTCTCTGCTCGTTACCGCAAGCCCCTAGACCTCTAACGATTTGGATATTTGATCCGAGCTGGCCTACGGCCTGATAGCACTAACCATCACGTGGGAATAGTTATGGGCACTCTGCATCGTAGCATCAGCCGAAAGCTCTGTCAGACGTCCAGTTCAGCATTGCGGCACGGTCGGATCGTGTCGGCCTTACAAGGCGACGCTGGTATCCACCCTGCTCACAACGACCCGGAGTGCACAGGGCGATGGCCCAAGACCCCTGAGCGCTTAGGAGGTAGACCGGCGGGGACCTCTCTGCTGAGCTCTAGGTAGGGTTGCGGTGTGTCGTTTGGCCGAGGCCGGGCATGACCCAGAAAAGTGTGTCCGGCCGGAGTTAAGTGAGCGTGGTGGGTAAGTTGGTGCACCCCTGTAGGGAAAAAAACATCTATCGATAGCCGGTCCTACGGTAAAGGACACTCAGAGTTGTATCCCGATAGATACAACTAGAACTTGAGATGATACCAGGATATGTGGCTCCGGGATCGCTTTCTCGCAGGGAGTCGAGAAAGGATCTCTGGGCGAGACTGTTACTTGACACAACCACTACTATGTAATACTGTGTTGTTCTACTCTCTTCTATTTCTGCAAGACCGCTGAAGATGCTAGTCTTCGATAGGACTAGGATTTCCTCTCTATTCTGGCATTTCTGCAGCCCAGTACACATATACAACCTCCCTTTGATAATGTTGCATATGTAGTGTAGATCCTTGCTTGCTGAGTACTTCGGAGTACTCACGGTTGCTTTGCTTTCTTTTTCTCCCCATATCAGTTTGTCGTGACCAGATGACGGAGCCCCTAAGACAGTTGCTCCCGCCGACGATTACTACTACTACCCCGAGAATGGCTACTACTTCGAGATGGCCGGCGACCAGGAGTAGGTTCGGAGGGTCCCAGGCAGGAGGCCTGCGCCTTTCGATCATAGCTTTTGTTTTGCCCCGCCTTCTTAAGGCTTCTTTGTCTTTCTTTTTATATCTGTACTCAGATATCTGATGCTTCCGCTGACGCTTGTATGCCATCGAGCTATGTATTCGAGCCCTCGAGGCCCCTGGCTTGTAATATAAAGCTTGTATGACTTTATTTATGTTTTAGAGTTGTGTTGTGATATCTTCAAGTGAGTCCTTAGGCTTGATCGTGTGCATTTGCGTGTAGGATTAGTGCACGATTAAGCCGGGGGCGTCACAGGCGCCGCCCCTCGGAGTTGAGGCGGCCGCGGGGCTCGACGTCGTTCATGGAGGCGAGCTGGTCGGCGTGGCAGCGGTCGAAGGACGCCGTCCACAGCGTGTGGCTGTCGGGGGCGTACCTCGGCTACTGCCGCGCGTGCTCCAGTAGCGACGATCTGATGTGCGCGTTCTCGGCGCGCCGATCAGCACTGGAGGGCGGCAGTGGCACCGGGACGCCGCCGGCGCTCAGCCTCCACGAGACCGGCACCCACATGTCCGGTGGCGCCAGGTAGTCCGCCTCGTAGAGCAGGCGGGCCTCGTCCTCGTGCAGGCGGCCGCCGCTCCGTCGCCAGGGTAGCGCTCGGCCATGGTGCGTCGGCAGGGAGAGAGAGAGAGGGCGTCGGTGGCGAGAGGGCGAGAGGGGCGTCTTCGGCGAGAGGGGAGAGAGGGGTTGTGTGTGCGGCCACCTGTGAGGGAGTGGGCGGCTTTTATAGCGGCGGGTGGGCGGCGAGCGGGCGGCAGCCATGTGTACGCTTGGCGGGAGGGGGCGGGACGTGCGTCGGCGCGCCTTCACTACGCCGCCCGTGAGGAATCAATGGAAGACTGACCGGCGGCAGCCTTCACATTGATTCCCTGTGGGAAAACGAGGCGATGAGGACGACGAACGCGCCTAGTCGCTGATTCAGCGGGTCATCCAGGCTTTCGCGCCAAAAATGTTTCCCCCGGCGCCCCCGGGCGCCCCCCAGCGCGCCGGGTTTGGCCTGGGTCCGCCGGCGCCAAATTCGGCCCTAACCGGCGAAAAATGGGCTTCTGGGGGGGGGGGGCGACTTGGCCTTTTTTTTCACGCCGGCGATAAAAAGGGCCTTGGGGGGCTGTTGGGGGCGAGTGGAGATGCTCTAAGGGTGATGCCAAGATCAAGCATTAGAATGGTTGTAGGGTTGTGCCGGACCATACCTCGAAATTGAATCTCATAATGGCATCGACCATGCCGACCTGCAAACCTCCCGCGATCGTTCGGACAGCGTTGTCGAAACCACGGAAGTCATCCAACGCCGACATGTATCGTTCCGCGGGGCGATCTGGACGTTATTTCTCTCAGAAACTGGAGACAAAAGTGAAGGAGGTTTGCAGGAGTCCGGATCGCTCCCAAGCCCGCTTCTGACCGCCCCGGCCAACCAAAAATTCGTCACCCGCCCCTCCCACGCTTTCCTTCCGATGCACGCGCCGCTTACCGCGCCGCATTCATGCCGGTCCAGAGCACGCGAAGGGCGGCATTGATGCCGTGATGTGATCGGAGGGAGGAAGGGCGGCGCTGACTGACGCGACCTCTCGGCAGCCGCCGCTTCAATGCGGACGCATGTTCCCGAGGAACCAACTCCGTCCGCTGCGCCGCATTGAAGCTGTTGACCGGCCCTTCTCCTGGCCTGGCCGCGGCTATTTTAGCCGCGCTCCAGCACTGTCCACATTGCATCCTCTTCCTTCTCCTTCCCCCTCCTCGTCCTTCTTGCCCATCTCCCTCCGCATCTTCGACGATGGGCAAGTCCTGGACGTCGGCGTCGGCAGGCGGTTTCGGGGCGGGATCTGGCGGCTCGTGGAGACGCCGCCCTCGAACTCTGGGGTCGTCATCTCCTCCGGCGACGAGGAGGACCAACAGCCGCCACAGTCCGCGCCAGCGTGTAACACCCCCGGTGATTAGCAACAGTAATCACTTTTGATAATGACATGTTAGCATGATCAACAGTGCATAATCATCATTAGCATCACATTGCATTTCAACTCCTAAGTCAAATTCAAGTTTAAATGAAAGTGGAATATGAAAGTTGTCCAACATAGGAGCTAAAATGTCAGATAAATAACAAGTATTCCAGAGGCTATTCTAAAATTGAAACCAACATCATTGGAATTGGATAAGTGACTCGAACAACCTCAAACAGTGGATAAAGATAATATTTAATAACCATTTATTAAATCTGAAATAAATATGGAATTATGTTTTGTCCAAACTAATTTTAGGTGTTAGGGAATAATGCACTGGTATTTATGAACTAGGTCTCATGTTTTACAAAACTCAAATGGTGACCTGACCATTACTAAACAGAGAAAAGAAAATAAAGAAAAGAAAAAGAAACAGAAGGAGAGAGCAAACACCCCCCCTCTCCCTGGGCCGAATGGCCCAGCTGCCACAGGCCGGCCCGTCGATCCCACGCCCACCGCCTAGCCCCGGCCTATAAGGCCCCCGACCGAAACCCTAGCCCCACGACACCCCACTCCCCCCCTCCCACTCGTTCGCCCCCCCCCCCCCCCGATCCGAGAAACTGGATCGGGCCGACGCCGCGACGCCGCCCCGTCCCGCGCCGATCGGCCAGCGCCGCCGCCGCCGCCACACCGACGCCGCCCCGTCCTCTCTCTCCCGACCAGCCGCCTAGCGCTCGGCGCCCCCCCCCCCCACCCCGTCGCTGCTCGACGCGCCACCGGATCGCCCTCGCTGCCGTTCGCCGGGTCGCACGCCACCTCGCCGGCGCCGCCTCCCCGCCGGACTGCGTCGTCCTCGTCCCCTCCTCGAGCCGCTTCTCCGAGCCACGCCGCCCGTTCCCCTGCTGCGTGGGTGAGGAACCCTCTCGACCCGCCCCCTTCTCCGCCCGGTCACCGCGGCCAAGCCACGCTCGCCCATCCCTGGACCACGCGCGCACGCACTCGGCCACGCCGGGCCTCGCACACGCGCGCGCGTGCCCTGCCTCGCTACTGCCCGCGGACCTTGCCCCGCTTCGCCCCGCCGTGCCCGCTGTGCCGCGCCGCCTCTCGCTGCTGCTCCGGCCATCCCGCTGCCGTTGTTACTCTGCTCCGCCGCGCTCCGGCCCCGGCCGCGCCCAGCGCCCGCTCGCCCCCTGCCACGCTCACCGCGCCCGCCTGGGCCGCTCGCCCGTGCCCCGGGTTCGCCCGACGGGGCGCCGCGCCCGCACGCCTGTGGCCCCCCTGGGCCACTGCCCAGTGGGGCCCGAACCCCCTGTGACGCTGACGAATGGGGCCCACGGCCCAGAAACGATTTTACAAAAATAAAAATAAAAATAAATAAAATAATTAATTAGTTAATTAGTTAGGTTAATTAACCCTAATCAGACTAATTTAATTAATTAATTAGTTTAGTTAATTGTTAATTAGTTAATTAAACCTAATTAACCTAACAGCCTATGACAGGTGGGACCCACCCTGTCAGGTGGCTGCTGACGTCAGCATGATGTCATGCTGACGTCATCAATCACTGTTTCGGATAATGTTGAATTAAATAATTAATTAAATTTCAGAAATTAATAAAAACTTTAGAAAATCATATTAAATAAACCGTAACTCCGATGAAAATATTTTATACATGAAACTTGCTCAGAACGACGATACGAACCCGGATACGCCCTCTGTATTCCCGTCAGATGCCCGCAACTATAAGAACGTTGAACAATTAGACCGATTTCGATAAATGAATAGTGTCCAACCCTAATTAAATAAATCCGAATAAATTCCTAAATTATCTAAATCGTTTAGTTAGGCAGTAGAACACCCCGGCATATCATTTAGGCATGTCATACATATTGTTTGCATTATTGCCGTGAAATTTATTGTTTCTCTCCCCCTCCTTCTCTCTCGATAGACGCCGAGACCGACGACGCTGCACCAGGTTACGACTACTCTACCGACGAGCAGCCCGTTGACGACCTCCCTCTCTTGCCAGGGCAACCAGGCAAGCCCCCCCCCTTGAGCATTCCAGATATCGCCCATTCTATTCTCCTGCTTGCATTAGATTTCGCTACTGTTAATGTATGCTCCTATTCTGATGCATAGCCTGCTGTTGTAACCTGTTCATTGCTACCTTACCTGCCTATGATAAACTGTTTAGTATAGGTTGGTATGAACCATCTGTGACCCCACCACCTTACTTTGTCGCCCCTGCTTGTTCATCGACGACTCGATCAACGTGATCGTCGATCAGAGACAGACGCCTCACTTCACACCCCCCTTAGTTGTACGACTCTGCGTAGTAACTATCGAGTGCCGAGGGTGATACCTCGTAACGCACTCCTGATGAATACTCTGCAGCATAGCTGTACGGTCGTGGTCATCGAGGGTGATTCCTCCTTCTCCATGTCCGATACGACTCTATCGTGCAACCCCTCAGTGTGAACCTCGAGGGTGATACCTCTTACGTTCACCCTGATGATTATGACCACACGGTTACTTGACCTTTTTCACAGGCGGGTCCACCCTGGTGGGTACCCGCTGGGGATCTATGATTTCGGGTGTGCCGGAAGGGCACTCGAGTGTGACATTGTGGCGGAGCATCAGAGACTCTGATTGTCTCCGCTTGATACTAATTGAGCCTATTGGATTTGGGGGTGTGATCTGAGTGGGTCGACGTGCCCTATACGCACTACCACCACGCGGGATAATGGTTATGGGGCCCTCTGCGATGTACGTTTCTCCGAAAGCTTATCAGACGTCACGATTCACCGTGCGGGCTGATCGTCGGGATTGGGCTGGATACTTCACTGGCGAGTTCAGTGTCGCGCCTGCACCCCGGCCAGCCACGCAACGCGCAGGGTGCCCAGGGCGATGGCCCGAGACCCCTGGGTGCATAGGTTAGTCCGGCGTGCTGACCTCTCTGCTGAGCCTAGGTAGAGCGCTGCTTCGTGTTGATCTTCCGAGGACGGGCATTACCCAGCAAGTATGTCCGGCCAGAGTTGATCGAGCGTGTTGGGTAACAGTAGTGCACCCCTGCAGGGATGAATCTTCTATCGATAGCCGGTCCTACGGTAAAGGACGCTCAGTTTGTGTACCCCGATCTACTACTTAAATTGGATACTTGTTACTTAATTGAAGCTTTGGGATTACTTTCTCGCTGGGAGTCGAGGAAGGATCTTTGAGCTGTACTTCAACATGTTTGCTAAATAAAATGCTATTCTACTCTCTTCTACTGCTGCAAGATGATGGCTTTGAGAAGATGTTTGAAGATGCTAGTCTTCGATAGGACTAGGCCTTTCTCTCTATTCTGGCATTTCTGCAGCCCAGTCCACATATACAGCCTTTTCTCCATTGATAATGTTGCATATGTAGTATAGATCCTTGCTTGCTGAGTACTTCGGATGAGTACTCACGGTTGCTTTATTTTCTCTTTTCCCCCATATACCCCACCTTGATGATACACCAGACGATGGAGTCCAGGAGCCAGACGCCACCACCGGAGCCTACTACCAGGCGGGTCCAGCGGGCACGTACTACTGGATCGAGCCAGCTGACCAGGAGTAGGATCGGAGGCTCCCAGGCAGGAGGCCAACGCCTTTCGATCTAGTGTCGCTGTTTGTGCTAGCCTTCTTAAGGCAGAACTTGTCTAACTATGTCTGTACCCAGATATTATTTGTATGACTGACTTATGTATTCGGATCTTCGGATCCCTGGTCTGTAATATTGTGGACCTCCGTTTATTTGTGTTTAGAGTTGTGTTGTGATATCTTCCCGTGAGTCCCTGGGTTTGATCGTACACGTTTGCGTGTATGATTAGTGTACGATTGAACCGGGGGCGTCACAAGTTGGTATCAGAGCCGACTGCCTGTAGGAAGCCCCCTCCAAATTCCTTGGCCGAAGTTGAGTCTAGAAACCGAGAAACTAATTTACTAACTTGGCTGTGTGGCTTACGGGCCCACGTCGCCAACTGGGTGGTATTAGTATCTTTTATTCCTCGTCTATACTCTGGGACTCTAACATCTCTTCTATTCGGGTTAAATAAAGTTTACTAACGCCGACACTTAGGATCTCGTAATTCCCGTCTACCCGGAGAGCTGGATATCTGTGCGATTGCCCTGTCGTTGATCTGATTAGTCTGATAATCATTTTCCTTTCCATTGTTTTGTTTAACCTTTCTCTCCGAGATCGGTTATACTTCTCATTGTCATTTGACAAGTTTGAATTTCCTCTGTTTCAGATGGACCGTTTGTTTCCACCGCGTCCTATGACACAGCTTGTGCTTCGCACTTGGGCTCGTAATACCCCTGGGTTTCCAGCTGTCCTAATCGCTCTCATGACCAGAATTGGCTACCGCTGGTACCCTGAGTTCATGGTTTACGAGGATTACCGCGAGTTTAATCAGGAACAGTACTATGCTGAAGTTCGGATTTATGATCGGCAGAATGACTCAGACACCGAGTTACACCTTTTTCACGGATTAGGCGTGACGATTGAGATGGCAGTACATGATGCCGCCTACTCTGCTGTCGCACGTCTTCGAGGACAGTTCAGTGATATCTTGGATGACTCTGAGTTCCGATACATTCCGTATGCCCCTGCTGGAGATGCTACCGGATACTACACAGCTATCTGTGCCCCGTACGAGCCTCGCCGATATGACCACCGCGTTCTGATTCAGTGCACTCAGGCTCTGGATCGCACTGTTCGGGCTCTTGCCGTCGAGTTGGTTGCCACTCGAGCACGTCTCTACGATGCTATGACGCAGTTGATGCCCGCTGTTCGTGCAGGGATACATCCGGAGCACATCCTTTATCCGCGCAGGACTCAGATGTATGCTGGTATTGACTGGCCTGCTGTTGGAGGTCACACACCTGCACGTGGACCTCTTCTTACAGTTCGAGACCGGGTTCTGCATCAGAGTGCACATGGAGCACAGGATCCTTCCGCGACGAATATTCGTCGTCCGCACTCGCAGTTACCCCGTTACAGTGGTTTTCTCCGACGTTGATGTAGCCTTTGCTATGTCTCGTTGTGTACTTCCTTACCGCGTGCCTGCGCGCCGCCTAGTATGTCTAGCTTTTAATTTGCGCTGTTATGCTGTCCGCATGTACCCGACTTTGTGTATGGATCTGTATGTCTTAATCGACTACTGTTATGTATCTATTACACTGCTTAAGGTATTGTCGTGTTACATCATACTTGTCGCTAAACACTCGCAATTGCTTTTACTAAACTACCCCCTGTTGATACGTAGCAGGATGGTTAGACCAGGTGGTCGTGGTCGTGGTTGTGCCCCTGAACGTCCACCACCGCCAGACTATATGGCGGCTATGATGCAACAGTTTGAGCTTAACCGCCAGTTCATGGTTGGAATCATGGCTCAGTTTCCGCATCAGAACAACCAGAACCAGAACCCAGCTTCAATAACTTTGACAGAGTTTACGCGACTCAACCCAACGCAGTTTCACAACTCTGACAAGCCACTGGATGCTGATGACTGGCTCCGCGACATCACTCACGAGATGGAGTCTGCTAATGTCGCCCCCGCCAACTTTGTCACCTTCGCGGCCTTTTTCTTAAAGGGCCCCGCTGCTCAATGGTGGGACACACACAAGCGTACTCTGCCTGTTGGAACAGTCATCACCTGGTATGAGTTCCAGGCTGCTTTCCGTACACGTTACATCCCTCAAGCAATTATGGAACGCATGAAGACCCAGTTCCGCAACCTCACTCAGGGCAATAAAACCGTCGAAGCTTATCAGCGGGAATTTCTTGATCTCTCCCGCTATGCTGAAGAAGACATCGCCACAGACGCTCGCAGACAGGAGAAGTTCCGTAATGGACTACACCCTGACCTCAAGCTTGCACTAGCTGCTCAAGACATCAATGACTTCTCAACTCTAGTGAACAAGGCTATTCTCGTTGAGACCGCTCAGATGGAACACAAGGACTCGCAGAAGCGCTATCGTGATGCTGGCTCATCTTCGGGCTCAGCACCGAAGCGTAGAGTTTGGATTCCCAACAACGCGTTCCGTCCCAATACCTCTGCGCCAAAGAACAATGCTGCACCACGTCTGCCTCCTCCACCACCGAGGCCGTCAAAGGCTCAAGCTATTCAGAACAATGCCCCTCTTCGTCCTGAAGATGGTTTGTGTTTCAAGTGCCGCAAACCAGGCCACCAGGCTAAAGACTGCCGCCAGACTCAGAATCAGTTAGATTTTCCTCGTGCTGGCCGTGGATATGGCCGTGGCAACAATCAGACCAGCAACTATAATACTGGGTCTGCTTCACGTGGTCGTGGTCAGGCTTACAATATTGACATTGAAGAAGTCCAGGATCAACCTGCTACTGTGATGGGTACCCTTCTTGTTGACTCAGTACCTGCTTCTGTATTATTTGATTCAGGAGCATCGCATTCATTCATGTCTGAAGCATTTGCATTATCTCATGACATTGCATTCGAAAAGATGAACCTGCCAATAGTTGTCCGTACCCCTGGAGGCCAATGTCAAACCACTATGATGGCACATAATGTCCCTGTTGAAATCGAGGAATTTGAATTCCTAGCTTCCCCTATTATCCTGAAGTCTTCCACCATAGACCTCATACTCGGAATGGATTGGTTGAAAGCTCACATTGCTTCGATCAATTGTGCCACTAAAATTATCCAACTTCTTCACCCCTCCGATGAGATAGTGAACTACACTGCCCGAATTACTCGAGACGCTGAAGCTGAGGTATATGTTATGAATGCTTTGAACGCCTCACCTCTGGAAGGTATCGAGAACGTACCTGTCGTTCGAGATTTTCCAGACGTCTTTCCAGAAGAACTTCCAGGCATACCCCCGGCTAGAGCTGTCGAGTTTGTCATTGACTTGAAGCCTGGCACCGTTCCTATTGCCAAACGACCTTATAAGATGCCTCCGCATCACCTTCTTGAGCTTAAGGAAGAAATCGACAAGTCACTTAAGAGTGGTTTCATCCGCCCCAGTTCCTCTGCTTGGGGAGCACCTTCACTCTTCGTTAAGAAGAAGGATGGAACTAACCGATTGGTTCAGGATTACCGGCCCATTAACCAAGCCACAATCCAGAATAAATACCCACTGCCCCGTATCAATGATCTTTATGATCAACTTGCCGGATCATCGGTGTTCTCTAAACTCGACTTGAGGTTGGGTTATCACCAGATCCGTGTCCGTGAAGAGGACATTCCCAAGACTGCATTCGTCACTCGTTATGGCTCCTATGAATACACCGTCATGTCATTTGGCCTAACGAATGCCCCAGCTATGTTCTCCCGTCTGATGAATTATATATTCATGGATTACCTCGACAAATTCGTCGTGGTATATCTAGATGATATTCTGGTCTATTCTAAGAATAAAGAGGAACATGCTGAACATCTCTGCCTTGTTCTAGAAAGGCTCCGAGAACACCAGTTGTATGCCAAGTATTCCAAATGCGAATTTTGGCTTCCTGAAGTAACTTACCTTGGACATGTGATTTCCAAGGATGGGATTGCTGTTAACCCCGAACGAGTTCAGGCTATTCTCGACTGGACTCCCCCAAAGAATGTTAAGCAAGTCAGAAGTTTTCTCGGACTCGCTAGTTATTGCCGTCGATTCGTTGAGAACTTTTCCAAGATTGCAAAACCATTGACATATCTGCTTCACAAAGGTGTTAAATTTGAGTGGACAGAAAAATGTCAAGAAAGCTTTCAGACACTAAAAGATAAATTGACATCTGCCCCAGTACTAGCACCCCTGGATTCCCAAAATGATTTCGTGATATACTGTGATGCATCTCGTCAAGGATTAGGCTGTGTCCTAATGCAAGAGCGCAAAGTGATTGCTTATGCCTCCCGACAATTGCGTCCTCATGAAGAAAATTATCCCGTGCATGATCTTGAACTTTCTGCGGTTATCTATGCCTTGAAGCTATGGCGACATTACCTTCTCGGTAATCGTTGCGAGATATACACGGATCACCAAAGCTTGAAGTATTTATATACTCAACCAGATCTGAACCTTCGTCAACAAAGATGGCTCGAAACAATTGCCGATTATGATATGAATATTTCATATACCCCCGGCAAGGCTAATGTAATGGCCGATGCTTCGAGTCGCAAGTCCTATAGCAACAATCTTATGGTTCAAGAAACACAACCTCTTCTCCATGAAGAGCTTTGCAAATTGAACCTCCATATTGTTCCACAGGGTTATCTCAATACCCTGGTTGTCGAACCAGATTTAGAACACGGCATTAAGGTTATGCAAAGGTATGACACTGAAGTTGAAAAGATCAAGCGATACCTCGAGAAAGGAAAGCCGTCGGAATTCCATCTTGATGCAGATGGGATCCTATTTTTCCAACACCGTCTCTTCGTACCCAAGTTTAAGAATGAGAGGGAAAACGTTATGAAGGAAGCTCATGACACTCCCTTGTCTATTCACCCTGGTAGCACAAAGATGTACCGTGACATTTGTCAAAGATTCTGGTGGCCTAATATGAAGCGAGACATTGCTCGTTATGTTTCTGAGTGTGACATTTGCCGTCGCATTAAAGTAGAACATCAAAGGCCTGCTGGAACTCTGCAACCCCTGGAAATTCCTGAATGGAAATGGGACAAGGTCCAAATGGATTTCATTACTGGTTTTCCCAGATCTCAGAAGGGTCATGATGCTATTTTTGTCGTCATTGACCGATTCTCCAAGGTTGCTCACTTTCTGCCTGTTAAAGAGACAATCACTGCTAGCCAGTTAGCAGACTTGTATGTTTCCCGGATTGTGTCACTCCACGGTGTTCCGTTGGAGATCAGTTCTGATCGTGGCAGCCTCTTCACCTCCAGATTCTGGAATAGTTTCCAAGAAGCTATGGGAACTCATCTGTCTTTCAGCACCGCTTTTCACCCTCAGTCACAGGGTCAAGTGGAACGAGTGAATCAAGTGCTCGAAGAGATGCTTCGAGCTTGCGTCATCTCCTTCGGTAAGAAATGGGAGGAATCTCTCCCGTATGCCGAATTCTCTTACAACAATAGCGATCAAGCTAGTCTGAAGATGGCACCGTTTGAAGTTCTATACGGTCGTAAGTGTCGAACCCCTCTGAATTGGTCAGAAACTGGGGAACGCTCACTCGTCGGACCGGACATTATTCGGCAAGCTGAAGAACAAGTCCTCATTGTTCGTGAACATTTGAAATCTGCTCAGTCTCGTCAGAAGAGCAACTATGACCGAAAGCACCAGGAAATAGTCTATCAACCTGGCGAGCAAGCTTACCTCCGCGTCACTCCGTTGAAAGGCACTCATCGGTTCGGAATCAAAGGCAAGTTAGCCCCTCGCTACATTGGCCCGTTCCGTATTCTTGCCCGTCGAGGAGAAGTGGCATATCAGTTGCAATTGCCGCCAAACCTTTCTCAAGTACAAGACGTCTTTCATGTATCCCAACTCCGCCGCTGCTTCAAGGATCCTATTCGAGCTGTGGATCATGAAGTGCTTGAATTATGGGAAGATCTGTCATATCCAGAATATCCCATCCGTATTCTTGATCAAGCTGAGCGTCGAACACGTCAAAAGTCAATCAAGTTCCTCAAGGTTCAGTGGTCAAATCATTCTGAAGATGAAGCCACTTGGGAACGCGAGGATCGTCTTCGCGAAGAATACCCCTCTTTCTTTCAGTCTTCCTCTTAATTCTCGGGACGAGAATTCTTAATAGATGAGGAGAGTTGTAACACCCCCGGTGATTAGCAACAGTAATCACTTTTGATAATGACATGTTAGCATGATCAACAGTGCATAATCATCATTAGCATCACATTGCATTTCAACTCCTAAGTCAAATTCAAGTTTAAATGAAAGTGGAATATGAAAGTTGTCCAACATAGGAGCTAAAATGTCAGATAAATAACAAATATTCCAGAGGCTATTCTAAAATTGAAACCAACATCATTGGAATTGGATAAGTGACTCGAACAACCTCAAACAGTGGATAAAGGTAATATTTAATAACCATTTATTGAATCTGAAATAAATATGGAATTATGTTTTGTCCAAACTAATTTTAGGTGTTAGGGAATAATGCACTGGTATTTATGAAATAGGTCACACTTTTTACAAAAACCATTTGGGGCCTAAACATTTAACAGTGGAGAAAAGAGAATAAAGAAAAAGGAAAAAGAAACAGAAAAGGAAAAAAGGACGCCCCCCCCCCTTGAGCATTCCAGATATCGCCCATTCTATTCTCCTGCTTGCATTAGATTTCGCTACCGTTAATGTATGCTCCTATTCTGATGCATAGCCTGCTGTTGTAACCTGTTCATTGCTATCTTACCTGCCTATGATAAACTGTTTAGTATAGGTTGGTATGACCCATCTGTGACCCCACCACCTTACTTTGTCGCCCCTGCTTGTTCATCAACGACTCGATCAACGTGATCGTCGATCAGAGACAGACGCCTCACTTCACACCCCCCCTTAGTTGTACGACTCTGCGTAGTAACTATCGAGTGCCGAGGGTGATACCTCGTAACGCACTCCTGATGAATACTCTGCAGCATAGCTGTACGGTCGTGGTCATCGAGGGTGATTCCTCCTTCTCCATGTCCGATACGACTCTGTCGTGCAACCCCTCAGTGTGAACCTCGAGGGTGATACCTCTTACGTTCACCCTGATGATTATGACCACACGGTTACTTGACCTTTTTTTTCACAGGCGGGTCCACCCTGGTGGGTACCCGCTGGGGATCTATGATTTCGGGTGTGCCGGAAGGGCACTCGAGTGTGACATTGTGGCGGAGCATCAGAGACTCTGATTGTCTCCGCTTGATACTAATTGAGCCTATTGGATTTGGGTGTGTGATCTGAGTGGGTCGACGTGCCCTATACGCACTGCCACCACGCGGGATAATGGTTATGGGGCCCTCTGCGATGTACGTTTCGCCGAAAGCTTATCAGACGTCACGATTCACCGTGCGGGCTGATCGTCGGGATTGGGCTGGATACTTCACTGGCGAGTTCAGTGTCGCGCCTGCACCCCGGCCAGCCACGCAACGCGCAGGGTGCCCAGGGCGATGGCCCGAGACCCCTGGGTGCATAGGTTAGTACGGCGTGCTGACCTCTCTGCTGAGCCTAGGTAGAGCGCTGCTTCGTGTTGATCTTCCGAGGACGGGCATTACCCAGCAAGTATGTCCGGCCAGAGTTGATCGAGCGTGTTGGGTAACAGTAGTGCACCCCTGCAGGGATGAATCTTCTATCGATAGCCGGTCCTACGGTAAAGGACGCTCAGTTTGTGTATCCCGATCTACTACTTAAACTGGATACTTGTTACTTAATTGAAGCTTCGGGATTACTTTCTCGCTGGGAGTCGAGGAAGGATCTTTGAGCTGTACTTCAACATGTTTGCTAAATAAAATGCTATTCTACTCTCTTCTACTGCTGCAAGATGATGGCTTTGAAAAGATGTTTGAAGATGCTAGTCTTCGATAGGACTAGGCCTTTCTCTCTATTCTGGCATTTCTGCAGCCCAGTCCACATATACAGCCTTTTCTCCATTGATAATGTTGCATATGTAGTGTAGATCCTTGCTTGCTGAGTACTTCGGATGAGTACTCACGGTTGCTTTATTTTCTCTTTTCCCCCATATACCCCACCTTGATGATACACCAGACGATGGAGTCCAGGAGCCAGACGCCACCACCGGAGCCTACTACCAGGCGGGTCCAGAGGGCACGTACTACTGGATCGAGCCAGCTGACCAGGAGTAGGATCGGAGGCTCCCAGGCAGGAGGCCAACGCCTTTCGATCTAGTGTCGCTGTTTGTGCTAGCCTTCTTAAGGCAGAACTTGTCTAACTATGTCTGTACCCAGATATTATTTGTATGACTGACTTATGTATTCGGATCTTCGGATCCCTGGTCTGTAATATTATGGACCTCCGTTTATTTGTGTTTAGAGTTGTGTTGTGATATCTTCCCGTGAGTCCCTGGGCTTGATCGTACACGTTTGCGTGTATGACTAGTGTACGATTGAACCGGGGGCGTCACACAGCGGTGCCAGGCCAGGTCAACGCCGGTACCGACGCGGAGTTCGAGGAGCAGGTGGAGTTGATGCTCCGTCGCTCCGTCGTCCACACCAACGGCCCGGCTCCGCCACCAGGGGCGCTCCACCCTGCGAAGCCGGATCCGGCATTCCCTCCACGCTCTCCGCCGTCGCGCAACCGCGACGTCCAAATCGGACGCCGCATCAAGGAAGAGCGGCTCTTGTCGCTGCCCCGGCGCGTCAAGGAGGAGCGGCTCTCGCAGCCGCCATGGCCCGTCAACGAGGAGCGCAGCTCGCCACCGCCCAGACGCTTCGTCAAGGAGGAGCGCCGCTCGCCGCCACCCCTGCCCAAGGCACGGGGGCGCCTTGGGCAATACCTCCGCAGCGATGGCTCCTCCTCGTCGTCCAGGAGTGCCATAACGGCGAAGGAGTACGCCAACCGAGCAGCGCCAGCGGGACAGGCGCAACGCCGCTTGCCGATCCCAGTTCGCGGACACCAACGTCCCGCGGCCACACATTGCGGCGGACCCAGAGCTGGCCTACGCCTGGTCCCTGGAGCGCTCCGTCACGACGTCGGATACGGCCAAGCGTCGTCTTTGCTGCCTCTACGGGGAGATGGCCAGGTACGGCGAGGAATGGTCCCTCGTCGAGATCGCCGCCGCCGCCAACGATGATGTCTCCAACGACCGCCGCCCTCCCCCCCAGCCCACGTCCTCTGTGGCCGCGACCGCACTACGCACGGCGCAGGAGGAGGCAGAGAGGATCATCCGCGAGCGTTAGGCGGCCGCCGGGAAGCCCTGCCGTGACGCCACCACCTTCTGCCACCCCAAACCCGATGACGACGACGACGGGTCAAGAAACTATGACGGAGGAGGAGCCGCCGGCCAGCCTGGCATGGCCTACGAGGTCACCGTGAAGTATATGATAATTTAGAGTTTTAGTTTTAGTTTTAGGTTTTTAGTTCACCGGACGAAATATCATCGGGTTTTATATACAAATTATCCTATTTTCAATGAAATCCATCGTGTTTATATCAAAATTCGTCTTGTTTAATTGAATTTCATCTGGTTGGTTCGATTTGTTGTGAAAATGTATGCAGCTACGGTTGGATGACTGTCTTTCGTATCCGTGTCTGCGGACTTATTCCCTGTCCGTGAACGGATGCATGAGGAAATTTACGGGATGTCGTTGAAGATGCCCTAGGGCGATGATACGTCGTCTAGTATGAAGGAAAGAATTATGACCATACATGTCCTTTCCAAAAACCCACCAAAAGTAAACACGTAAGCTAGGGGAAGAAAACATAATGGCGGTACATGAAACCCAACCAATGATTGAGTGGACATCACGACGACGCTCAGACGGGCTTTTCAGGCCGATCGATCTGCCCCATCAGGCAAGTTTCGACGCGATTCATCGTCAGAAAAAGGAAGGTGAGTTTCGACGTGATTCAAGGTTCGCCGAGGCTGCACGTTCGGTGCGTCTGCGCTCACTCGTTTACATGCCTGCCTTTTTCTGCATGACCGTGAGTCCGCCTTGACCACGAGCAGAGCCGTTGAAGCAGCCAGCGACTTCTTCGGTTTGGATGTCATTTTAGAATTGCTTATGGGCATTTTCGAGACGGACCGTAAACCTCTCGCAAGCAGTCCATCTAGTAGTTTTTTTTTTTAACATCAGTACAGACGCAAGCGCTCATACATACGCGCATACACTCATCCCTATGAACGCATACACGCACACCCTATCCCTATGAGCATCTCCGAGAGACTGAGCCAGCATGTCATCTTAAAATTTACGAAGTCACCGTAGGCGCCTCGTCGTCGACGCGAACGTCTCCTCCCACTGAAAGCGCATCGCCGGAAATCCTGAAATAAATCCAGAAATAATGCGAGCATCAGGACTTGAACCCTGGTGGGCTGGGGATACCACCGTCCCTCTAACCATTCAACCACAGGTTGGTTCGCGTCCACCTAGTAGTATGGAGTAATAAATTGGTTGGTAAAGGCATCTTCGAGGCGGACTCGTAAATCTCCCGCAACCGTCTAGGTCAGGCTGTCCGAACCGCGGAAGCCATCCACGCCGACCTGTATCGGTCCACGGAGCGGTCCGGATGCAATTTCTTCCGCAAACCAAAGACAAAAGTGAGGGAGGTTTGTGGGAGTCCGGACCGCTCCCAAGCCCACTTCCGATCGTCCTGGCCCACCAAAAACACGTCACCCGCCCCTCCGCGCTTTCCTTCCGATGCACGCGCTGCTTACCGCGCCGCATTGATGCCACGATGTGACCGGAGTCAAGCTGGCAATGGTTAACCGTTACCCCGTCCCCTTGGGCAATTACTCTATCAGGGGATGGGTATGTGCTCGCTTTAATGCCCCTGGGGAAGCTGGTTGGTCAAATACCTTACCCAACGCGTAAGACGGGGATGGAGATCAGATAGCAATACCCGTGCCCGTTACCCGCCTTATCCGTGAAGACCTTACATGTGGGCTATAAAATTAGTAGACCCTAGGTAGTTTCCGCCCTTGCCGACAGAAATTTTCACCCATCGCACCCATTTTGCTAAAAAGCCCTAAGAAATTCCTAACCTAACCACTACATATTGTTTATTATGCTCAAATGCAATTTTTTCTATTGAAATGCTACCGAAGGTTATTGTTGATTGCATGTATGGGTTTCCCAACGGGGATTAAAAGACCGACGGGAATGGGGATGGGAATCTTTTTATCCCCGCAGACGGGTATGGGGATGGGGACGGGCATGGGGAGGCTGTCGCGGGGACGGGGATGGGAGTCCAATACCCGCCTGGGTAAACCCCATTGCCAGCCTGAGACCGGAGAGAAGAAGAGCGACGCTGACGGACGCGACCTTTCGGCAACCACCGTTTCATTGCGGACGCAGGTTCCCGAGGAACCAACTCCAGCCGCTGCGCTGCATTGAAGCGGCTGACCGGCCCTTCGCATGGCTTGGCCGCGGCTATTTAAGCCGCGCTTCGGCGCCGTCCACTTCCCATCCTCCTCCTTCCTTCTTCTCACCGCACCCTCCCTACACATCTCCGGCGATGGGCAAGTCCTGGGCGTCGGCGCTAGCAGGCGGTTCTGGAGCGGGATCTGGCGGCTCGTGGAGACGCCGCCCTCGGACTCCGGGGCCGTCGTCCGCGGATTGATCCCCCTTTCCGCGAACGGATATGGAAGGTTTTTTGCGGGTTGTCGTTGAAGATGCCCTAAAAAAGAAAATACTAATGAAATGTAACTTTACCTCACAAGCAAAACCTGACGCGTTGGGTAGAAACCAAGTCGATCGGCTCTCCTCCGACTCCAAGGCAGCAAACAAGATTGATCGTAATTCTACGGTTGACACGCTCCTACGAGCATCTCAACATTTCTTCCCCTGGTTTGAAGAGTTTTTTATTTTGAAAAGACATCAGCATTATATTGAAGATTCACCAGTAGTACAAGGGACCTCAATAGTAAATAAAATTACAGCTAGGCTCTCAGACAACTCAATGCAGACTAATCTTGCTAGAGCGAGTTGCGGGCGCGCCGTTATCGTCGCCACTCCATAATCGGAGCGAACAACCTCTTGAAGACGAGTGTGGCGTCACCGTCGCCACTCCATAGTCGGAGCGAGCATCCTCTTGAAGACGACTGTGGCGACCGGGAATGTGACGCCCCCGACTCAATCGTACACTAATCATACACGCAAACGTGTACGATCGAGATCAGGGACTCACGGGAAGATATCACAACACAACTCTAAACACAATTAAATGGAGATCCACAAATATTACAGACCAGGGATCGCGAGGATCCGAATACATAAGTCAGACATACAATAATATCTGAGTACAGACATAGTTAGCCAAGGTTTGCCTTAAGAAGACTAGCACAAACAACGACTCTAGATCGAAAGGCGAAGGCCTCCTGCCTGGGAGCCTCCGATCCTACTCCTGGTCGGCTGGCTCGATCCAGTAGTAAGTGCCGTCTGGACCCATCTGGTAGTAAGCTCCTGCAGTGGCATCTGGCTCCTGGGCTCCATCGTCTGAGGTAACATCAAATGGGGTATATAGGGAAAAAGAGGAAGCAAAGCAACCGTGAGTACTCATCCGAAGTACTCAGCAAGCAAGGATCTACACTACATATGCAACATTATCAAAGGAGAAAGACTGTATATGTGGACTGGGCTGTAGAAATGCCAGAATAGAGAGAAGGCCTAGTCCTATTGAAGACTAGCATCTTCAAACATCTTCACGAAGCCATCATCTTGCAGCAATAGAAGAGAGTAGAATAGCATTTTATTAAGCAAACATGTTGAAGTAAAGCCTAGAGATCCTTCCTCGATTCCCTGCGAGAAAGCGATCCCGAAGCTTCAATTAAGTAACAAGTATCCAATTCAAGTAGTAGATCGGGATACACAAACTGAGCGTCCTTTACCGTAGGACCGGCTATCGATAGATTATTCTTCCCTGCAGGGGTGCACTACTGTTACCCAACATGCTCGATCAACTCTGGTCGGACACACTTGCTGGGTAATGCCCGGCCTCGAAAGATCGACACAAAGCAGCGCCCTTCCTAGGCTCAGCAGAGAGGTCAGCACGCCGGACTAACCTATGCACCCAGGGGTCTTGGGCCATCGCCCCGGGCACCCTGCGTGTTGCGTGAATGGCCGGGGTGCAGACGCGACACTGAACTCGTCAGTGAAGTATCCAGCCATTCCCGACAATCAGCCCGCACGGTGAACTGTGACGTCTGATGAGCCTTCGGGAGAAACGTACATCGCAGAGGGCCCCATAATGTAGGGTAACGCAGCAGAAAACAAAAATTTTCTGACCTACGCACCAGCCCAGGACCACTATGGAGACTGCATACAAGGTTTGATCATTTTCGTTACCGACTCGAAGCGCAGCGGAAGTAGAGTTGATGACGATCGGCGGTGCAGATCCCCGCAGCTAGGATTTACAACCTCCCAACCGCGAGGATGTATACCCTCGTCTTCCCTTCGGACAGCCCTCCGGGAGGCTGTCGAACAGTCCCCCAGACGATGTCGTGGACAGCCCTTCGGGAGGACCTTCGAAACTCGAACGGTCACTCGGACAGCCCTTCGGGAGGACTCACAGAACTCGGACCGTCACTTGGACAGCCCTTCGGGAGGCACTCACGAACAGCCCCTCGGGCACTAAGATCGAAACTACGACCTCTCTACAGAGTTGCACACATACGGTGTCATCTATCCGGCAGGGCTTCGCCGTCCAGAACTAGTTCCCACCGGAACCCAGACAGCCTTTCGGCTCTACGAAACTCTTTTCGTGGGAGGGAGAGAGAAGCCAGATCATTGCAATGGCACTTGTATGTGAGAAGGGATGAAGGATTGAGCAGCCCCCTCTCCTCCTTATATAGGAAAACCAAGGGGTAGGATGGGCATTCAAGAAATACCAAAATACCCATGAAGGAAACTCTTTCCAAGGGCATAAGAGAGAAACCAAAGGACATGTGGAGCTCCAAGGCCGGCCACCCCCTAGGGGTCCCCCCCAAGGGGGCTCTCATCCATCCACATCACCTTCTAGAAGCCTTTAGCAAAAAGCCCTAAAAGGTGGCTTTCCAAAAAATTCCAAAAAGCACTTTCACTATTCATGACGATATTTTTCAGCGTCCGTTCGAACTGAAAATATTTATGTGGGCTTAGAACATTTCCAGTACCCACTAAAATAATTTTCAACGTGTTTTGGAACAATTCCAGTTTAGTGATTTCATCTGCGAAAAGCATCTGAAGCGGTTCCGGCAGCCCCGGAACATTTCCGGTTTTTTCTTCCAGAAAATTCCCAGAAGTTTCCAGAATGATTCTGGCATCCTCCAAGAATTATCAGGCATGTGCCGAAACCATTTTGACTTAATGGTATCCCCTGAAACAACTTTTCAGTTTCACCGGAACTCATCCGGTGACCTCTCTCTGCGGAACTTTTCCGCTGTCCGAAACTTTTCGGTGCCCGAAACTTTTTCGGTGATTTTCTCTCAGACTCCCTGTCTAGTATTCAGCAGATAGATGACCCTTAAGCGTGTGACCCTATAGGTTCGGTGAAGTATAGACATGACACGGAACCCCTTCCGATCAATGATCAACATCGGAGCCGTGGACACCCATATTGACCCCTATACCCACACGAATGAATATTCGAGTGAACCTCTAGTTGCCGTGTGCTATTCCTGTTGCTTCGCGATATGTTACAAATACCCGAGGCGAGACATGTTGGCATTCCCGTGGATCAAAAACTTGTCCACTATGCTAGTTACCTCGTTACCGGTATTGTTCTCTTTTCTCGTTACCGTGTTCCGGCATCCCCGTGATCAAATCACAAAGTGTCTGGCCAGACGATGATGGATATCGTAACACCGAGAGGGCCCAGAGATATCTCTCCATCGCCGGAGGAGCAAATCCCAATCTTGAGCTATCAAGTTACTTGACACACTTTTCCATGAACCCGTAAGCCGCCGTAATAGCCACCCATTTACGGATGACGTTTAACAAACCCCAAAGTTCATGAAGCAAGCATGAAGAAACTCGATACTCTCATGGTCTAAGGAATCATGCAAACATTAACCATCTTTGTGTTATTAACCATTAACTTGTGACGAAAGAATCTCATAGCATAACATCAATCGGGTCGATTCAACACAAATGTTCTGCTAACATTGTGCCCTCAAAATTGCTGGCATAGTCATGCCCATGATCAGGAAAACAGGATCATCATGCAATACTTGAGCCAGTCATAGAGGCTTGACTAGGAATACATTTTATTGTTTATTATTCCACACGTGCATATGAGTCTTCCTCCGAGCCTCGTTTTATTTGCAGACTCGAGAACCATAGCAGTTATAGCATGGAACATAAACCTAATTATGAACAGGGAGATAATCAATAACATTTATTATTGCCTCTAGGGCATATCTCCTACACATAAATCATAATCCCGCGTGATGGTAGTGCGTATAGGGCACGTCGACCCACTCTGATCAAATACCCAAATCCAATAGGCTCATTTATTAACACGCGGAGACAATCAGAGTTTCTGAAGCTCCGCCACAATATCACACTTGAGTGCCCTTCCAGCACACCCGACATCATAGATCCCCTGCGGGTACCCATCAGGGTCGACCCGCCTGTAACAAAGGTCAAAGTAACCGTGTGGTCATAACATCAAGGGGGAAACCCCGAGGAATCACCCTCGGTGGATTCCACTCGATGAAATCATCAGGGTGAACATATGAGGCATCACCCTCGAGGTTCACACTGAGGGGTTGCACAACAGAGTCGTATCAGAAGTGGAGAAGGAGGAATCACCCTCGATGACCACGACCGAACAGCTACACTACAGAGTATTCATCAGGAGTGTGTTACGAGGTATCACCCTCGGCACTCGATAGTAACTATGCAGAGTCGTACAACTAAGGGGGTGAAGTAATGTGTCGGTCTCTGGTCGTCGATGATCAAGCAGGGGCAACAAGGGTAAGGTGGTGGGGGTCACTGATGGTTCACTACCAACCTATACTAAACAGTTTAACATAGGCAGGTAAGGTAACAATAAACAGATTACAAAAGTAGGCTATGCATCAGAATAGGAGCAAACATTAACAATAGCAAAATCTAATGCAAGCAGAAGAAATGGAATGGGCGATATCTGGATGCTCAAGGGGGGGGGGGCTTGCCTGGTTGCTCTAGCAAGAAGGAGGGGTCATCAACGGGCTGCTCATCTGGAGCGTAGTCGTACTCAGCTGCAACGGCGTCGGTCTCGGCGTCTATCGAGAGAGAAGGAAGGGGGAAGAAACAATAAATTCACGGCAAAGATGCAAACAATATGCATGACATGCCTAAATGATATGCAGAGGTGTTCTACTGCCTAACTAAATGATTTAGTTAATTTAGGAATTTATTTGGATTTATTTTATTAAGTTTGAGCACTATTCATTTATTGAAATCAGGCAAAAAGTTTCATGTTCATCTAGCTAGGGGCATCTGACAGGAATACGAAGGGCGTATTCAGATTCATATCGTTGTTCTGAGCAAGTTTCATGTACAAAGTATTTTCATCGGAGTTACGGATTATTTTATATGATTTTCTAAAGTTTAAATTATTTTCTGAAATTTATTTAATCATTTAATCCAACATTATCCAGAACAGTATCAGATGACATCAGCATGATGCAATGCTGAGGTCAGCAGTCAACAGTATGGTTGACTGGGTCAAATCTGACCTGTGGGTCCAGTGGGACCCACATGTCAGTGGCTGTGCTATCTAAACAGAGTTAGTTTAACCTAACTAACCTAATTAGCGAGTGGGGCCCAGTAGTCGGTGGGTGTTTAGTGATTTAATTAACTAATTATTGTTTTACTTTAATTTCGTTTAATGGAGTGGGGCCCGCATGTCATAGACACCGGGGCGGGCACGTAGGCGTTGACCCAAGTCAACAGGTCAAAGGGGTCCCGCGGGGCCCGTAGTCAGTGACTCAGGGCGGGGCCCACCGGCGCCAGGTCAGCGCGGCGGCCGGAGCAATGTCGGCGACCATTCTAACAGCGGCGCGGCACGGGAGGCGATCGGGATTCGACCACAGGGGGTCTGCGGGGCTGCGGTTGGGCGCGTTCGACGCGGCTCGGCGTCGCGCGTCGAACGGTGGTGGTGCGAGGGGATGCGGTGGACGGAGCTGAGCGCTTCAAGCTCGCCGGCGATGAGGTGATTCGGGCGAGCAACGGGGAGACGGCTGCGGTGCGATTTCGCGCGCGCATTCAGCCGCATTCAAACGCGGGAGAAGCGCCGCATCGATCTAGCCCATTGGCGTGGCTTGCGGTGGTCGGTATCGACGACAGCGAGCGGCGAGGCGGACGCCGGAGTTCGGCCGTCGACGGGAACGGGGCTATGGTGCGAATGCGAGCAAACGGAGCAGCTAGGCGAGGCCTATGCGATGCGGCAAACGCAACGGAGGCACGCACAGGACCAAATGGTCACCGTGGCCACACCGGCGACGAGGCCAGGTGGCGGAGGGCTCGGGCAAACGCGGAGCGGGCGCTACGGGCAGCTAGAGGGGTAGGGGAAGGGCGCACCAAGCGCAGGAGCTCACCGGGGGAGTGTGGGGACTGGGCAGTGTGCTCGGGGAAGCTTGACGGAGGCGTACGGCGGCGGCGATCGTCGTCGGTCGAGGTCGGGGAGGAGCTCGATCCCGAGGCTGCGGCGACGCCGGGCTTGATCCAAAGGACGGAGAGGAAGCAGAGGTCCACGGCGGTGCGGTCGGGCTCGTCGGAGAGGTGAACAGGCGACGGTGGCCGCGGCTATGGCGAACGGCGGCGAGGGCGGTGCTCGGCCATCTCGACGAATCGAAGCAGAGAGGGGGCGAGGGGGAATGGGGGCGCTAGGGTTGCGGGGGACGGGCGTGGGGGCTCGGGCGAGGCCATATAGGCGATGGGGAGCCGGCGGATAGGCGACACGGCGACGGGCGTCTGCGTGTCGGCGCGGGCACGCGACAGCGCGCGGGAGGTGGGAGATGAGTGCCGGATGGGCTGGGCCCGAACTGTAGATGCAGACTTAAGTGCACAGTTTAGCTTAGGCCCATTTCTATTCTCTCTTTTTCTGTTTCTGTTTTCTTTCTATTTTGCAATTGATTGAGCACTAAATGGTTTTTGTAAAATATGAGACCTAGCCCATAAATCACATTGTAATATATCCTGGCACCAAAAACTAGTTTGGGGCAATTACTATTTCATATTTAACTTATATTAAATAAAAGGTTATTAAATGCTGTTGTTTGCTACTGTTGGAGGTTGACAGGGTCACTTAACTAATCCCAATTAAGTTGGTTACAATTTTATAATTGTATATGAATTATTTGCTATTTAATGAATATTTTAGTTTCCAATTTGGAGCAACTTTTATTTTCAATTTAAATTAACTTGAAGTTTTAACTAGGAGTTTGAAATGCAAGATGATGCAAATGATGTCTAAGCACTGTTAAACTTGCTGACATGGCATTAACTAAGGGTGATCACTGTGGCTAATTACATGGGGTGTTACAGGGAAGTCTGCCAACTTCAGCCACAAGTGACCAGCACACCGGAGAGAAGGCTGGCGCCGTCGAATCTTCGCCACAAACGGGTGCGCTCACCGGTAATACGATAGAGGGGAAGGGGGATAGTACTCACGAGGCAAAATCAATGTTGCCACCGTGCCGACCAACCAGAGGACGCCAGAACTCGCGAGATCTCCAGATCTCCGAGAAGCAAAATTCCCCTTCGATCCACCACTGCCATCGACGGGGAAGGGAACTGAGCCATCAATGGATCTATAGATCAGTGCGAAGACCACACCACCCACATGCCGGCACCGCTTGCACCGACAAGGGAGAGGAAGGGCATTTATTTCTCCGGAGCAGCGTCACGGAGGCGAAGAAGAAGGACACAACCACTCCAACGCCATATTCCCCCTCCCATCGAGCCTACGCCATCTCATCCAACTCAGGCTACCTCCCACGCCTCCTCCGTTACCTCCTACGAAGACCGATATCGGCGACGACATTCATGCTTGTGAGTTGGCATACACAATGCCGGAGAGGTAACACTTCTTTATTTCCTTCTAATTTATTGGTGTTGCAATTCAAAACTAGTTCAAGAATCATGTGATGTTCATATATGGTGATGATTTTTGCCATCGTAGCATGCAAAATGAGTCGGATTGTTGGAATTCATGACGGCGCTGTATTATAGCAACATCATTGGCTTTGGCGGGGGAAGTTTTAGGTCATACCGAGACTTAGGTGATACTATGATACGGACTCTTAGGCCGTTAGATCTCAGATCAAACACATCTGAGAGGCTGTTGTACCTGCCTGCAATTCCTAAACTTTTGAGGGACTTCTTTGCAAAGAGCCACCTGGGAGTTGTTGGATCTCAAATCCAATGCCTCCAGAAGCTCGTATCATCGTATCTCAGGCACGGGAGCGCATGATATTCTCATGGCTTCCACGACATTGGGCATGACAATGTGTAGGTCGATGAACTACGAGAAAATTGCATTATGAACATCTCTCTTGAGGCAGCCTCGGTTGAGATGCTCGTCAAAGGGTCATTTGCATGGAGGGTTTAGTTTTTTTTTTTCTTCTTCGAAAAGTTTGGGGGGGAAAGCTAGAGATGCTCTGATCAAAGTAAAGTCGGAAGCGAATTCCCCCACAAAAATGCAAATACAGCTTTTACCCACTCCTCAGCGGTAGATCCAACGGACGAAAGAAAGATACAACGAACGTTTGGTTGCTGCTGTGATGCAGGTTTGATCAGGTCTCTAACCGTCTTGAGGAGCGGGCAATGGATGGAGTAGTAATAAATGGACGGTGCACGTTTGTGTGTGGTCTGGCTGTGAGGCGGCTGGAGCAAAGGTGGGAGGGATCCACACGTGGCTGCAGCACGCATGTGATAGGCTGGCCGGCCGGCCGGCCGGCTCGAAAGATTAGAAACAGAGCTGACTGTTTCCAACCTTTCCCGGTCTATGCTGTCTCCACGGCCACGGGGTAGTTGGCTGGCACTGGCGGTGAGCAGGAGCTAGCGGCCTAGCGCGTTCTCGCCGGAAGCTGTAGGGCACTGCCAAGATCAAGCATCAGAATAGATAGGTTGTGCCGGACGATATATCCAATCTCGTTAGAGCATCTACAGCCGGGGGCGCTTCACACCCGGCTCAAACGTCCGGGCGCACCGACAGAGCTATATGTTGATCTGCAGGGACCAAGGCACCCCAACCTTGAACAAATCTCTGAAGAAATTTGTTTTGGTTGTGCTTAACTAGACAAAGTATACTTTTTGACCCCCTCAAAAATTGTTGTTTTTGCATTTTGCCCCTCCTGCATTCCCTGTCTAGCTTCGTCACTGTTCGGGCGGACGGTCCGGTCACTAACCGGTCACGAAATTTCGACCCAGACGGACGCCTTAAACAGACCTCAAACGCCCAGGCTGACCGGCACCCCTCATATTCAGCCTAGATATGGGGCGGATATGGGGGCGCTCGGCCACGCCCGCCACGTTGGACCCGACAACCCTATCCCACCATAAATTGCACCAAATCCACCCCCTCGACCTACCGGATCCATTTGCTCTCTCCTCTCTTCTTCCTCCTTTGCGACGTCCACCTTGCAGCTCCGCAGCCGCGCGCGCTCCGCAGCCGTTCCGAGTCTCTAAGCCGCCAGCACCGGCACGGCACAACACTCCCGTTTCCAGTCCTCACCGCCGTGCAACTACACCGTCAACGGCCGTGACTACAATATGGGATACTATCTTGCCGATGGCATCTATCCTCAATGGGTGGCGTTTGTGAAGACCATATCCGAACCACAAGGCAAGAAACAACGCCACTTTGCAACAATGCAGGAAGCAGATAGGAAGGATGTGGAGAGGGCATTCGGAGTGTTTCAAGCTCGTTGGGGAATTGTTCGTAGGGCTGCAATGATATGAGAATCAGAAACTTTATGGCAGCTCATGACATGTCGTGTTATTTTGCACAATATAATTGTTGAGGATGAGGGTGATGGTGTTACCCAAACCAATGATTTTGATGCACCTGGAGAACAAGTTCAAATCCCGAAAGATCGAGATGCAGCTCAGCTTATGAACTTTCTACAGAATCATCAGAATCTTGAAGATCATCATGTGCATGCGCAGCTATTCAGTGATCTTGTGGAGCATATGTGAACCCACAATGGACATCAAAGAGCTGATGTTTGAGTTGTGCACTTAAAATAAATTTTATGTAAACACTATTTATTTTCGGTACCAACATTTGTTATTTACGTGCGATATTAGCGTGTATGATTTGACGTGCATGGATTTGCATGAATTTAAAAGTCCAGATTTGAGATATGTGGATGCCCGATACAAGATATGAGGGACCGGCGGGCGTTGTCCATTGACGCGCCCTCGGGCGTATAGAGGGGCTGATTTGTCAAGTAGATGCTCAAGGGCGATGATGCATCACTCCGAGGGAATTGTCACTATATATGTCCTTCCCAAAAATTGACACTTATAAGCTAGAAAAAATAATAATAATAATGGCGGTACACGAGACTGAACCAAGGATCAATCTACTCTCGCACAGCCTAAGCAAGTCAACAAAAGAAACTAAAATAGATTGTTCGCCTTTGCATAATACCTATCGATATGTGTGTATTTTACCCTGTAAAGATATGTGTGTATTTTACCCTGTAAATGAACAGCAGAAAGTTGGCGTTGGATTATGCCTGGCAACCTGAACGAAAAGAGCCAGTGAAAAGAAGCACCGAATCACATCCTATGTTTCGACCGCACCAATAGTTGACTGTAGGGTGCATGGATGGCAGCCGGTGGCACTTAATGCAGTTGGTAATCCATCAAAGGCACTCTACAAATTAAAGCGCCTGAAGAAGGTTGCTGACCTCACTACTCGCATCTAATCACTCTCGCACCACTTTCGATCCCGTCATTGGAGAGAGGGCGGGGCGGTTGACGGAAGATTCATCGTTGCGGCCACTTTGTGCATGTCAACTATCGGTCTCACCATTGCCGTCGTCGCCCTGAAAATTGCCATCGCACCACCAACTTCTTAGACCACGCTTGTGAGGAGCGCCACCACCAGATAGATCTGCGTTAGGGTTGCCTGTTGGACAACCACCGTCGTCCTGCACAAGCCACTTTCAAACATTGCTGACCAAGCAAGCTTTGCTCGCCGGCGGTGGCGGCAAGGGGGACAACGGCTTTGGTCTCATCCATGCAGCGCCCCTAAGGAGGATGCAAGCGAAGCATGGGCTATTGTATCTTCTCACCTCACGTGCTAATTACTTGCTCTGACATACCATGTTTTCGGTAAGAAGGTTGAACATCCATTTACTAACAGGGACCATGCTTAGTACTTGTCGCGTCTAAATGCTGAATCCCTGTCTTCATGTGCCAAGTATATTTTGTTTTCTCGCCATCTCTTTGGTGGAAAACCGAGAGAAAAAAAAAACAATCAAGTTATTGCATGACTTGTAACGAACTGGCCACACCCATCTGTTGCCGGGCGTTACGTCTGACAGGATTTAGACTAGCCCAACACTAGTCTTTTATACACGCCGGTCATCATCCTCAAATTATCTTAGGCCAATTGCACTTAACTAGAAGGTTCTTTAGTGAAAGCGCACCTTAATATGATAGTCTATTATTTCTATCAAACCAGGATGTCACATGACTTCTCGTGGAATCTCAAAGAATTCTTTTTTTGCACAAAACCATATTGCTAAGCACCGAGTTGATGAGGATATATGTGAACTAGTAACTCTATCCCAATATTTCACTAAAGTACTGATTTTTTTTTTCAAAAATTACTAAAGTAGTGATTCAAAAGATCTTATATTAGTTTATAGAGAGAGTATGTTTCAAAAGACCCTCGCGTTTTTAGTAGTACTGTCATAAAATTTTGGTCCATGCGCAAAAAAAAAAAGGTCAAAAGCCTGAGAACATTTATGATTGTCCTTTGGACGCTTGCTCTCAATAAAGTGGGGCTCGTTTTCTGGAGTAAATTGTAAAAAACCATCATAATTGTGCAAAAGTCATCAAACACCCACCAAAATGCATATTTTCTGATGGTTTTTTTTCTGAAGCATCGATAACTTCGACCCAGTTGTGGTGGTTTTTTGCAATTTACTTCATTTTGTGAGTCAGCCTGCACGAGCCTACCAAGTCAACTGGATGATTATGGGTTGCCTAAAAAAAAAAACTGGATGACTTTCGGCAGCGACGCGAGCAATGACGTCGGTGATATCCCTTCTTTCATCGGTCGTACTCGCATCTGCATAGACTTCGGCACAGTTCAACCAACCGTGTCGGCATGCTGTCGGCGGCGGGATGTGGCGAGCGACGGATCAGGCGGTTGCAGGGACCTGGAGGAGCCTTCTGTTCTTTTTCTGTTTCCCAGAGCTGTTTCTGCTTGTGTTCCAGTCTCCCGGCTTCGCTAGGCGTTTCGAGTTGGTGTCGGCGTGTTGTGTTCATGTAACTTCTTTGCTATCTTATTAACACGTTGATGTTCTCAAAAAAAAAAAAAGAAACTGAGATGACATTTGCAACTGTATATATTTTCATGTGCTTTTTTACAATATATGTTACTCCCTCCGTTCCAAAAAGTGTCATGGTTTTAGCAGCAAAGGGAAACAAATAAAAGAAACTGAGATGACATTTACTAACGGAGGGAGTATATACTTGCACATGCAGCTCATCCGCAGAGTGACACGGGCAAAATGTGGGAGGGCTAGTATAATTTACAGAAAATTGAAAGTAACAAGAATACTTGGCTTGGGTTGATGTAGGCTACTAGAGTAGCTTTTCTGTACTCGCGCTTCAAACTAGTCCTCTAAGTTCTTCATATATTCTTTCGACAAGTTCGAATTCATTACGAATGCTTGCTCCTCTACCAGAGAGTTCCCTGACTGAATCAGTGCATCCAGTGTTGGCTGATGAAAACATAAATCACATCAGGGTGTTAGACAGAGATTGGTTTCTTAACGGAGGAATGAACACCCAATCCAACCACGGTGATATTGAAAGAACTGACACGAGAATGGCACAAAAAAATCCTGTTGGTGCATTGCTTGAAATGAAATGTAAATACCTTCGGAGGGATAAATGTTGGAAGCTTCTCTCTGTTCTTCCGCTTGAGAAGCTTTTCACCTAGTTGCTCATAACCACCAATGTCATTTACCCACTGCAACACAAGGGGGAACATGGAAAATATTATTTAGCCATTTCTGAAAACAGTTTCAAATCATGATATATCATTTAATTAGGCAAATTCGGAAGAACATTTTCAGAAGGTACACCAAAGGCAAATTGGAGATGCTAGAGTTGATCTGCATATTTTGCAACTCTAAGAAATGGGATAATGTTCTGCATCTGAAACTATATAAAGACAACCCTTTTGCACATAGACAACAGGAGGTGAAAACATTTTCTAAATCGACTATAAGAATATACAATGGATCTCTTCATATCATGAGAACACATACCAGATGCCCTAAATCAAAATAAGTACCTGCAAGATAGCCTGGTCATATGTCCTGGATCTCAAAGCTCCATAAAAGTCGAGAGCTGCAACAAGTTTAAGTCGTACTTGAATAAGTTTTTCAAATGTAGAAGCGAAAATATGTACGAACTTCCCACAGAAATAAAGAATAATGAAGCTAGGTAAAACGCAATTTCAACCAATAACTACACAACTCACACAACGTAACAGAACTTAAAAAGGAGAAGGGGGTATTTTTTCACACAAGAATAGTTCCGCTATAATCTAAAGACTAGTGGATCATCATAACAAAACCTAATTGCTCGCTGTACAGATTCTAGACTGATTATCAGGGCCACTCTGCAACCTATTTTTTGTGATATAAGCGAATTACATGATTCATAAGTACCAAAATCTTTCTCCTTCCCTTGTATGCTCACATCCCATAGGCTATGACAACATAAGAAAATAACCATTTTTCCCAAAGACGTCCAATTTACAAGCTTTTTTAAAACAACAGAAATTATTGCTACGGTTATTAATGCATTAAAGAACTGAAGACTAATCATTCTTATGTATATGTGAAAAAATAATTTCGTTTATCAAGCCCTAACTTATAAGTTAGCAAACAACAAGGCAAATATTTGAAGCACAAAATAACGTGGGTGACCTTAGCACTGCATATTCCACTACCAGATAAGTCTCATATGCTGCAAACTAGAAGTTACAGTTTTGGTGAAACGAGTACCTTGATTTGGAAATGTATCTACAATGCTTGAAACTTCCTTAAAAGATAACCCATCCTTCATATACATACGGTGAACAATGTTAATTATATCTTCACGGGTGGGCTGCCTGTTAAGCACAAATGATCACACATCAAGTACCAAGGTTCAAAATATCCCTAGTTGGTGCATGGAAGTAGCAGGAAACTACATATAATTAACAGAAAAGACTGAAAGAATATCAAATCGGTGGTAATCTTCAAACCAAGACAATCTCTGAAGTAGAGAGTTGAATAAAGAAACAATTTACTTTTTGTAGTGTCAAGTAATGCCAAGAAGAACATAGCCTACGTAGGCGATAGTACACAAAGTTATAACGAAAATGAAATAGCGCAGTTCAGATTTTTCAGTTTGTCAACAAGATTGCTTCAGATGCAAGGACAAACATACCAGTAGAACTTTTCCATCCTCCCATCACGAATCAAAGGAGCATACAGTGTTGAAAAATCATTTCCAGTTGCTATTATTGGAATTCTATGTGTTATATCAGATTCTCTCCATTTCTGCCCGATACTAACCCTGTTAGGATTATCTGCCAAGTTCATCAATGTTCCAACCACGATTTGATTATTGACCGTCATTTGTGTGTTTCCTGGCAACAACAGTAACATATAGTAAGTAAGGTTTTTCCTACTATAAATGTTGATATGTTTGAAAGATAAACTCTAATATTAATCAATCACGTACAAATAAGGTTTAATTTTGCAAAAAAATTCTTTGCACACAAAGAATAAATCAAGTATCATAGCTCCTGATGAAAAATCATAAAAATAGACATCCAGGTCCGGCATAATCAACAATCGCATCAAAGTATGCTCAATAAATGGCTTACCAAATCTTCCAAGACCAGCATCTAGGTCATTGATCATCAAACAGCTCATTTTCCCCTATACCATCAAAAACTTGTGAAACATGATCTTGTAAGGAAAAAAAATATCACAAGAATCATAGGCAACATTAACGTAATAATTCAGTAGTGGTACAGAAGAGTAAATCACTACGGAGCACGTGAGATTCTCAGCAGAAGTAAGCCTAACATGGAAACATTTTTATCATCGCAAGATATAAACACATTGAAGTAGACGATGGAACACTTTATTAAGATGATAAAAGAGTAACAAGTACCATCTTTGGTAGTCTTGGGCTAGCAGTTTTTATCTAAATAGTTTTCAATTATTAGATTTTAGAAGTTTTTATTATTTCAATACGGGGAATCACTGGGTAGCTCAATAGTAGGACACATGATGGTGCTACCAAGCAACCCAGGACTGAATCCGACCTTCCTCTTAAGAATATGTCGGGGGTGCTAGAGCCCTTGGGCCTCTTCTTTTTTCTAGTTTGGACTAAACGTCAACATATGTAAATGATCAACTACTTTATGTTGATGCATAAGTTTAAAAGTTATTAAAAATACTGTTTTCTTGCATGCTCACTAGTCACTTCTCAGAAAACTGAATCTGAAAGCAGGCTATGAAATTGAGTAGCTGAATACACCTTCTTACTTGGTTTTGAACTACTTGAGAGGCTGTTCTGTATCGGTCACGTATAAGCCTTCCAGGTTCTCCTGCAATACGAGCAGAAAAAAAATCTGAGCAACTAACTATCCCCTATCATAATTATCATAACTGCAAAAGAGCAAGCAATTCCTATTTTGTCTATGGACTAGACATGGCAGAACATAGTAGCAGCTTGACTTTGGAGCAGACTTTAGGAACTGATAATTCCTTTCATAACTAATATAAGCAGACCTTTTATTGAGCAAGGTCGAACTTAACCAATCTGAACAGACATGCTAATTTTTTCTTCTTCTGAAAATAAGCAAGAAACTCGATTGCAAATTCGTCCCAGGCTGGCTTTCAGCACTAGAAAGTGCCCCAAGAACTGAGGTAGGTCTCAGTTTTTAATCTGAACACTAGCAATCTGGGAAACATAAACATACGGCAGAGTAAATAAAGCATACAAGCATAAAATAGTTCCGCTGTTTCTTGACCTGCTCTCTCAGATTCAAGTTCTCCAGCAGACATAATAACAGGCTCAACACCCATTGCTTTAAATATAAGTTCAGTCTGGAATGTTTTCCCTTGCCCCTTGCCACCCCAGACACCTGCATGGCGCAATATTGCTCAAGATCATTAAGTGGTAAAGCATGACACTGAATCACACTACACGTTTGTTTTTTTCATATTACACTCACGCACACAGAAACAAAAGAAGTAGAGTATGCTACCAAGTATAAGGGGAATCTTGATATTAAGATTATTTGCAAGGAAGTTCTTTACAATGTGGACCGCTGCAAACAATAAATAGTCCTTTAGAACATGTACCTGCAGAAAAAGATAAAAAAGAAGTGTTAAGCACGCGTCGGCCACTTCTGAAAGCTGTACGAAATACTGTCACTTGACTCTTGAAATATCATGCAAAAGTCGAAATTGGATGTTTCATTGTTTTGGGACTTTTAAACATTTACCTCTCAGGAGCCTAGATATTAAGTAGGATGAGGTTAGCAGTCACTACTACTGTACATGTACGATTTGGTGATATTCATCCGCTGTGCACATTGTATGCCATTGTTTTACAGTTCAACTAAAACACATCCAGCCTAGTGAGTTGATTACTGTATGTTGATCATTCATAGATACAAAATAAAGGTACATTCGGTTATTGCCACACCCCTGCATAAGAGCATACTGAAAAGGCTGTGTAAAGTTGGTAACCTCTCTCCCCCAAAAAAGAAGTTAGTAACCAGACCATTGACAGCTTTAAACTGTTGAATTTTATGTCTACTATAAGGATACTCCAATACACAATGTATATGTAGATTCAGATTCAAATGAAATGCATTTTGTGAAATGTTGAGGTTGTAATACCTGATTATATGAATGCCGACTTCCTTATACATTAAACTGCTTACCAACTTTATCCTGTAACACAACGAATCTGCAGTGTCAAATCTCTGCCAATCAGATACTGACATAACAGTACAGACGAAGATGATTTAAGCAAACCAGAGCAACTGTATATGAATTAAAAACAAACTCACGAGGAAGGCAGGCGCGATGTAGTAATCTCCCTGCAGGTGCTCAAATTTCCTCGTCGCCTTCTGGCGGTAATCGAACACGATATCCGCTGCAGCCACATTCCACAAGGAATTTGTCAAAAAAAAGAAGAAGAACATATCAGATTCTTCAATTCCAGTCATTATTTTGCTCACTGCTGAACTACACAGAAATGTGCTGTTCTGAATTATGACAAGTGATCACAGATAGCTCTATCAAATAGCAATGGGGCACTGGAGAGCGTACAGTCTCTTCCGAGGAATTTGCCGACGAAGAGGTCGTCGACGATGCCGCTGCGGGCGCCGACGGCGATGTTCATGTTGTCGGCCTCCTTCCCGAGGCGGTAGAGGTAGTCGTCGCCCTGACCATCCGTGGCCTCCCACGAGGACTGCTTCGAAAGCCTCCTCCCGCGGCCCTCCTCCCCATCCTCCGCCTCCTCCTCGCCGCCGGCGGTGGGCTGGGGAGAAGCAGAGGAGGAGGAGCAGAGAACGGACGGGAAGGCGGGGCAGATGCGCCCTCGGTTGGGGGTTCTGAGGTTGAAGCAGCCGGGGCTGGGGCGAGCGGGGAGGAGGATGTGGTGGCGGTGGCAGCGCGAAGCGGCGGCGAGGGAGGTGGCGGCCATGGCGGGGAACGCTGCGCCGCGTGTGTGATCGGGGGCTGTTTGCGGGTGGCCCCGTACGGCGAGGGCCGCTGGGGCCTTATCGGCAACGGTCGCTCAGGAATACGCCAGTAAATCCTGAAAAACCGTGTAATTCTATAAGCAAAAGCAGATGATGCAACAAAGAATCTAACCTTTCTCCCTGATTGACTTCATCAGAAAATTTCTATGGTCTGATTTACCTTCCTTCTTTTCTTGCAACCTTGGATCGATATGGTTCATTCCGGGGCTATGCTCTTTCAATGGTTGACAGAAGAGGGGGACGGGCAAGGATGATCAGACTGCTTGGTTCGGTTCGTCAGAGGTACAAAAAAAACTTTCTCTGATTTTAAGATGTCATCCCGAACGTTTTTTTATGTCAACTTTAGTTGATGTAAGGTGGCAAGTTTAGTTATTAAGACATGGCAACTTTGTCCCTGTTTGGTTTTCTTTTTCAGAAAATTGCCATGTTCGCCAACCTCGCATGAATTAAAGTTGCCGTGAAAAATGTTCGGATTGCCCTACTTAAAATCCGAATGTTTGGAATTTATCATTTTCGAATTATTATACTATGGACCTTGCTAACTTCCGAACTGTCGCTGAATTGTAATAGATCCGAACAAATACTTATACTAGCTAATCACGCATACAATTCCTTTCCTAGCGGATAGAGCGCATGCGTTAACAATGATTACATGCATGCATGCAAATTAAAAGATGAAATAGATTATGTCAGCAAAGATTTTTTCTATTTTAAAACTTTAAAATGTTTTATAGCTCAAATCATCGCTTTAATTCAAAATCCGTTTTCAAGTAAAAATTTCGTCGCGATGAGATCTTCGAAACTAGATTGTTTCGACAAACTTTTTTTTTCCGATCAAAAGTTGCCATGACATCAGTATGTAAACTATCCTGCAGTACGTACTTACCATGGTGTTTAGACTGAAGTTATCGAGGTATGTTTCAACTTCTTTTTTGTGCGTTAAAAGTTACCACAGTATTTGTAAGTAACTTATTAGGTCTGCAATACGCCACCATCTACATCGGGGGTCATGCTTGGGCCGTGAGGTGAGATCCGAGTGCCGACACGACATGACCCGCTTATAAACGAGACTTTGCGGGTCGTGCCAAGCAAGACCTGTTTAGGCATGCACCGTCTCGTGCCGTGCCTGGGTCGGCATGTTGGCCACCTATGATCAGGTTTGTGGTGCGGTAAAATAACATGTTATTTACACAAAAGTTATCGGTATATGTTTTTCAACTATTTTTTTTTCATGTGTCCATGTTACCGCGGTGTTTGTACGTAAATTATCAGGTCCACGATATGTTTATTACCATGCTATTTACGTAGGAGTTACCGGGGGTATGTTTTCAACAACTCCCCTCCCCCCGCGGGGTTAAAGTTATCATGTTGTTTGTACATAAATTATCAGGTCTGCGGTGTGTATATTACCATGCTATTTACATATAAGTTACCGGGGGTATGTTATCAAACATTCCCCCCGGGTCAAAGTTAACACAATGTTTGTATGTAAGTTATCAGGTCGTGATGGGTATATTACCATGCTATTTACGCAGAAGTTACCGGGGTATGTTTTCAACAGCTTTTTTACCTAAGTTCTCAGGTTTATAGTGCATACATTACCATGTTATTTAAATAAAATTTCCGGTGGTGGTGTTTTATGAACAAATTTCCCCCCCGGGTCAAAGTTTTATTTGTGAGTAAGTTATCAGGTATGTGGTGCATAAATTACCATGCTATTTATACAGAAGTAATTAAGGGTATATTTTTAACAACTTTTTCTTCGAAGCAAAGTTACCGTGGTATTTGTACATAAGTTATTAGGTCTCCGGTGCGTAAATTACCATACTATTTACATAAATTATTGGGGGTATGTTTCAAAAAAATTGCTCGGATCGGACTTACCACGGTGTTTATACGAAAGTTATTAGGTCTACAATCTGTAAATATCATTTATTTACACAGAAGTTATCAATGTTATTCTTGCAAAAAATCAAAGCGTGTACGAAGACATGAGTTCACCTTCACTACTTGAAATGCAGTGCCATCAAAGAGTCATGCCTCACGGAGACACCGAACTTCCTCTATCACATAAATAGCAATGACCATCAGAGTATTTATGAAAACAGCAACACGTGATACAACATGGAATTCCAAGAAAAATATTTTCTTTTGCTGCTACAGTGTGAAGAAGATTGAAATATCATGTTACCATTAATTAGACAGCAACTTACAATGGTTGAGATGGTCAGAAAGTTGTGTGCACAACAGTAGGGTCGTGGGTTCAATACCAACTACCTGCAATTATTTTTCTCGCCTACATTTTAGAGGACGTGATTTGTCAAAAAAAGAACCACGCGATGGTGGCTCGCCTCCCGATACCCTTTGGCCATAAATTCTCATTTACCCTAGAAAAAATCACAAAAAATTCTCAAGCCTTTCCGCCGCCGTTTGCGAAGTGGAACTTGGATGGAGCACTTTTGCTCTTCGGAGGAGCGATTCAGCCGGGAAAAATTCCCTCGGGGAGGGGGAAATCAAAGCCTTCATGATCACCAACACTCCATTCACCGTAGGGATCATCATCTTCATCAACATCTTCACCAGCACAATCTCATCTCCAAACCCTAGTTCATCTCTTGTGTTTAATCTTTGTATCAAATCTCAGAACCGCCACCAAGCAGGGGAAAGTCTCATCTCCAAACCCTAGTTCATCTCTTGTGTTTAATCTTTGTATCAAATCTCAGAACCGCCACCAAGCAGGGGAAAGCTGTAACCACTAGGAAAGATCTTGTCGGTGATCCTCCTGAACCTCGATGGCCATCGTGGCAATAAAGATTAAAGGCAGGAGTAGAGTTTTACCTCCTTCCCGGAGGGGCCAAACCTGGGTAAACTCATGGTGTCTCTACGTTACCATTCAAATCCGTCGAGCGTTTCCCCTTACTGAACAAACCACTTTACATCAAAGACACCGTTAGGATGAAACCCCGATAGTTGGTCAAGGTAAACTTTCTGGAACTAAGACGAAAAGCAATTTGTCGGTGTCTAGGAACCTGACACTTGTGGTATGGGAACACCCCTTTCTGAGTTCGGCCGGGGGCTGAACATGCTTCGTCCCTAAGTGCATCGTGATCCGGCAAGAAGATAACACAATACACATGACGTCAGAATTACCCAGGTTTGGGCCACCGAGTAGGTGTAACACCCTACTCTTGCTATGTTTGGTATTGCGTTGTAGGAGATGAATAGTACACTGGTTCCAAAGTATATGATTGAGTGCCAATGGATCGATCCCCTCTCTAGGTAGTTGTCGGCCTTCTTTTATAGTGGCTCTGGTCCCCCCTTATCGCAGCGGGGGGTTGCCACATAGCCAGCACAAACAGAGAGATGAGGGTCGTCCGTACCAGACTGACGTGACGGTGCATGGCCTCCATGCTCACGTCGGGTAGGTAGCTACATGACGCTCTTGTAGTTGCTCATCGGGTAGGTGGCGCCTTACCGGCCCCTATAACTGACCATGGGGCGGCGCACCATACCGGCGTGCAAAGTTAAAAGGTGGACACGACGCGTCCCATCCTGGCAGATGACGTCAGTCGCTGTAGTGTGGGAGTGCACATTAAATGCTTGTGACAGGTAGGTACCTCAGTTCCTTCGCGTCGAAGGAACTGCTTCGTGGGAGGCGGTGCTTCCCAGGTGACATCCCAGGAAGCGCTTATCGGGGGCAGGAGTCCCGGCAAGCAAGGAGTAGTTTCCGGCCAGCGTGGCGCTCCCCTTCTTGCCGGGTGGCTTTGCCCTGGAGCGTGGCTCCTCTCGGTGCAAATCGGTGTGACACGGCTTGACGAGTGCCACTGTCAAGGCCCAGGCCTCGCTGGCCCATGGTACCATGGTTTTCATTGGGCCGACAATAGCCCTAGGGTCCATGTCTGCACGCGGCCATCGAAGAGGCACGTAATGAGATGGGGCCCAGAGTCACAAGGGGTTTGACACGTGGTGCGTGACGCTGGGAGGTGGAAAAACGCACCCACGTCTCCACGTTGGTCGCATTTACCACGGTAAGGACACCTGTTGTGGAAAAAGAGAAATGACTCCTCGATCCCGTGCCACGACTGCTGCTCTGCCTCGGTGAGTGGGGGAAGTGGGAAACGCGCCCAAGCCGACAGGCAGTTTCCACCCTGCCTCCTTTGGTTATAAAAAGGGGGAAGGAGTAGCGACCCGTCCCTTCTGTCACATCGACTTCTTCCTCTCGTCCTTGCTGCTATGCTCCTCACATGTGCACTCTCACAACCACACTCAAGAGACAGAGGACCTCCTTTCCCCTCTCTCATGGCACCTCGCATGACCAAGGAAAACACCGAGAAGGGAAAAGGCAAAAAGAAGGTGGCGCCAGAGGAGCCACCGCAGGCTCTGCACAAGTCGGTGGTCTTCAACCGCGAGGGCCTGCACACGGTCCGGCCCCTAGTCGGCGGGGTGATGAATGAGTGGAGATCGACCAGGATGAAGCCGATGGGTGCGGAGATGATGGACGTCACCGAGGCCCCGTTCGTCATTGTCTTCATCACGGTCGGCCCGGTGCCGCCATTCTCCACCTTCTTCCTCGCCATCTTGGAGCACTACCATATTCTGGCACTCCATCTGCACCCCAACACCCTCTCGCCCTCTCCATCTTCGCCTATATTGTGAGGTATTATTTGGGGTGATGCCGTCGATGGAGCTCTTCCGGTACTTCTTCTGCTTGCGCCTGATTCTTAGGGGGGGTGAGGGGGCTGTACTCTAGCTGCGCTACTTTCCGCCTTGCTGACAACATGAAGGGAGAGTTCATCCCGTTGGGGCTTTACACCAAGGCGAAGTAATGGCGGAGCAAGTGGATCTACATGGAGACCTTGCGGCCAAGCGAGTTTTTCTTCGTCCTGAACCCCCCGACGAGGAAGCACATCGGCTGGAAGAGGGTTTCGATAAGGGGCACTACCTACAATGCCATGTTGTGGTGCATCAAGGCCCTCATCGAGCATGGTCTCACAGGCACATGGTAGTGAAAGCGCAAGTTATCTCCCAGAGGGGGGGGGGGGTGAATGGGAGATTTTTAGAAATTCGTCAAACTCTGATGAATTTGACGAAGATCAGAGTGAAGAAATAGAAACGCAAGGGAAACTAAGTCATCAAAGAATCAGAGTACATGCAATCAGGATACATAAAAGTGAAGAACATGCAATCATATAATCATACACGCATGAAGAATATGGACTGAGGAAATGAAAGATAGCATGATGAAATTCTTTAGTTCAAATTCGTCAGAGCATTGATCACAAATTCTTCAGCAGCGGAATAATGTAAGGGAGGGTGAGGAATTTGAAACCAGGTTGGCTCGGTGAAGACAATGGAATTTGGTAGACCAGTTCCATTTGTTGCATCAACTGTACGTCTGGTTGAGGCGACTAAGTCGCAACTCAGAGGACACACAATCCTCACCGTATTCCTCTTGAGCTAAGGCCCGCAGACCTCGCCCAATCACTCATGGTAAGTCTTCAAGGTAGACTTCCAAAACCTTCACAGACTTGTTCACTGGCACACCACAATGACTCTTGGTGTACTCAGAACTTGACGCCTAACCATATGGAAGAATGACAATCTTCAAAGGTAACAGGCGTTGGATCACACAGATCAATCTCTTTGGCTCTGGGTTTTTCCTCACTTAGGATTCTCTAAAAGTTTTCAGAGGATGGGTTTCTCTCTTGTGACAAGTGTCAAGTTCTCTCGGAGCAGCCAACCAACAAGTGGTTGTGGGGGCGGCTATTTATAACCAGGGGGCAGCCCGACATGAATTGTCATAAATTCCCTTCTCTGATTCGACCGTTGTCAGGATAAGGATCCACTCGACAGCTGGCACGCGGCGCAGCAACGGTTGGAATTTGAACTCTCAAATTCGTCGGGGCACTCAATTTCCTCACGGTAGGCAGATCGCACTGGCGAACTCCTAACTCCTCAGCGTGACCAAATTCGTCAGCGACCAGATGAACTTCGACACTGTCGCTTGCAAATGCGTGAGCTACACTGGAGATTTCCAAAGGCTTCACTTGAAGCGGATTTTGTGTATGGGTTTGAGTAAGTTTGAGCATCACTTTGGAAATGTGAAATATGTTTCACCTAGACCCCCTTTAACAGTACAATTTTTCCTATGACTCAAAGAAGAAGAAAAGAAACTATGAAAACAAAAGTCTTCAAGCTTCAAAGTCTTCACATCAATTTCTTCAAACGCCGTACCAATTTCATCATCAAATTCTTCGCTCGAAGAAATCCAATTTTTAGGGGTCGTCTTCCATGTGTTAAACCAAATCCTCAGGGACTTTGTTTCATGTGTATACTCACAAACACATTAGTTCCTCAACCTATTTGTCTTCAATACTCCAAAACCACTAAGGGGGCACTTGATGCACTTACAATGTCCTCCTTTTTGGTGATTGATGACAAATTGGTTAGGCTTTCAACAGGAGTAAAAATAATTGAAGTGTAAGTACAGAGTTTGAAGAAATTGGTTACAAGATATTGAGGAACTCCCCCTGAAGATGTCCATATGAGGAATTTGCTTTGGATTGCAAATGCACATGGCAGGTTGAATTTGCGGAGATCTCCCCCTATATCTTTGACCAATCATGCATGATTATAACATATTTGAGGAATATGAATGCATGATGAAAATTGGTGTCTGACGAAATTATGCATGCATGAGTAGATATATTTGAGATCAGAGCATGCACATCAAACATAGCAAAAGAGTCAGACGACCAACAGTTATTAAGTTACAACTCATCAAAGAGTAAAACCAATAAAGTTCAAGAGTTGCAACTTAAGCAAAAACAACCCATATATCAACCCGCTTGAAGACTAACTCAGACTGCTCCCTCTTTGTCATTAAATGACCAAAATGTGAGGAATTTGAGGACTAGCGCCCCTAAAGAAAAACATCATGGAGAGGTTCGAGGGAGCGCCAGCATTGTTGGGGTCGTGTGGTGCAGAAGGACCAGCAGCTGTGCCTTCAACAACTTCATGTTTGTCAGTGGAGCGCGATGAAGACTTTGAGCTCGGCAAAAGAGGAGGAACTTGAGTTTTCTTGAACTTCTTCCTTGGTGGTTCAGCCCAGTCAAAGTTCACTTGAAATTCCATAGCAGCAAGTTCTTCATCTGATTTGAGGTGCGAGAGAATGGCCCATGATCTGTCAAAGATCTCATGAAGATAGTAGCGGTTTTTGCGCACTGCGTTATGCGCCACAGTCATGTTGGCTTGAATAGCAGAAACCTGACGCTTAACCCAACGATGATGCTTGTCAACTTTCTGATGTAGACTTATAAGCAACTCACGGTCAGTCATGAGACGTGGTGCTTCAGGTGAAGTAGATGACCTTGAAGCTTTTGCTGCGGTATCCTGGCTAGCAGTCTCATCAGCATTGGAGGTGGATATTGGCTGATGGAATTGTCCATCAAGGGGACGAATTCCTTCATCAATGACGGCCTTGCCTTTGCCAGATACAGCGGACATAGTGCTTTGAAGAATTTCAACGTCAGGCAAATAGCTCAGGTGATTTTGACGATTAGCCTTGTAGTGAATGGAAGACCGGAATCTGCTGAATCTCATAATCCATGGTGCATATGGCTTCAATTTAAAAGGTGACTGAGCCACAGTGACCAAAGTCCTCAGGAAGAAATCATGAATGTTGATGGGAGTTCCATGAATGATGCGGAACAACAGGTTCTTCATAACTCCCACAACTTCTTCAGTATCTGAGTTGTGACCATTGATGAGACTGAGGGTCTTACCCAAAATGCGATAGACAGTCTTCGGCACATAGAGAAAGTCCTTCACTAGGAAGGTTATCCATGGAGCATTTTCTTCAGCCATTGGCTTCATCAGCACTTGCATCAGATGGTTGGGCAGCTCAGGTTCTTCATATATTTTCTTTGGTCCTTCTTGGGGTGGATCAACTAGAAGAGCATAAAGTAATTCGTCAATTGGTGCTTTGTAGTGAGTGTCCTCACTCATCCAATCCAGAGCCCAAATAGCAGTGTCGTCAACGTTGCCAGAGAAGTGCACAGTTGAATAGAACTGAAGAATTAGTTCTTCATTCCAATCGCAGATGTCAGTGCAAAAATTGAGTAGACCAGCATCATGAAGAACAGCCATAACTGGCCGGAAGCATGGAATTGACTCCATGTCCACATGAGGAATATGGTGATGCGGGAATACTTTCTTCTTGTCAAATAGGAGCGAAGCATAGTAATTCATCTGTGTCCTTGTCCAGAGCCTCAGACGCCGGAGTTTAGCAGAGTCATAGGGTGACTCGCCAATGAAGAAATTCTTCTCTTCGAAGAATTTGGCACTATCAAACTTTGGCCGTCTGAGGCCTTTGCCAATCTTTGGCATTATAGGGATGGGTTGAAGATTTTGCCTCTTTGTTCTCACATCAAAGATAGGCCTGGGAGAGCCAGTTGAATCATTTGGGTCTGTAATTGCAAGTGATTTTGCAACTTCCTCTGTAGTGGCTATTGGTATTGTATCTGTGTCTGCTGAGGGGATGGAATCTGCGTGCGGAGGTGTTGCATTGATGATATCAACAATTGGGTCATCTTGAGCAGTTTCATCAGCTGCTGTAGCTGGAATTTCTTATGGGATGCTTTGTAGTGATGGTTGTCTTTCTTTAGAGCCGATGTGAATTTCTTCAGTGCGCACAGGCGACTGAGGCTCTCGAGTGAGGATAGTGGTGACGGGTGGATTTGGGTGAGCTTCTTCCCAAAATTCATCATGAAGAACGGGCGTTGTAGCTCCGTCAATACCCACTTCCTCTTTATTTTCTTCACTCATCGTAGTTCGCTGAGGACTTTGTGCAGTATCTTGAGGAATTGATACATCAGCATCAACCTCAATCTCTTCATCCATTTGCTCTGTGGTAGCAGCAGAATGGGTATCTTCTTCATATTCATCAGCCTGAGAGATTTGATAATCCACCCCATATGGAACAATCTAACGTTCATTATTGGCAGGAGCTGGGGGCGCTGATGAGATTGGAATCGCATCAATTAGGATGACAATTGAAGACAATGTTGCCATCTTCAATTTCTTCACAGATTCAGACGCAGGAGGAGCTGATGCCTTTCTCTTCTTTGCTTCTCTCTCAGCAGCCTTGGTCTTCTTCACTTCTGATGCAGAAGGAAGGGTGATAAGCTTCAAAGATGAAGTCGGTGTTGGTGGTGCTGCTGAGGAACTGGTTGGAGCAGTTTCATCAGGCGTGACTGATGAAGTCACCATGGCTGGTTCTTCAGGCCCAACTTGGTCAGTTGCCCTTTCACTTTCTTCAGGCACAACTTCTTCAGTTTCCCTGGCAGTCTCTTGTTGAGTTGAAGGCGCAGTCTCGCTGGCTTGTGTAGTAGGGGGTGGAGCTGAGGAACTAGATGGTGGTACTATGGCAAACCTGGCGGCTTCACGCTTGTTGTGGTCTTCAACTACCTTGGTTGAGGCAGTGATGAATCTTTCTTTGACACCACAACAATGAGTAGCCCGTCTCTCATATTCTTCAGACAACTGTTGAATCTCAGATTGCAATGTTACAAGCTGCTGAGGGGATATAGACAGCATGTTTTTCCTCAGTTCCTTCTCCTTCTGGATTTGTTGTTTCTTCACCAGCTTTGCGTGTGCAATCTTGTGCTTCTCATTCAAGATGAATGAAGGAATCATATGGCTTGGGCCAGGTGGCAGTTTCAAATCATCAAGAGGCGTATCTGGCTTGGTGCACCAGATGTCAATGAAATCAAGCAGCTTCTTGGGGTCCAGCAGCATAAGAACTGAAGAATTCTTTGCAATAGCAGCCTGCTCTTGCTTTCTTTTGAGGAACTCAGCAAGCTCATCTTCGTCAGCCAGCCCATGTTCGTCAAATTGAGGCACTACGACCTTGCTCTTGGGACTTGGACTAGTTCCACGGCCAGCAGTAACCTTTTGCTTCAGCTTGGGCGATGATGATGATGGTAGCCCACTAGATGAGGTACTTGATGTAGTGATTGAAGCTTTTGCAAAGCCCTCGGTGCGCTGGCAAGATGCGAGCACGACCGGTGTTGAGGCTCTAGGTACTGCCATTGATGAACTTGAAGCAGGAGGCGGCACTAAAGATTTTGAAATCTTAGGTTCTGAAGCCTTTGATGCTACCTGATACGTCTCCGTGTTATTTACTTTTCCAAACACTTTTGCTCTTGTTTTGGACTTAATTTGCATGATTTGAATGAAACTAACCCGGACTGACGTTGTTTTCAGTAGAATTACCATGGTGTTATTTTTGTGCAGAAATAATTGGACAAAACTTTTTGTAGAATTGTTTTGGAATAAAAGAAAAATACTAGAGCAAAGACCCACCGGAGGGGGGGGCCCTGCTGCCCACTAGGCACCAGGGCACGCCACCCCCTAGGGCGCGCCTTGGTACATAGTGGGGCCCATGAGGCTCCGCTGACCCTAATCTGGATACTATAAATTCCATGCCATTTTACAATAGGGAGCCACCGCCACCTCCTATTCTCCATCGGGAGGCCAGATCTGGAGTCCGTTCGGGGCTCTGGAGAGGGGGATCTTCCCTCTTCGTCATCATCAACCATCCTCCATCACCAATTTTATGATGCTCACCGCCGGTAGTGAGTAATTCCTTCGTAGGCTTGCTGGACGGTCATGGGTGATAACCCACAAGTATAGGGGATCAATTGTAGCCTTTCTCGATAAGTAAGAGTGTCGAACCCAACGAGGAGCTAAAGGTAGAACAAATATTCACTCAAGTTCTATCGACCACCGATACAACTCTATGCACGCTTAACGTTTGCTTTACCTAGAACAAGTATGAAACTAGAAGTACTTTGTAGGTGTAAAGGGATAGGTTTGCAAGATAATAAAGAACATGTAAATAAAATCTAGGGGTTGTTTAGATAAAGAAACAATTAAGTTAGTTTTAGTAGAGAGCTTTTTGTCATAAGAAAGTTATTTTTCCCTAGGCAATCGACAACTAGACTGGTAATCATTATTGCAATTTTATATGAGGGAGAGGCATAAGCTAACATACTTTCTCTACTTGGATCATATGCACTTATGATTGGAACTCTAGCAAGCATCCGCAACTACTAAAGATCATTAAGGTAAAACCCCACCATAGCATTAAAGTATCAAGTCCTCTTTACTCCCATACGCAAACAACCTACTGACTCGGGTCTGTGCTTCTGTCACTCACGCCACCCACCATAAGCGAATCATGAACATATTGCAAACCCTACAGCGGGGATCCCTCATGCTTGCGTAACACGAAGAGCACCATAGGACAGCACCAATAATAAAACATACAACTCAAACCAATCACGATCATCAATCAACCCATAGGATAAAACAGATCTACTCAAACATCATAGGATAGCTATACATCATTGGGAAATAATATATAGCGTTGAGCACTGATACGTCCCAACGTATCTATAATTTTTAATTGTTCCATGCTGTTATATTATCATTCTTGGATGTTTTACAATCATTTTATATCATTTTTTGGTACTAACCTATTGACATAGTGCCCAGTGCCAGTTGCTGTTTTGTGCATGTTTTTTACATCGCAGGAAATCAATACCAAACGGAGTCCAAACGTAGCGAAACTTTTTGTGGATTTTTTTTTGGACCAGAAGACATCCAGTGGGCCGGAGAAGCACCTGGGGGGGGGGGTGCTCCGAGGGGAGCACAACCCACCAGGGCGTGCCTGGAGTCCCAGGCGCGCCCAGGTGGGTTGTGCCCACCTCGGGGGCCTCCCGCACCGCCTCTTTGCTCTATAAATACCCCAATATTCCAGAAACCCTAGGAGAGTCGACGAAAATCAATTCCAGCCGCCGCAAGTTCCAGAACCACCAGATCCAATCTAGACACCATCACAGAGGGGTTCATCATCCTCATTGGTGCCTCTCCGATGATGCGTGAGTAGTTCATTGTAGACCTTCGAGTCCGTAGTTAGTAGCTAGATGGCTTTCTCTCTCTCGTTTGATTCTCAATACAATGGTCTCTTGGAGATCCATATGATGTAACTCTTTTTTGCGGTGTGTTTGTTGGGATCCGATGAACTTTGAGTTTATGATCAGATCTATCTTTTTATCCATGAAAGTTATTTGAGTCTTCTTTGATCTCTTATATGCATGATTGCTTATAGCCTCGTATTTCTTCTCCAATATTTGGGTTTTGTTTGGCCAACTTGATCTATTTATCTTGCAATGGGAAGAGGTGCTTTGTGATGGGTTCGATCTTACGGTGCTTGATCCCAGTGACAGAAAGGGAAATGACACGTATGTATCATTGCCATTAAGGATAACAAGATGGGGTCTATTTCTACATAAATAGATCTTGTCTACATCATGTCATCGTTCTCATTGCATTACTCTGTTTCTCCATGAACTTAATACACTAGATGCATCCTCGATAGCGGTCGATGTGTGGAGTAATAGTAGTAGATGCAGGCAGGAGTCGGTCTACTAATCTTGGACATGATGCCTATATAATGATCATTGCCTAGATATCGTCATGAGTATTTGAAGTTCTATCAATTGCCCAACAGTAATTTGTTTCCACCGTTTGCTATTTTTCTCGAGAGAAGCCACTAGTGAAAACTACGGCCCCCGGGTCTCTTCTTTAATATATTTGCCTTCAAGATCTATTTTGCTATTCGCTCTTTTATTTATTTGCAACTTTTATTTTCAGATCTATTTATCCAAAAACCCAAAAATACCTTTCTGAATTTTATTTGCTTTTATTTGCATCTTTCAATCTACTACAATTTTATCTATCTCGTTACCCGAAAGGGATTGACAACCCCTTTAACATGTCGGGTTGCAAGTATTTGTTCTTTGTGTGCAGGAGCTGTTTACGTGGTGTTGCGTGGTTCTCCTACTGGTTCGATAACCTTGGTCTCATCACTGAGGGAAATACCTACCGTCACTGTGCTGCATCATCCCTTCCTCTCTGGGGAAAAACCGACGTAGTTCTTGCAGACATCAAGAAGAGTTTCTGGCGCTGTTGCCGGGGAGACATCATCAACATCAACCAGGTTCCTAATCACAAATCTCATCTCCTTGCAATTTACATTATTTGCCATTTGCCTCTCATTTTCCTCTCCCCCACTTCACAAAAATTTGCCGTTTTATTCGCCCTCTTTTTCGTTCATCGTTTTCTCGTCAGATCTATCTTTTTGCTTGCAATCATGAGTGATTTTGGTATGACAGAAACAGATGATGGCCTAACTCCTAAAATGGAGCGTACGGGTAATCTGGATGCCAAAACTTTTGTTTTGGGGCAGGGGAATGTTATGGGAAAAGAACATATCCAAGAATTTTTCAATTGTGTTGGAAATTTGAGTCTTGATGATGCTCCTATACTTAAAAGGACTAAATCTTATGCGGAAGCTATTTCAGCGCTAGTTCTGAAACTTAAAAATAGATTTATCCATACTCATCCTACCTTGCAAAGATTGTTTTATGAGTTACCCGTTATAAAGAATCCTAAAGCTAAAAAGTTGGCCACTCTTGTTCTTATGAATGAATTTGACTACATAATACGGAAAGCTAGGGAAATCTTTGATTTTTATGGTATGAATCATGAAAAACCCGTGATAGATGAAATTCTCTATAATAGTGATTATGCTTTAAGACATTTACTTGGGGATAATCAAATCTTTGATGAGAATCTTAAAAAGCAAGTCCCTGTTTTAGATATTATCCAACAAGTTTTTAATGATGTTAATCAACATTATTCTTGGATCACTGCCGGAAATCAAAAGGGATATGATGATAAGCAACTTGATTGTGCTAAAGTTTCCATGGATAATGTGTTTTATGTTGTTTTTGCAAAGCCTCCTGAGAAAGACACCTCAGAGGAAAACAAGAACAAAGTTGACAACACGTAGATCTTTTGCGTTATGCCTAGCTAGGGGCGTAAAACGATAGCGCTCGTTGGGAGGCAACCCAACTTGTATCTTTTTGCTTTTTGGTTTTCTTGCTGTTTTCAATAAAATACCCAATTATACCTCTGATTAGATGTGTTTTTGTGGTTTAAATTAGTGTTTGTGCCAAGCAAAGCCTTTGGGTTGATTTGAGTGATAGTCGATTTGATCTTGCTGAAAAACAGAAACTTTTGCACTCAGAAAAACAATTCTTATTTTTAACAGAAGAGTGATTTTGAGTTGATTTTTTTGCAGAAGATTAAAAAACAAATGTCTCACGTTGTCCTAATTTTTCAGAATTTTTGGAGTTACATAAGTATTCGAAGTTTTCAGATTGCTACAGACTGTTCTGTTTTTGACAGATTCTGTTTTCTTTGCGTTGTGTGCTTGTTTTGATGATTCTATGGTTTTCTTTGAAGAGTTTTTGCCATAGAAAAGTTGGAATACAATAGATATAATGCAAAAATAAAATATGAATGGGTTTGCAATAGTACTTAAAGTAGTGATTTGTTTTCTTATACTAACGGATCTCACGAAGGTTTTGTTGAGTTTTGTGTGATTGAAGTTTTCAAGTTTTGGTTGATATTACGATGGATGAAGGAATAAGGATTAGCAAAAGGCTAAGCTTGGGGATGCCCGAGGCATCCCAAGATAATATTCAAGAAGTATCAAGCAACTAAGCTTGGGGATGCCCCCGAGTGGCATCCCCTCTTTCTTCTAACGTCCATCGGTATTTTACTTGGAGCTATATTTTTATTCGTCACATATCATGAGTTTTGCTTAGAGCGTCTTGTATGATTTGAGTCTTTTCTTGTTTTGCTTTTAATTTTAAGTCTTGAATCCTTGCTGGACACTCCTTTTTAAGAGAGCCAAAAACTATGCTATGCTTGCTCCTATGCTTCTCTTAAATTTTTAGAGCCTTGGAATTGCTCTAGTGCTTCACTTATATTTTTTGAGCATGGTGTGCTTTGTTATTTTTGAAGAAATGCTCTGATGCTTCACTTAGATTTATTTGGAAGTTAGTTAAATTTTGAATAAATTCTCTCTTGCTTCACTTAGATTAATTTGAGAGAAAGAAATATTATGCTCATGTTCTTCACTTATACTTGTTTGAGCTTATTAAAAGCAACATATGAAACTAGTCCCAAAGTGATAGATATCCAAGAAGGATATAATAAAAACTTTCATGAAGATCATTGGACAAAATAAACTTGGTTCTTTGTAATAGCTTTGAGATATGACGATATAATATGTGAGCCATGTTGATGAGTAATTGTGCTTTAGTAAGAATATTGGTGTTAAGGTTTGTGATTCCCTATGCAAGTACGAAAGTCAATAGTTATGCAATGAAATTATATCTTACTTATGGTGCATTATTCGGTGTTACTTATGCTTAATGCTTGCTTATGAGATTATTCGTTTCTTGGTTGGGCGCTTCTCAATCTTTTTGCTAGCCTTCATTTTCACTAAGTATGATCACTACTTGTGCATCCAAAACCCTTTAAACCAGTTTTGCCATATGAGTCCACTATACCTACCTATATGCGGTATTTCCGTGCCGTTCTAAGAAAATTTGTATGTGCCATCTCTAATTTTCAAAATAAATTTCTCTTTTGTGTGCTCGTACCGTTCGCGAGGCGGTGAGGGGTGGCCGATATTTTCCATACTAGATATGTTATTCTCACGATGAGTGTTTATCCACTTGTCATTGCACGAGAGTACGACAAAGGTATTAGGGATGCTTAGTCCCAAAATGAAAAATGAATTTACTTTATGTTGTCAAATAATAAATTCCTTGGAAAGTGTTGGTATGGAGGGCACCCGTGGATACGGCTAGCCAAGGAAAGTGAAAGAAATGGTGGAAAAAGGAATAAGCTTTATTTTCTGTTTGGGAACCGCCTATGATATATCTAGCATGGAAAGTGTGGGGAGCTCTAAGTCGTTTTCGTTGGTGGGAAAAGTATGCCTCTAAAAAAAAATTTATCTCTCAATTTAAGCTTTGAGCTCTAGCACCTCTACAAATCCCTACTTCCCTCCGCGAAGGGCCTTTCTTTTACTTTATGCAATTTTTATTTTTAATTTGAGTCTCCATATTCTCTTATAAAGCACCAACTAAGGGGCACTATGATCATACTTGAGCATTGGGTGTAGCTAATATTCGAGTGTATTTCATGAATAGATTAATGATTGAGCATGACAGGCTAGGGATAACTTGCTTTAGCGTTGATATTTTGAAAGACATGGTTGCTTGTTGATATGCTTGATTATTTAAGTTGTCATGTCAAAAATAGACTATTGCTTTGAACCATATAAAAGTCCAAATGTCCATGCTATTAAGAAAAGAATATGTTATGAACGTGTTAGGCAGCATTCCACATCAAAAATTCTGTTTTTATCATTTACCTACTCGAGGACGAGCAGGAATTAAGCTTGGGAATGCTGATACGTCTCCAACGTATCTATAATTTTTGATTGTTCCATGCTGTTATATTATCATTCTTGGATGTTTTACAATCATTTTATATCATTTTTGGTACTAACCTATTGACATAGTGCCCAATGCCAATTGCTGTTTTCTGCATGTTTTTTACATCATAGGAAATCAATACCAAACGGAGTCCAAATGCAGCGAAACTTTTTGTGGATTTTCTTTGGACCAGAAGACATCCAATGGGCCAGAGAAGCACCTGGGGGGTGCTCCGAGGGGAGCACAACCCACCAGGGCGCGCCTGGAGGCCCAGGTGCGCCCAGGTGGGTTGTGCCCACCTCGGGGGCCTCCCGCACCGCCTCTTTGCTCTATAAATACCCCAATATTCCAGAAACCCTAGGAGAGTCGACGAAAATCAATTCCAGCCACCGCAAGTTCCAGAACCACCAGATCCAATCTAGACACCATCACAGAGGGGTTCATCATCCTCATTGGTGCCTCTCTGATGATGCGTGAGTAGTTCATTGTAGACCTTCGAGTCCGTAGTTAGTAGCTAGATGGCTTTCTCTCTCTCGTTTGATTCTCAATACAATGGTCTCTTGGAGATCCATATGATGTAACTCTTTTTTGCGGTGTGTTTGTTGGGATCCGATGAACTTTGAGTTTATGATCAGATCTATCTTTTTATCCATGAAAGTTATTTGAGTCTTCTTTGATCTCTTATATGCATGATTGTTTATAGCCTCGTATTTCTTCTCCGATATTTGGGTTTTGTTTGGCCAACTTGATCTATTTATCTTGCAATGGGAAGAGGTGCTTTGTGATGGGTTCGATCTTACGGTGCTTGATCCCAGTGACAGAAAGGGAAACGACACGTATGTATCGTTGCCATTAAGGATAACAAGATGGGGTCTATTTCTACATAAATAGATCTTGTCTACATCATGTCATCATTCTTATTGCATTACTCCGTTTCTCCATGAACTTAATACACTAGATGCATGCTGGATAGCGGTCGATGTGTGGAGTAATAGTAGTAGATGCAGGCAGGAGTCGGTCTACTAATCTTGGACGTGATGCCTATATAATGATCATTGCCTGGATATCGTCACGAGTATTTGAAGTTCTATCAATTGCCCAATAGTAATTTGTTTCCACCGTTTGCTATTTTTCTCGAGAGAAGCCACTAGTGAAAACTACGGCCCCCGGGTCTCTTCTTTAATATATTTGCCTTCAAGATCTATTTTGCTATTCGCTCTTTTATTTATTTGTAACTTTTATTTTCAGATCTATTTATCCAAAAACCCAAAAATACCTCGCTGAATTTTATTTGCTTTTATTTGCATCTTTCAATCTACTACAATTTTATCTATCTCGTTACCCGAAAGGGATTGACAACCCCTTTAACACGTCGGGTTGCAAGTATTTGTTCTTTGTGTGCATGAGCTGTTTACATGGCGTTGAGTGGTTCTCCTACTGGTACGATAACCTTGGTCTCATCACTAAGGGAAATACCTACCGTCGCTGTGCTGCATCATCCCTCCCTCTCTGGGGAAAAACCGACGTAGTTCTAGCAGACATCAAGCACCATGTTTATGTAGAGATTACAGCAGGGAGAAGATGTGTTACACCGCTGCATAGAGGGGGAGAGAGTTGGTGATGACGGCGGCGAAGTTGTTGGTCCCGGCGGCATTTCGGCGCCACCGAGAGAGAGGGGGAGAGAGCCCCCTCCTTCTTCTTCTTCCTTGACCTCCCCCCTAGATGGGAGGAGGGTTTCCCCTCTGGTCCATTGTCTCCATGGCAGCGAAGGGGCGGGAGCCCCTCCGAGATTGGATCTTTCTCTCTGTTTCCTTCTGTTTCTGCCTTCCTATTTCTGGCCTTTCACCGTTTCTTAAATTCCCGGAGATCCGTAACTCCGATTGGGCTGAAATTTTAACACGATTTTATTCGGATATTATCTTTCTTGCAGCGAAAGAAGGGCACCAACTGCCTTACAGGGGCCCACAAGCCTCCTGGCCGTGTCCAGCCCCTAGGGCTTGTGGGCCCCTCGGACATCGTCTCGCGTTGATTCCAATTCCCAAAAATCACATATATTCCAAAATAAAACACCGTAAATTTTTATCGCGTTTGTACTTTGTTTGGTATGGATATTCTGTGACACAAAAAACATGCAACAAACAGGAACTGGCACTGGGCACTGGATCAATATGTTAGTTCCAAAAATAATATAAAAAATTGCCAAAAGTATATGAAAGTTGTAGAATATTGGCATGAAACAATAAAAAATTATAGATACGATGGAGACGTATCAGCATCCCCAAGCTTAATTACTGCTCGTCCTCGAGTAGGTAAATGATAAAAAAGATAATTTTTGATGTGGAATGCTACCTAGCATAATCTTGATCACATAATCTAATCATGGCATGAATATTAAGATACGAGTGATTCAAAGCAATAGTCTATAATTTGACATAAAGACATCAATACTCAGGCATCCCAACAAACAATCATGTCTTTCAAAATATCAATGCTAAAGAACGTTATCCCTACAAAATCATATAATCTTGTCATGCTCTATCTTCATCACACAAAAGTATTTATCATGCACAACCCCGATGAGAAGCCAAGCAATTGTTTCATACTTTTAATGTTATCAAGCTTTTTCGACTCTCACGCAATACATGAGCGTGAGCCATGGATATAGCACTATAGGTGGAATAGAATATGATGGTAGGGATCAATAGAAGAAGGAAGAAAGTCTCACATCAACTAGGCAGATCAACGGGCTATGGAGATGCCCATCAATCAATATCGATGCAAGTGAGTAGGGATTGCCATGCAACGGATGCACTAGAGCTATAAGTGTATGAAAGCTCAAAAGAAAACTAAGTGGGTGTGCATCCAACTTGCTTGCTCACGAAGACCTAGGGCAATTTGAGGAAGCTCATCATTGGAATATACAAGCCAAGTTCTATAATGAAAAATTCCCACCAATATATGAAAGTGACAAAATAGGAGACTCTCTATTATGAAGAACAAGGTGCTACTTTGAAGCACAAGTGTGGAAAAGGATAGTAACATTGTCCCTTTTATCTTTTTCTCTCATTTTTTTATATTTTTTTCTTTTCTTTTCTTTTTGGGCTCTTTGGCCTCTTTTTTATTTTAAGTCCGGAGTCCCATCCCGACTTGTGGGGGAATCATAATCTCCATCATCCTTTCCTCACATGGGACAATGCTCTAATAATGATGATCATCACACTTTTATTTACTTACAACTCAATAGTTACAACTTGATACTAGAACAAATATGACTCTATATGAATGCCTCTGGTGGTGTACCAGGATGTGCAATGATCTAGCGTAGCAAAGATATCAAAAAATGGACAAGCCATGAAAATATCATGCTAGCTATTTTACGATCATGCAAAGCAATATGACAATGAACGCTCAAGTCTTGTATATGATGATTTTGGAAGTTGCATGGCAATATATCTCGGAATGGCTATGGAAATGCCATGATAGGTAGGTATGGTGGCTGTTTTGAGGAAGGTATGTGGAGGGTTTATGTACCGGCGAAAGTTGCGCGGTACTAGAGAGGCGAGCAAAGGTGGAAGGGTGAGAGTGCGTATAATCCATGGACTCAACATTAGCCATAAAGAACTCACATACTTATTGCAAAATTTTATTAGCCATCGAAGCAAAGTACTAATACACATGCTCCCAGTGGGATAGATTGGTAGGAAAAGACCATCGCTCATCCCCGACCGCCACTCATAAGGAAGACAATCAAAAATAAATCATGCTCTAACTTCATCGCATAACGGGAGACCATACGTGCATGCTTCGAGAATCACAAACCTTAACAGCAATATTCTTACTAAACCATAATCATTCACTAGTACCTCCCACATATTATCATCTCTATATCGCAAAACTATTGCAAGGAATCAAACATATCATATTCAGTGATCTACAAGTTTTATGTAGGATTTTATGACTAACCATGTGAATGACCAATTCCTATTGACTCTCTAAATAGATATAAGTGAAGCAAGAGAGTTTAATTCTTTCTACAAAAGATTTGCCCATGCTCTAATAAATATAAGTGAAGCAAAAGAGCATTCTACAAATGGCGGTTTTCTATGTGTAGAGAAACAGGCAATCCGAACTTCAAAAGATATAAGTGAAGCACATGAAGCATTATATAAAGCCATACTCAAAAGATATAAGTGAAGTGCATAGAGCATTCTATAAATCAACCAAGGACTATCTCATACCAACATGGTGCATAAAATAAAAAGGGAAAATAAACACAAAAGACGCTCCAAGAATTTACGCATATCATGTGATGAATACAAATATAGCTCCAAGTAAAATTACCGATGGTCGTTAGAAGAAAGAGGGGATGCCTTCCGGGGCATCCGCAAGCTTAGTTGTTTGGGAGTCCTTGAATATTACCTTGAGGTGCCTCAGGCATCCCTAAGCTTAGGCTCTTGCCACTCCTTATTCCTTCATCCATCGTGATCTCACCCAAAACTTGAAAACTTCAATCACACAAAACTTAACAAAACCCTCGTGAGATCCGTTAGTATAATAAAGCAAATCACTATTTTAAGTACTGTTGCAAACCCATTCATATTTTATTTTTGCATTATAACTACTGTACTATAACTTCACCATGACTTATATCACCGATACAATCCATAGATTCATCAAAACACGCAAAACAATGCATCAAAAACATAATCTGTCAAAAAACAGAACAGTCTATAGCAATCTGAACATTGACCATACTTTTGTAACTCAAAAAATTCCGAAAAATTAGGACAAAATAAACAATTTGCATAGAAGTATCGTGTAAAAATTTCAGAAACTTTTGACATCACAGTAAAAAAAATGTAAATGTACGCACTACAGCCAAAGTTTCTGTTTTTGCACTGCATAAACCAAACAAGCAATCTAATCATCCTAAAGGCAAATCTTGGCACATTATTTTTATAATACAACGGATTTGTACAAGGGGATAATTATTTTTGTTAAAAAATTTCTGTAATCAAGGTTCACAAAGTTTCCATCGGCATGATCAAAGTTCAAGTCTAGCTCCCACTTTAACAATGCTCGTCTTTCTTACTTTCACTTTTCTTTTTGAAAAGTTTTAGGTTCCCCTCTATTTTTTTTTGTTTTTAAACTTTTTAAAAGCACACAACAGAATAAAATGACTCTCTAAAACTTCTAGGTTGTCTCCCTGTCAGCGCTTTCTTTAAAGCCATTAAGCTAGGCATATAGTGCTCAAATAATGGATCCACCTAGATCCCAAGGTATATCAAAGCCAATTTTAATTAGCAATGATTTGTAATTTAGTAGTGAGCACAAAGTAACATATATCATGCAACAAAAAAGTCTAACTCTCTTCCTATGCATCGGCATGTCATAAAAGAACAATTCATGCACACAAAGTAAAGGCCGATACATAGCATAACCAGTTTCTTGCAATTTTATTGTGTTGGAAACATAGAGAGGCGGAGATGTAGTTCCTCTCTCATAATAATTGCAAGTAGGAGCAGCAAGCACATGCATATTATATTCATTAAAATCATCATGTGAAGTAGTAAAAGGCAACCCATCAATATAATCCTTAATAAACGCAAACTTCTCTGATATAGTGTAGTTGGGAGAATTCAAAAAGATAATAGGACTATCATGCGTGGGTGCAATAGCAACAATTTCATTCTTAACATAAGGAACTATAGCAAGTTCATCTACATAAGCATCATTCATATTGGCATCATGGCCACAAGCATAGCAAGCATTAATTTCATCAAAAAGGGATATTTCAAATGAATCCAAGGGATCATAGCAATCATCATAGAATTCATCCTTCGATAAGCACGAAGGAAAATTAAACAATGTATGAGTTGAAGAGTTACTCTCATTAGAAGGTGGGCACGGGTAGCTAATCCGCTCTTCCTCCTTTTGTTCTTCGCTCTCCTCGTCATCTTTTTCATCCAATGAGCTCACAGTGTCATCAATTTCTTCTTCCATACTTTCCTGCAAAATATTAGTCTCTTCTTGGACAGTAGAGACTTTCTCAATAAACTCATTAATATCGACATTATATTCATAATTCTCATAGCAATATTTAAGTATAGCATAATTTTCAGGTCTGTAAACAACATCATCATAATTTTCACACTTTTCAAACAAAGATTCAATTTCATAAGCACCCTTAAAAGCAACGAATTCTTCTATTTGTTCCACATCATAGTAATCATGTATACCATTAGCATAAGAAGACAAGGTTTCATTATCATTAAATTTACATGAAAAGGAAGGTGTGGAGCCTTCACCCTGGAGCAACAAGTATAATCATATCTCAAGCATAGATTCCAAGCATACCAATGCAACATATGAATTTGATCCCATAAGAGTTTCCCTTTTTGAGTCAAGCGATATTCCCTAAAGTATTCACATTGATCCACCATGTCTCCCATCATCAAGTTGAATGGGGTTTTCTCAGGATTATCAAAGTAGTGTTTAATATTTTTCACATAACGAGCATCGAGGGTTTTAGGAGGTTCCCCATCTCCATGAGTAGCAAGTACACCTAATTTTTTTGGTATTTCATGTTCCATATCCAGAACTAAAGATATAAAACAACTTAGAATAGAAAATAAAATCTACTTAGTGATAAAGCAAACAAGCACACATGAGAATATTCACCCCACGCTATTGCTCCCCGGCAACGGCGCCGGAAAAAGGTCTTGATTACCCAAAAGTATAGGGGATCAATTGTAGCCTTTCTCGATAAATAAGAGTGTCGAACCCAATGAGGAGCTAAAGGTAGAACAAATATTCCCTCAAGTTCTATCGACCACCAATACAACTCTACGCACGCTTAATGTTTGCTTTACCTAAAACAAGTATGAAACTAGAAGTACTTTGTAGGTGTAAAGGGATAGGTTTGCAAGATAATAAAGAACATGTAAATAAAATCTAGGGGTTGTTTAGATAAAGAAACAATTAAGTTAGTTTTAGTAGAGAGCTTTTTGTCATAAGAAAGTTATTTGTCCCTAGGCAATCGATAACTAGACCGGTAATCATTATTGCAATTTTATATGAGGGAGAGGCATAAGTTAACATACTTTCTCTACTTGGATCATATGCACTTATGATTGGAACTCTAGCAAGCATCCACAACTACTAAAGATCATTATGGTAAAACCCAACCATAGCATTAAAGTATCAAGTCCTCTTTACTCCCATACGCAAACAACCTACTTACTCGGGTCTATGCTTATGTCACTCACGCCACCCACCATAAGCGAATCATGAACATATTGCAAACCCTACAACAGGGATCCCTCATGCTTGCGCAACATGGAGAGCACCATAGGACAACACCAATAATAAAACATACAACTCAAACCAATCATGATCATCAGTCAACCCATAGGACAAAATGGATCTACTCAAACATCATAGGATAGCCATACATCATTGGGAAATAATATATAGCATTGAGCACCATGTTGAAGTAGAGATTACAGCGGGGAGAAGAGGTGTTACACCGTTGTCGGTGTTCTGGGAACCAGGATACCCAGACTTGCTTGCCTGCGGCCCACGACGTGGCTCCATCGACGGCCTGGTGCGGCCCATCTACAACACCTTCAAGACAAGACCCTCGCGAGGGGCCAAGCCTCGCGAGGCGGGCAACACCAAGACCTCTGGAGGGAGCGGTCTCCTTAGGCTGGCTCCTGAGGAGCGGAGATTTCTATGCAGGTGCCCACCTCATGAGGTTGAGGTGACGCAAGCCATGACGACCAAGGCCAGGCGGGCGCCAGCAGGCGCAGAGCAACAGGTTTCCTCTTTGGTGCTAAGGAGGCAAGCGCAGGTGCGGGGTCCCGAGGAATCACCCAAAGGTTTCCATTCCTGTGCAACGAGACCAAGACCGCCAGGATGGCAGGACGGATGTCATCGCGGAGCCCACAGCGATGTCACGACAAGAAGCTTTGCAAGCAAAGACCACCTTTCGTCAGGATAAGATGCACTACTTGTCCCCCTTCAAATTTAGCCATTGTGGGATCCTTTCCCGCCTTCATTACGAGGGAAGAGCACCAAGGCCACTATAAATAGGTTAGCCACCACCATAGAGAGAGGGAGAGAGAAGAAGAGAGTTCAGATCGGCCCCAGAACAACTCACCCTCACCAGAGCAAGCCTTGTGAGCTTGTTCATCCTTGTACTAGTTCCTCCTCAGCCCCTCGTGAGGCAAATCCACCCCAAAGCAGGAGTAGGGTATTACACCGCAAGGAGGCCCAAACCTGGGTAAACTGCCGTGTCCTTCTTCTTCCCTGTTCTTCGAGCTAGGCTGTAGGGCGGCGCTTTCGGTTGGCTGGTTAGGTTGAGTTCTTCGCACACGCTCTAGAGTTTGAACCTTCCTTGAGCCTGCGGAGCCCTGAATCCGACATTTGGCGTGCCAGGTAGGGGCGTGTCGAAGTCTCTCACCCACCCTTCGCTCCGCCACCGTTCCACTATCCCTATGGCCGATGCTCGTCGTGTTCGTGCCGAGCGCCGGGCCGCTCGTGTCGCCCAGACGGCACCCGCGGGCAACGGTGCCCCTCACCGCTCTACCTCCCCTGTGGCTAACGCCGCCACTGACCCTACTGCCCGCGAACAGCAGGATTCATCGCTGCCTCCGTCCGTGCAGCGCGACAGCCGCACCGCCACTCCGTCACCCACTCCAGCCATGGCGTCGTCTTCTCACGGCCGTCGTGGGCCAGCGAATGTGCAGTCCGCACTGCTCATGGCGCGCGAGATTCTATGTTATCATCCGGCCAACGACCTCTACGACGACTGGCTCGCCCGTATCGCTGAGCTCGTCAACGCCGCTGGCGAGGCCCCTGCACCGTCTCGTTCGCTTCGCCCTCCGCCGTCCCATGCGGGCGATGTGGCCCACGGTGCACCTCCTCCCCTCCACTGCACGGTGAGGGCCCTGAGCCGAGGCGTGAGGCTCCCCAGTGCGACCCACCGTGCAGAGCCCCGGCGCACAATGAAGAAAGCTGCCAGGTGGTGCAGCGGCCCTAAGGAGAGGCACGTGCGCTTCCAGCACCGCCACGTCAAGACCGTGCACCGCCAGAAGCGGCTGCGCTCGGGCATTAAGACTAGGCTCCTCCCCAGTGGGTGGCCCCAGTGGATGCGGCAGGGTGCCGTGCTTTCACTCCGGAGCTGCGCCGCGTTGTCTGGCCCGGCAAGTTCAAGCTGGATCTGCCTCCATGCTACGACAACACCCCCGACCCTGCTGAGTTCCTCCAGCTCTACAAGCTGAGCATCGAGGCGGCGAACGGCAACGAGAAGGTCATGGCGAACTGGTTCCCCATGGACCTCAAGGACAGCGCGCGCTCCTGGCTCCTGAACCTTGCGGTGGGCTCGATCTCCTCCTGGGACGAGCTCCGCGAGTGCTTCATCGCCAACTTCCAGGGCACTCGCGACCGCGCTCCTGGGGCAGGCGACCTGCGACGCATCAAGCAGCAGCCAGGCGAAACCTTGCACAAGTACATACATCGCTTCACCAACGTTCGCCTCAAGATCCCGAAGGTGTCGGACGAGGCCATCATCATGGCATTCTCTGAGGGCGTCCGGGATGTCAAGATGAAGGAAGAGCTCGCCATGCATGAAGATTTGTGCTCGGCTCTAGAGATGTTTAACATGGCCACCAAGTGCGCAAAGGGTGGAGGAAGGTCACCTCTCCCTCCTGGAGCTTCCGGAGGTCGATCCTGAAGACAAGAAGGACAAGGCTAAGGACGTGAAGCGCAAGGGTCCTGCTGTGCTCGCAGCTGAACCTGAGATGAAGCGCGGCTGCAACCACCCCGAGTCATCCAAAGGTGGCCGCCCGTTCTGCGTCTTCCATAACGTCCACAGCCACAACACCAACGACTGCCAAGAGCTCAGGGCGATCTACAACGGGCACTTCGGCCGCCGTCCCAAGCGCAGCGACCATGGCTATGGCCGCGGAGGAGGCTGCGGGGGTGGCCGCTGGGACAACCGTGACCCCCGCCAGGAATGGCGCGATCAGCCTTGTGGGGACCGCTGGCAGGGCCAGCCTCGCGACAGCCCCTGAAGGGACCAGCCTCGTGAGGACCGTCCTCAGGGCAACGCGGGTCTCCCTCCGCTGCCGCCGCCAAGGAAGAACGACGACCACCGCCAAGACGATGGGGCTGGGGGCTTCCAAGAGCCTCGTGCCATTGCCTGCATCCTGGGTGGCGCTCCGGCCCCTGCTTCTCATCGCATCTTCCAGCAGTTCGCTCATGAGGTGAACGCGGCCCTCCCCAAGCTCGAGGCGTCGCACCCCCTCAGGTGGTCAAAGTACGCCATCACTTTCGACTCTATAGACCAGCTCAAGTGCTCGGCCGCCGCTGGCGCGCTCCCAATGCTCTGCTCACCAACCATCGGTAATGTCCTCGTCACCAAGACACTCGTCGATGGCGGCGCGGGGCTCAACGTTCTCTCCGTCGAGACGTTCGAGACGCTCCAGGTGCCATATGACCAGCTCCTCCCCACCAAGCCTTTCTCAGGGGGTGACCGATGGCTCCACCACCCCCATAGGGCAGGTCCGCCTCCCTGTCACCTTTGGCCAGCGAGACAACTACCACACCGAGCTCATCGACTTCGATGTCGCCCACATTCGCCTCCCGTACAATGCCATCCTCGTGTATCCAGCCCTCGCCAAGTTCATGGCGGCGACTCACCATGGCTACAACGTCCTCAAGATGCCAGGAAGCGGTGATATCATCACGGTCGCCTGCGACGAGAAGCCAGTGGTGTGCTCCCTCGAGCGCGCCTACCAGGCTGCGGCAGTCGAGAATTCTGACAACGAGGGTGCAGTTCGGCCTCCTGAGGCCATCCCCAAGAAGAAGAAGCAGCTCCTCCCCAAGGGCCGCCAGGAGGCTGGTGCATCTGACGATCATGCCTCAGGCCCCGCGCCCGCTGCTGGGGCGCCTTTCCCCCTCGCATAGGAAGGCGCGCCTGGCGCCCCTCTCAGGACGGGCTCGGGGGCTCTCCTTTGGAGGGCCTCTGACCTGACCAGTGTCACGAGGGAGGCGTTCGGGCACCATGTGGAGGCGTGTTTCAACGCGCGCTTCCATGAGCAGGGCGCAGGGTGCGAGGCGCCAGGCGCTCAGGAGTTCATCACCAAGGCAACCGAGGTGCTTCAGGTGGCGTGAGCCATGCGTGGCGAGCACCGCCCCGCACCACTGGGCGCAGCTGCCGCCCCTGACGAGGGTGACGAGCTGCGCGTCTACGTCAACATCCCATGCCTCAACAGGGCCGCTTCTCAGGAGATCTTCTGGCCGTCTCGCATTGGCCAGAGTGGGGGCTGCCCCGGCAGCTACGTCCGCATGCCGTTCAGCCTGCTGAACATGGCTACCACGCACCAGCGCTACCTACAGAGCATCCTGGCGGCTCGCAAGGCCCGGCGTCAGGCGATCCTGACAGAGGAGGTGCCGGACCCCCGCGAGCTTCCCGGGCCTCCAGAGCCTCCCGAGCCTCAGGAGTCAGCTGGCTCATGAGGAACGGCCTCTGCAGCATGCGTCTTCAGCTACCCCAATGCTTCTATAATGACGGTGCCAGCTATGCGTATTCGAGTTATCATAGTTGTTGGCTTTACTCCTAACATCTCGTTATGTAAGGAGTTGCCCCTCGCGGCTTCTGCGTGTTGCTAACCCGCCTCTTGCTCATCCCGCAACAGGGGCTACTGGCACGGCGCCTGTGCTCGGGTCCGTCCCTGCAGCGCTGATAAACCTAAGAGACCGAGCTCTGGCTCGCGGCCGGCCCCGTGCACGTCGCCTCACCGGGCCCTTAGTGCCTTCGTCTTCTTGCAGAAATATCACCGGAGGAATAGCAGACACGGATGCATGCCCTGTTTTCCTTTTTTTTGGCTAACTCGTAGGAATCTCCAGAGCCGGGACCACGAGCGGCCTCGCCAGCACCTTGGAGCGCAGCCCTTCCTAGGCATCTCCTTAGAGCCAGCTGTTTCTCCTCACACAAATCGCTTGCGCGTTAAAGGGGGGGGGGCTAAGCATCGCGCCTCAGGTGCTCCTACTGGCTCTCGAGCCCTCACCCTGGCCTTGACCACGGCATCACGACCTGGCATACCAGCGGCGGCTGAGTGTCGCTCGAGGGCCGGGACCCGAGGACGCAGAGCGCCCAGGCAAGTGGGAGAAGCGGAGACGACAGGAGCCCTACCGAGGGGGTGTCGCCTGGGGGATGGCATGGCCCAACGTCCCACGAGAAGCTTGTCCACGCGGAAAAAGAGTCGTTGTAGGCTCGCTAAGATAAGTCACCTCACACGCATGGGCGTGAACCTCATGATCAACGCTTCATCTCTAGCAGGCAAGAGCTCTTCCCTGTTAGTCTTTCGGGAGCTGCTTGTGCACCAAAGGGGACCCCCTGAGCATCGCGCCTCAGGGGCTCTTACCGGACCTTGGGCCGCTCACCTCCTGGCCTTGACCATGGCATCGCAACCTGGCATACTAGCGACGGCTGAAGCTTGCCTGGGGATTAGGTCCTGCCGGCGTAGAGCACCAAGCTACCGCGGGAATGAAAGGGGGAACCATGCCAAAGCGAGAAGCGCAAACACGACACTAATAGAGAATGATAACATTAAAGCGCGAGCGTCAAAACTTTTTACATACCCCCACGGGGCTCATCATGATTTTCACGCAGGAATGAAGTAAAGGAGAAACACCTAAGAACTACGGCCTCGACAACGTCTCCAACAACGACGGGGCGATGCCCCTCCTCCTACTAGGCCCGGGCGCGGCGACGCGGCGGCTCATAGCTGTCATCGCCGCTCGGGCTTGGTCTGGACGAGGCACTGCTGCTGCCGAAGGAGTCACGGACAAGGCCAAGGGCAAGTTCATTCCCGGTGGCCTCGCCGTTTCGCTGGCCCGCGGGGGAGCCGCTGCCTCGATCTTCTCCCCTAGGGCAGCACTCCACGCGTCAGCCGTCCTCTCCGAAGATCTTGAAGAGAAGCGTCGAAGCCCCATCATACTTGAAGTGGATAGCGTGACCGCCCTCCGAGCGGCAGGTGCGAGCGATCGCGCCCCATCCGCGAGTCATGAAGACGTCGCCAGAGTCGACGACCTCGACCTCCGCCTCTGATGCTTGACTGCAGCAGCCGTTGTGTTGCAACCATAGCTCGACGGGCCCCCGTGGTGGAATCTCCCTCGCCAGAGACCGTGGGAGCCGAATCCATGTGCGTGGTGACATCACCGCCCACACCACGAACTCGCGGGCCGTGCCTTCGGCATGGGTCCGCGGGCGGAGCGACCGTGCGGCCATCGCTTGTTCTCCTCCCTGGTTCCGCTCCTTGCGGCGACCACGGCCACTCTCATGGGCGGGGCTCTGCATGTGGGCGTAGGCACGGACCGGGAAGCCTGGCAGAGCGCGTTCATGCCAGGGCCACGTTGGCATAAGCGCCGCGGCGGCGGCGCGAGGGAAACCTCGCCTTTTCTTCGGCGGGAGCAGCTCGGGCTCCACCTGGGGGGTTTTCCCCTTCTCCGCGGCGGAGAACCTCCTCACCGGCGCCATGGATGCTCTGGTAAGATGGCGGGGGAACTAAGGAGAAGGAGGAGCAGGCGGCAAGTAGATGAAGATGGGCTGGGGGCTCCGCCCCCCGCCCCATTTATAGGCAGAGGGAGGCCAACCGCAGGCCTCTCACGTTCTGAGCAATGATGGTTCTTCTGCATGCTTCAGGCAGTTGTCAAGTCGTGTAGTTGCCGAGGTGGCGTTGGTAAGTGGAGACACCCATGTCCCATCAAGCGCCATGCGGTGGCTTGGTCCGCAGGCGATTGGGGCCCGTGGTGCTTCGCCCTTGCCCTTTGGCTTCGCCTCGAAGCCAAGTCCGAGCGCGCCTTGGGCTCAACGGCTACTGTCGGCTTTCTGGGAACCAGGGTACCCAGAGTTGCCTGCTTGCGGCCCACGACGTGGCTCCATCGACGGCCTGGTGCGGCACATCTACAGCACTTTCAAGACAAGAACCTCGCGAGGGGCCAAGCCTCACGAGGCGGGTGACGCCAAGACCTCTGGAGGGAGAGGTCTCCTTAGGCTGGCTCCTGAGGAGCGGAGATTTCTATGCAGGTGCCCACCTCATGAGGTTGAGGTGACGCAAGCCATGACGACCAAGGCCAGGCGGGCGCCAGCGGGCGCAGAGCAGCATGTTTCCTCTTTGGTGCTAAGGAGGCAAGCGCAGGCGCGGGGTCCCGAGGAATCACCCAAAGGTTTCCATTCCCGTGCAACGAGACCAAGACCACCAGGATGGTAGGACGGATGTCATTGCCGAGCGCACAACGACGTCACGACCACAAGCTTTGCAGGCAAAGACCACCTTTCATCAGGATAAGATGTACTACTTGTCCCCCTTCAAATTTTGCCGTTGTGGGATCCCTTCCCGCCTTCATTACGGGGGAAGAGGACCAAGGCCACTATAAATAGGTTAGCCACCACCATTGAGAGAGGGAGAGAGAAGAAGAGAGTTCAGATCGGCCCCAGAACAACTCACCCTCACCAGAGCAAGCCTCGCGAGCTTGTTCATCCTTGTACTAGTTCCTCCTCAGCCCCTTGTGAGGCAAATCCACCCCAAAGCAGGAGTAGGGTATTACACCGCAAGGTGGCCCGAACCTGGGTAAACTGCCGTGTCCTTCTTCCCTGTTCTTCGAGCTAGGCTGTAGGGCAGCGCGTTCGGTTGGCTGGTTAGGTTGAGTTCTTCGCACACGCCCCAGAGTTGGAACCTTCTTTGGGTCTACGGAGCCCTGAATCCGACAACCGCTGCATAAAGGGGGAGAGAGAGTTGGTGATGACGGCGGCGAAGTTGTTGGTGTAGATGGCAGTCATGATGATGGCCCCGGCGGCGTTTCGGCGCCACCGGGAGAGAGGGGGAGAGAGCCCCCTTGCTTCTCCTTCTACCTTGACCTCCCCCTAGATGGGAGGAGGGTTTCCCCTTTGGTCCATGGCCTCCATGGCGGCGGAGGGGCGGATCCCCTCTGAGATTGGATCTCTCTCTCTCTCTCTCTCTCTCTGTTTCCTTATGTTTCTGCCTTCTTGTTTCTGGCCTTTCACCATTTCTTAAATTCCCGGAGATCCGTAACTTTGTTTGGCTGAAATTTTAGCATGATTTTTATCCGGATATTATCTTTCTTGTGGCGAAAGAAGGGCACCAACCGCCTTATAGGGGCCGCACAAGCCTCCTAGCCGCGCCCAGGGTAGTGGGGGCGCCCCTAGGGCTTGTGGGCCCCTCGGGCATCGTCTCACGTTGATTCCAATTCCCAAAAATCACATATATTCCAAAACAAATCTCCATAAATTTTTATCGCGTTTGGACTTCGTTTGGTATGGATATTCTGTGAAACAAAAAATGTGCAACAAACAGGAACTGGCACTGGGCAGTGGATCAATATGTTAGTCCCAAAAATAATATAAAAAATTGCCAAAAGTATATGAAAGTTGTAGAATATTGGCATGAAACAATCAAAAATTATAGATACGACAGAGACGTATCAATGGGTTGGATGAGATTCATCATGTAATTGAGTTAGTTTTGTTAGGGCTTGATCCCTAGTATCTACTATGTTCTGAGATTGATGTTGTTATGAATTTGATATGCTTAATGCTTGTCACTCGGGCCCGAGTGCTATGATTTCAGGTCTGGACCATTTATGTTTTCATGAAATATATTTCTGTTCTTGATCTGATCTTGCAAGTTGTATGCACCTGCTACGTGTTATGATCCGCATACCCCAAGGTGACAATAATTGGGATTCTTTTCGGTGATTGCCGTAGTTTGAGGAGTTCATGTATTCACTATGTGTTAATGCTTTGTTCTGGTTCTCTATTAAAAGGAGGCCTTAATATCCCTTAGTTTCCTTATGGACCTCACTCCACGGGAGGGTAGGACAAAAGGTGTCATGCAAGTTCTTTTCCATAAGCACATATGATTATTTACGGAATACATGCCTACATTATATTGATGAATTGGAGCTAGTTCTGTGTCGCCCTAGGTTATGACTATTATATGATGAATATTATCCAGCATTATCACCGATCCAATGCCTATGAGCTTTTCACATATTGTTCTTGCTAAGTTACTACTATTGCCACAACTGCTATAATACTACTACTACTGTTACTGTTACTATTACTATCATTGCTACTGCTATCAAATTACCATACTACCATGCTACTGATCACTTTACTACAGATATTTAGTCTCCAGGTGTGGTTGAATTGACAACTCAACTGCTAATACTTACAAGTATTCTTTGGCTCCCCTTGTGTCGAATCAATAAATTTGGGTTGAATACTCTACCCTCAAAAACTGTTGCGATCCCCTATACTTGTGGGTTATCAAGACCTTTTTCTGGCGCCGTTGCCGGGGAGCATAGCTATATTTGTTGAGTCACTTGGGATTTATATCTATTGATCATTATGAAGAATCTTAAGGATGATAGAACCAAGATCGTTCCCTCTAAGACGAGGGGAGATAAGGAACTGTTATTTAGCTCTACACTTGATTCACCTTCTGTTTTGAGTAAGCTTGCAACACCACCACCTGCTATTAATCCTGATATGTCGCAAGTAATTGATGATGCTACTTCTACTATGAATGATGCTAGTACTCTACTTGATGAAACTGTGCCACTGGGTGAATTTCTTGATGAACAACTTGCTAGAGCTAAAGAAAATTAGATTACTGAAACTGAACACTTTGAAACACCTATTAGACCTATCTCTCCTAGATATGAATTGCCTAAGATACCTGAGGGTTATGTTATGGATGGAGAAGTAGCTAGGGACTTTCTTGCTTGTAAGGATAGAGAAGATCTTAAGAAATTACTATGCAAGTTGAAAGAAAAATCTTTGAATGCTAGAATGAAATATGATCCTAAGTTTACTACTTAACCTATCTTTATTACTGATAAGGATTATGAATTCTCTGTCGACCCATAGTTAATTACTTTGGTTGAATCTGATCCTTTCCATGGCTGTGAAACTGAAACTGTTGTGGCACATCTTACTAAATTAAATGTTATAGCCACCATATTTGCTCATGAGGAAAAAATTCGCTATTACTATATTCTTAAGTTATTTCCTTTCTCATTAAAGGGTAATGCTAAGATATGGTATAATACTCTTTCTCCTGGTTATGTGCGTAGTCCCCAGGATATGATTTATTACTTCTTTGAAAAATATTTTCCTGCTCATAAGAAACAAGCTGCCTTATAGGAAATATTTAACTTTGTGCAAACTAAAGAAGAGAGTCTCCCACAAGCTTGGGGGAGGCTTCTCCAATTACTTAACGCTTGGCCTGATCATCCTCTTAAGAAAAATGAAATACTTAATATCTTCTATAATGGACTAACAGATGCTTCTAGGGACTACCTAGATAGTTCTGCTAGTTGTGTTTTCAGGGAACGAACTGTTGAACAAGCTGAGGAACTATTGAATAGTATTTAAGAATGATAATGAGTGGACACTTCCTCAACCACCACCTAAACCCACTCCGAAGAGGAGGGGCATTTTATTTCTCAGCCCTGAAGATATGCAAGAAGCAAAGAAATGTATGAAAGAAAAAGGTATTAAAGCTGAAGATGTTAAGAATTTGCCACCTATTAAGGAAATACATGGTCTTGACTCACCACCATAGGTGGTAGAGGTAAATTATCTTATAAAGTTTGATGAAGGTGACATTCCCTACAATAAATCTCCTAGTCAATGCTTGTATGAATTTGACAATTACATTATTAAGCAAGATCATTTTAATGCAAATGTTATGAAACAATTAAAACAAAATGCCTACATGATTGATCGCTTGAGTGACTTGTTGTTTAGAATTGTTAACGATGTCAAAGGTGTTAGTAAACATGCCTCTATGGTCCAAACTCAGTTAGAATAAGTTGCTTAATCTCAATGTGAATTGCTCAATGAAATGAATAATAATTGATAACCCACAAGTATAGGGGATCGCAACAGTTTTCGAGGGTAGAGTATTCAACCCAAATTTATTGATTCGACACAAGGGGAGCCAAAGAATATTTGCAAGTATTAGCAGTTGAGTTGTCAATTAAACCACACCTGGAGATTAATTATCTGCAGCAAAGTGATCAGTAGCAAAGTAGTATGATAGTTCTGATAGTAGTAGCAAGAGTAGTAGTAACGGTAATAGTGACAGCAATGATTTTGTAGCAAGTGCAATAGTAACAGTAGTAGTAGTAACTTAGCAAGAACAATATAAGAGAAAATCGTAGGCATTGGATCGGTGAATTCGTTGGATGATATTCATCATATAACAGTCATAACCTAGGGTGATACGGCACTAGCTCCAGTTCATAAATATAATGTAGGCATGTATTCCGTAAATTGTCATACGTGCTTATGGAAAGAACTTGCATGACACCTTTTGTCCTACCCTCCCGTGGCAGCAGGGTCCATAAGGAAACTAAGGGATATTAAGGCCTCCTTTTAATAGAGAACCAGAACAAAGCATTAACACATAGTGAATACATGAACTCCTCAAACTACGGTCATCACCGAAAAGTATCCCGACTATTGTCACTCCGTGGTTTGCGGATCATAACACGTAGTAGGTTACTATAACTTGCAAGATCGGATCTAGAACATAGATATAATGGTGGTAACATAAACGGTTCATATCTGAAATCATGGCATCCGGGCCCAAAGTGACAAGCATTAAGCATGGCAAAGTCATATCAACATCAATCTCAGAACATAGTGGATACTAGGGACCAAGCCCTAACAAAACTAACTCGATTACATGATGAAACGCATCCAACTCCTCACCGACCAGCGAGCCTACGAAGGAATTACTCACTCCCGGTGGGGAGCATCATGGAATTGGCGATGAAGGAGGGTTGGTGATGACGAAGATCGGAGACCCCCCTCTTCGGAGCCCAAAACAGACTCCAGATCTGGCCTCCCGATGAAGAACGGGAGGTGGCGGCGGCTCCGTATCGCGAAACAAGATAATTCTTCCTCCCTGATTTTTTTCTGGAAAAATAGGATTTTATAGCGTTGGAATCAGGGTCTGCGGGGCCACCAGGTGGGCACAACCCACCTGGGCGCGTCCTGAAGGGGGGGGGGGGGGGGCGCCCTGGTGGGTTGTGCTCACGCATGGGCCCCCCTCCAGTGGTTCTTGGTGTTGTTTTTGTGCAGAAATAAAAGTTCTCGGATTGGAACGAAACTTTTTGGAGAATTTTTATATAATAAAAGAAAAATGCTGGGGCCAAGAACCACCGGAGGGGGGCCCATGCGTGAGCACAACCCACCAGGGCGCACCCCCCTCAGGCGCGCCCAGGTGGGTTGTGCCCACCTGGTGCACCCCCTCTAATGTTATTTGCACCAAAAATTCTTAAATATTCAGAAAAAAATGTAATTAAATTTTCAGGGCATTCTGAGAACTTATATTTTTGGGTCATTTTTTTATTGCACGGGAAATTCAGAAAACAGACAAAACATGGCATTCTATTTTATTTAACTAAGAAAAATAGAAAACAAAAGTTGGGAGCAGAAGTTTGTGCTTACTAAATTCATCAACTTCATACTCCTAAAAAATGATCCATTAATAAGGTTGATCAAGTCTTATTAACAACCACTTTCGATTAGCATGAAACCAAAGAACTTTCGTAAAACACTAGGTTACCTTAGCAGGGATATGCATGTCCCCCACAATAAGCATTTCATATTTCTTTTTGGCAGTAGGTAGAGGTAGTTGAAAACTTCCAATAGTGAGTGTCGGAGATTTTTCAATAACATTAATACCATTCACTTGGAATTGTTTCTTCGGAAAGTGCACCGCATGCTCATTACCATTGATATGAAAAGTGACCTTGCTTTTATTGCAATGAATAACAGGCCTTGCAGTATTCAAGAAGGGTCTACCAAGGATAATCGACATGTTATCGTCCTCGGGTATCTCAAGTATAACAAAGTCAGTCAAGATAGTAACATTAGCAACAACAACGGGCACATCCTCACAAATACCAATAGGTATGGCAGTTGATTTATCAGCCATTTGCAAAGATATTTCAGTAGGTGTGAGTTTATTCAAGTCAAGTCTTTTGTATAAAGAGAAAGGCATAACACTAACACCAGCTCCTAAATCACATAAAGCAGTTTTCACATAGTTTCTTTTGATGGAGCAAGGTATAGTTGGTATTCCCGGATCTCCAAGTTTTTTAGGTACTCCATCCTTGAAAGAATAATTAGCAAGCATGGTGGAGATTTTGGCTTCTGGTATTTTTCTCTTATTAGTGATGATGTCCTTCATATACTTTGCATAAGGGGCCATCTTTAAAATATCAGTCAAGCGAGTACGCAAAAAGACTGGCCTAAGCATTTCAGCAAAGCGTTCAAATTCTTCATCATCTTTCTTATTGGTTGATTTAGGTGGAAAGGGCATGGGTTTTTGAACCCATGGTTCTCTTTCTTTTCCATGTTTTCTAGCAACGAAGTCTCTTTTATCATATCTTTTATTTTTAGGTTGTGGGTTATCAAGATCAACAGCTGTTTCTATCTCAACATCATTGTCTGGTTCTTTATCATTGTCTGGTTGAGTATCTTCATGAACATCATCATTATCTTTTTCATTATCATTAGGTGAATGTTCATTACCAGATTGAGTTTCGGCATCAGAGATAGAAACATTATTATCATTATCAGGAGGTTGCTCTATTTCAGGTTCACTAGAGGCATGCAAGGTCCTATTATTTTTCTTTTTCTTCTTCTTTTTAGAAGGACTAGGTGCATCCGTGTTAATTCTTTGAGAGTCTTGTTCAATTCTTTTAGGTTGTCCCTCCGGATAAAGTGGTTCCTAAGTCATGCTATCTCCTCTAGTCATTACTCTGACAGCATGATCATTGATATTATTATTCATTTCATCAAGCAATTCTCTTTGAGATTTAGCAACTTGTTCTAGTTGAGTTTGAACCATAGAAGCATGTTTTCCTACACCTCTAACATCATTTGAGATTCTGAATAACAAGTCACTCAAGCGAGCAATCATATCAGAATTATGTTTCAATTGTTTCATAACATTTGCACTAAAGTGATCTTGTTTTCTAATATAGTTCTCAAACTCATGAAGGCATTGACTAGGATGCATATTATAAGGATTGTCATTATCATTAAATTTCATTAAAGAATTTACCTCTACCTCCTTGGGTGGTGGTGTATCAAGCCCATGTATTTCTTCAATAGGAGGTAAAATTTTAACATCCTCTGCTTTAATACATTTTTCCTTCATAGATTTCTTTGCCTCTTGCATATCTTCCGGACGGAGATATAAGATACCCTCTTCTTCGGAGTGGGTTTATGCGGCGGTTCAGGAAGAGTCCAATCATCATAATTTTTAAATATATTATTCAATAATTCCTCAACTTTTTCAACGGTTCGTTCCCTGAAAACACAACCAGCACAACTATCTAGGAAGTCCCTAGAAGCTTCGGTTAGTCCATTATAGAAGATATCAAGTATTTCGTTTTTCTTAAGAGGATGATCAGGCAAAGCATTCAGCAATTGGAGAAGCCTCCCCCAAGCTTGTGGGAGACTCTCTTCTTCAATTTGCACAATGTTAAATATTTCCTGTAAGGCAGCTTGTTTCTTATGAGCAGGAAAATATTTTTCAGAGAAGTAATAAATCATATCCTGGTGTCGTGGGAAACCACGACCACCTATGGGGCCATGAGCCCCTTTTGGTTCGGCGGGGGGATGGGCATGTTGCACAAAGAGCGGAGAAGCGTCGCGCGGCACGGCAGAGATCACACGGGCAGTCTTTACCCAGGTTCGGGCCGCCGTGAGGCGTAAAACCCTACTCCTGCTTTGGTGGATTGATGGTGGATAATGGTGGTGGACGCAGCACACTCGCCTGGCAAGGTCGCTCTAGGGGCAAGAGTGGCTATGCGCGTATGAATTTGCGAGGGTCCAACCCTTTCTACGATCGCCATGGGCCTCCTTTTATAGATTAAGGGGTCACCATAGTGGCAAATTAGTCTTTGCGTACTGATTAGATAGCTAACAGTGCTGTCTTATCTAACTCTGCAGGCTGATAGAGCGCATTAAATGTGCCGCTCAGTGTCACATCATAGCTCGCCCGGCAGATCCTGCCGGGCTGTTTTGCCAGCTTCGCGCCTGCTCGATTGACACGTCTCAGGACGGGTATCATATGGGGGTGTTTGCTGTAGGAAGTGGCTGCCATGTGGCAAAAAGCAGCCACTTAGTCACCTTGGAGCTCGACACCACTTTGATTAATGACTTGCGTCGCTTGTGCGATGGAGTGGCTTGCCTCCGCCAGCCCCGGCAGGCCTGCCGGGACGATCTGGGAGCTTGCTTCCGGGGCAAAACCCAACTCTGCCAGGCTCGCCTGCCCGGCAAGGTAGGTCCTTCCCTTAGCGATGCCTTGCTCCTCTGGCTCACCTTGTCCTTCTCGACTTGCACTTGGATCCTTCAGAGGAATTGATCCTCCTTGTTTGGTCTGATCTTGGTCTTGTAATCTTGTCTCTGGCCTGTGCACAGTCCGTGCAATGGACCCAGGGTCTGTTGCACCGACAGGAGCCCCCGGGCCTGGCACGAACGCACCGCTGGGCGTCGTCGGGTAGGCCCTAACTAGTGCACAGGCAGAAATGTAAGGGCGGCTCTGCCCTTTGAGATCTTCTTTGCTTCTTCATTAACCTGAGCTCGGGTCAGTTTCCGGTTTTCCCGCGCGTCGTGCAAAATGTTTGGGGGAGAAACTGAACCATGATCTGCGGGCAGCCCATGCCCCACGATCACGGGGTAGGAAACTGCCATCCCACTTGCCTCCTGCCCCGGGACGCCTCCGCCACATGTACCGCATGCATTGCGTAGGGTAGGTGGCGGATGCGGAGGGCGCGGGAACGGGCGCCATGGCAGAAAGCCAGGCGCCACCGAGTGGTGTAGAGGGGCGGCTCTAATTCCCCGAGCCGTTGGAAGCGCAGGGGAACCGCATTGGAGGAGCAGGGCGGCCGCCAGTTGGACGAGAGGCCAGCCTCCTGCCTTGTTCTCCTCTAAAAAGGGGGGGAGTAGTGCATCTGCTCACACACCTCCCTTCTCCCTTTCAAAGATTCAATTGCTTGCCATGGTGAGGGATAGAGGGCGTGGTGGTACTCCGGTCGTGGCGACGAGAACTTCTGCTTGACAGCGTCTCCCCCCTCCTCTTGATGATGTGGGGGCTGAACCCACTGTGAGAGGAGGCGGAAGGGGGCGCGGACGAGGTCGTCGCGGTGTGCGCGGCCGAGGAGGCCAAGGCGGCACCTCAATTGCGCCCACACCGGAAGCTCCTCCCCCGATGGAAGGCCACGTCGGAGATCAATCCTTGGAGTTCATCATCAGGCTGTATAAGCGTCCGCGCGGCCACCTCTGCCTCCCTACTCCATTTGCAAGGGTGATGCAGCTCGAACAGCTGCGTGCACTGAGGTTGCACATGAGGGGCTGTGGGAATGGTGGTATGCGGGTGGATGTTAACTTCCCTGCTCCTCATGTTACGTACTTCCACCGCGGCTGGAAGACCTTTGCTCGAGCCCATAGCTTGTCAGAGGGGCACGTTCTCCAATTTAAATTAATGGAGAGCGGCCTGCTTTCCATCAAGGTCTTTGGGTGCTCGGGAGCTCGCTTAGGGTGCTGTGCGGAGAGCTCGACCGATGATGAAAGCTCCTCCTCGAGCGAAAGCGATGAGGAGGACAGTGACGACGATGACGACGGCAGTGACCGGGAGGGCGACGACCCCGACTCCGGCTGAACGTCGCCCGCACCTTCTTCATCAGGCGGCAGAACCATCATCTGCACCTGCGTTTTCTCCCCGGCAAGGTGGTTTGCCAGGAAGTTGGGTGCAGAGGTGGTGACGGTGCCCCCTGGCTCCTCCAACAATCCTCCAGCTGGACCCCGACAGGCTTCCTCTCGGGCTGCAGCTCCATTAGCCCTGCCGTGTTCTGCTGTCCTTGGTGGTGGTGGTTGATGAGTCGTCTCCGCCGGTCTCTTCCCCGCCGCCTTCATCCATGCCCTTTCGTCCCCGCCGGGCAACCTCTCCTGGAGCCCGACAGGGTCAGGCTGAGCTTCTGCCCAGGCACTCCTTTTGCCCTCTTCGCCTTCTACCACCGTGCCTAGGAGGAGAGGGACAAGAAAAGGCATTACGGGGCACTTATCTTTTTTTAATCTTAAATCTGTAGGTACTTGCCAAATTTTAGTTCAAATAATGTAATCTCTCGTATCCATGTTTATGTTCCATGAGATTTGTACCTGTTGATCAGCATATTAATGAAAAAGATAAGCTTTGCCGGGCACTTGTGCATGTACGATATCCATGCAGAGGTGAAACGCCTCCATACTTTCATGTAAACAAGTAGATCCCGCTAAGCTACCTTGCCGGTACCCCATAGGACTGCTGCCGTGAGGCTGAGCCTGCCGGGTGCAGAACCCATTGGGAGAGACCAGCCGCCGCCAACCCCTTTCAGCCAAAGGACACTACGACCATCCTGACCGAAGCAGTGTTCGTGTCAGTAGATGGGAGCACCTTTGTTTCCGAGGCGGCGAGGTTTTCATATGCACAAGTCCTACTCACGGAACATGTATGGATAAGAGACGGAACTTATCTATTTGGCTTGCCAAAGACCGCAGTGCTGGCTTGTCTTCGCATCCTCTTCCTAGAACTAAGTCCACGGCAGGAGCCTGTAGTTTATGCAAATGAAGATGATGCCAGATGCAATCTATCTACATGATCATGCAACCTATCTACATGAATCATGCGATGCTCATGATATGCTTATGCATGCATGCAACTTGTCGGGGGCCCCCAGCTCTTCATTTATTTCTCTATTGCTCAGGGTCTGCACCTGGCTTTGTACAAGGGGTTACATGCAGCTGAGGCAAGGCCTGTACAAAAGGGTGGCTGCCGGTCAGGGCCCGACAGCCGTGCCTTACGGGTAGAACTTGCGGAGATGCTCAATATTCCATGAGTTTTGCAATTGAATGCCATCTCCGGTCTCCAGACGGACTACGCCAGGTCTGGTGACTCGTACTACCTGGTAAGGGCCTTCCCACTTCGGTGACAGCTTGTTTGTACCCTTGGCGGACTGAACGCGCCTAAGGACAAGGTCGCCTTCCTCAAAACACCGGGCATGAACCCTGCGGCTATGATAGCGATGCAGGGCTTGCTGATAGCGTGCAGCACGTGTAGCAGCCCAGAGACGGTTCTCCTCAAGAAGCACGGTGTCGTCACGCATGTGTTGTTCCTGCGCTACTTCATCATAGGCAAGCACTCGAGGTGACCCGTAAATGAGTTCCGTGGGGATAACTGCTTCTGCCCCATAGACTAGGGAGAAGGGAGTCTATCTGGTAGCTCGGTTTGGTGTCGTTCCGAGGGACCAAAGAATCACTAGCAGCTCATTGATCCATTGCCTGCCGTGCTTCCACAACTTATCAAACGTTCTTGTCTTGAGTCCTCGCAGCACTTCAGCGTTCGCCCTCTCAGCTTGTCCATTGCTTCTGGGATGTGCGACAGAGGTAAATGAGATCTTGCTTCCGAGGGCATGAACATATTGCATGAAGGCGCGGGTCGTGAACTGGGTGCCATTGTTAGTAATGATCCGGGCAGGGACCCCGAAGCGGCACACCAATCCTTTCAAGAACTTGATAGCTGACTGAGCAGTCACCTTTCTCATGGCATCTACTTCCGACCACTTTGTAAACTTGTCAATTGCAATGAACAAGAATTCAAAGCCCCGGCAGCTCGGGGGAAAGGGCCGAGGACATCGAGCCCCAGACCGAAAATGGCCATGACAAAGGGATTGTCTGGAGTGCTTGGGCAGGCAGATGGATATTTTTGGAATGGAACTGACAGGCTTCACACTTGGTGACGAGCTCAACCGCATCTTGGAGGGTTGTGGGCCAATAGAATCCTTGCCGGAATGCTTTCCCAACCAAAGCCCTTGATCCAATGTGCGAGCTGGACATGCCTTTGTGTATCTCTGCCAGCAGTTCCTTTCCTCCTTGCCGGCAAATGCATTTCAATTTCACACCATTGGGCCTTCTTCTATATAGTGTGTCATCGACAAACTGATACATATGGGCCCTCTGGGCTACTCTTTCAGCTTCTTCTTGCTCTTCGGGAAGTTCTCCGATTTGGAGGAAATGGACTATGTGCCTTGCCCAAGTTGGAGCCTGAGGCTCGGCAACAAGGACTAGCGGCACCTCCTCATTCTTGGGGGCGCATCCCTCGACCGCGGGGACCAGTGGCCCGGCAGGAGGGTGCAGCCCGGCAATCGAAGATGAGTTGTTTCCGGCAGGGTCCCTGCTAGGAGCCCCGAAAGGCTCTACCGGGAGAGGCTTACCGGAGTCCAATTTTTTCCTCTTTCGGGCCATTGTTGTCGGGGATACGGAGGGCTGAGTAAGATGGAGAACAAAAGTTCCTGGTTCCACAGGAAGCTTATGCGCAGCGCACTTCGACAGGTGATCAGCAATGCTGTTTTCCGCATGGGGTACGTGCTCTATTTGCAACCCATCAAAGCGCTCCTCCAATCTTCTCACTTCCTCGACGTATGCCTCCATCAATGGGCTTTGGTAATCCTTGTTGACTTGTCTCACCACCAGTTGTGAATCTCCTCGAATGATCAGCTTCTTGATTCCCAACTCTGTGGCAATCTTGAGCCCGGCAAGAAGCCCTTCATATTCTGCTGTATTGTTGGCCACCTCCTCCTGGGGAAAGTGCATCTAGATGACGTACCTCAGGTTCTCTCCAGTGGGAGCCACGAGAAGCACGCCAGCCCCTGCACCTTGTAGGGAGAATGCACCATCAAAATACATGATCCATTCTTGGGGTGCTTCCTTGCCGGGGATAACTGTTTCTTGTAATTCTTCATCAAGGGTTGGCATCCATTCTGCAATAAACTCTGCTAACGCCCTGCTCTAGATTGTTGATGTGATTTCAAACTTTAGGCCAAAGTTGGATAACTCCAATGCCCACTCCACTATCCTGCCGGTGGCCTCTGGGTTTCGAAGTATCCTTTGTAACGGGAAGCGGGTGACAACCGTGATCTCATGGGCTTGGAAGTAGTGGCGCAGTTTCCTTGAGGCCATGACAAGGCCAAAGATCAATTTTTGCACGCCAGAATAACTGGATCTAGCCCCCTACAACATGGAGCTGACGAAGTATACTGGGCGCTGCACCACCTTCTTCCTTGCCGTGTCCTTGGGCTTGTTTCCGCTGCCGTGCTCCTTTTTGTCCTGATCCGTATCTGGCCTTGCCGGGCCGCTCTCTTCCTCTTCCCCGGGCGGGACACTTGCTGAGGTGGCTGCTTCTTCTACTTCCCGCTGCGCTACTAGGGCCGCACTAACCACTTGATTAGTCGCTGCCAGATATAGCAGCATAGGCTCTTGTGGTTTGGGTGCGACCAAAGTAGGCACAGAAGACAAGTAGGCCTTCAAATCCTGCAGCGCTGCATCTGCTTCCGGGGTCCACTTCATGGGTCCTGCCCTCTTCAAAATCTTGAAGAACGGCAAGGTGCGCTCGGCAGACTTGGAGATGAATCTACTAAGCGCGGCAACGCATCCTGTCAAATGCCTCACATCCTTAACTGTCTTGGGTGCCTGTATCTGCTCAATGGACTTGATCTTATCGGGATTGGCCTCTATCCCACGGTGGGACACAAAGAAACCAAGTAGCTTGCCGGAGGGAACGCCAAACACGCACTTCTCCGGATTCTGTTTCAAGTTGATCTTGCGCAGATTAGCAAATGTCTCTTCTAAATCCTGGATGAGGGTTGATCTGTCCTTGGTCTTGACCACAATATCATCCATATAGGCTTCAATGTTCCTGTGTAATTGTGGTTCAAAGCCAATCTGGACTGCTCTTGCAAAAGTGGACCCGGCACTCTTCAACTCGAAAGGCATGCGCACAAAGCAGTATGTGCCGCATGGGGTGATGAATGAGGTATTTTCTTCGTCTTCCTTGGACATAAAAATATGATGGTATCCAGAGTATGCATCCAGAAAAGAGAGCAACTCACATCCTGAAGTAGAATCCACGATCTGGTCGATGCGCGGCAAGGGAAATGGGTCCTTTGGGCATGCCTTGTTCAGATCCGTGAAATCTATGCAAAGCCTCCATTTTCCATTAGCCTTGCGCACAACCACTGGGTTTGCTAACCATGTTGGATGCAGTACTCCTCTGACCAAACCAGCTGCTTCAAGTTTCTTGATTTCCTCGGCAATAAACTGCTGCTGCTCCAAGGCCTGCTTCCGAACCTTCTGCTTGATGGGCCGGGCATGTGGGCAGACAGCAAGGTGGTGGTCGATTACCTCCCTGGGAACATCGGGGATATCAGATGGTTGCCAGGCAAACACATCGATATTCGCCCGCAGGAAGGCAACGAGCGTGCTTTCCTATTTGTCATCAAGGGTGGCGCTGATAGTGAAAGTACCATTAGCGCCAGCCAGCCCTGCCGTGACCTTTTTTACTTGGGGTGGAGCACCTTGGATCTCTTGCTGTTGGAACTCTCTGGCGTGTCATCAACGGGCGCGGCACATCCCGCAGAGGTACGCTTCCCGGATTCCTTGCTAGTGCCTCTGCTATGCTTTTCCTTGGCGGGAACTATGGCTTTGGCGACCTCTGCCGCGACCGCATCCTGGTACATCTTATCTACACAAATAATTGCGTCTTTCTTGTCCGACGGAACGGAAATGATGCCCATCGGCCCTGGCATCTTCAAGGTGTTGTAGGCATAGTGGGATGCTGCCATGAATTTGGCCAGGGCCGGGCGCCCAAGGATCCCGTTGTACGGCAGGGGGAGGTCAACCACATCAAACACAACTTTCTCAGTCCTGTAGTTCAACTCTCCTCCAAATGTCACTGGCAACATAACCTTTCCCTTAGGACGGCTCCTGCCGAGATTGACTCCTTGAAACGTGCATGTGGCCTTAAGTTCTCCCTCTACTATCTGGAGTTTGCTGATAACCTTTGGGGAAATCAGATTCAACACGGCCCCGCCGTCAACCAGCATCTTTGTGACCTTGAGGTTGCGAATTGTTGGTGAGACCAACAACGGCAAGCACCCTACCACGGTAATGCGGTCGGGGTGGTCCTCTTCATCAAAGATGATGGGCGTGCGTGACCACTTGAGCGGCTTCCGAGAATCTGCCACTGGCTCCACAGTATTGACATCACGCGCCCACTGTTTAAGTTGGCGGTGAGAGGAGTGCAAAGATGCACCCCCGTCAATGCACAGGGCATCAGTGGCCTTCTAGAATTCCTGCTCGCTGGTTTCCTCTTCATTCCCTTCATCACTCTCATTACTGCAATCCTCCTTCTCTCGGCCTTTGGCGGGGTTCCCTTGGTTCCGAGGAGCCTTGCCGGGGCAATTTGCTTCACCACCCCGGCCCTTCCCACCAGTGCCATTCTGACCTTTTTCCTTATCGCGCTTCTCATACTCAGCCTTCTGCCTCTTGACGAGCTGCTCAACCTGATGACACTCCTGGAGATCATGACCCTTGGTCTGATGAATCTTACAGTACAGCCCATCACTTTTCCCAGCTTTCTCGGCAGCCGCCACCTCCCGGCATTCAGCGCATGCGGTAGCCTCCTTGTCGGGGGCTTCAGCCTTGCCTTCTTGCCGGTACTAGGCGTGCCTGACCCCTCAACAGTCATCACAGTCTTATCCTTGCGCTTCTTGTTGTGCTTCTTGTTCTTCTTCTTACTGATGGCCTCGTCGTCATCTTCTGAGTTGATGTCGATGCAATCTTCCTCTCCAGGAAGTTTCCTCCCCTCCTCCACCCGAGCACATTTTTCCACCAAAGTGTAGAGATCCTTCACAGTCTTGGGCAACCGAACGCACATCTTGGAACGTATCCTGCGGTTGCGCATGTTGGATTGGAAGGCATCTATCATGGCAGCTGGGTGGATATCTGGGATATTTCTGTGGACTCGGCTAAATCTCTGCAAGTACTTCCATAGAGTTTCTCCCTCTTTCTACTGGAGAAGCTGCAAGTCGTTGGGCCGCCCTGGTTCTTGATGGCTGCCCGTGAAGGCACCAATGAACTCGTGGCACATGTCAGCCTAGGTCGAAATGGAGTTTTCCGGCAGGTGCATCAGCCAAGACCTCACATTTGACTTGAGGGCCAAAGGGAAGTAGTTGGCGAACACCTTCTCATCTCTTCCCCCGGCAGCTTGAACAGCGATGGTGTACATGCTCAAGAACTCTGCCGGGTTTAGTCTCCCATCATACTTCTCGGCTATCTCTGGCTTGAACATGCGAGTGGACGGCCAACGGACTTGCCGCAGCTCACGGGTGAAGGCAGGGCACCCGACCTCGAAAGGCAGGCACCCGCTATCTCTGAGCGCGGGCTCATCGACGTCAGGGCCATCACACCCATTGGACCGGCGGGGGTTATCGCGGTGCTGGTCGTCGATGACGCGCGCGCCTTCCCTTCGCCTGCCCTCCGGGGCACGCTGTCGGCCTTGACGCACTCAAGGGTCTGACGAGGCCATCGAGACGTCATCGGGTGCTTGGTTTTGCGGCTGCCGGGTGGCTTGCCGTGGTGGGGATTGCACCGTGAGGGTGGCTCCTCCCGCACGACCAGCCACATGAACCGCCGTTGCTGCCTGGGAAGGCCGTGGCGGTCCGGCCCGCTGTGATCCTTCCGCCTTGGCAAAACCAATCAGACTTTGGATGGTGGCTCGCCACTCATCCATCTGGTCTGCCGCCGGTGGAAATCTCAACAGCAGTTGGGCTCTCGCCATGGCCTCTGGGGCAGTGCTTGGCATAGGTGATGACGATGTAGATCGTAGTGTCGCTCGGCTCCTGACGTTGCCGGTGGTGACCGCGCCACGCCCTTGCTGCTGCGAACCAGCCGTTTGGACGGCATGGTGACGCGGCAGAGGCGCCTGAGGGCCAGCGGCTCCGTTGGGCACCATAGCTGGGTCAGCTCGCCCCGGGGGTGGCGCGTGCCCTGCGGTCGCGCCTGCAGCGGGGGCGGCCGGAGGGTTGTGATTCGCGCCAGAACGAGCATCATCGCTGCGGTTGTGCCCGTTGGCGAGGAGAAGGGGTTCAGGCAGAATGATCCCTCCATCCGTACCTTGTGGAGCATGGCCGTCGGGATGTTGCTGATGCTGTCCTTCCCCGGTACCTCCCGTTCCTGATTCGGCCATGGGGGAGGTGGTGACGGCGCCGCCCGTGCTGACCACGTCCCCCGCAGCATCCACGCCCTCGCGAGCCCCCGCATTCCCAGCGACATCGGCGGTCGTGGGCGGAGGAGCCTTCGAGGTGGACGGGTGATTTGCAGCTCCGGGCTTCCTCTTGGGCGCCATAGTCGATGACGCCGTCGACGATGAAAATGTCGATGAAGATGACGCGCAGCGTACGCTCTCAGTTTCGCGCAAGTGATCCCCCTACCTGGCACGCCAAAGATGTCGTGGGAAATCACGGCCACCTATGGGGCCATGAGCCCCTTTTGGTTCGGCGGGGGGATGGGCACGTTGCACAAAGAGCGGAGAAGCGTCACGCGGCACAACAGAGATCACACGGGCAGTCTTTACCCAGGTTTGGGCCGCCGTGAGGCGTAAAACCCTACTCCTTCTTTGGTGGATTGATGGTGGATAATGGTGGTGGACGCAGCACACTCGCCCGGCAAGGTCGCTCTAGGGGCGAGAGTGGCTACGCGCGTATGAATTTGCGAGGGTCCAACCCTTTCTATGGTCGCCATGGGCCTCCTTTTATAGATTAAGGGGTCAACACAGTGGCAAATCAGTCTTTGCATACTGATTAGATAGCTAACAGTGCTATCATATCTAACTCTGCAGGCTGACAGAGCGCATTAAATGCGCCACTCAGTGTCACATCACAGCTCGCCCGGCAGGTCCTGCCGGGCTGTTTTGCCAGCTTCGCGCCTGCTCGATTGACACGTCTCAGGACGGGTGTCATATGGGGGTGTTTGCTGTAGGAAGTGGCTGCCATGTGGCAAAAAGCAGCCACTTAGTCACCTTGGAGCTCGACACCGCTTTGATTAATGACTTGCGTCGCTTGTGAGGTGGAGCGGTGGAGTGGCTTGCCTCCGCCAGATAGCTTGCTTCCGGGGCAAAACCCAACTCTGCCAGGTTTGCCTGCCCGGCAAGGTAGGTCCTTCCCTTAGCGATGCCTTGCTCCTCTGGCTCACCTTGGCCTTCTCGACTTGCACTTGGATCCTTCAGAGGAATTGATCCTCCTTGTTTGGTCTGATCTTGGTCTTGTAATCTTGTCTCTGGCCTGTGCACAGTCCGTGCAATGGACCCAGGGTCTGTTGCACCGACACTTGGGGACTATGCACACAACCAGGAGCAAGAGTATTGTACCATATCTTAGCATCACCCTTTAATGAGGATGAAAACAATTTGAGAATATAATAGTAGCGAATTTTCTCATCATGAGCAAAAAGGGTGGCTATATCATTCAATTTAGTAAGGTGTGCCACAACAGTTTTAGTTTCATAACCATGGAAAGGATCAGATTCAACCAAAGTAATTAACTCTGGGTCGATAGAGAATTCATAATCCTTATCATCAACAAAGATAGGTGAAGTAGCAAACTTAGGATCACATTTCATTCTAGCATTCAAAGATTTCTCTTTCAGTTTGCATAGTAATTTCTTAAGATCATCTCTATCATTGCAAGCTAGAAAATCTCTAGCTGTCTCCTCATCCATAACATAACCTTCAGGTACCTTAGGAAATTCATATCTAGGAGAGCTAGACCTAATAGGTGTTTCAAGATTTTCAGTTTCAAGTACTTCAACAGTTTCAATAATTTCACCAGTTTCAGCATTCTCAATATCTTTAGCTCTAGCAATTTGTTCATCAAGAAAATCACCTAGTGGCACACCATCATCAAGCAAGGTACTAGCATCATCATGAGTAGCATTCATATAAGTAGCATCATCAATAACTTGTGACATATCAGGATTAATAACATGTGGTGGCGTTGCAAGTCTACTCAAAATAGAAGGTGAATCAAGTGCAGAGCTAGATGGCAGTTCCTTACCTCCCCTCGTCTTAGAGGGAAAAATCTTAGTCTTTGTATCCTTCAGATTCTTCATAGTGATAAATTGATAATAATCCCAAGTGACTCAACAAATATAGCTATGTTCCCCGGCAACGGCGCCAGAAAAAGGTCTTGATAACCCACAAGTATAGGGGATCGCAACAATTTTTGAGGGTAGAGTGTTCAACCCAAATTTATTGATTCGACACAAGGGGAGCCAAAGAATATTTGCAAGTATTAGCAGCTGAGTTTCCAATTCAACCACACCTGGAGATTAATTATCTGCAGCAAAGTGATCAGTAGCAAAGTAGTATGATAGTTCTGATAGTAGTAGCAACAGTAGTAGTAACGGTAACAGTGATAGCAATGATTTTGTAGCAAGTGCAACAGTAACAGTAGCAGTAGTAACTTAGCAAGAACAATATAAGAGAAAATCGTAGGCATTGGATCGGTGAATTCGTTGGATGATATTCATCATATAACAGTCATAACCTAGGGCGATACGGCACTAGCTCCAGTTCATAAATATAATGTAGGCATGTATTCCGTAAATTGTCATACGTGCTTATGGAAAGAACTTGCATGACACCTTTTGTCCTACCCTCCCGTGGCAGCGGGGTCCTTATGGAAACTAAGGGATATTAAGGCCTCCTTTTAATAGAGAACTGGAACAAAGCATTAACACATAGTGAATACATGAACTCCTCAAACTACGGTCATCACCGGAAAGTATCCCGAATACTGTCACTCCGGGGTTTGCGGATCATAACACATAATAGGTGAATATAACTTGCAAGATCGAATCTAGAACATAGATATAATGGTGATAACATAAACGGTTCGGATCTAAAATCATGGCACCCGGGCCCAAGGTGACAAGCATTAAGCATGGCAAAGCTACTAGGGAAAAGCCTAGCAGTAGCGCGGGTATTAGGTGTATCAGTAGCTTGGGCTCCCGCGCTACTGATACGGTGCTACAGCTAACCTGTAGCAATAGCGTGTGTTGGCCCGCGCTACTGCTATACATGCATAGTAGTAGCGATCTTTACAGCTACGCGCTACTGCTAATAGCTGCAGCGCTTTGAATTAAGGCGCGCTACTGGTAAGGGCGCGCTGCTGCTAACTTTTCTCCCCTCGCTACTGCTAGTTTTATTAGTTTCTGATTTTTTTTCTGCAGATTTGTTTTGTATTTGAACAGGCTTTATACAATAATCTTTAGCACATACAAATGTCATCATCATACACATCCAAATGTAATCATAGCATATACATACAAATAGTCTCATCAAATCATGTCATCATCATAATCATCATCCAACACAAAGTGGTCTCTCGTCATCATCTCGAAAATAGCGATACTAGTCTCGAATACTTGCAACTACATCGTCATCCATCTAAACAATGATATACGCGAGAAGAGCTATCACTATGAGTGAGAGCGGAACTATGCAGTACATGAGGCGGCGGTTATGAGTCCTCTCTCACGCTAGCGTGAACCTCAAGTAACTAGCTTCTACTTCCTGTCTGCTTTTGAAGCCTTTATGGCTGGCGCCCGAGAGCCCCTCCACTTGCGCCTGACACTCAGGCCACTCGTCGTACACTCCCGGAACCTTCCCTTTGTACATGACATAGCACTGCTTCTTCGCCATCAAGAATCTAGGTACCTGTTAGAGATGCATCTTCATCAAGAAAATGTACAATCATATGCAATAAAATATACTTGAGAAACACGAAAAAGAAACGGTTAGCAACTAGATGCAACATATAGTAAACATACAAATAATCAACGCAGTTTCATCGTACGCAAACTAATTAACTAGAGGTACGTAGGTCATCGTACCCAAACTAACAAAGTAGCGTTACGCAAGTTCGGCAGGGACCGTGGACATCACAAAGGTTCATCGCTACAGAAACTATACAAGTTCAACCGACACATATCATCATCATCGGCATCGTAAATCACTAGAAGTTCCATCCTTCCATATCGTCAAGGATGGACCCTAGCTTCTTGAATGGTGTGAGGTCCTGACGTTGCATGCCTATGCGAGTTCGGACGTCAGCTCACGATATAGGGCCATGGTGGAACATCCCCTTCTCTTCGATGACTTCTTACATGATGATCGTCGCAATGTCCCTCTGGATGCGAAAGAAGTCATCTATAAGTTTATAGTCCACTTCTCCATGAGATTCTACGCACTTGCGGATATGATCATCATTTCTGCTTGTCATGCGAAGCTTTTGGTGATCCCTTATGAACTCCATCATGAGATGGAGGAGGTAGAATCCATCGTTCCATCATGGTTTTGGGACATGGATGCAGTAGCAGTTAGTTTTATGCGAGAAACCAGTCTTCTTGTTCCTTTGTTTCCTGATCTGCAGGTAGCCACCCCTCAAGCTGAAGCCTTGGAGAGCATCATCTAGAATATTCATTACGTGGGTGTAGTCCTTCTTCTTGTAGTTTCTGGTAGGGTCAAAATACATGGCGTGGGAGACTCGCGGGTAAAGAACGATAAGGACGGCGCGCCCGTTGCTGTGGGGAAAAAACACCTCAAATTATTCTCCATATGAGCGAGAAGGAATGATTGAAATGTACGAAAGGGTTGTCCGGCATTGACTTTCTTTGGATGATAAGGCAGGAGGACAATTTCCTGGTCCTTATTCTGTACCATGAAGTTTTCGAGGTACTCCATAGCAGTTTTACGCTCAAAGTCGCCGAGACTCAAGAAGGACTCGTGCATGTAGTATGGATCCACCACACAGATTTGTGAGACTTCTTCTCTCTTCATGACGGAGCTCATATGTAGCGCAAAAAGGCGGACGATTGTACAATCGAGCCGCCTTGTCAGAAACATCTCGAAGATATGCTCAAACCGTAGGAAGAACACCTCCGCGGGCCGTGTGTCGACATAGCACTTCCCCTCAGGCACACAAGCTGCGTATGTCGGATATCCTGGATCCTTCGAGGCTAGTAGGCTTTTCTCAATCGACAGCACATGGTCGTGCAGTCTCTTGAGATCCCCTGATATTGCCTCCAGCGGTTTCGGCGGTAGCATCGGCTCGCCCATGACATGGAACATGGCGCACCTTTGACCGGTACATGCTCTTCAAAATCCACTGTCTGGCTGCTATGTGCTCTGGCTTGTTTGTAGGCAGCAGAGCCTCTCTTCCCCGGTCTCTTCCTCTCCTTTTTCTTGGGCTGACCTTCCAGACCCTTCCTTAACCCCTGCCCCAGTGTTGTCGGGCTAAGCACTGTACGACCCTCGGCTAGTTGAGACTGTGTTGAGGCGGCATCTTCAGGCATGTCCTGTGAGGATTGCTTGAAGAGAGACTTCTTGCAATCCCTGCTAGGACATTCCTGCCCGGGCAGATCATCCATATGCTCATCAGCATGCTGATAGCCCGAGTCGTCATATGGCTGACTCATCATATCTAAGTCACCGTCATAGGCGCCTGTATTGAGGAACCGAAGAGGGTCCTCCTCCATCCCATCATCCATTCTTTGTTCTACGGGGGCAATTACATCAGCCACTATTGGACCCCCTTCATCACGTCGTTCGTCGCTCTCACCCGGCACTACAGGCGCTGGTAATTGCGTAGGCGGGGTGGTGGTGTCCATACCTGCTTGTTGATGTGTGGTTATTGGTGTGCTCTCGGCCGGCTCCAAACGAAGAAGATTCTTCGGCCATAGCAGCACCCAACCCTTGCAGTTTCCAATCCATGGCGGGGTCTCGTCGTCCTCTCCCCCTAGCCGTACTGGAGGAGGCAAATCCTCGTGCCTTGATTTCACACTCGACAAGGTAACCCTGAAGTGCTCACCGGGCATCGGCTGGCTGTGGAACATGATTTCCAAGGGCTTCGTTATCACCGCCTTTCCCACGTCCACCTTCTGGCCTTTGATCAAGTAGAGTACGGTGCATGGGGTTTCATCGGCCTGCAAACACATGTCTGCGGCGTAAAACATCCGAAAGGCAATGAAAATGGAATATTCTAGATATATGTTGGTGCGACATGTAATTACCGTGAGGGCGTCGAGCTCAGCCAAAGATGAAGGCCCGCCTAGTGCGCCAGAGACTGAGGACGGGCTGCTATGAGCGGGTGCCGGTGCGGGTGCGGGTGCGGGAGCAGGCGCGGTTGCGGTTGCGTGAGCAGGTGATGGTGTGGTGGTGTTGTTCACCGAGTTGCTCCCGACAAAACTGGGCATGGGGAAATCATCTACCGTCTTGTCTGGATTTTCCTTCGTCTAGTTGATGATAGCCGGGATCAAGTTAGTAGCGAAATCATTTCTGCAGGCATGTACAGCTGCATCGACTGCCTGCTGTAGCAACTCATTTTACTCCTCGGCTACTTTTTTCACGTCCTCAGCTGCTTTTTTCTCGAACGCAAGCTTCACCTTCTCGTCGATGTCCGCCTGACTAAACTTCTTTTTCTGCTTCTTGGCCTCCGGGCCCTCGTTGTAAAACACCTTCCACGTGGCACCGTCTCCGGTGCCGTGCACATGTCCATATTGCGGCCGCTGGCCCAAAGGGAGTCCCTTAAGTTCGTTCAAGGCCCGGTTGAGAAGGGTGTCCCACTTGGGCCTCATCGACGAAGTAGGGCTTTCGGCTGCAAGCTGGTGTTGCTTCTCCTGCAGAAGGAACATGAACCGTTTACGAATGTGTAGTCGACTTGATCAGAAGCTAAATGTAAGGTGGTAAAAGAATAATTACCAGTATTCTAATCAATTTCCTCGTGATCTGGTCCGTGTAAAAAACCTTCTTTTCCTTGTCCCACTTGTAGCGGGCCCTGATGAAGTCACGCGCCAAGGGGTTGGTGAACTTCGCGAAGGGGTCTGGGAGACACGTGGCTTCATGTTCCGCGTCCTCCTTATCCCATATGGGCCTTTTGCCAAGGTAGCCACGGCTTCCGAGGCGATGCTTCCATGTGTTCCTTTGCTATCTTATCAGTGCATAATGACTGTTTTGCCACTGTGGTGACCACTTAACCTATAAAAGGAGGCCCATGGCAACCGTCGCAAGGGTTGGAAAGTTGAACAGCACCACACTCGTACGCGCGTAGTCACTGCCTCCCCAGGGCGAGCCTGCCAGCCAAGTGTATTACACTCCACCACCACTTTTCCACCATCAATCCACCAAAGCAGGAGTAGGGTTTTACGCCTCGCGGCGGCCCGAACCTGGGTAAAATTGCCCGTGTGATCTCTGCCGTGCTGCCCCACATTCTTCTCCTCTTTGTGCAACGCGACATCCCCCTTGCCGAACCAGCAAGGGTCCCCTTGGCCCCATAGGTGGCCGTGGTTTCCCGTGACATCTTTGGCGCGCCAGGTAGGGGGATCACTTGCGCGAACCTGAAAGCATGTGCAGCACGTCATCTTCATCACCATCTTCGTCTTCGACGGCGCTGTCGGCAATGGCGCCCAAGAAGAAGCCCGGTGCTGCTGCTCACCCATCCACCTCGAAGGCACCGCCGCCCACAGCCACCAATGCTGCGGGGGACGCGGAGGCGCACGAGAGTGTGGATGCCGCTGGGGCTGTGATCGGGGCAGGCGGCACCGTCACCACTTCCCCTGCGTTCGAAGCAGGAGCAGGAGACGCCGAAGGAGAGCAACATCAGCAACTCCCCGATGGCCACGCTCCACGAGGTACAGGTGAAGGGGCTACTCCATCCACACTCCTTCCCCTCGCCGACGGGCACAGCCGCAGCAATGGCGCTCGGTCCGGGGCGAATCGCCGCCCTCCGGCTGCCCCCACCACGGGGGCGGCCGCAGCGCGTGCACCTCCCCCGGGGCGAGTCGACCAGGCTGCTGCGCCGAGTGGAGCTGCTGACCCTCAAGCGCCATCACCGCGCCACCATGCCATCCAGGTGGCCGCCCCGCAACAGCGGTGATGTGATACGGTAGCTGCTGGCCCCGTCAGGAGCCGAGCGACTGCGCGATCTGCGTCATCATCACCCATACCAAGTACTGCTACGGAGGCCATGTCGCGGGCTCAACTGCTGCGGAGGTTTCCGCCAGCGGCCGAGCAGATGGATGAATGGCGTGCCACCATCCAGAGCCTGCTCGGCTTCACCGAGGCTAGGGGCTCGCAGCGAGCTGGCCCGCCACGGCCTCCCCAAGCGACGACAACGGCCTGTGCTGCTGGTCGTACTGAAGGGGCCACCCCCATGGTACAATCCCCGCCACGGCAGCTAGCGTGGGCGCAGCGGAATCAAGAACCTGATGGCGTCTCGACGACCTCTTCTAACCCTCGAGCGCGTCCAAGATGGCAGCGTGCCCCGGAGGACAGGCGGAGGGGAGATGCGCGCGTTGTCGTTGAGCAACGCCGCTACGCCCACCGCCGGGCCAATGGGAGTGACGGTCCCGACGTCGATGAGCCTGCACTCGATACTGGCGGGTACCGACCTTTCGAGGTTGGGTGCCTTGCCTTCACTCGTGAGCTACGGCAAGTCCGTTGGCCGTCCGTCCGCACGTTCAAGCCAGAGATACCCGAGAAGTACGATGGGAGGCTAAACCCGGCAGAGTTTCTAAGCATCTACACCATCGCTGTTCAAGCTGCCGGGGGAAGAGATGAGAAGGTATTTGCCAACTACTTCCCTTTGGCTCTCAAGTCCAATGTGAGGTCTTTCCTAATGCACCTGCCAGAGAACTCCATTTCGTCATGGGCTGATTTGTGCCATGAGTTCATTGGCGCCTTCACTGGCGGCCATCAAGAACCAGGTCGGCCCAGCGATCTGCAGCTTCTTCCGCAGAAAGAAGGAGAGACTCTCTGGAAGTATTTGCAGAGATTTAGCAGAGTCCACAGAAACATCCCAAATATCCATCCAGTAACTGTAATAGCCGCCTTCCAGTCCAATGTGCGCAACCAGAAGATTTGTTCCAAGATGAATGTACGGTTGCCCAAGACTGTGAAGGAACTTTACACCTTGGTGGATAAGTGTGCTCAGATGGAGGAGGGAAGAAAACTGCCCGGAGAGGAGGATTGCATTAATGTTGATTCAGAGGATGATGACGAGTCCACCAGTCAGAATTAGAGCAAGAAGCAAAGGATAAGATGGCAATGTCTGTTGAAGGGTCGGGTATCCCTAGTACCGGCAAGAAGGTTAAGGCCAAAACCCCCGGCAAGGAAGCTGCCGTGTGCTCTGACTGCCGGGAGGCCACGGCCGCCGAAAAGGCCAGGAAAGGTGATGGATCGTACTGCAAGATCCATCGGACCAAGGGCCACGACCTTCAAGAGTGTTATCAGGTTGAGCAGCTTGTCAAGAGATAGAAAGCAGAATATGAGAAGCGTGACAAGGAAAAGGGACAGGATGTTGCTGGCAGTAAGGGTTGTGGTGGTGAAGTAAATCGCCCCGGCAGACCTCTTCGGAACAAAGGGAAACCCGTCAGGGATCGAGAGAAGGAAGCCTGCGGTGATGAGAGTGATAAAGGGGATGAAGAGGAAACCAGTGAGCAGGAGTTCCAGAAGGCCACTGACGCCCTGTGCATTGATGGGGGTGTGTCCCTACACGCCTCTCACCGCCAACTCAAGCGGTGGGCGCGTGAGGTTAATGCCGTGGAACCAGCGCCAGGGGCCCGAAAACCACTCAAATGGTCACGCACGCCCATCATTTTTGGCAAAGAGGATCATCCCGACCGCACCACCGCGGTAGGATGTTTGCCGTTGTTGGTCTCTCCAACAATCCGCAACCTCAAGGTCACGAAGATGTTGGTGGACGGCAGGGCCGGGTTGAATCTGATTTCCCCAAAGGTTATCAGCAAGCTTCAGATAGCAGAGGATGAGTTAAAAGTCACCGACACGTTTCAAGGAGTTAATCCCGGCAGGAGTCATCCTAAGGGAAAGATCACGTTACCTGTGACGTTTGGGGGAGAGCTGAACTACCGGACTGAAAAGATTGTGTTTGATGTGGTTGACCTCCCCTTGCCATTCAATGGAATCCTTGGACGCCCAGCCCTGGCTAAGTTCATGGCGGCATCCCACTATGCCTACAACATCTTGAAGATGCCAGGGCCAGTTGGAGTCATTTCCGTCCCATCAGATGAGAAAGACACAATCATTTGTGTGGACAAGATGTACCGGGACGCGGTCGTGGCAGAGGCAGCAGCAGCGGCAGTTCCCGCCAAGGAGAACAGAGGGAAGAAGAAGGATAGTAAGGGCTCCGGCAAGGAATTCAGGAAGCGCGCCTCTTCGGAGTGCGCTGCGCCTGTTGATGACTTGCCGGAGAGTTCCAACAGCAAGAGATCCAAGGTTGCTGCTCCACAAGTGAAGAAGGTCCCGGCAGGGCTGGCTGGCGTTAATGGTACTTTCACCATCAGCGCCACCCTCAATGACAAATAGGAAAGCGCGCTCATTGCCTTCCTGCAGGCTAATATCGATGTGTTTGCCTGGCAACCATCTGATATCCCCGGTGTTCCTAGGGAGGTAATCGAGCACCACCTTTCTGTCTGCCCACATGCCCGACCTGTCAAGCAGAAAGTCCGAAAGCAGGCCTTGAAGAGGCAGCAGTTCATTACAGAGGAGATCAAGAAACTTGAGGCAGCTGGTTTGGTCAGAGGAGTGCTGCATCCAATGTGGTTAGCAAATCCAGTGGTTGTCCGGAAGGCCAATGGGAAATGGAGACTTTGCATAGACTTCACAGATCTCAACAAGGCTTGCCTGAAAGACCCATTTCCCTTGCCGCGCATCGACCAGATCATGGACTCCACTTCAGGCTGCAATTTTCTCTCCTTTTTGGAGCATATTCTGGGTATCATCAAATCTTCATGTCCAAGGAAGACGAAGAGAAGACCTCGTTCATCACCCCGTGTGGTACATACTGTTTTATCCGCATGCCTTTCGGATTAAAGAGTGCCGGGTCTACTTTTGCAAGGGCAGTCCAGATTGGTTTTGGGCCACAACTGCACAGAAACATTGCGGCTTATATGGATGATATTGTGGTCAAAACCAAGGACAGATCAACTCTTATCCAGGATTTGGAGGAGACATTTGCCAATTTGCGCAAGATCAACTTGAAGCTCAACCCGGAGAAGTGTGTATTTGTTGTTCCCTCCGGCAAGCTGCTCGGGTACTTTGTATCCCATCGGGGGATCGAAGCCAACCCCGATAAGATCCAAGCCATTGAACAGATCCAAGCACCAAAGACGGTCAAAGATGTAAGGCGTCTGACAGGGTGCGTTGCCGTGCTAAGCAGATTCATTTCCATGTCTGCCGAGTGCGCCTTGCCATTCTTCAAAATCTTGAAGAAGGCAGGGCCCATGAAGTGGACTCCAGAAGAAGATGCGGCTTTGCAAGAGTTGAAGGCCTACCTATCTTGTCGTGGTAAAATCTTGACAGATGCCAGGGGGTGGCTTATCGTGGTTGGGGCCATGAGATCGTCATCGGATCCTGGAAGCGGGAGTGGGCACAAGCTCAGACGGACACGAGATGTACCCAGGTTCTGGTCTCTCCTAAGAGATGAAACCCCTACTCCTGCTCTATGGGGTCTCCGCATGATCACTATGAAGCAAAGAGTACAATGGCGCTCCTAGAGCTGTTCGGCCAGAGGAGGAAGAAGGGCGAGGCTAGCTCTCTCCTCTCCCTGGCTGTGGTGTGTATAGAACAGAGGTGGAATATCAGAAGAACGACCGACCCTTTGCATGGGCGCGGCCTGGGGGTTTTTATAGGCTAACCCCCAAGGGGTACAATGGTAATGTGGCCGGGTGGTATGCCTCGGCCGTCAGTGTCTATAGGGGCCGGGTTCTACGTCGGCTGCTGGGGCCCGCCTCTGTCGGGCCCTGCCAGCTGCCGAGGAACCGGCCGGCAGGTGGGGGCCCGCCACCTGCGGACCCAGCCGACGGCTCTTCACTGTGGCGCCGTCCGCACTGACGGAGGCCGTGTCGGGCGCGCCATGGCTACAGCGCCGCGCCGTGCGGGTCGGCGACTGCCGGGCAGCGCCCACTATAGCCATACGGCCGTGTGTTGGGGGAGGCATGGCGCGTTGTGGCCATGCCCCAGCTTGTCGCCTGGTCGGGCCCAGACTCCGAGGGAAGGGGCGGGCCGCCAGCTAGAAGCCGGCCCGAACCCGTGCCGCCTCCTGGTAGCCGGCTGTGTGGCACCAGCCGGCTTTGGGGGCCCGTCGTGAGACCTGCCGGCCTGAGGGGCCTGGCTTGCCCCGATGTCTTGAAATGTTGTTAAGTGCGGGTGAGGCTACCCGGGGTCTATCCCCCCGATAGTAGTCCCCGAAGCTGGTGAGGCTCTACGGCTGACCGACGAAGTGCCTCAGCAGTTTCCCCTTCGAGGGATCTTCCGCCTTCCGCCCCGCCCGGCTGAAAGGAGCCGGACGCCAGTAGCCGGCCAATCGGTGGCCGCCTGGCGGTTTCGAATCGACGAGGCGGGAGTTGGGGTGGCGCCGCCTGCCACGCATGCTCCACGCGGCGTCAGCGGGTCAAGCTGTCCTGCCAGCCCACGCGTGCGACGGGACGTCGCCGCAGGCTGGGGCCCGCCACCACAGGGCCTCGGCCCGCGCGTGGATCCGCTACGGCCGAAGGGGGCGGTTGCCCTTCAATGGCGCGATTAATGCGCCTTCAATGCGTGCAATACACGGGGGCGTGCAGGACATGGGGCGCAGTTAATCCCACGCCCCCATGTCGCCTCAACTTCGCCCCAGCCGGCTATAAATTGGGGGGAGGAGGAGGGGCGGTGACGCGCACACGCATGCCCTCCCACTCCCTCTTCTTCCTCTCGCCGCCGCTGTTGCTGCTCCTCTGCCGCCGCTCCGCCATAGCTCCTACTCCACCATGGCCACTGTTCCACCGCGGTTGCCCCGCACTACCGCAGCATTGCCCCGCTCTCGTCCCCAAGCTTCTCCTTGCCGTCTTCCAGCCATGGCGAAGAGCGGCTGGCTGGGCTCCAATGTGCACGAAGATCACGTCGACTTCCTCCGCGCGACGCGGAGGCTCCCCCACGCCGACAACGTGGGTGTGCGCCTCCCCCCCGAGCAGGAGATCTCGCCGTGGCCGGAGCCCGGCGAGTTCGTTGTCTTCCGCACGCATTTCCTTCGCGGCTTCGGGCTCCCGGTTAGCAACTTCTTTCGGGCCTTCCTCGACTTCTACCGCCTGCAGCCGCATCACCTCACCCCCAACACGGTGGTGCTCATGGCGGCCTTCGTCACGCTCTGCGAGGGGTACCTCGGTGTCTTGCCCATGCTTGAGCTCTGGGGTAGATTCTTCTACCTCAAGCTGGGCACGTCGGCGAAGGACGAGCCGGCCCAGTGCGGGGCATGCGTCGCCGTGAGGCGCTCAGGAGGCGGCACCCTCTTCCCGGCCATCCCTCTGCATGAGTCTACTAAGCTCTGGCAGAAGTCTTATTTCTACGTCCAGAATCTCCATCCGGTCAACGACTACATCAACCTGCCGGCCTTCATGCCCGGGCCGCCTGCTGGGCCGCGGTACAACTGGCAACAGTAGCCGCCGAAGCGCCTGCCGGCCCTCATCGTTAGCGTCCTCGCCCGGCTTCAAGAAATGACCGACCAGGAGGGGCTCAAGCCGGCCGACCTGCTGGCCGGCTTCGTCATGCGCCAGGTGTCGCCCCTCCAACTTCGGCCGCATCTCATCAGCGAGAAGAGCGGCCGCCGAGACCCATGCCGGCTGTCCACCAAGGAGATGCCAGAGGTGGAGGTGGTCCGCCATGTGAACTACTTCTCCAACTGCAAGCTCAGCGAGGAGGAGTGCCACATCGGCAAGGAGCCATACAGTCGGACCAACCCGCCCCTAGCGGTAAGTACCAGGTCCAGCTACTTTACTTATAATGCTTTCTTTTCCTCCGTCCTGACCAGCCGGCCCTGAAGCAGCGCTTCCCGGGCCAAGGCGGGTCGACTGTGGGCCGAGCGTGGATGCCGGACCGCGAAGACAGCGACGTGGGCGACCCCGAGCTGGGAGCGGCCGCCATGGAGGAAGGTGGCGACGATGAGGCCACCGGAGGAGGCAGCGCTGGAGCAGGCGGCTCCTCGGGAGGTGGAGGAGTCGGCGACGTCCGGTCTTGGCCGGACGATGAGGAGGACGACGAGGAGCGGCGCCGACCTGGCGGAGGCACGGGGGCGGGAGCCGGCCCTCCTGCGTCGCGGCCGGCTACTTCAGCCGGCGGTCATAAATGCCGCCTCCTGGCGGGGAGGTTTGGCAGCCACCCGGCGAAGAAGGCCAAGCAGGCGGACGCCACCAGGCGGCAAGAGGCCCTGAAGGTGGCCGCTGCCCGGAAGGGGCCCAAGCCCATGCCGTATACGTCCGGGTACGCGCGCTTGCTGCCCTGACTTCATCTTTTTCTTCTCCCTTGGGGGTTTCTTCATCTTTTGCTTTCTTGTCTGAACCGGACGACCTGTGCCATCACGCGGGCTCTGTCCGCCTCACTGATGGATGCAGCAGGCGGCTCCGAGGAGGCCAGGCACGTGGATCCGGCTACCGATCTTCGAGAGGCGACGACGAGGAATGCGCGGGAGGCGCGCGAGGAGCGGGAGGCCGCGGAAAAGGCACGGGCCGACGCCCGGGCAGGGGAAACGGCACAGGCGGAGGCCCAGGCCGTGGAGAGGGCGGAGGCGGAGGCCATGGCCAAGGCGCAGGCGGAGGCCGACGCCAGGGCTACGGTGGATCCGGCTGGTGGTGAGGTCCCGGAGACCATCACCCTTGAGCAGCCGGAAGTGAAGATGGCGAAGAACCGAACGCCGCCGGGGGCAACAGGAGCTGGCCAGTTGGTGCCGGGGCTGGTGGTCACCAACACCGCCATCCTGGAGGTGGAGGAGGTTTGGCGCGCGCCGGATGCTGGCGGTCGAGGTGGTGGCGGGTCCAGCCAGCCGGAGGCGCCGCAAGCCGGCGCTGGGTAGGCGGCGGGCCGGGCCTTGGCGGCGCGCGTTCCTGCACGGGCGCGCCCGTGTGCGACGAGGGCGACCTCAGAGCCAAGGCGGGTGGACGCCGTGGCCTCGAGCTCGTGGGGGGTCAGCACTGGGGCTATGAGCGCTGCTCCTTTAGGCTGGGTGGCAGGGGCCGGCCCAGCCACCCTGAACTTGGCGGTGCGGGATGTGGAGGACCAATTCCTCGCCCACAACGCGACTCTCCTGAAGGGGAGGGGAGAGCTGCTGGTGCTGCGGTCGTCCATCCGGTTAGGCACATCTTGCTTTTGCTTTTTCGTCTTGTAACCTTCCGTGGGGGCGCGCCAGCGCACCCACTAGGTGTAGCCCCCGAGTACTGAGCCGGCTGCTGAGCAGGCGGGTGGGAACTCAAAGATATTCTTGTTCTTGTTTGCTGAAATGCTTGTTTTTGTTGCAGGACTACCGCAACATGCGGGCGGCCGCCTACAACACGCAAAACCGGACGCTCACCACTCGGACCACTAAGCTGACTCAAAGCCGAGGTACGTAAGCCGGCTTCTAGTGGGGGGCGCGCCAGCGCACCCGCTGGGTGTAGCCCCCGAGATTTGGGCTGACTGCTGAGCAGTCGGGCCGGATCTTCTCAGGCGGTGTGCTCTTGTTTTTGTTGGAGTAGACGGTGACGTCTCTTGTTTGTTTCAGCGGCCGCTGCCCAGCTGAGGGAGCATGTGGCCGAGCTCGAGGGCCAGCTCCGGGTTGCGGGGCAGGAGCACGACCAGGCGGCCTCGGCGCGCGACCGGTTGGAGAAGGAGCTGGCGGACCGGGCCAAGCGGCACGCGGAGCGGGTCCGGCAGCTGAAGGCGGACGAGGAAAACCTCACAGCCAAGTTCGAGATCCAGCGCTCGGACTGGTCCGAGAAGGAGAAGATCCTTCGGGACGGCTACTCCGTGATCGAGGATCTGCTCGGCGGTGCGTCCCTTTTTTTTCTTGCCAACTGCCGGCTGCCAGCTGTTGCAGGAAGCCGTCTTCTGACGCTTTTGTCTTTTTTGAACAGAGTTCCTCCCGGGCCACTCTGTTGCCGTTTGCATGGCTATCGAGGCCCAGCGCGAGGAGTGCAGGCGGCGGGGCAAGGAAATCGCACAGGACCAGCCTCGGACGTTGCGCGAACAACTCATGGCCGTCCGGATGCGCCTCGAGCCAACGCGCCGCCTACTCCGCCGGCTTTAGCGGGCCGGGTCGCAGGTCTTGGAGGGCTTGTGGCTAGGTTCTCGGATCCCGCGGACTCCCAGTCGGACGGCCGACTGGCTGGAGGCGGCGGCCGACCGGCTCGAAGCCGGGAAGAGCTCCGCGGCGCGGTCTGGGGCTGCGAAGGCGCTGGAGTTCGTCAAGGCCTGGTACCCCGATGTGCGCTTGGCGCAGCTGGCCACCATCCGCCAGGAGGCGCTGCCGGAGCTGGCGGTGGAGCATGACACTATCGCCATCCGAGCATTGGCTCTTGCCGAGTACGCTGATGTCAGCGTCTTTGTCCCGGAGCAGGAAGACAACGGCGCCGAAGTGCCCCCGTCCTGGTTCGGCCTGAACCCGTCGGACGGGGAGGACTCAGTGCAGGAGATAGCCTCCAGCGACGAAGGCTACGGGGACGACCAGGATGAGGGTGGCAGCTACGCCGCACCAGGTGGCGGAGCGACCAGCCAGACTCGGCCCGACCCGGCGCCGACTGGCGACCAGCCGGAGACCATGTCAGCCGCCGCCGACCGCCAGGCCGAGACTCCACTGCCGATAGCCCCACCAGCCAGAGCTACGCCTGCTGCAGACCAGTCCGTGCAGCCCGAGGAGCCGTCCACCTAGATCTTTTTTCGAGTTTTTCTGTCTCGTGCTTGAAAAGAATGTCAGTTATGCGCGGTTCCACCCACTGGGGGTGTAATTTTAAACTTGATGAATGCTGGCCCCGGGCCCTTTTGCAATGTACAAAGTTTAAATCCCACTTTTTGCACGTGTTGCCGAGTTCTAGCTTGAGTTTGGTTTTGCCCTCTTTGGCTTTTTCCTTCGCCGCGTTCCCTTGGCCTCCTCCCTGCCAGCCGGACAGCCGCTCTGCGGTCTGTGGCTGGGTCAGGGACTTGGTCATTTTAGAACGGGCAAGTTACATCAGCCGCTTAGAGCATAGCTTAGTCGAGCGAGAAGCCGGCCTGCCGGCTGCTGAGCAGCCGGACGAGGGAGGCGAGAGGCCGGCTTGGCCGTAGCCGGCATGTTCCTTGGTCTTTTTTCGTGTGGACGATGTTTCCGGCTTTGACTCTTGCCAGTCGGACAGCCGCGCTGCGAGTTGTGACACGGAGCAAAGAAAGGGCTTTGGCGTCGGCACACTACTAGTCGGCCCCGGTTGGTGCGGACTTAGGCCAAGACGGCAAGCCCCCGGGTCGGATGACCGGAACCCGGACGGGGCAAGAATACACGAAAAAACTCAATTCATGGTATAAGCTTATCTCATGGATAAAAAGGTAGCCCCCGAGTGCATCTCGGGGGACCTGAGGTCTTTACTTAATACAAAAGTTGGCATGGTACATACACTCGCTTTAACTGTGAAACGGACGGAGTAGGTTCGCGTTCCATGGCCGTTCCGTCTCTTCGCCGGCTGTGCTTCGCTTGCATGCCCTGGGCTTTTGGGCGTCGATGAGGTAGTACGAGTCGTTGCCCAGGGCCTTGCTGATGATGAAGGGGCCTTCCCAAGGTGCCGCGAGCTTGTGCTGGCCGGCTGATCGCTGGATCAGGCGGTGCACAAGGTCGCCTTCGCGGAATGTACGCGGCTTGACTTTCTTGTTGTGGTAGCGGCACAGGCTCTGCTGGTAGATGGCGGACCGGCTGCATGCCAGCAACCGGGCCTCTTCCAGCAGGTCGACGCTGTCTTCTCGCGCCTCCTTTGCTTCCGCCTCCGTGTACATAGTGACGCGAGGCGAGTCGAACTCGATATCCGTGGGAATGATGGCCTCGGCACCGTACACGAGGAAGAAGGGCGTAAAGCCGGTTGATCTATTGGGCATGGTCCAAAGACTCCAGAGGATGGCCGACAGCTCATCGATCCAGCAACCGGCCGATCGCTCCAGCGGCTCAATCAGGCGGGGCTTGATGCCGGACAGGATGAGGCCGTTTGCTCGCTCCACCTGGCCGTTTGACTGCGGATAGGCAATAGACGCTAGGTCCAGTCAGATACCCTGGTTTGCGCAGAAACGGGCCAAGGCGCCTTTGGCAAATTTGGTACCATTGTCGGTGATGATGCTGTGGGGGACGCCGTATCGGACGGTGATGTCGGCGACGAACGTGACGGCAGTCAGACCATTCAGCTTCTTGATTGGCTTGGCCTCTATCCACTTGGTGAATTTGTCCACGACGACCAGCAAATGAGTCATGCCGCTGTGTGCTGTCTTGAAAGGACCCACCATGTCCAAACCCCATACGGCAAATGGCCAGGTGATGGGGGATGGTCTTGAGCACAGAGGTCGGCTGCTGTTGCTTGGTGCTGAACTTCGGGCACCCTTTGAACTTCTTGACTAACTGCTTGGCGTCGAGCAATGCAGTCGGCCAGAAGAAACCATGGCGGAAGGCCTTGGCTACGAGGGACCTGGAGGCGGCCTGGTGGCCACATTCACCTTGGTGGATGTCTCTGAGGATCTCCACGCCCTTCTCTGGCTCTACGCAGCACTGATAAAAGCCGGTCACGCTCCGCCTGGCGAGCTCTCTGTTGACGATGGTGTAGGCGCCTGCCCGGCGCTGGATCTGTCGGGCTAGCACCTCGTCTGCTGGTAGCATGCGGCTTACCTGGTAGTCGCGGATGGGCTGCGCCCAAGATGGCGCTGCCACCACCGTGAAGACAGCAACTGGCACGAGGGTGGCCGGGGTGGGAGGCGGCGGGCTGGGGCCAGCCGCTCCTGGTGGTGCCGATGGAGCCCCCGGGCCGACCGCTGCAGTCCCTGGGCCGCCTGCTAAAGTCCCCGGGCCGACTGCAGAAGTCCCTGGGCCGGCTGCTGGAGTCCCCGAGCCGGATTCGACTGTCCGGGGTCAGCCGGCACGAAGATGGAGTTAGACTCTGGCGACGGTTTGATAGACGGCTTGCGCAGGCACTCGAGGGAGACACCGGTTGGTATGGCTTGGCGGGTGGAACCAATGCGGGCGAGGGCGTCCGCTGCGTCGTTGTCGGCTCTTGGCACGTGGAGCAAATCCCACCCATCGAAGTGCCCGCTCATCTGTTGGACAAGGAAGCTGTAGCTTGCCATGTTGGCGTCCTTGGCGTCCTTGGCGTCCCAGTCGCCGGACGACTGCTAGATCACCAAGTCCGAATCGCCGTAGCAGAGGATGCGGCGGATGCCGATCTCGTACTCGGCAACATTGTTGGAGGCGGCGAAGTGGATCTGCAGCGTGTACTTTAGCTTGTCGCCCTTGGGAGAGGTGAGGACGATGCCGGCCCCCAAGCCGGTGCGCATCTTTGAGCCGTCAAAGTGCATCCGCCAATGCGTAGAATCCGGCGCGGGTGGCAGGTACTGGGACTCGGCCCAGTCGACTAAGAAGTCGGCCAGCGCTTGGGACTTGATGGCGGTGCGGGGCTGGTAGAGGATGGTATGGGGAGCCAGCTTGATGGCCCATTTGGCCACCCGGCCTGAGGCATCTCTGTTTCCCATAATCTCGGCGAGGGGGGCGATGCAGACAACCATGATGGAGTGCTCCTGGAAATATTGCTTCAGCTTCTTGGAGGCAAAGTACACACCGTAGCACATCTTCTGGTAGTGGGGGTAGTTCTGCTTTGAGGCAGACAAGACCTAGCTCAGATAATATACTGGCCTCTGGACCGGCTGCGCCTTGCCGGCCTCTGAGCGCTCGACCACAATCACCGTGCTGATGACCCGGCTGGTGGCGGCGATGTAGAGGAGCATCGGTTCCTTGGCAGCCAGAGCCGCCAGGATAGACAGCGTGGACATCATGCGCTTGAGCTGACGAAAAGCTTCGTCCGCCTGGTCGTTCCACTCGAAGCAAGTGGTTTTCTTCATGAGCTAGTACAGGGGGAGTGCCTTCTCGCCCAGCCGACTAATTAAGCGGCTGAGGGATGCCAAGCATCCGGTGAACTTTTGGACGTCGCACAGCTTGGTGGGTTTCTCCATCTGCTTGATGGCCTTGATCTTCACAGGGTTGCACTCGATGCCGCATTCAGAGACGAGGAAACCGAGGAGCTGGCCGGCTGGTACTCCGAAAACGCACTTCTCCGGGTTGAGCTTGATTTGAAAACGGCGCAGATTTTTGAAGGTCTCCTTGAGATCCTCTAGGAGGGTGCCGCGCTTCTCCGTCTTCACCACAATGTCGTCTACATAGACGTGGGCGTTTCTGCCGAGCTGCTTGAGGAGGCACTTCTGCATGCAATGCTAAAACGTGGCGGCGGCATTTCTCAAGCCGAACGTCATGGTCAGGTAACAGAAGGCTCCGAATGGTGTGATGAAGGCGGTCTTCAGCCGATCGGCCGGGTTCAGCTTGATCTGGTGGTAGCCTGAGTAGGTGTCCAGGAAAGACAGCAACTCGCATCCAGCGGTGGAGTCGATCACTTGATCTATCCGGGGCAAGGCAAAAGGATCCTTGGGGTAAGCCTTGTTGAGGCTCGTGTAGTCGATACACATGCGCCACTTGTTATTCTTCTTCAAGACGAGGACTGGGTTGGCAAGCCAGTCCGGGTAGAACACTTCCATGATGAAGCCGGCTGCCAGAAGCAGGGCGATTTCTTCACCAATGATCCTTCTCTTCTCTTCTGACAGGCGGCGGAGGGGTTGCTTGATTGGCTTAGCATCCTGCCTCACATGTAGTTTGTGCTCGGCGAAATCCGTCGGGACACCCGGCATGTCTTTGGGGAACCATGCGAAGATGTCTCGATTCTCATGGAGGAAATCGACGAGCTCGCCTTCCTATTTGCTGTTGAGGTTGGTCCCTATGATAGCAAACCTCTCCGGGTGCGCCGGGTCCAAGGCGATCTTCTTGGTTCCCTTGGCCAGCTGGAAGGAGGCCTTTGCTTCCGTCTCCTTGGGATCAGTCGGCATGGCCGGCTTCTCGCTGGCCATGGCTACCATCCGGTCAAGGAGACACTTTTCTTGAGTGATGACAAGGGACTCGGCCAGCTGGCTGCTGGCGGCGGCACAGTCCAGCAATTTCTGGTAGTCGCCAGCAATAGTGATGATGCCCTTGGTACCCGGCATCTTGGGCTTCAGGTAGGCGTAGTGCGGGACCAGCATGAACTTGGCCAGCGCCGGCGGCCCAAGAGCGCGTGGTAGGGGCTATCTAGGTCGACCACCTCGAACCAGATTGGCTCGCGATGGAAATGGTTCTTGTCGCCGAACAGGACGTCAATCTTGATCTTGCTGATTGGAGAGCAGGAAAGGCTGGGAACTATGCCGTGGAAGACAGTCCAGCTGGGCTAAAGCTGCTTGACTTTGATGTCCAATCGCTCCATGGTCTCGCGGGACAGGATGTTGATGCTGCTGCCGCCATCTACCAGAACTCGGCTGAAGCGGCATGTCCGCCTCTCCGTTGAGAAGGTTGAGTCCAGCACCAAGGCATATGCACCCGGCGAAGGCATTACGGCCGGGTGGTCAGCTTGGCTCCAGGTGATGGGCCTCTCAGACCAGTGCATGAAGGTGGGGACCTCCGGGCTGACGGCGTTCACCTCGCGGTGCTGCTGCCGTCTGCTGTGCTTGTCGTCGGCTTCACTCGTGAAGATGACGTAGGTGGCGTTCTCTTCGGGGAACTAATCTTGGAGCATGCCGGCAGCTCGGGCCGGTTGCCGAACAGCCGGGGCTACCTAGCCGGCTGGCGGAGGAGGCGGCAGGGCCTCGCCCTTGGCAATCCGGGTGAGCCAGTTGCACTTCCGGGTGGTGTGGTTGGATGGCTTCGCGCCACTAGGGAACTTGCATGGGGCATCGAGGGCTTGCTCAAAGGAGAAGGCAGGCTGCCAGGCAACTTTGTCGCCCCGCTGACGCTTGGGGCCGTGCTGCCCGGCTGGTTGCTGATCCTTGACAGCGGCCACCTGCCGGCTGTTGGAAGCCGGCGGCGGGGCCTTGCGCTTGTTGTCGTTTGCTTGTTGGCGCTGGCTGGTGTCGCTAGCTGGAGTTTGGGTACCCGGCTGGACCACCCTGCCGGCCGCGTCGACCCGGATCTTCGACCCCATGGAAGAGTCGGCGGTGGCGTACTTGTCGGCCACGACCAGGAGCTTATCCAAGGTAGCCGGCTCGTCGCACAAGAGCTTGTGCTTGAGCAGAGTGCCCTCTCTGCACCCAGTGGTGAAGTACTCGATGGCCTGTACCTCGTGGAACCCCTCGCAGGAGTTGCACAGCTCGCCCCAACGCGTCAGGTAGTCGCGAGTGGACTCGGCCGGCCCCTGAACGCACATGGAGAGCTGGCGCGGCTTGGGAGGCTGCTTGTACGTACTGGTGAAGTTCTGGACGAAGGCGTCACTGAAATCTACCCAGCTATTGATGCTGTTGGGCTTGAGGCTGTTCAGCCACGTCTGGGCCGTGCCCTGAAGCATGAGCGGGACGTACTTGACGCCTACACACTTGTTGCCGTTGGTGATGCCGACTGCTGTGGAGTAGTCGATCAGCCAGTCTTCCGGCTTCACGACACCGTTGTACTTGGGCGTGTCTCTGGGGAGCGTGAACCCTCTGGGAAAGGGCTCATCGCAGATGCAGGGGCCGAAGCAGGCCAGCTCGATTGTGCGCTCCTCTTCCAACAACTGGGACCGAGCCAGCCGCTCGATCCGGCGGCATGCGTCATTTTCGCTGACTGCTTCGCGGGGGCCTAGCCGGCCACTGAGCGTCGGGTGATCAAGCGGCGGTGCAGGATTTGCCGCCCTTTCCCTCCGAGGAGGCAAGCGCTCTTCCGGCCAGCGCCAAGGCTCCGGGTTCTGGAGCACTTGGTGGCTGTCCGCTATCGTGTGGGGCGCACGCCGGCTGTTGCTGGCAGCCGGCTCTAGGTCTCGAGACTGCCCGCGGCCTCCGCCGCTAGGGGATCGAGAGGTCGCGACGTTCTCGCAACGGCGCACGTGGGTGTTGACCCGCCGGCCCGCTCCCACCACGCGGTTGCCCGTGTCCTGCTGCGTGTTCGCAGCGTCGATGAGTTGCTGGAGGCGCTCTAGTTGCTCACGTAGCTCGTCGCCCCGCAAGTGCTTGAGCTCGCCTGCGGCTGCCCGGGCGGCACGCATGTTCTGCGCTGGGGTCTCGTAGATGGGGCGCTCGACCCCCAGCATGCTGGCAATCGCAGCACCGCGTTGCCGGATGGCACCGGCCCGGCTAGGCTCGGCCGCAGCCGGCGTCCCACCGACCACGCAGTCGATCTCGCGCTAAGTGGCTTCAGCGCGGTGGTTCAGTGCCGCCATCTTGGAGGCGCTGTCGAAAAGCTTGACACGGAACTCGTCCAGCTCCGCCTGGCTGGCGCCAGGGGGAGGAGGCGTCGCCAGGGCGTGTATGGTCGCGTCCAGTGGATCCTGGCCGGATCCGCAAGTGCCCAGGCCGTCGTCGATGACCATCACCTCCACGAGGGTGCTGGCTTCGAGCGCGCCGACAGGAGCGTCGCTGGCGGCAGGAGGGAGAGGTTCGTCGACGATCTCCACGTAGCTGGGGAAGTCATCGGTGGAGGCCGTGTCGACTAGGGCGAACTTGCGGTAGAGCTCGGTGAGGGATTCAGCCGCTCGTGCGTCGGCGGCCGGCTCGTCGAAGAGGCTGAGCTCGCTGAAGAGGCCAGCGAGGCGACCCGCGGGGAAGGCGGTTCCCGCGTCAGGCGATGCACCAAGGCCGGCGCGGGCAGGCGCATCGGGCCGGCTGATCTCGCCAGCCGCGGCACACTCGCCGGAGAGGAACAAGGTTCCCACCCAGAACGTGTCTCTGGCCGACGTCGCTGCTGGCCCCACGGTGGGCGCCAACTGTCATGGTAAAATCTCGACAGATGCCAGGGGGTGGCTTCTCGTGGTTGGGGCCATGAGATCGTCGTCGGGTCCTGGAAGCGGGAGTGGGCACAAGCTTGGACGGACACGAGATGTACCCAGGTTCAGCGCTCTCCTAAGAGATGAAACCCCTACTCCTGCTCTGCGGGGTCTCCGCATGATCACTATGAAGCAAAGAGTACAATGGCGCTCCTAGAGCTATTCGGCCAGAGGAGGAAGAAGGGCGAGGCTAGCTCTCTCCTCTCCCTGGCTGTGGTGTGTATAGAACTGAGGTGGAATATAAGAAGAACGACCGACCCTTTGCATGGGCGCGGCCTGGGGGGTTTTATAGGCTAACCCCAAGGGGTACAATGGTAATGTGGCCGGGTGGTAGGCCCCGGCCGTCAGCATCTATAGGGGCCGGGTTCTACGCCGGCTGCTGGGGCCCGCCTCTGCCGGGCCCTGCCGGCTGCCGAGGAACCGGCCGACAGGTGGGGGCCCACCACCTGCGGACCCCGCCGACGGCTCTTCACTATGGCGCCGTCTGCGCCGACGGAGGCCGTGTCGGGCGCGCCATGGCTACAGCGCCGCGCCGTGCGGGTCGGCGGCCGCCGGGCGGCGCCCACTGTAGCCATACGGCCGTGTGTTGGGGGAGGCATGGCGCGCTGTGGCCATGCCCCAGTTTGTCGCCTGGTCGGGCCCAGACTCCGAGGGAAGGGGCGGGCCGCCAGCTAGAAGCCGGCCCGAACCCGTGCCGCCTCCTGGTAGCCAGCTGTGTGGCACCAGCCGGCTTTTGGGGCCCGTCGTGAGACCTGCCGGCCTGAGGGGCCTGGCTTGCCCCGATGTCTTGAAATGTTGTTAAGTGCGGGTGAGGCTACCCGGGGTGTATCCCCCCGACATATCTTCTGTGCCCACCTTGGTTGCTCCCAAACCGCAAGAGCCGTTGCTGTTATACTTGACGACAACCAATCAAGTGGTTAGTGCAGCCTTGGTGGCGCAGCGGGAAGTGGATGAAATAGAGGGTGAGCAAAGACCGGCAGAGTCAGATAGGGATCAGGACAGAGATAAGCACGGCAGCGAAGACAACCCCAAGGACACGGCAAGGAAGAAAGTGGTGCAGCGCCCAGTGTACTTCGTCAGTTCCCTGCTACAAGGGGCTAGATCGAGGTACTCTGGCGTGCAAAAGTTGATCTTTGGCCTCATCATGGCCTCAAGGAAACTGCGCCACTACTTCCAAGCCCATGAGATCACGGTTCTCATTCGCTTCCCGTTGCAAAGGATACTCCGGAACCCTGAGGCTACTGGCAGAATAGTGGAGTGGGCTTTGGAGTTATCCAATTTTGGTTTAAAGTTTGAGAGCACATCAACAATCCAGAGCAGGGCATTGGCAGAGTTTATTGCAGAATGGACACCAACCCCCGACGAGGAAGTGCCAGAAATAGTTATGCCCGGCAAGGAGGCGCCCCAAGAATGGATCATGTATTTTGTTGGTGCTTTTTCCCTACAAGGTGCAGGGGCTGGTGTGCTTCTCGTCGCTCCCTCCGGGGAACACTTGAAGTACGTCGTCCAGATGCATTTTGCCTGGGAAGAGGCAACCAACAATACAGCAGAGTATGAAGGGCTCCTTGCCGGGCTCTGGATTACCAAAGTCCATTGATGGAGGCATACGTTGAGGAATTGAGAAGATTAGAGGAGCGCTTTGATGGGTTGCAAACAGAGCACATACCTCGTGTGGAAAATCGCATAGGTGAGCACCTGTCAAAGTGTGCTGCCCAAAAGCTTCCTGTGGAACCAGGAACTTTTGTTCTCCATCTTACTCAGCCCTCCGTATCCCCAGCAACAATGGCCCGGAAAAGGAGAAAGCTGGACTTCGGTAAGCCTCTCCCGGTAGAGCCATCCACTCCTGGCAGGGACCCTGCCGGAAACAATTCCTCACAACCTACCGGACCGCACCCTCCAGCCGGACCCATGGTCCCTGCGAATGAGGAATGTGCCCCCGCAGTTGAGGAGGTGCCGCTAGTTCTTGTTGCTGAGCCCTAGGCTCCAACTTGGGCAAGGCACATAGTCCACTTTCTCCAAACCGGAGAACTCCCTAATGACCAAGATGAGGCTGAAAGAGTAGCCCGGAGGGCCAGTATGTACCAGTTTGTCGATGACACTCTGTACAGAAGGAGGCCCAACGGTGTGAAATTGAAGTGCATCTGCCGGGAAGAAGGGAAGGAACTACTGGCTGAGATACACAAAGGCATGTGCGGCTCCCACATTGGATCAAGGGTGCTGGTTGGGAAAGCATTCCGGCAAGGATTCTATTGGCCCACAACCCTCCAAGGTGCGGTTGAGCTAGTCACCAAATGTGAAGCCTGTCAGGTCCATTCCAAGAAAATCCACCTACCTGCCCAAGCTCTTCAGACAATCCCTTTATCATGGCCATTTTTGGTCTGGGGGCTCGATATCCTCGGCCCTTTTCCCCCGAGCGATCGGGGGCTTTGAATTCTTGGTCGTTGCTATCGACAAGTTTACAAAGTGGCCGAAAGTTGCTGCCGTGAGAAAGGTGACTGCTCAATCAGCTATCAAGTTCTTGAAAGATTTGGTGTGTCGTTTTGGAATCTCGGCAAGGACCATTACCGACAATGGCACCCAATTCATGAGCCGCGCCTTCATGCAATATGTTCATGCCCTCTGAAGCAAGATCTCGTTTGCTTCTGTCGCACATCCCAGAAGCAACGGGCAAGCTGAGAGGGCGAATGCTGAAGTGCTGCGGGGACTCAAAACAAGAACCTTTGATATGCTGCAGAAGCACGGCAGGCGGTGGATCGATGAGCTGCCGGTAGTTCTATGGTCCCTCAGAACGACACCAAATTGAGCTACCGGGCAGACTCCTTTTTCCCTTGTCCATGGGGCGGAAGCAGTTATCCCCACGGAACTCATTTACGGGTCACCTCGAGTGCTTGATTACGACGAAGTAGCGCAAGATCAGCACCAGCGTGACAACGCTGTGCTACTCGAGGAGAACCGTCTTCGGGCTGCTACGCGTGCTGCACGCTATCAGCAAGCCCTGCGTCGCTATCATAGTCGCAGGGTTCATGCCCGGTGTTTTGAGGAAGGCAACCTTGCCTTATGCGCGTTCAGTCCGCCAAGGGTACAAACAAGTTGACACCAAAGAGGGAAGGCCCTTACCGGGTAGTACGAGTCACCAGACCTGGCACAGTCCATCTGGAGACTGGAGATGGCATTCAATTGCAAAACTCATGGAATATTGAGCATCTCCACAATTTCTACCCGTAAGGCGCGGCTGTCGGGCCCTGCTCGGCAGCCACCCTTTTGTACAGGCCTTGCCTCAGTTGCATGTAACCCCTTGTACAAAGCCAGACGATGACCCTGAGCACCAGAGAAATTAACAAAGCGCCGGGGGGCCCCCAACCAAGTTGCATGCATGCATAAGCATTCCAAGAGCATTTGCATAAGCATTTGCATATGCATATAGATAGGATCGCATCCTGCATCATTCTCATCTGCTTAAAGCTGCAGGTTCCTGCCGAGAACTCGGTTTCTGCAAGAAGATGGGGAGATGAACCAACGCTGCGATCCCCGGCGAACCAAATAGATAAGTTCTACCTCTTGTCCATAAGTGTTATGTAAGCTAAAACTTGTGCATAAGAAAACCCCGCCACTCTTCGAAACTTAGGTGCTCCCGTCCCTGGCTCGAACGTTGCTTTGGCCTGGATGGTCGTAGTGGCCTTTGATGAAAAGAAGTTGGCGGGGGGCTGGTCCCTCTATTTCTTGCCGGTAGGATCAGTTCCCCGGCAACGAAGAAAGGGTACCGGCAGGATAGCCTGCCTGGGAAAACTTGTTTATTTAAAATAAAGAGGCATTTCACCTCTGCATGGACATATACATGCACGAGTTCCCGGCAAGGTTCATCTTTTTCATTAATATGCTGGCCATACAAGTACAAACCTTACAGAACACAGACATGGACTCGAGAGATTACATTATTCAAACTAAAATTTGGCAAATGCCTACGAGTTTAAGATTGAAAAAAGATAAGTGCCCCGTGATGCCCTTTCTTGTCCCTCTCCTCCTAGGCATAGCAGTTGAAGGCGAGAAGGGCAAAAGGAGTGCCTGAGCAGAAGCCCGGCCCGTTCCCATCGGGCTCCAGGAGAGGTAGCCTGACGGGGACGGGGGAGCACCGGGGAACGCATCAATGGAGAGCACGACGGAGGCGACCCGCCAACCACCACCACCAAGGCCAGCAGGACATGGCAGGGCTAACGGAGCTGCAGTCTGAGAGGAAGCCTCCCGGGGTCTAGCTGGAAGACTGCTGGAGGAAGCCGGGCGGCACCATCCCCACCCTTGCATCCAACTCCCCGGCAAATCACCTTGCCGGGAAGTAGAGGCAGATGCAAATGATGGTGCTGCCGCCTGATGAAGATGGTGCGGGCGACGCTCAGCCGGAGCCAGAGTCATCGCCCTCCCGCGCACTGCCATCGTCATCGCCGTCACTGTCCTCCTTGTCGCTTTCGCTCGAGGAGGAGCTTTTGTCGTCGGTTGAGCTCTCCGCGCAGCACCCTAAGCGAGGTCCTGAGCACCCGAAGATCTTGACGGAGAGTAGGCCGCTCTCCATTAATTTGAACTGGAGAATGTGCCCTTCCGAGAAACCGTGGGCACGAGCAAAGGTCTTCCAACCACGACGGAGGTACATCACATGAGGAGCAGGGAAGTCGACATCAACCCACATGCCACCGTTCCCACAGCCCCTCATGTGCAACCTCAGAGCGCGTGGCTGTTCGAGCTCCATTTCCCGTGCAAATGGAGTAGGGAGGCGAAGATGGCCGCATGGGGGTTTCTACAGCCTGATGATGAACTCTCGAGGCTGATCCACGACATGGCCGTCCATTGGAAGGAGGACCGCCGGCGGGGGCACGGCTAAGGCATCGCCCCGTCCCCCTCTTCCTCGAGCACCGCGGCGACCTCGGCCTCGCCCCCTCCCTCCTCCTCTCGAGGTGGGCTCCTCTATCATGGGATCAGGAGGAGGAGGGATGCGCTGTCGAGTAGAAGCCCTCGTCACTGCCGCTGGAGTGCCGCCGCGCCCTCGTCCTCTCACCATGGTGAGTGGAGGAAGATTGCAAGAAGGGAGAAGAGGCGTGAGTGAAAATGCACTGCTCTTCCCCCCTTTTTATAGAAGGATGGAGCGGGGGGCTAGCCTTTTGCACAGGAAACGGCCGCCCCATTCCCCCAATGCGGCCTCCCTGCACCTTCTGCGGCCCAAAGAATCAAGGCCGACCCTCTGCCCCAACCATCGATGCCTGGTCCTCAACCGTTGCACTTGTCCCCGCGCTCTCCGCATCCACCACCTACCTCGACCAATGCATGCGGAACACGTGGCAGGTGCGTGCGAGGCGGGGAATAAGTGGGATGGCAGTTTCCGCCCCGTGATCGTGGGGTGTGGGCAATGCACGGGCCACAGTCCAAGTTTTCCGCAGCATTACGCATGACGAGCGGGAAAACCGGAAATTGGCCCAGAGTCGAGATTAATGAAGAAGCAAAGAAGACTCCAAGAGATCAGCCTCTTCAACGCCCCTGCCTGTGCACTTATTAGGACCTACCCCGATGATGCCTGGCAGCGCGATCGGGGCAGGCCCGGGGGCTTCTGTCGGTGCAACAAACCCTGGGTCTGTTGCCCTGACTGTGCACAGGCACGAGAACAAGATTACAACACCAAGGCCATGTCAAGATACAAGAGACCAAGATCTTCGAAGAACCAGCATGCTGATTAAGAAGGCCAAGACCAAGATAGAGAAGCGAGACACCACCGGGAGAAAAGCCTCCCTTGCCGGGCAGGCGGACCTAGCAAGGACAAGGGCTCCCCCGAAAGAAAAGCATTCAAGACGTCCCGGCAGGGCCTGCCGGGACTCACGAGGGCAAAGACACCTCACCACGACCCACGTCATTGATCAATGCGGTGTCAAGCCGCAAAGTGACTAAGTGGCAGCCATTCGCCACATGTCGGCCTCTTTCTACAGGAAATACCTACAGATGACACCCGTCCTGCGACGTGTCAAGCAAGCAGGCATGGAGCTGGCAAGACGAGCCCAGCAAGGCTTGCCGGGCAAGCAACGATGTGACGTTGAGCGGTGCATTTAATGCACTCTGTCAGCCTGCAAAATTAGGTATGATAGCACTGTTTGCTATCTTATCAGTGCATAATGACTGTTTTGCCGCTGTGGTGACCCCTTAACCTATAAAAGGAGGCCCATGGCAACCGTAGCAAGGGTTGGAAAGTTGAGCACCCCCATGCTCGTACGCGCGTAGTCACTGCCTCCCCAGGGCGAGCCTGCTGGGCAAGTGTACTATGCTCCACCACCACTTTTCCACCATCAATCCACCAAAGCAGGAGTAGGGATTTACGCCTCGCGGCGGCCCGAACCTGGGTAAAATTGCCCGTGTGATCTCTGCCGTGCTGCCCCACGTTCTTCTGCTCTTTGTGCAACGCGACATCCCCCCTGCCGAACCAGCAAGGGGCCCCTTGGCCCATAAGGTGGCCGTGGTTTCCCGCGACAGAAGGCCACCAACAACACTGCTGAGTATGAGGGGCTCCTTGCCGGGCTCAGAATTGCGATGGAATTGGGGATCAAGAAATTGAGTATCAGTGGAGACTCAGAACTTGTGGTGAGGCAAGTTAATAAGGATTACCAGAGTCCGTTGATGGAGGCATATGTGGAGGAAGTGAGAAAGTTGGAGGAGCACTTTGATGGATTACAAACAGAGCATGTACCACGTGCGGAAATTAGCATTGCTGATCATTTATCAAAGTGCGCGACACAAAAGCTCCATGTGGAACCAGGAACTTTTGTCCTCCACCTAACTCAACCGTCAGTATCCCCTTAAGTGATGGCCATGAAAAGGAGGAAGTTGGACTCCGGCAAGTATCTCCCGGCAGGGCTTCCCGAAGCCGTTGGTAGAGAGGCTGTCGGGAATAGCTCTACTTCGGTTAGTGAGCAGCACCCTCCCGCGGAACCACAAGTCCCTGCGGTCGAGGTGACGCTCCCACGAATGAGGAGGTGCCCTTAGTCCTTGTTGTTGGGCCTCAGGCTCCAACTTGGGTGTGACACATAGTCCACTTTCTTCAAGCAGGAGACCTTTCCAAAGAACAAGAAGAAGCTGAAATAGTAGCCCGAAGGTCCAATATGTACCATTTTATCGATGATACACTATACAAGAAAAGGCCGAATGGTATGAAATTGAAGTGCATTTGCTGGGAAGATGGGCAGAAGCTGCTGGCAGAGATACATGGGGGTATGTGTGGCTCTCACATTGGATCAATAGCCCTAGTTGGAAAAGCCTTTTGGCAGGGTTTCTACTGGCCCACAGCCCTCCAGGATGCAACCGAGCTAGTCACCAAATGACAAGCCTGCCAGTTCCACTCGAAGAACATCCATCAACCAGCTCAAGCTCTCCAGATGATCCCTTTATCCTGGCCATTTTTGGTCTGGGGGCTCGACATCTTGGGCCCCTTCCCCCATGCTACCGGGGGCTTTGAATTCTTGTACGTTGGAATTGACAAGTTTACAAAGTGGCCGGAAGTGGAGCCGGTGAGGAAGGTGACCGCACAGTCAGCTATCAAGTTTTGAAAGGATTGGTGTACCGTTTTGGAGTACCCGCCAGCGTGATCACCGATAATGGCACCCAATTCACGAGCCACGCCTTCATGCAATACATACAAAACCTTGGGAGCAAGGTCTCTTTTGCCTCCGTTGCTCATCCCTGGAGCAACGAACAAGCTAAAAGGATGAACGCTGAAGTGCTACGTGGGCTCAAGACCAGGACTTTTGACAAGCTGCGGTCTGCCGAAGTGTGGCAGATGTTGGATCGATGAGCTGTCGGTGGTTCTTTGGTCCCTCCGTACGACACCGAATCAACCCACTGGACAAACTCCCTTCTCCCTAGTCTATGGGGCAGAAGCAGTGCTCCCCACGAAACTCATATACGGGTCACCTCGAGTACTTGCCTACAATGAAGTAGAGCAAGAGCTGCTCCGGCATGACGATGCCGTGCTCCTCGAGGAAGATCGTCTCCGGGCCTCTGTGTGTGCTGCACGCTACCAGCAAGCCTTGCGTCGCTATCATAGCCACATGATTCATGCTTGGAGCCTTGAGGAAGGCGACCTTGTCCTTAGGCGTGTTCAATCCGCCAAGGGTTCCAACAAGTTGACGCCAAAGTGGGAAGGCCCTTACAGGGTAGTACGAGTCACTAGACCTGGCGCAGTTCGTCTGGAGACCAAAGATGGCATTAAGGTGCAAAACTCATGGAATATTGAGCATCTTCGCAAGTTCTACCCGTAAGGCGCGGCTGCTGGGCTCAGCCCTGGCAACCACCTTTTGTACAAGCCTTGCTGATGTGCATGTAACCCTTTGTACAACGCCAGGTGCAGACCCTGTGCAAAGATAATAAAATGAAGCGCTGGCGCCTAAAACTTGCATGCATGTTTATTTTAGCATGATTCTACCATGATCATTTAGAGAGGGTCATATGCTGTTGTTTTTCCCCTGCGCTAACCATAGGGCCCCTGCCGTGGATAAAATCCCCAGGAGGAGAAGAGGGAACAAGCTTGCATATCGGCCCCCAGCAACCCAAGGCAGGTAAGTTCCCTTTAAGACATCCATCGTGTACCTCTGCGAGGAAAACTTGTGTGTAGAAAAACCTTGTCACCCTTGAAACATTTGTGCTCCCATCTTTTGATTCGAAGGTTACTTCGGTCGGATTGGTTGTACTGGCATTTGGGAAAAAAGGGTTGACAAGGGGCCAGTAATCTTCCACGCTCCTGAGCTCGTCGGGCCAAGCCTCACGATAGCAATGGAAGGGACCGGCAAGATGTCTTGCCGGAAAACCTTGTTTACTTGAAAATATAGAGGAGTCATTCCTCTGCATGGGTATGATACATGCAGAAGTGCCCGCCAAGGATATATTTTTTCATTAATACGCGGGTAAACAAGTACAAGCCTTACAGAGTACAAGTACGGCCAAAAATATTACATGATTTAAGATAAAGTTTGGCAAGTGCCTACATGTTTTAGACTAAAAAAAGATAAGTGCCCCGTAATGCCTTTCTTGTCCCTCTCCTCCTAGGAGCTACAGTGGGAGGTGAAGAGGGCAAAAGGAGTGCCTGGGCAGAAGCCCAGCCTGACCCTGTCAGGGCCCGTGGGACGTAGTCTGACAAGATCGGGAGGGGCAGGGGTGAAGATGACGGACGGAGAGAGCGGCTAGGCGATGCCCTGGTCACCACCGCTAGGACCAACGGAACACGGCAGGAGGGCCCCCGGTAGGGAAGATGAAGCCGGAGTCCACGGAGAAGCCTGTCGGGGTCCAGCTGGAGGAGGCGGAGACATCCACACCCAACACCCCGGCAAATCGCTCCGCCGGGGAGAAGGCCAGGTGCAGATGATGGTACCGCCGGCGCCTTGCTGACGGTGATGGTGCATCCGGCACTCAACTGGAGTCTGAGCCATCATCCTCTCGGTCGGTGCTGTCGTCATCGCCGTCACTGTCCTCTTCATCGCTGTCGCTCGTGGAGGAGCTTTCGTCATCGGTCAAGCTCTCCGCGCAGCACCCTAAGCGAGCACCCGAACGCCCGAAGACCTTGATGGAGAGCAGATTGGCCTCCATTAGCTTGAAATGGAGTATGTGCCCCGCCGCCAAGCTGTGGGCACGAGCAAAGGTTTTCTAGTCACGCCGGGGAAGCCTGACATGAGGCGAGGGGAACTCTACGTCCGCCTGCATGCTGCCGTTACAACAGCCCCTCATGTGCAGCCTCAATCCAGATGGCTGTTCTACCTCCATCACCCTTGTGAACGGGGTGGAAAGCCGAAGACGGCTACGCGGTGGCCCGCGCAGCTTGATGATGAACTCCAATAGCTGATCCCCGGCATGGCCTTCCATTGGGGCCGCGGCGACCGGGGGAGGAGCGACCAGGGCACCCCCACGTCCTCCTCGGCCCCGAGCGCCACGACGACCACTCCCACGTCCTGCGGCACCACCTTGTGCGCTGGATTCTGCCCCTGCATCGCTAGTAGGGGGAGGGAGGCGCTGCCGAGAAGAGGCTCTCGTCGCCACCGCCGAAGGATGACCACGTCCTCTTCCCCTCACCATAGTGGAAGAAAGATACCAGAGGAAGAAGGAGGAGATGTGTGTGGGTGAGCCCCTCGCCCACGTCCCCTTTTATAGGGAAGCATGGCCGGGGGCTGGCTCGCCATCCACCCGGAAGGCAACCGTCCCACTCCACCAATCCTGTCCCTCTGCGTCGCTGACGGCATCCAGAATCAATGACCGCCCTCCTGCGCCTATCCACGGCACCTAGCTTTCTGCCATGGCACTCATTCCTGCGCCCTACGCGTCCGCCACCAACCCTGCGCAATGCATCCAGCGTACATGGCGGAAACGGTAGGCGTAGTGGGTGAGTAAAATGGTAGTTACCTCCCCGTGAACGTGGGCAGCCCGTGAGCCATTACGTGGGTAACCCCACGTCATTCCGCATGACTCGCGCGAAAATGGGAAACGGGCTCAATCACAGGTTAACGAAGAAGCAAGAAAGATATCAAGAAAGACATGAGTCCCCTTGCGGTTTGGCCAAAGTGTACGCCTGTGTATTTGTTGGGGCGTACCCCAACGATGCCAGGCGGCACGTATGGGCCAGGCCCGGGGGCTCCTGTCGGTGCAACAAACATTCGTGTTTGGGTGCCCGGACTTATACACTGGCGTGCTGGCATTTCATGTCCTACACCAAGCAACAAAAGCAAATCCCAGCCAGAAGAACCGCCCTTCGTGAGATCAAGGAGCGGATCAAGAAGACCAAGGTAGCCGAGCGTCACCTTGGGGAGGCTTCCCTTGCCTGGCAAGAGAGCATGGCAGGGTCGAGGCCACCCCAGGGACAAGTACAAGATTTCCCCGGCAAGCTTGCCAGGTCCGCCAAAGGCGAAGACTCCCGCCATGGCGCCACCGCTCCATTGCTCCACCACGCAAATCACCTATCAATGCGGTGTCGAGCCTCCAAGTGATTAAGTGGCTACGACCGAGCACGTGGCAACCCATTAGAAGATAGATTATCATCATGTGACACCCGTCCAGAGGCGTGACAGGCAGATAAGTAGAAGATGGATAAGCGGCACGGCAGGCTTGCCGGGCTTCACCCTCAACGCGACACCTAGCAGTGCATTTAATGCACTTTGTCCTAACTGCCAGAGTTAGGTATGATAGCACTGTTAGCTATCTAATCACTAGATAAAGACTTTTTTGCCAGTGTGGTTACCCCTTAAGTTATAAAAGGAGGCCCAAGGCTAACTAGCAAAGGATTCGGACCCTTGCACACCTGTATGCGCGTAGCTGCTCTCACCGAGGCGACCTTGCCGGGCTTGAGCGTTGCGTGCTTGCTATGTTCCTCCATCCAATCCACCAAAGCAGGAGTAGGGTTTTACGCTTCCCAGCGGCCCGAACCTGGGTAAAAACCACCAGCGTCACCACAGTAGTGTTGTTCCATGGCCTCCGCTGTTTGTGCAACATGATCTTTCCCCTTGCCGAACCACAAGGGGCCGATGGCCCCATAGGTGATTGTGTCCACTCACGACATTTTATCACTAGTTTGGTTTTATAAAATAAAACTACAAAAATATGGAATTGAGGTTGCCTCATATTATACATCTTTATAGTGTATTCCTTGAAAATGATGGAGCGGAAAATTTTGCTCAATTGATAGAAGAAGAATTCGATAAAATGTTTGGCATAAAATCTTTGAATGATGAGCATGATTGCAATGTTGTTGGTATGAATTATTTGAATATCCATGATGCTAATGATATGCAAAGCCATAATCTTGGGGATGCTATGTTTGATGAAGATGATATTTTTTGTCCCCCAAGTTTTGATGAGCAAATTTATTATGCCGATAGCATGCCTCCTATTTATGATGATTATGTTGACGAAAGTGTGTTTGGAAGAGTGTCAAATATAGTTAATGATGCCACTATTTTGGAGGGTGTTGAATCTTATTTTAATAATTATGAAAGTGGATTTGGAGAGGTCATGACTTTATTTAATGATGAATCCACTATTTTGGAAGAAGTTTCAATTGACTATGATAAAAAAGTTGCTATCCATGATGATTATTGTGATGATAAGTATGCTATAAAGAGTAATGATATCCATGAAAATTGTCATCATGATTTTAATGCTCAAATTTATTTTGTGAATCAAGTGTCATATGATAGTTACTTCATTGAATTTGCTCCCACTATTATTGATGAGAATAAATTTGCTTATGTGGAGAGTAATAATTTTTTTATGCTTGTAGGTCATGAAAGGAATGCTTTATGTGACAGCTATATTGTTGAATTCATTCATGATGATACTGAAAATTATTATGAGAGAGGAACATATGCATTTATATATTGCAATAATATCAAGTTTCCTCTCTATGTGTTGAAAGTTTTGAAGTCATGCTTGTTTTGCCTTCCTATGCTAGTTGATTCTTGTTCCCATAAATTCTTTGCTCACAAAATCCCTATGCATAGGAAGTGGTTTAGGCTTAAATGTGCTATTCATATGCTTCATGATGCTCCCGTTATGTTTCAATTCTTATCTTTTATGAGAGCATCATTGAAATCATCATGCCTAGCTAGAAAGGCATTAAAGAAAAGTGTTTGTTGGGAGACAACCCAATATTTATACCTACTGTTTTTGTGTGGTCACATGATTAGGATACTGTAGTAATCATGTTTTATAGCTTTTGTTTCAATAAAGTGCTAAGTAAAGCCTTCGGGGTACTGTGGATGATAGTTGACTTGATTCTGTGAAAAAACAGAAACTTTTGCGCCCAGTTCTGAAATTTTGTAAATTCACAGAAAAGTGATTTTGCTCTGAATTTTTTACACATAATTGATATACAAATTTCCCACGTTTTCCTATTTTTTCAGAATTTTTAGAGTTGTATAATTATGAGCATAATTCAGGTTTTTGCAGACTGTTCTGTTTTTGACAGATTATGTTTTCAATGCATAGTTTGCTTGTTTTAGTGTTTCCATAGCTTATATTAAGTGATATAAATTGTGTAAATGATAGAGTACAGTAGGAATTATGTGGAAACAATTATGAATCTTGTCTTTGACAGTACCAAAGTGAATGATTTGCTTTATTATACTAACGCACCTCACGAAGTTCCGTTAAGTTTTGTGTGATTGAAGTTTTCAAGTTTTGGGTGAGATATCGACATGAGGAGAATAAGGAGTGGCAAGACCCTAATCTTGGGGATGCCCAAGGCACCCCTAGGTAATATTCAAGGAATACCCAAGCAACTAAGCTTTGGGATGCCCCAGAAGGCATCCCCTCTTTCGTCTCCAACATTATCGGTAACCTCACTTGGAGCTATATTTTTATTCGTCACATGATATGAGTTTTACTTGGAGCGTCATTTTATTTTGTTAGAATTTGCTTTCTACTATTTAGAGTAATGTTTTGCATCTTTTATTTCAATAAAAATGTCAACTATAGCCTTTACCATGCTTATTTTGCAAGTCTATAAGTTGCTGTTTGAAAACAGAAAGTTTGTTGTTTTTTGAATATTTGTGAATAGTCAGAAAATGATGAAATCTTGAAATTTTTACATGGTGATATATAACAAATTTTCTACAACGTGGTAATTTTTCAGACTTTTTGGAGTTAGGGAAGTATGAACATTATTGCACTCTATACAGACTGTCCTGTTTAGACAGATTGTTGTTATGTTTGCATTGTTTGCATATGTTTGCTTGTTTAATGATTCTATTTGAGGATAGGAGTATTAAATATGCAGAGGCATTTAGTATGCAATGTTAAATAATAATTTTAGTGATTTGCTACATGATACGTCTTCAACGTATCTATAATTTTTTATTGTTCCAAGCTGTTATATTATCATTCTTGGATGATTTACAATCATTTTATAGCAACTTTATATCATTTTTGGGACTAACCTATTGACATAGTGCCCAGTGCTAGTTGCTGTTTTTTGCTTTTTTTTTACTTCATAGATTATCCCAACAAACGGAGTCCAAACGCAGCGAAACTTTTTGGAGATTTTTTTTGGACCAGAAAACAACTTGGGAGCCAAGGAAGTACCGGAAGAAGACTGTGGGGCCCACAAGACACCAGGGCGCGCCTGGCGCGCCCTCATGGGTTGTGGGGCCCATAGGGGTCTCCTCCACCGCCTCTCAGCTCTATAAATACCCAAATATTCCAGAAACCCTAGGGGAGTCGACGGAACACAATTTCAGCTGCCGCAAGTTCCAGAACCACGAGAACCAATCTAGAGCCCTATTTCGGCACTATACCGGAGGGGAACACGATCACGGAGGGGTTCATCATCCTCATTAGTGCCTCTCCGATGATGCGTGAGTAGTTCACCATAGACCTACGGGTCCGTAGGCAGTAGCTAGATGGCTTTTTCTCTCTTTTTGATTCTCAATACAATGGTCTCTTGTAGATCTATTTGATGTAATGAATTTTTGCGGTGTGTTTGTTGGGATCCGATGAAGTTCGAGTTTATGATCACATCGATATCCATGAATATTATTTGAGTCTTCTTTGATCTCTTTTATGCATGATTATTTATAGCCTCGTATTTCTTCTCCGAATCTTTGGTTTAGTTAGGCCAACTAGATTGATTTTTCTTGCAATGGGAAGAGGTGCTTTCTGTTGGGTTCGATCTTGTGGTGTCCTCACCCAGAGACAGAAGGGGTAGCGAGGCATGTATGTATCATTGCTATTAAGGATAACAAGATGGGGTCTATTCCTAAATGAATAGATCTTGTCTACATCATGTCATCGTTCTTATTGCATTACTCCGTTTCTCCATGAACTTAATACACTAGATGCATGCTGGATAGCGGTCGATGTGTGGAGTAATAGTAGTAGATGCAGAATCGTTTCGGTCTACTAATCTTGGACGTGATGCCTATATTCATGATCATTGCCTTGGATATCGTCATAATTATTTGTTCTTCTATCAATTGCCCAACAGTAATTTGTTTACCCACCGTATGCTATTTTCTCGAGAGAAGCCAGTAGTGAAATCTACGGCCCCCAGGTCTATCTTTTATCATATTGCTTTCAGATCTATCTTTTATCATATTTGTTTTCAGATCTATTATTTCCAAAACCCAAAAATACCTTGCTGCACTTTTTCTTTACCTATTTTATTTCGCGTTTTATTCAGATCTATTTATCCAATCTCATACAAATTAATCTATCTTTTTACCGAGGAGGGATTGACAACCCCTCTTACGCGTCGGGTTGCAAGTATTTGTTCTTTGTGTGCAAGTACCGTTTACATAGTGTTGCTTGGTTCTCCTACTGGATTGATACCTTGGTTTCATAACTGAGGGAAATACTTACCGTAGCTGTGCTGAATAATCCCTTCCTCTTTTGGGAAATATCGACGCAGTCTCAAGCCACGTCACTACATTAGAAAAATGTAAGGTTATGCATTGATTTATAATAACTTATCTCACGAGTTCTTGTTGAGTTTTGTGTGGATGAAGTTCTTAAGAATTAGAGAAACCGTGATATGAGTGGAATTAAGGAGACACAAGAGCTCAAGATTGGGGATGCCCAAGGCATCCCTAGTTAATATTTCAAGAAGTCTCAAGCATCTAAGCTTTGGGATGCCCTGGTTGGCATCCCACCTTTCTTCTTCAACAATGATTGGTCAGTTTTGGTTGAGCCTAAGTTTTTGCTTCTTCACATGATATGTGCTATCCTTGGAATGCCATTTTTTTTGTTTTGCTTGATTTTTGAATAAAACACTTATGATCTAATTTTTTTTATATGAGAGAGAGTCTTCACATAGCTACTTAATTATTTGACTACTCATTGATTTTCACTTATATCGTTTTGGAGTAGTTTGTCATTTACTCTCGTGCTTTACTTATATCCTATGAGTAAATGGTTGAATGAATTGAATATCATAAATCTGAAATTATATATGTTTCATATGCTGATCCCATGGGGAGTAATGACTTCACATATAAGAAGTATAGGTGGTAAAATTTATTGAAAGTTAGCAAACACAACATTAATCACTTGAACAATTCATGAAAGAATATTGAAGGAAGAGAGATTTCACATATAAATATACTATCTTAGACATCTTGTTTGATTGCGAGCCCCATTAATTATTTTCAAACTTGAGCAAATTAGTTGAAGTTGGACAAGGAAGACAAAGTAGTGAGTTATTTTATGGTATATTTGGATAGAAGTTATATTGTTATGGATCCTCCAACATGTGGTGCTTGCTTAGGATCTTTTGCTAGCCTTCACCTATACTAAGCGGGAATACTGCTTGTGCCTCCACTTCCTTAAACCCAAAGTTTTTCCATATGAGTCCACCATACCTACCTATATGCGATATTTACCTGCCGTTCCAAGTAAATTTGCATGTGCAAAACTCTAAATCTTCAAATAATAATCATTTTTGTATGCCCAAATCGCTCATGAAGCGACAGGGGGCGGTCAGTATCTTCCATGCTAGGTGGGTGATCCTCATGATGAGTGTTTATTCGCTTGTCGTTCACGAGAAAGTGGCTGGTAATTGGGATGCCCAGTCCTATGATAAAATCAAAATATAATGAAACAAAACTCCCCCGGATCATTGTTGGTATGGAGGGCACCCGAGGATTCGGCTCGCCATGGCTTGTGTTTGTTGGTGAAGGGGGAGTAAAAACTTTACCTTTCTGTTTGGGAACCGCCTATAATGTGTCCAGCATGAAGATAGTGGGAACTCTCGGTCGTTACGTTGACAATGAAAGCATACCTCTCAAAATTATATTCATCTCTATTTTAAAAGCTTCAAGCTCTGGCACCTCTGCAAATCCCTGCTTCCCTCTGCGAAGGGCCTATCTTTTACTTTTATGCAAGAGTCAGTAGTATTCCTTCTCATTTCAACCTCAATTATTCTCTATTTGGCAAGTATCATGTGGTGGGGAAATATCCAAGCATATATGGCCATTCAAATATATTTGATCATGAATTATTATTGTTGACAATTATCTATATGATAAATAAGTTGGGAGGCGAAATATTAAGCCCCTATCTTTCTCTGTGTTCGATGGATGCTATTTGTTCTAAAATTATGCTTGGAAGACTATATGATAGTTGAGTATGTGGAATTTGCTAAATCAAGCTCTTACATAGACCCTTCCTTAAAATAAGATGAATTGCAATTGTATGATGACTGAGAACATAGTTTGTTAGTTTTCAAGAAAGTTTATAGTCTATGCTTTAACATGTGAATAGCTTGTTACTTGATCATGAGAAGTTTTATGAGATGAGCTACTGTTTATGTTATATAATGATGGTAGAAAAAGTCATTGGAATTATCATTGATCAAACTTGTGCACTTGCTAGCATTCACACTTCATAAATTATTTCTTTTATCATTTACCTACTCGAGGACGAGCAGGCATTAAGCTTGGGGATGCTGATATGTCTCCAACGTATCTACAATTTATGAAGTATTCGTGCCATGTTTACAACAATTTTATATGGTTTTGGTATGATTTAATTAGAACTAACCCGGACTGACGTTGTTTTCAGCAGAACTACCGTGGTGTCATTTTTTGTGCGGAAATAGAATTTCTCAGAATGGGCTGAAACTTTACGATGATCGTTTATGGACCAGAAGAGACCCACAGAGGACCGGAGCTAGACCAGGAGGTGACCGAGGAGTCCACAAGCCTGGGGGGCGCGCCTCCCGAGCTTGTGGGTCTCTCGGGCACCCCCCTGACTTGATTCCAACGCAAAGTGCCCCTATATATATACAGTAACCTCTGAAAAGAACCCTAGATGAGAAGTTCCACCGCCGTAAGCCTCTATAGCCATGAAAAACCAATCGGGAACCCATTCCGGCACCCTACCGGAGGGGGAAATCATCACCGGAGGCCATCTTCATCATCCTGGTGGCCACCATGATGAGGAGTGAGTAGTTCACCCTCGGGGCTGAGGGTATGTACTAGTAGCTATGTGTTTGATCTCTCTCTCTCTCTCTCATGTTTTTGATTTGGCACGATCTTGATGTACCACAAGCTTTGTTAATTGATACGTCTCCAACGTATCTATAATTTTTGATTATTCCATGCTATTATATTATCCATTTTGGATGTTTTATATGCATTAATATGCTATTTCATATCATTTTTTAGGACTAACCTATTAACCTAGTGCCCAGTGCTAGTTGCTGTTTTTCCTTGTTTTTGTCTTTTACAGAAAATCAATACCAAACGGAGTCCAAACAGAATGAAACTTTACGATGATTTTTCTTGGACCAGAAGACACCTAGGAAGCTTCGGGAGGAGGCCAGAAGACCCATGAGGAGGCCACAAGCCCTAGGGCGGGGGCACCCCTTGGCTTGTGGGCCCCTCGTAGCTCTCCTAACCCTAATCCTGGCTCTATAAATACCCAAATATTCCTTGTATACCAGAGGGCACACAAAAATACTTTTCCGCCGCTGCAAGCTTCTGTTCTTGTGATATCCCATCTTGGGCCCTTTTTCGGCACTCTGCCTGTCGGGGGTTGGATGCGACATATGCCAAGGGATGGCTTATCATGGTGGGAGCTAGTAGAACGTCGCCGGTGCCTGGAAGCGGGATGAGGCGTAGACACGAACGCCAGCGTACTTTACCCAGGTCCGGGGCTCTCCTAGGAGATAACACCCCTAGTCCTGCTCTGCGAGGTCTCCGCATGATCACTAAGGCACTAGTGAGTACAAGGTGCTCCTTGAGGTGTATGCCAGAGGTAGAAGAGAGCAGGGCCGACTCTCTCCTCACTCTGAATGAGTCTAGGTTTCACAGGTCCCGAACCCTTTGCAGGGGTGCCCTGGGGGGTTTATATAGGCCTACCCCCCAGGGGTACAATAGTCATCTGGCCGGGTGTAGGGTCCGACGGTCAGCGTCTCTGGCCGCCGGCTTCTCTGTCAGCTGCTGGGGCCCGCCGCCTGGTGGGCCCCGCCGACTGGTCTGGCTCGGAGCCGACAGGCCGCTCCCGCCACTTGCGGGTCTCATCGGCTGCTTGTTGCTGTAGCCGTAATGCAGAGAAGACATGTTGTAGGGGGGGGGGGGGGGGGGGGGGGGGCGTGGCTACAATCCCGCCGTCGGGTGGGAGATCACTGTAGCCACATCGTGTCTTTTCTGGTTTAATGGCGCGCGGACTTCGAGGGAGGAGGGGCCGCTTGCTAGAGGCCGGCCTCCCACCGGTCCGACTGGTCAGGCTCTGCCGCCCTCCAGTCTCTCGCTGCCTGGTAGGACCTGCCGCCTGTAGGCCGTATCGACAGGCCGTCGTGGGAATAGGGCTTCGCCTGATAGGAATGACGTCAAGGGTGGGGTGGCCACAGTGCCACGTCGGGGGGAGATCTCTGCCTGTACGGAGCACTGTGGCCGCGCTGTGCCCTGGATATGGGGGAATGGGCTATACTGTAGCCACATCCTGTCTTGTCTTCTTAATGGGGGCGTAGACTTTGGGGGCGTCGTGGGCCACCTGTTCTAGGAGCCGGCCTCTCTGGAGGCCGCCTGCTATGAGTCGGCCCGTCTTGGGGCCGTCTTCCGGTGCTTGGCCGTCCTCTGGCATCCAGCCTCATGAGCCAGCCGGCCACCAGAAGGCGGCGCTTCATCCTTGATGCTTGAGGGGCGCAGCCGGCCCAATGTCTTGAAATGCTCAGGGACCCGGGTTAGGCTACCCGTGGCCCATTACTCCGACAGTAGTCCCCGAAGCTGGTGAGGCGTCGTGGCCGATAAGTCGAGAGGCCTCAGCAGCTTCCTTCTCTGAATGCTCTTGCTGAATCCATCATCCGCCTCCTGGTGTGCCGCCTGCTGGGAGTCGGTCGCGACTAGGCGGCCTCGCCTGATAACTTCGAAACGCTGAGGCAGGAACTAGGTGGCGGGCCGGTCGAGCCTCTAGGCACGCCACCCGCAGCAAGCACGCCACGCGGCGCCAGCTAGCCGGGCTAGCCCGCCAGTCACGCGCATGATGGGATGTGGCAGCAGGCCGGGCCCACCACTACTGGGCCTCGGCGCGCGGGCGGATCCGCTGCGGCCGAGGTTGATGGTCGCGATTCCGTGCGGGGTCACTGCGCGCAGTAACCCGCGCGATAACCATGGGGCCGTGGGGTCGTGGGTGCAGTTAATCCCGCGATCCCACGCCCCGCCCCCTCGGCTTCGTAGCCTAAGGGCTATAAGTAGGGGGAGGAGGAGGAGCGGCGGAGCACTCGCGCCCTCCTTTCCCTTCGCCATTTTCGTCCTTCTCCTTTCCTTGCTGCCGCCGCACCTCCGCGCTCCGCCGAGGCGCCGCCGCAGCTCGCCGCCGTCGGTCCCCTTCGCCCCAAGCCTCTTGCTCCGCCGCGGCCCTCGCCTCCGCCGCAACGCCATTTCTCCGTCTAGCTCGGTCCCCATGGCGCGCGAGAAGGGAGGGGACTGGGATGGCTCGGTCATGATCGAGGACCACCTTGCCTTCCTTCGTGCCACACGGCAGCTGCCCGGCGCGGCCTTCGTCAAGGTGTGCGTGCCGCCGGAGAGGGAGATTTCGCCGGCGCCGTAAGGAGGCGAGCGGGTCATCTTCCGCTCGCACTTCCTCCGCGGCTTTGGCCTGCCGGCGAGTGGATTCCTCCGTTCCTTCCTCGACTTCTACCATCTTCAGCTGCATCATCTAACGCCCAACACCGTGACGCTGTTGTCCGCCTTCGTCACGTTGTGCGAGGGCTATCTTGGTTCCTCCCCACCATCGAGTTGTGGGGAGCATTCTTCTACACCAAACTGAGCACCTCCGCTAGGGAGAAGGCGGCCCAGTGCGGTGCCTTCATCGTGGTGCGCCGTCCGTCGGGGAAGAATGCCTTCCCTGCCATCAAGCTGTCACAGTCGGTCAAACTATGGCAGAAATCATATTTTTATGTGGAGAACGTCGACCCGGCAATCGACTTCATCAACTTGCCGCCCTATGAAGCCGGCCCTTCGGCCGAGCCTCATGCCAACTGGGGCTACAAGCCGAGATCCTTGTCGGCCAATGCCATCGCCGCCATCAACCGGCTCCGGGTGCTGACGGGCGTAGAAGGCCTCAAGGCGTCCGACCTACTGGTCGCCTTTGTCGAGCGCCGGGTTCTCCCGCTCCAAGGCCGGCCTCATCTGATCTGTCGGATGAGCGGGCACCGTGACCCGAGCCGAATGTGCACAAGGGACATGCCGACTGTCGGAAGGGTCCTGGCGGTTCGGCAAGCGGCCATACTCCCGCACCGACACGCCGCCTGCTCCGGCGGCGGCTGCCGTGGTGGGGCCGGGTGAAGGCTATCAGCCGGACCGGGAAGTGAGCAATGTGGACGATCCTGACTTGGGGGCGGCCGCCCTTGAAGAAGACGCCGCGGGCGGCGGCGATGTAGCAGGCGGCTCCGAAGAAGGAGGCGGCCTTGAGACTTGGCCTGACGACGATGACGAGGAGGACGAGCCACGCCATGCGCGAGGTGCTGACAAGGCAGACGTGGGCCCTTCTGCCGGGCTGGCTGCTCGAGGTAGTACGTGCAAGCGCAAACAAGGCGTCATCTTGTTCGGTAGCGTGCCGAAGAAGGCCAAGAACCCGACTGCGGCGACTAAGCGGAAGGAGGCCGCCGCAAAGGCGACCAAGTTCCTGAAGCTTTCAAAGGTGCCTCCTATGGTGTCGGCGTAAGTGTCTTTTCCTTGTGCTTTCTTTTCTTGTTGGTTCCGTCTGAGCTTCTTTGCTTTATTTTCCTTGACTTAGGGCTCCGCTCTCCCTTGAGAAGTCGTCCACCGCCTCCGTCATCGGGTCGGTGGAGACCTCTACCACCACCCAGCGAATCGACCCAGCAGCCGACCTCTGGGAGGCGTAGGAACGAAACGCGCGGGAGGCACGCGAGGAGCAGGAAGCCGCCCGCATGGAGAAGGCGGAGGCGAACAGGGCGGAAGCCGCCGCGTTGAAGAGGCTGGTGGAGGCTGAAGCCGATACCGCGGAGAAGAGGCTGGGTGAAGGAGCCGCGCGCTGTCAGGCGCCGCTACTCGTCACTCCCTTGAGCTTCGCGCCGCCACCACCAGAGTTTACAGCGCCGACTGGGGGAGCCGGCGTCGAACAACCAGTCATGGGGAGAGAAGGCGGCGATGTCGTCATGCCGGAGGTAGTCGTGCCTCCGTAGCCGCCGTCTGGAGGAGCGCGGGACAAACAGCCGGCTGCCCCGCCGGTGCCGCCAGCCGGAAATGAGGTAGTGACGGGCCCAATTCTTGAGGCCCGCACACCATCGCACCGCCGAGGCGCGAAGCCGGCTTCGGCGCCGCGACCGCTAGAAGCCGGCGCTACGAGCTCGTCCGTCCCAGATGCCGAAGCCACCAGCCCCGCGCCCGCCGATTGGGTGCGTGGAGGCGGGACCGGCGCCTTAAACCAGGCGATCCTAGACGTCCAGGCCAAACTCCGAGCTGAGGCCACCGGTCTTCGACAGTGCAACAGTGCGTTCTTGGATTCGCGAGCGGCCATTCGGGTACGTCCTTTATTTCTTCGTCTTTGATTCTTGTATTCTCTCTGTGGGGGCGCGCCAGCACACCCACTGAGTGAAGCCCTTGAGTTTCAGGCCGGCTGCTGAGCAGGCGGCTCGGAACTTTAATTGGCAAGCTCCGAGTGCTAACTTTATCTGCTATCTTCATTATAGGACTATCATAACCTTCGCGCGATCACCTTCAACTCCAACGTCCGAGAGCTAGACCGGCGGACCGCCGACTTGTCGGAAAGCCGGAGTAAGCCTTCGTTTTCTTTCTCTGCGGGGGCACGCCAGCGCACCCGCGGGCTGTAGCCCTCGAGATTCGGGCCGACTGCTGAGCAGTCAGGCCGGATCTCCTTGGCAGTCGTACCTCTTTTTTGTTGATGGTTGATATTTTTTTCCTTCCTCTGCTCTTGTAGAGGCCAACGCTACTTTGCAGCAGCAGCTGGGTGAGGCCAACACCGCGTTGCGCGCCAAGGAGGCAGAGTGCAACGAGCTGGCCCAAGAGCGTGACTGACTGGCCAAGCAACTGACGAAGCAGGCGAAGCTTCTCCAGAAGGCCCAGAAGGAGGTGGAGGTAAAAGAGTCCAGTCTCCTCGCCGAGTTTGAGACCGAACGCTCTGCCTGGACTGACAGGGAGGCGCTGCTGAAATCCGGTTTCGGCAGGATTGAAGACATAGTTGATGGTAAGCTTTCTTCTTTTTCTTTCTTTGAGCTGTCGGTTGCCGATCGAGTCGGTGTCTAGCTTCTGACTTCTGATTTCTGATTTCTTTGCTTTCTTCCTGAGCAGACTTCTTTCCTGGCCACTCTGACGCCGCCAACCAGGCTATTAGGGCTTATCGTAGAGAATGGAGAGCGGAAGGTGTGCAGATCGCTGCCAACGCCCCCCGGACTCTTAGCGAACAGCTCCCCAGCATCCAGTCTCGCCTCCGGCCGGCTCATCGGATGCTGCACCGTCTTCAGCGTGTCGCGGCCCAAGCGGTCTCTGCCCTTTGGCCGGATATGCCGGCTCCGCGCACTCCCAGTCAGACTGCCGACTGGCTGGAGGTGGTGGCCGGCCGACTTGAGGCTTGGAAGGGTTCCTCAGCCCGGGCTGGCACGCGCTGGGCCTTGGAATTCGTCAAGGCGTGGTACCCTGGGCTAAGTCTAGTCCAGTTGACCATGTTTCGGCAGGAGGCCCAAGAGGAGCTGCTCGCGGTGGAGCGCGATCTTGTCAGACGGGTAGCGGCGATCGCCGAGTACACCAACACCAACATCTTTGTTCCCGAGCTGCCTGAGGACGGTGCCGAGGCACCACCGGAGTGGTTCGGGCTGAACCTGGAGGACGACGAAGACTCGGCCGAGATGATCGACTCCAGCGATGAGGGGGAAGGCGAGGAGGACGGGGAGAGCGAAGAAGATATGCCGGAGGTCAGGGCGGACGACCAGTCTCAGCTTGATCGTGCCTCAAACAAAGAGCCGCGCTCGAGTGCGCCGACTGCTGCTGGAGGCGACCAAGCGGAGACTGACCAGCCGTCCGCTCCACCAATTGGCACTACCGACTCAGCCAACCAGTCGGACCCCTCTACTGCTCCCTAGGCCGCCGACTTGTCTTTTATTTTTCCTGTTTTATCAGTCTCGACAAACTTTGTTAAATTCGCACAATTCCACCCACGGGGTGTATTTCAAACTCTGTTGAATGCTGGCCAAGGGCCTATTGACATGCAGATACTCTTCTACATAAGTTGCGCTCTTGCCGAGCTCTGACTTTCCTTGCTTTCTGCTCCTTGGCTTTTTTCCTTTGCCGCCCTCCCTTGGCTGCTGTCTTGCCAGCCAAACAGCCGCTCTGCGGACTGCGGCTGGGTCAAGTACTTAGCTACTTTCGGGAGAGCAAGTACTTAGCCGACTAGAGCGTTAGTAAGATAAGTAGAAGCCGGCCGCCCAGCTGCTCCGCAGCCGGTCAATGAGGCGGAAGCCGGCCTGAACTATGTGCATGCTTTGGGTCCTTAGCCATTTTTCATGCGGACACCTTTTCTGCCTTTAACCCCTGCCCACCGGACAGTCGCTCTGCGAACTGTGGCTTTGGCAGGAGAAAGTTGAGGCGCCAATGCATTACTTGTCCGGCTGCAGGAAGCGCCACATAGTACAAGGCGGCGAGCCCCCGGGCCGACTAGTCGAACCCGATGCCAGGCGGAATAATGAAATGACACATTTATAGGCGTAATACTCATCACGCAGATAAAAGAGGGTAGCCCCCGAGTTCTTCTCGGGGAACCCGGAGTCTTCGTACTTAATACAAAGGGTAGCGTGATACATACTGTATCAACTGTAAAATCTTCGAAGGAGGTTTGCGTTCCACGGCTGCTCTGTCTCCTTGCCAGAGTCGTCTCTCTTGTGTGCTCTGGGCTTCTGAGCATCGACCAGGTAGTAGGAGTCGTTGCCCAAAACTTTGCTGATGATGAAGGGGCCTTCCCAAGGTGCCGAGAGCTTGTGCTGGCCGGTTGTTCGCTGGATCAGCCGGAACACAAGGTCTCCCTCTTGGAAAGATCTTGGCTTGACCTTTCGATTGTAGTATCGGCGTAGATTCTGTTGGTAGATGGCGGACCGGCTGAGTGCCAACAGCCGGCCCTCTTCCAGCAGATCGACGCTGTCTTCTCGTGCTTCTTTTGCCTCCTCCTCAGTGTACATGGTGACTCGAGGGGAGTCGAATTCTATGTCCGTCGGGATGACGGCTTCGGCACCGTAGACGAGGAAGAAGGGCGTGAAGCCGGTTGACTTGTTTGGAGTTGTATGCAGGCTCCAGAGGACGGCCGGCAGCTCATCGAGCCAACAGCCAGCTGAACGCTCCAGAGGCTCAATCAGTTGGGGCTTGATGCCGGACAAAATGAGGCCGTTTGCTCGCTCCACCTGGCCGTTTGACTGCGGATGGGCAACGGACGCTAAGTCCAGTTGGATGCCCTGCGTCGCGCAAAAACGAGCCAAGGCACCCTTGGCGAAGTTTGTGCCATTGTCGGTGATGATGTTGTGTGGTATGCCATACCGGGTGGTGATGTCTACGATGAAAGTCACAGCGGTCGGACCATTCAACTTCTTGATTGGTTTGGCCTCTATCCACTTGGTGAACTTATCCACGGTGACAGGTAGATGAGTCATGCTGCCGCGCGCTGTCTTGAATGGTCCCACCATGTCCAGCCCCCAGACGGCAAAGGGCCAGGCAATTGGGATGGTCTTGAGTGCAGAAGCCGGCGAATGTGGCTTGGAGCGGAACTTCTGACACCCCTTATATTTCTGGACCAAATCTTTGGCGTCTTCTAGAGCAGTTGGCCAGAAGAAACCATGGCGGAAAGCTTTGGCAACAAGTGATCTTGAAGCCGCGTGATGACCACACTCGCCTTGGTGGATATCTTTGAGGATTGCTTGGCCTTTGTCCGGCTCCACGCAGCGCTGGTACACGCCAGTGACACTACGCCTCACAAGTTCTCTGTTAACAATGGTGTATGCTCCTGCCCGACGTTGCACTTGTCGGGCCGAGATTTCATCAGTCGGCAGCTCCTTGTTCACCAGAAAGTTGAGGACGGGCTGCGCCCATGAAGGTGCTGCTATTTCTTCGACTGCCAGAACTGCTATTTGCACGAGGGTGGTTGGGAGGGGAGGCGGCGGGGTGCAGCCAACGGCATCTTGCTGTGTTGTTGAAGTCCCCGGGCCGACTGCTGCGGCCCCCGGGCCGGGTTGTGGAGTCCCCGGGCCGGGTGCGATTGCTGCAGTCCCCAGGCCGCTTGGTGAAGTCCCCGAGACGGCTGCTGCAGCCCCCGGGCCGGGTTGTGGAGTCCCCGGGCCGGGTGGGACTGCTGCAGTCCCCAGGCCGCTTGGTGAAGTCCCCGAGACGGCGGCTGCAGCCCCCGGGCCGGGTTGTGGAGTCCCCGGGCCGGGTGCGACTGCTGCAGTCCCCAGGCCGCTTGGTGAAGTCCCCGAGACGGCTGCCTCGGGGGGAGTCGGCACGAAGATGGAGTCTAATTCTGGTGACGGCCTGATAGACGGCTTGAGGAGGCGTTGCAGGGCGACGCCGGCTGGTACTGCTTGCCGGGTGGAGCCGATCCGTGCCAAGGCATCGGCTTGCTCATTGTCGTTTCTCGGCACATGGAGGAACTCGCATCATTCAAAGTATCCACTGAGTTGCTGGGTGAGGAAGCGGTAGCTTGCCATGTTTGCATCCTTGGCGTTCCAGTCGCTTGACGACTGCTGGAACACTAAGTCGGAGTCACCGTAGCACAGGATCCGGCGAATGCCGAGTTCCTTGGCAAGCCGGAGCCCGTGTAAGAGTGCTTCGTACTCGGCCACGTTGTTGGAGGTGGCAAAGTTGATTTGCAGCGCGTATATGAGCTTGTCACCTTTGGGAGAGGTGAGGACGATGCCGGCTCCCAGACCGGTGCGCATCTTCGAGCCATCGAAGTGCATCCGCCAATGAGTGGAGTCTGGAGCTGGCGGCAGGTACTGGGTCTCGGCCCAGTCGACGAGGAAGTCGGCCAGCGCCTGGGATTTGATGGCGGTGTGAGGTTGGTAGAAGATGGTGTAGGGGGCCAGCTCGATGGCCCACTTGGCCACTCGGCCCGATGCATCTCTGCTGCCTATGATCTCCGCAAGCGGGGCGGTGCAAACAACCGTGATTGGATGCTCTTGGAAGTATGGCTTCAGCTTCTTGGCGGCGAAATGCACGCCATAACACAACTTTTGATAGTGGGGATAGTTCTGCTTGGAGGCTGACAACACCTCGCTCAAGCAGTACACCGGTCTCTGGACCGGCTGTGCCTTGCCGTCTTCTTTGCGTTCCACAACTATGACTGTGCTGACCACCCGGCTGGTGGCGGCGATGTAGAGAAGCATCGGCTCCTTAGCAGTTGGAGCCTCTAGGACAGGCGGAGTGGTCAACACCTTTTTGAGCAGGAGAAAAGCTTCATCCGCCTTGTCATTCCACTCGAAAAAAGTGGTTTTCTTCATAAGCTGGTACAGAGGAAGAGCCTTCTCACCCAGCCGACTGATGAAACGGCTGATGGATGCCAAGCAGCCGGTGAATTTTTGCACATCCAGCAGTCGGGTGGGCACCTCCATCCTCTCGATGGCCTTGATCTTCACAGGATTGCACTCTATGCCGCGCTCTGAGACCAGGAAACCAAGAAGCTGGCCGACTGGTACTCCAAAGACACATTTCTCCGGGTTGAGCTTGATTTGAAAACGACGCAAGTTTTCAAAGGTTTCCTTAAGGTCCTCTAGCAGGGTGCCATGCTTCTCTGTCTTCACCATGATATCGTCCACATAGACATGGGCGTTCTTGCCGAGTTGCTTGAGGAGACACTTCTGCATGCAACGCTGAAACGTGGCGCCGGCATTCCTCAAGCCGAACGTCATGGTCAGGTAGCAGAAGGCTCCGAATGGTGTGATGAAGGCGGTCTTCAGCCTGTCGGCTGGGTTCAGTTTGATTTGGTGGTACCCTGAGTATGCATCCAAAAAACTCAACAGCTCGCATCCGGCTGTGGAGTCTATCACTTGGTCAATTCTTGGCAAAGCAAATGGATCTTTGGGGCAAGCTTTGTTGAGGCTGGTATAATGAATACACATGCGCCACTTCTTATTCTTTTTCAGCACAAGGACTGGGTTGGCTAACCACTCTGGGAAGAATACTTCCATAATGAAGCCCGCTGCTAGAAGCCGGGCTATTTCTTCTCCAATGACTCCTCTCTTTTCTTCCGACAGGCTGCGCAGAGGCTGCCTGACTGGCTTGACACCAGGTCGGACATGTAACTTGTGCTCGGCGAAATCCGTCGGAACACCCGGCATGTCTTTAGGAGACTGTAACACCCCTGTGTAATAGCCATGAGGATCAGCTGCTAATAATGCCAAGTCAAATCATTTGCAGTGATTAAACTTAGAGGCTAACCAAAGTAATTCAAACTCAATTCTGAAAATCAACTTAATTTCATAAGTGAAATATAAAGTTGATCAAACACAGTTGGGAAAATGTTCATTTAATGGTAAATAATCCAGAAACCTTTCTAAAATCAACATCAAAATGTTTGGAGTTGGATAAATGACTCAAACAAGTTGGAACAGACCCAAAAACAGGATATTTGATATATTTAAAATCATATTAAATTCAAACAAACTTCAAATCAGTCCAAACCACTTTTTGGTGAGAGATAATATTGCATTGCAATATTTGGGACAACTCTCACATTTTACAAAAATGTAAAAGTGCCCTAACTATTTCAAGACAGAATTGATATAAGAAAAAGAAAGCAGAAAAGGAAAAGGGGAGAGATGGGCCACTGTGCACAGGCCTACGTGCACAGTGCCTGGTCCCAGCCCACCAGCCCAACTAGCTCTCTCTCCTCCCCGTGTCGACGCCGCCGTGGACGAGGACGAGCTCGCCGGTCGCTGGCCGACACCGCAGCGCTACAGGGGCCGCCGAGGGGATAAGGGCGACGCCCTCGGCCCCGTCCACTCCTATCCACTCCCTCGTCCCCTCGCTCGCTCGCTCTCCTCCTCTCTTCCCCCGCCAGATCCAGTGAGACCGAGCGCCATCGCCGCCGCGTTCCAGTCGTTGCCGCGACCACCGCCGTCGCGCTGACGCACCGTGATGCCGTAGAGCCCCGCCGTCGTCTTCCTCATCCTCTGGTGACTGCAGCTGGGGCTTGGATCCACCGCATCGCCCGCAACCACGTCGTCTTCTTCCTCTGCCCTGACGTGTTTGCCGTCGTCCCCGACCACCGCTGCAGCTACTAAGCTTCCGCGGGTCTTACGTGACCACTCGGTGAGCCTCTTCCCCCTCTCCGTTCCCCTCCTCGCGCTATGTGCCCCGTCCTAGCTAGCTGTCACCGCCGCCACGTTCTGCCATGCGCCATTACCGGCGTTGAGCTCGGAGTGAAGCTGCCCGAGCTCCTCCGCTTTGTCCCACGAGCTCCTGGCGCCCGTAGCAACCCGCCTAACCGCGAAAATCGCTCGGAAACGGCCCAGAGCCGCGACTCCGACCACACCCGAATGCCACCGCCGCCTCCACTCGTCGCCGGCGGCGATTCCGACCTCCCCGGGGCCAACCCATCCCACCGTTCGACGCGGCGTCGTCTGCGCTTTCGAGTGCGACCGGCCCCGTCTCATTTGGTGGTCTGTAGCCGAGTTCCGGCGAGTCCCGTGCGTCGCCGCCGTGATTTCTGGTCGCCGGCGTCGTTCCGGCGCCGGCGCCGACATGGCCGCCACGTGGGTCGCCCTGGGTCACTGACCCGTGGGCCCCAGGGGCCCGACCGGCCAGCTGACCGGTCAGCCCTGCTGACTGGACCGGCCCAGTCGCTGACACGTGGGCCCCACCTCCCTGTTAATCTAATTAAAATGTTTTAGAAATAAAAATAAACTAATTACCCTAATGAGTCTATGACATGTGGGACCAGAAGCCTAATTAGCTAATTAGATTAGTTTAACTCACTGTTTAGGTAAACAGAGGCTGACATGTGGGTCCCACTGGACCCACATGTCATATTTGACTTAGTTAGCCGACTGTTGACTTGCTGACGTCAGCAGCGCGTCATGCTGATGTCATAATTCATTTTCTGATAAATAAAATAATTCCAGAAATTCAAATAATCTTTAAAAATTAATAACTTTTAAACCGTAGCTCGGATCGAAAAAGTTAAAACATGAAAGTTGCTCAGAACAACGAGACGAGTCTGATCATGCCGTCTGTTTTCCCCATCGGAACCTCCTATGTAGAAGAACTCGTAACTCCGGACCCGAATCCGGCAGATGAATAGTGCACACACGTCGGATATTAAATCCCAGAATAATTCTAAAAATAACTAAAATGACTTAGATGCATAATTAGGCAACCCTGCACTGCATCATAGCATCACACGCACCGTATTGCATCTGTTTGCATTATGTTTACCTGTTTCTTCCCCCTCTTCTCTCTCGGTAGACCCCGACGTTGACGTAGCTCCCGAGGCAGACGCCGCACAGGAGTACGACTACGTCCCCGACGATACTACTGAAGACCTTGCCCTTGCCCCCGAGCAAACAGGCAAGCACCCCCATTTTGAGCATGCCTATATCGCCTACTCTCTTCTCTCTTATGCTTGCATTAGAACTGCTACTGCTACTGTTTTCCTATATCTGCTGCATAGCCTGATTATTGTACCCTGCTTTGTTACCTTACTGGTTATCCTAGACTGATTATTATAGGCTGGGTAGAGACACGACAGAGACCTCCACTTGATCCCGACTGCCCTGCTGGATATCAGAAGACCCGATCATCGGGATTGAGGACCAGACCCTGGCACCGCACATCACTACCCCTTAGTTGCCGACACTGCTGGGTTACCGTCGAGTGCCGAGGGTGATACCTCGTTAGCAGTTCTGATGTTAACCTTGTAGGTTAGTTACTCGGTCGTGGTAAGCGAGGGTGATTCCTCCTACACCACCCCCGATAACGACATCGTCGCGCAACCTCTCAAGTGTGGACCTCGAGGGTGATTCCTCCTTCGTTCACCTTGATGATAACATCGAGCGGGAACTCCATCGAGGGTGATTCCTCATGGTTCCCTTCGGTGTCCCACACACAGTTACCTTGGATATTATGACTTGACTATGAACCACGATACTAAAGACGGGTCGGCCCTGAGGGGTACCCGCGCGAGCTTATTGCGAAGTGATGTGGAGTCGGGTTGACCTGGATGGTGCCCGCGAGATAACTACGAGGCGTGGCCGGGCATTCTTAGCCCTTGCCGCAAGTCCTCGAGACGGGGCGACGGGGTCACATCGATCGTGAGTCTCTGCTCGTTTCCGCGCGCTCCTAATCCACTACGGTTTGGATATTTGATCCGAGGGGCCTCTGGCCCGATAGAACTAACCATCACGTGGGCATAGTATGGGCGTTCTGCGTCGTATACTTCAGCCGAAGCTTAATGGACGTCAGCGACTGAGCGGCGCGCGCTGGATTGGACTGGTTACGCAACCGCGCTTGTATTAAGGGGTTGCTAGGTCTGCTTCCGGCCGCCCACGCAACACGCAGGAGTTCCCGGGGCGATGGCCCAAGACCCCTGGGGGCATAGGTTAGTCCGGTGTGCTGACCTCTCTGTTAAGTATTTGGTCGGGTTGCGGCGTGTTGCTTAGCCGAGGCCGGGCATGACCCAGAAAAGTGTGTCCGGCCGGAGTTAAGCGAGCGTGGTGGGTAAGTTGGTGCACCCCTGCAGGGAAGAAACTTCTATCGATAGCCTATCCTACGGTAACGGACACTCGGAGTTGTATCCCGATCGGTACAACTAGAACATGTGATGAGAATTGGATAGTATGGCTCTGGGATTGCTTTCTCGCAGGGAGTCGAGAAAGGATCTCAGGTCGAGGTTGATGATATTACTACTACTACTTTACATTATGTTCATCTGCTCTCTCCTGATGCTGCAAGACTGTCGAAGATTGTTGAAGATGCTAGTCTTCGATAGGACTAGGCTTTCCCCCTCTACTCTGGCATTTCTGCAGCCCAGTCCACATATACAGCCATTCCTTTGACAATGATGCATATGTAGTGTAGATCCTTGCTTGCTGAGTACTTCGGATGAGTACTCACGTTTGCTTTATTTTCTTTTTCCCCCATTTTCCATTTGATGCCACCAGACGACGGAGCCCCTGAGCCAGAAGCCCCAGCCGACGACCAGTACTACTATCCGCCTGGCGAGTACTACTACTACGAGGAGCCGTTCGACGACCAGGAGTAGGATCAGAGGGTCCAGGGCAGGAGGCCTACGCCTTTCGATCGTAGTTTTTATTTTTACCCCGCCTCTTTGAAGGCTTATCTCTCTCTCTGTAATATATCTGTAATCAGATATCTAATGCTTCCGCTGACGCTTGTATGCCATCGAGCTTGTATTCGAGCCCTCGAGGCCCTGGCTTGTAATATTAAGCTTGTATGACTTTATTTTATGTTTTAGAGTTGTGTTGTGATATCTTCAAGTGAGTCCTTAGGCTTGATCGTGCGCATTTGCGTGTATGATTAGTGCACGATTAAGCCGGGGTCGTCACAGAGACCATGCAAAGATGTCCCGATTCTCATGGAGGAAATCGGCGAGCTCGCTTTCCTATTTGCTGTCAATGTTTGCACCAATGACAGCGTACCTCTCTAGGTGCTCCGGGTCCAGGGGTATCTTCTTTGTTTCTTTCGCCGGCTTGAACGAGCCCTCAGCTTCTGGCTCCTTAGGTTCTGGCGACATTTCTGGCTGCTTGCCTGCCATTGCCACAACCCGGTCAAGGAGCCTCCTCTCGGCAGCAATCACGAGGGACTCGGCCAGCCGACTGCTGGCAGCGGCACATGCGACTGACTTCTGGTAATCACCAGCCACGGTGATGATGCCCTTGGTGCTCGGCATCTTTATCTTGAGATAGGCGTAGTGGGGGACCGCCATGAACTTGGCCAGGGCGGGCCGGCCAAGCAACGCGTGGTAGGGGCTTTCAAGATCAACCACCTCGAACCAGATTGGCTCTCGGCGGAAGTGATCCTTCTCTCCGAAAAGGACATCTATCTTGATCTTGCCGATCGGCGAGCAGGACAGGCTAGGCACAATGCCATGGAAGACAGTCCGGCTGGGCTGGAGCTGTTTCTCTTTGATGTCCAACTTCTCCATGGTGTCACGGTAGAGGATGTTGATGCTGCTGCCGCCATCTATCAGAACTCGGGAGAAACGAGCAGCCCGCCTCTCCGTAGCGAAGGTGGCATCCAGCACCAGGGCATAAGAACCCGGAGCAGGCATCACTTCCGGGTGGTCAGATCGGCTCCAACTGATCGGCCTCTCTGACCAGTGCATGAATTCCGGAGCTTTAGAAGCGACAACGTTCACTTCCCGGCGCTGTTGACGCTGGCTGCGCCTGTCGTCAGTCACGCTGGTGAAGACGATGTAAGCTCCATGCTCTTCAGGGAACTCGTCTTGGATCGCTCCGACTGGCCGAACCGCCGGCTGCTGGGGCGGCGGAGGCGGCGGGCCAGCAGGTGGAGGAGGTAGGAGTCCGTCGCCCTTGGCGATCCTGGTGAGCCAGTGGCACTTCCGAGTGGTGTGGTTGGACGGCTTCGCGCCGCTGTGAAACTTGCAGGGTGCATCGAGAGTCTGCTCGTATGAGAAGGCGGGCAACCAGTTGGGCTTGCCGCCCTTCTGAAGCTTGGGAGGAGGCTGTCCTTCCGGCTGCTGGTCTTCGACTGTCGCCACCTGCCGGCTTGTAGAAGCCGGTTGTGGCGCCTTGCGCTTGTTGTCGTTTTGCTGCTGCCGCCGACTGGCATCACCAGCCGGGGTCCGAGGAGCTTGAGGCGCCACTTTGCCAGATGCATCAACTTGAATCTCCGCTTTCATGGAGGAGTCGGCCGTGGCGTACTTGTCCGCTATGATCAGCAACTCGTCGAGGGTGGCCGGCTCGTCGCAGAGGAGTTTGTGCTTGAGTAGAGTGCCTTCTCTGCACCCGGCTGTGAAATACTCAATGGCCTGCACCTCGTGCGCGCCTTCGCAGGAGTTGCGCAGCTCAGCCCAGCGCGTGAGGTAGTCGCGAGTCGACTCGTCGGGGCCTTGGACGCACAAGGAGAGCTGGCGAGGCTTGGGCGGCCGCTTGTACGTGCTGGTGAAGTTGCGGTTGAAGGCTTCGGTGAAATCAACCCAGCTGTTGATGCTGCGGGGCTTCAGGCTATTCAGCCATGTCCGGGCGGTGCCTTGGAGCATGAGCGGAACATACTTCACGGCAACACGCTTGTTGCCGTTTGCGATGCTGACGGCCGTGGAGTAGTCGACCAGCCAGTCTTCCGGCTTCACGGAGCCGGTGTACTTGGGCGTATCTCTTGGGAGAGTGAACCCTTTGGGGAAGGGCTCGTCACGGATGCGGGGGCCAAAGCAAGGCGGACCCAATGCGTCTTCTTCTTCTAGCACCAGGGACCGGTTGAGGCGGTCGATCCGGTGGCAGGCATCGTTCTCCCTGACTCCTTCTCGGCGGCCAAGGCGGTCACCGAGTGTCGGGTGGTCAACAGGCGGCGGGGAAGCGCGTCTCCCCCGGCGCAGGGGAGGCGGACGACCGTCCCGCCGTTCCACTGCTCGTGGGCGGCCGTCTTGGTCGCGCTCGATGGAGATGCGGGTGCGGCTGCGGCTTGCAACCGGCCCTGGGTCTCTTCCGTCGTGGGCGCCGTCTGTTGGCGTCCGGGAGGTCGCGCCGTGCTCTCAGCGAGGGGGAAGGTTCCCGGCCTGTAAGCCGGGTTCCATCATGCGGCGGCCGGCTTCCTGCTGCACGGCGGCCGCGTCGATGAGCTGTTGGACGCGCTCCGTCATGCAGCGATGCTCGTCGCCCTCCAGGCGGTCCAGTTCTTCTGCCGCCGCCTGGGCGGCGCGCAAGTTCTCCATCGGCGTGGCGTAGACTGGGCGGTCAGCCCCCAACATGCTGGCGATGGCTGCGCCACGCTGTTGGACCGTGCCCGCGCGGCTGGGCTCGCCAGCAGCCGGCGTGCCGCAGACGGCGCAGTCGATCTCACGGTGGTAAGCCTCGGTGAGGCGTCTCATGGCCGCCAACTTGTTGGCGCTGTCGAGAAGCGCGATAAGGCATGCTTCCAGCATTTCACTGTTCGCACCGGGTGCTATGGGCGCGGACAGGTCCCGCATTGCCGCCTGCAGCGGATCCTGGCCACCTCCGCCAGAGTGCTCGCCATGCTCGATGACAAACACCTCCGTGACGGTGCCTCCGCCACTATTCGCGCGAGGGAGCGGTTCGTCGTAGACCACCACAATGGTGGGGAATGTGTCGGGCGACACCGTGTCGGAATCGACAAGCATCGGGTCGGTGGAGCCAACCGACTCCAAGTTTGCAGCAGGCTCGCTGCTGACGTGGAGCTGGTCGAGGAGGCCGATGAGGCGGCTCTCGGGGTCATCTTTGCCCGCGTCAGATACGGGCTTGTTGGGAAGGCGAATCTCGCCAACAAGATCGGTGAGGCAACTTGCCGCACAGACGACCTCCACGCCGCGCAGCGTGTCCGCGCAGGCGCCGTCTGGCGTGCCGGGCTGGCTGCGCTCGCCAGGAAGGAACAAGGTTCCTGTCCAGAACAGGTCTCCGGACGGCGGTGCACCTAACCCCACGGTGGGCGCCAAATGTCGGGGGTTGGATGCGACATATGCCAAGGGATGGCTTATCATGGTGGGAGCTAGTAGAACGTCGCCGGTGCCTGGAAGCGGGATGAGGCGTAGACACGAACGCCGGTGTACTTTACCCAGGTTCGGGGCTCTCTTAGGAGATAACACCCCTAGTCCTGCTCTGTGGGGTCTCCGCATGATCACTAAGGCACTAGTGAGTACAAGGTGCTCCTTGAGCTATATGCCAGAGGTAGAAGAGAGCAGGGCCGACTCTCTCCTCACTCTGAATGAGTCTAGGTTTCACAGGTCCCGAACCCTTTGCAGGGGTGCCCTGGGGGGTTTATATAGGCCTACCCCCAGGGGTACAATAGTCATCTGGCCGGGTGTAGGGTCCGGCGGTCAGCGTCTCTGGCCGCCGGCTTCTCTGTCAGCTGCTGGGGCCCGCCGCCTGGTGGGCCCCACCGACTGGTCTGTCTCGGAGCCGACAGGCCACTCCCGCCACTTGCGGGTCTCATTGGCTGCTTGTTGCTGTAGCCGTAATGCAGATGACGCATGCTTGGTCGGGGGGGGGGAGGGGGCGTGGCTACAGTCCCGCCGTCGGGTGGGAGATCACTGTAGCCACATCATGTCTTTTCTGGTTTAATGGCGCGCAGACTTCGAGGGAGGAGGGCCCGCTTGCTAGAGGCCGGCCTCCAACCAGTCCGACTGGTCAGGCTCTGCCGCCCTCCAGTCTCTCGCTGCCTGGTAGGGCCTGCCGCCTGCAAGCCGTACCGACAGGCCGTCGTGGGAACAGGGCTTCGCCTGATAGGAATGACGTCAAGGGTGGGGTGGCCACAGTGCCACGTCGGGGGGAGATCTCTGCCTGTACGGAGCACTGTGGCCGCGCCGTGCCCTGGATATGGGGGAATGGGCTATACTGTAGCCACATCCTGTCTTGTCTTCTTAATGGGGGCGTAGACTTTGAGGGCGTCGTGGGCCGCCTGTTCTAGGAGCCGGCCTCTCTGGAGGCCGCCTGCTATGAGTCGGCCCGTCTTGGGGCCGTCTTCCGGTGCTTGGCCGTCCTCTGGCATCCAACCTCATGAGCCAGCCGGCCACCAGAAGGCGGCGCTTCATCCTTGATGCTTGAGGGGCGCAGCCGGCCCAATGTCTTGAAATGCTCAGGGACCCGGGTTAGGCTACCCGTGGCCCATTACTCCGACACTGCCGGAGGGGGATTCGATCATGGAGGGCCTCTACACCAACCTTGCTGCCCTTCCGATGATGTGTGAGTAGTTTACCATAGACCTATGGGTCCATAGCTAGTAGCTAGATGGCTTCTTATCTCTCTTTGATCTTCAATACAATGTTCTCCTCGATGTTCTTGGAGTTCTATTCGATGTAATCTTCTTTTACGATGCGTTTGTTGAGATCCGATGAATTGTGGATTTATGATCAGACTATCTATGATATATTTGAGTCTTCTCTGAACTCGTTTATGTATGATTAAGATAGCTTTGTATTTCTTTCCGATCTATCGATTTGGATTGGCCAACTAGATTGGTTTTTCTTGCAATGGGAGAGGTTCTTTGTGATGGGTTCAATCTTGCGGTGTCATCACCCAGTCACAGTAGGGGTAACGAGGCACGTATTTGTATTGTTGCCATTAAGGATAAAAAGATGGGGTTTTTACCATATTGATTGGATCTATCCCTCTACATCATGTCATCTTGCTTAAGGCGTTACTTCGTTCTTATTAACTTAATTCACTAGATGCATGCTGGATAGCGGTCGATGTGTGGACTAATAGTAGTAGATGCAGGCAGGAGTCAGTCTACTTGTCACAGACATGATGCCTATATTCATGATCATTGCCTTAGATATTTTCATAACTTTGCACTTTTCTATCAATTGCTCAACAGTAGTTTGTTCACCCACCGTATGTGTTCCTTCAAGAGAGAAGCCTCTAGTTAATACTAAGTCCCCCGGGTCTATTTCTCATCATATATTTTCAGATCTATAAAACCAAAAACCAAAAAATTCCTTGCTGCAATTTATTTATATTTACTTTATTTTGCCTTTTACTTATCTTTTATATCTATCTCTATTAGATCTCACTCTTGCTAGTGACCGTGAAGGGATTGACAACCCCTTTGTCACGTTGTGTGCAAGTGTTTGTTAGTTTGTGCAGGTGCATCTATTGGATACTTGCTCGTACCTCCTACTGGATTGATACCTTGGTTCTTAACCGAGGGAAATACTTATCTCTACTTTGCTGCATCACCCTTTCCTCTTCAAGGGAAAAATCAATGCAAGCTCAAGAAGTAGCAGGAAGAATTTATGGCGCCGTTGCCGGGGAGGTTCTACATAGGGCCTACCAAGTACCTATCATAAACTCTCATCTCTTGCACTTACATTATTTGCCATTTGCCTCTCATTTTCCTCTCCCCCACTTCTAAAACATTTTCAGAAACACACAAAAATATTTGCCTTTTTATTCGCCTTCTTTCGTTCATCTTTTCGTTTGCTTGTGTGCTAGATTGCTTGCTTTGCCTCCATGTCTCAACCTAAAAATCTTGACCTTTACCACAGAAGGTTGGAAGAAATAAAAAATAGTACAAAAAGTTTCATGTCTTTACAATTTGAGCATAATAGTTTCTTTAGGAACAAACTTAAAGAACAAAAAACTATGATGGAATATATCAATAAAGAGCATGATGATGTTACTGAGGAAATATTTGGTCTTAAATATCAACTTGCTCATATTGAAAATTTAGTAGGTCAAATTTCCGATAAGCAAACAACTTTAGTAAATAAGATGGCTGCTAAACCTGAAGCCTTGAATAATGATGAAGATCTTAAAGTTATTGGTGTGACTCCTATTGAATCTTTGTTTGCTAATATAAAACTTGATAAAGGGACTGGAGATGAGTCAACTTTAGCTAGAAGGCATCCCAATAATTTGGAGGGTGAAGATCTTAATGAAAAAATTGATAAAAGTGGGATTGGAGAGATCAAAACTTTAAGTAGCGATGAACCCACTCTTTTGGATTTCAAGGACTTTAATTATGATAATTGTTCTTTAATATATTGTATTTCCTTGTTCCAATCCATGCTTAATTCACCTCATGCTTATAATCAAAATAAGGTTTTTACTAAACATATTGTTGATGCTATGATGTAATCTTTTGAAGAAAAACTTGAGTTGGAAGTTTCAATCCCTAGAAAGCTTTATGATGAGTGGGAACCTACTATTAAAATTAAGATTAAAGATTGTGAGTGCAATGCCTTATGTGATTTGGGTGCTAGCGTTTCAACTATCCCAAAAACTTTATGTGATGTGTTAGGTTTCCATAAACTTGATGATTGTTCTTTGAATTTGCATCTAGCAGATTCCAATATTAAGAAACCTATGGGAAGGATTAATGATGTTCTTATTGTTTCAAATAGGAATTATTTGCCCATAGATTTTATTGTGCTTGATATAGATTGCAATCCTACATGCCCTATTATACTTGGTAGACCTTTCCTTAGAACGATTGGTGCAATTATTGATATGAAAGAAGGAAATATTAGATTTTAATTTCTGTTAAGGAAAGGCATGGAACACTTTCCAAGAAAGAAAATTAAGTTGCCATATGAATCTATTACGAGGGCCACTTATGGATTGCATACCAAAGATGACAAAACCTAGATCTATGCATTATGCCTAGCTAGGAGCATAAAACAATAACGCTTGTTGGGAGGCAACCCAATTTTATTTTATGTCTTTTTGCTTTTGCTCCTGTTTTTCAATAAATACACAATATTAACTCTGTAGTAATTGTGTTTTGGTGTTTAATTTAGTGTTTGAGCCAAGCAAGACCTTTGGGATGCTTTGGTATATTGTTGATTTGGTTTTGCTGAATAACAGAAACTTTTGTGTCCAGTAACAGAATTGTTTAAATTCACTGGGCATGAAAAATTCTGATTTTTTTACACAAGATTGATATATGAATTTCCTATTTTGTCCTAATTTTTCAGAAGGTTTGGAGTTACATAAGTATGACTAATATTCTGGTCTTTACAAACTGTTCTGTTTTTGACAGATTCTATTTTCGATGTGTTGTTTGCTTATTTTGATGAATCTATGGGTAGTATCGGGAGGTATGAACCATGGAGAAGTTAGAATACAGTAGATATAACACCAATATAAAATTGGAATGAGTTCACAACAGTACCTAAAAGTGGAGATTTGTTTTATCATACTAACGGATCTCACGAGTTTTTCGTCGAGTTTTGTGTTGTGAAGTTTTTCTTGCAATGGGAGAGGTGCTTTGTGATGGGTTCAATCTTGCAGTGTCCTCACCTAGTGACAGTAGGGTTAGCGAGGCACGTATTTGTATTGTTACCATTAAGGATAAAAAGATGGGGTTTTTACCATATTGATTGGATCTATCCCTCTACATCATGTCATCTTGCTTAAGGCGTTACTTCGTTCTTGTTAACTTAATTTACTAGATGCATGCTGGATAGCGGTCGATGTGTTAAGTAATAGTAGTAGATGCAGGCAGGAGTCGGTCTACTTGTCACCGACGTGATGCCTATATTCATGATCATTGCCTTAGATATCGTCATTACTTTGCACTTTTCTATCAATTGCTCAACAGTAATTTGTTCACCCATCGTATGTGTTCCTTCAAGAGAGAAGCCTCTAGTGAAAACTATGGCCCCCGAGTCTATTTCTCATCATATATTTTCAGATCTATAAAACCAAAAACCCCAAAATACCTTGCTGCAATTTATTTATATTTACTTTATTTTGCCTTTTACTTATCTTTTATATCTATCTCTATTCGATCTCACTCTTGCTAGTGACCGTGTAGGGATTGACAACCCCCTTTTTCGCGTTGTGTGCAAGTGTTTGTTAGTTTGTGCGGGTGCATCTATTGTGGACTTGCTTGTACCTCCTACTGGATTGATACCTTGGTTCTTAACTGAGGGAAATACTTATCTCTACTTTGCTGCATCACTCTTTCCGCTTGAAGGGAAAAATCAACGCAAGCTCAGGAAGTAGCATTAATATATTTGGATCTTATGGTGTTCTTCCCTCTCTACCTTCTTGTGATGAATTGAGTCTTGCTCTTTGAGGTTACGTTATGTTGGATTGAATATTGGATTTGAGAACACTTGATGTATGTCTTGCATATGGATTTTCGTGGTGACAATGGGGTATTATATTGATTCACTTGGTGTATGTTTTGGCACTCAACTCGCGGATTCCCGAGGTGACATTGGGGATATCTATGCATAGGGGTTTATGCACGTTTTTGTCCTACGTTCTCCGATAGAAACTTTGGAGTGATTCTTTGTTGCATGTTGAGGGATTGTTATATGATCCAATTATGTTATCATTGTTGAGAGACTTTGCACTAGTGACAATATGAACCCTAGGCCTTGTTTTCAAGAATTGCAATACCGTTTTTGCTCACTTTTGTTACTAGTTACCTTTCTGTTTTTATATTTTCAGATTGCAAAAACCTATATCTACTATCCATACTACACTTGTATCACCATCTCTTCGCCGAACTAGTGCACCTATACAATTTACCATTGTACTGGGTGTGTTCGGGACACAAGAGACTCTGTTATTTTGTTGCAGGGTTGTTTGAGAGAGACTATCTTCATCCTACGCCTCCCACGGATTGATAAACCTTAGGTCATCCACTTGAGGGAAAATTTGCTACTGTCCTACAAAACTCTGCGCTTGGAGGCCCAACACAAGTCTACAAGAACAAGTTGTGTAGTAGACATCAACCTCCTGGAAAAAATCCCTGTAGCTCTCTCACTCGTGTTCTTGCTCCCAAACCTGAGATTTTCGATCTCTTTGCTCGGAGCTCCATTTTCGAAACTGTTTTGCGGGATTGGTACTTGGTATGTGACTCCTCCATTGCTCCAATTAGTTTTTGCTTTAGTGGTTTATATTTCGAGTAATTAGCTACTCTTGGTGCTACTGAAAATGAGCTTGCATGTTGAATTCTTTGAGTTCCAAGTAGTTTGAATACTTGATATAGCCTCTATACATCCACTTGAGTAGTTGCTATCAGTTTTGTGAAGTTTTATTGATATTATTTTTTGTCCCAAAAAAATTCAGAATTTTGTTCGTAGGAAAAATGGATTTCTTTCAGTGGAGTTCCTCCAAAAGGAATGCCAAGGGAGTCATTGGGGAATCTTCGGACATCGACCTCAACACTCCATGAAGGATGGATGTCCGGCCGTAAGAATGGCCACACAATGCCATCATGAATGAAGCCGAGTTCTACCAAGAGTTCGCGCAATTCATTGCAAATGCCGGATTGACCAAATTCCTCGCAGATGAGTGTGACCAACACCACATCCTTACGAATTCCTTTGTGCAAAATTGTCATTTCCTGAATAGGCTCGAACCCCCTGTGGTGCGCTTTGATTTATATTCTGAACATCATCAGATACCACTTGCTGAATTCTGTGAGATATGTTTGATTCCTTTTGATGGGGAATTAAGAGAGGCTAGACCGGCGGAGTTTGATGGTTTCTTCCGCACCTTAACTGTGGGAGAGGAAAGGGGTGTGTCGAAAGCCAAAACCACTATTACAATTTCCTTTTGTGCATTACTTTGCTTTATTCATAGGGAAATGTTTGAATGCTAGAGAGCAAGCCAGTATACTCAGTGCCCCTGACCTTGCCATTTTACACCGTGCACTTCATAATTACCACACCTATAACATAGGGGCTATCATTGCACGCCGCCTGCACAATAATAGAACTAAGGGTAAAACTCATGGTGGTATTTATGCTACTCGCTTGGCTAGGCGTTTCCATGTTGCCATACGCTGATTATTTATTGCCTAGGGTCTACTTAGATCAGTAGTCTATGATCGACCACCATTTTATTGATAACCCTGAGCCTCCTTACCACATTCGTTATAATTTGGTTTTTAGTGAGAATACTCGTGATATTATTCCGTTGCCCGCACCTATTTTGTTTGACTCTTATGTGAGGAACGAATACACCATCCTACCAGAGGACATTTTTGCCTACCGGAACACACAGGCAGCAGCAGAGGAGGAGCCCCAGGAGTGGGACACTCAGGTGCTGCCACCTTAGCACTTTCACATGGGACCAGATGGCTACTACGAATGGTGATTACCAAGCTAGGCGAAAGCCTAAGCTTGGGGGAGTACGTATTTCCCACCGACATGACATTCATGTTCACACATTTCATTCCAGTTGTCGGTGTTCATCCTTTTTCATTGTATTATCCATGTTAGATTTATTTTCTCGCTTTCTTCTTGTGTATTTAAAAAACTTTGAGAAAATCCAAAAAAAAATCTCGCTTCTTTTCGGTTTTTCTTTCCAGTTTAAATTAGTTGTAGTATTTAAAGAAAAGCCAAAAAGATTTCTTGTTCTTCTTTTGCTTGTTGGGAGCTTTCCCGTATAAATAGTTTTTCTCATTTTTGCTTTTCTTTCTTTAATTTTCTCTCTTCAAGAAAAATCAAAAACTCCAAAAATATTTCAGTGTGTTTCTTTGAAATTCTTTTCTTTCCTTGAGTCATTATGAGGAAAAGTCCACGATGAAAATGTTGAGTGGCTCTCGTATGTGTTATTGTTGATATGATAAAAGAGCCCATATTGCCTTGTCTTCTCCTTTGAATAAAATGTTTGTAGATTCCAGCTTAGTCCACCGCACTCTTGCACTATATTATTGTCATATCATTCGGTCGTGCAAGTGAAAGGCAATAATGACGATATTTGATGAAGTGACCGTGGCAAGGAAAAGCGGGCATGAACTCAACTTGTTTTTGTTTTTGTAAATATGTTTAATTCAGTATCCATGATTCAGCATATTATGATTAAACATGTTTGTGATGAAAATTAGAGATTATAGTTGCTCACGCCATGCTTAAGTAGCTAGGAGTGGATAATGATTTATCTTAGATATCAACATGCATTAAAATGGTTGTGATGTAGTATGATGATATGATATCCTCCTCTGAATGTTTCAAGCGGCTTGACATGGCACATGTGCATGCATGTAGTTGATTCAAAACCAACATAGCCTCCACGATATTTATGTTCATAGAGTTTATATGCTAGTCATGCTAGTATTCAATGTTAATTATTCATAATGCATGATTATGACCGTTTCGCTCTCTAGTGGGTCGCTTCTCAACCTATTTGCTAGCCATCGCCTGTACTAAGCAGGAATACTGCTTGTGCATCAAAATCCTTAAACCAAAGTCATTCCAGACGAGTCCACTATATCTACCTATACGCGGTATTACTCTGCCATTCCAAGTAAATTTGCATGTGCCACCTCTAAATATTCAAATAAACATCTGTTTTGTGTGCCCGTACTGCTCATGGAGCGACAGGGGGCGGTCAGTATCTTCCATGCTAAGCGGGTTATTCTCATGATGAATGTTTATTCACTCGTCCTTGCACGAGATGTGCCGGTAATCGGGATGCCCAGTCCCATGATCAAAATTGCAATAATAATGAAACAAACTCCCCCAGATTGTTGTTGGTATGGAGGGCACCTGAGGATTCGGCTAGCCATGGCTTGTGTTTGTTGGTGGAGGGGGAGTAAACTTTACTTTTACCGCTTGGGAACCGCCGCTAATTTGTTTAGCATGGAATATATTGAAAACTCTTGGTCGTAACGTTGACAGGAAAGGTATACCTCCCCAAATTATATTTATCTCTGATTTAAGCTTTGAGCTCTGACACCTCAGCGAATCTCTACTTCCCTCTGCGAAGGGGCTATCTATTTACTTTTATGTTATTTTACTTTTATTATTGAGTCATCACCATCTCAAACAAGCACCAGTCCTGAGAGCACTATTGTCATCCTTATGCATTGTGTATAGTTAATGTTGTGTGCATCATGACTGGATATCTTCTACCATGAATTACAATGTTTAGTCGTTGCTTGAACTTTGGAGGTGCTCTGCATTTATGTTTTGCGGTCTCGGAAAGGGCTAGCGAGATACCATGTTGTCATATTATATCATGATTGTTTTGACAAAGTGTTGGCATTTGAAATATTTTATTATTGCTCGCTAGTTGATTATGCCATTGATATGAGTGAATATAATTTGTAAGAGTTATCGTTTGCACGGTTAGTTATAATCTTTGCTGAAAACCTGGGTATTATTTAAGCATATATATAAATACAAGAACAAAAGAGTTCGTAAAAGTTTTTCTTTATCACTTTTAGTTTGTCAACTGAATTGCTTGAGGACAAGCAATGCGTTAAGCTTGGGGGAGTTGATACGTCTTCGTCGTAGCTACTTTTTCAAACACTTTTGCTCTTGTTTTGGACTCTAATCTGCATGATTCGAATGAAACTAACCCGGACTGACGCTGTTTTTAGCAGAATTACCATGGTGTTGTTTTTGTGCAGAAATAAAAGTTCTCGGAATTGGACGAAACTTTTTGGAGAATTGTTTTGGAATAAAATAAAAATACTGGATCAAAGACCCACTGGAGGAGGGGGGTGCTGCCCACTAGGCACTAGGGGGCGCCACCCCCCTAGGGCGCGCCCTGGTACAGAGTGGGGCCCACGAGGCTCCGCTGACCCTAATCTAGATACTATAAATTCCAATTTCTCAAGCAAAAATAGGAGAGGAAGTTTCATCACGTTTTACAATATAGAGCCGCCGCCACCTCCCGTTCTTCATCGGGAGGCCAGATCTGGAGTCCGTTCGGGGCTCCAGAGAGGGGATCTTCCGTCTTCATCATGATCAACCATCCTCCATCACCAATTTCATGATGCTCACCGCTGGGAGTGAGTAATTCCTTCATAGGCTTGCTAGACGGAAATGGGTTGGATGTGATTCATCATGTAATCGGGTTAGTTTTGTTAGGGCTCGATCCCTAGTATCCACTATGTTCTGAGATTGATGTTGCTATGACTTTGCTATGCTTAATGCTTGTCACTAGGGCCCGAGTGCCATGATTTCAGATCTGAACCATTTATGTTTTCATCAATATATTTTTGTTCTTGATCCAACATTGCAAGTTGTATGCTCCTGCTACGTGTTATGATCCGCATGCCCAAGGTGACAATAATTGGTATTATTTCCGGTGATTGCCGTAGTTTGAGGAGTTCATGTATTCACTATGTGTTAATGCTTTGTTTCGGTTCTCTATTAAAAGGAGGCCTTAATACTCCTTAATTAGTTTCCTTATGGACCCCGCTACCACGGGAGGGTAGGAAAAAAGATGTCATGCAAGTTCTTCTCCATAAGCACGTATGACTATTTACGGAATACATGCCTACGTTATATTGATGAATTGGAGCTAGTTCTGTGTCACCCTAGGTTTTTGCTGTTATATGATGAATATTATCCAACATTATCACCGATCCAATGCCTACGAGCTTTTCACATATTGTTCTTGCTAAGCTACTATTGTTGCTACTGCTGTAACAGTTGCTATAAAACTACTACTGTTACTGTTACTGTTACTGTTACTATCATTGCTACTGCTATCAAATTACCATACTACTAATCACTTTACTACAGATATTTAGTCTCTAGGTGTGGTTGAATAGACAACTCAACTGCTAATACTTACAATTATTCTTTGGCTCCCCTTGTGTGGAATCAATAAATTTGGGTTCAATACTCTACCCTCGAATACTGTTGCGATCCTCTATACTTGTGGGTTATCACTACCAGCTGGGCCACTGAGGACATTTGGACACACGGCTTTGGCCTATCGGCAAGCTTCTTCTGCATAGCCTTCTTGAGAGCGCTTGTGCTGCCACTGCCACTTGCACCAGCTTTAGTTGAAGCTTTTGCAGGCCTGTTAAATTCTTCAATGGCTATCTTTGCCTGTTTGGCCAATTTGGCTTGATACTTGGCCCATTCCTTGGGGAATTCTTCACCCCTTCTGACACTTGAGGGATCAGCACATTGACCTTCAGCAAGCGGTGGCCTCTCGCATGGAGGCTTCACAGCAAAGTCCTTCATAAATTTGGGAGTGACATATCTGTATGCTCTCCACTCATATGTCCAATATCTCTTGATTTTCTGTGTGCGCGTTTTGCGCTGCTTCTTGGTCTCAGGTCAATGAATATTTTCATCTGGTGTATAGTACCCTGCATACAAGTCGTCAGGTATCTCAACAATAGTCTGTTCCTCTTTCCTTTTTCCACCTTTCCAAGGCCTCTTTCCATTAGCCATTTCCTTCAATTGAGGTTTTTGTACTCGTGAGGACTCTGAAGATGTTTGAAGGTTTACCTCAAGCAATGCTGCAAATGAATTAAGTTGATGAGAACCTAGAGATTCATCGGCAGACATTGTACCTGTGAATAGAGTATAGTTGCGAGGAAATAGGGAAGAGTCACATGCATTCTCAGAGATTTTCAAAATAAACCAGTTGAGGAAATTGACCCTTATCGTCTTGAAGAATTTCATCAAGTGTTCTTGACTTAGATTATAGAGTTGTACAAATTGAATCAATTGCACAATTAAGGAATCTAGTTGTTAAGCATAATGTTGATGAAATACACAAGACTGACCAAAAGGAAGTGCTGAAGAATTGAAAGAGTGAAAAAAACAGCACGAAGATTTTTGAGTAGAGTGAAGATCAAAGCGGGGCAGTAAATAAGCATTTAATTACCCCACAGATGAACTCGACGAACTGGATGATGAGGCGATGGAAATCGTCAGTTCAAATCTTCTGTGCCCTAACTCTGCGACAAAAGACATCTATGGCAACGACGGAGGTGAAGAAATACGCGTCCGGCGTGAGTACGTCAACAAAGAAGTCGAGGCAGTGAAGCTCTTCTTCTCCGGTGGCGATGAAATCCAGCAGCGGCGCTAGGGTTTGAGGACTAAGAGAGACAGGAGCTGAGAGGCGAAGTGAAATAATGTTGATAGGGTCAAGGCTATTTATAGCCGTAGTGAAAACTGAGGGGTCCGAAAGATTTGGACTGATAAGCCCCTGGCGATTCGCATCTCGGTGACACGCGTCACACATGCATTTTCGCACTTATCCAATCGTGTGAAGCGCGGGATGAAGTTACTGTGGCAACCACCAGAAAAAATATTTTTGAGATTTTAAAATGTGTTCGCAATTTCTTCAGCTGTCAAGGACACAGTGAAGACTTTGAACAGTGTCAAGTAGAACGCATATGAAGAATTTGTGAACAGAGTGGGTTGAGTTTAGCATAGAGGGGAGCGGGTCCGATCACATCCACATAGATGGGGAAATCAAACTGAAGAATCATAAATATGTGGATGCTGTTGGGGACTTGAAAAGCTCAAATAAAAACATAAAAACATGATCAGTGAAGAATAACCTCAAATGACGAATCTGAAAACGTTTGACGGAATTGCAAATGACGAAAAACTCAAATTTGAAGAATGTCATAAAGAGGTGGTGGCGTTACCCTCCGTATAAGAACTATGATGACTTCAAATACCGCGTACAATTAATCTAGGGTTTTGAGAGTCAAGTTCTTCATTAATTTCTTCACACTTAGAGGGTTAGTCTTCATTGATTGAAGAAAAACGTTACTTCGTGTGTTGTGCATCAAAGTCATAAAAAATGCATAAGCGTTAGGATGTGTGTCCATTTCAGGGGACATTCGAAGATTCTAGGATGTTTAGCTCACACGCAACTTGCAGAACCTCTTTTCATCCAAGGGCTTAGTGAAGATATTGGCAAGCTGGTCTTCAGTCTTCACGTGGTCGATGACGATGTCTCCCTTCAGCACACAATCACAAAGAAAATGGTGACGAATCTGAATATGCTTCATCTTGGAATGTTGCACTGGGTTGTGGGTGATCTTGATAGCACTCTCATTGTTGGAGAAGAGAGGGACTTTCTTCACGGTGACGCCATAGTCCTTGAGGGTTTGCTTCATCCATAGCAACTGTGAGCAGCAGGCACCAGCGGCAATATATTCAGCCTCAGCTATGGAAAGTGCCACACTAGTCTGCTTCTGTGACAACCAACAGACAAGAGATCGTCCGAGGAAATGGCATGTGCATGGTGTAGACTTGCGATCCACACGATCTCTAGCATAATCAGAATAAGAAAATCCAGCTAGATCAAAAGATGAGCCCTTGGGATACCATAATCCAAGACTTGGTGTGTGAGCTAAATATCGAAGAATTCGTTTCACAGCCTGGTGGTGTGATTCCTTCGGTGTCACTTGAAATTGGGCACACATGCAAATGCTAAGCATGATATCTGGCCTAGATGCACATAGATAAAGAAGCGAACCAATGATGGAGCGATATACCTTTTGATAGAAATCTTTACCATTTTCATCACTACCGAGTTGACCATTAGTAGGCATTGGAATTTTGAGGCCTTTATAGTCTTGCATGCCGAATTTCTTGAGGCAATCCTTGAGGTATTTCTCTTGAGAAACGAATATGCCATTTGGTTGTTGACGAATTTGAAGACCAAGAAAGAATTTCAATTCTCCCATCATAGACATCTGATATTCTTCACGCATCATATATGCAAATTTATCACTGAAACACTTGTTAGTGCAACCAAAGATAATATCATCAACATATATTTGGCATATGAATAGTTCACCATCATAAGATTTCATGAAAAGAGTAGGGTCAAGTGAACTGGGTGTGAAACCATTTTTCTTCAGGAATTCCTTCAGAGTACCATACCAAGCCCGTGGGGCTTGCTTGAGGCCATAGAGTGCCTTGTTCAATCTGAAGACTTTGTCAGGATTCTTTGGATCCTCAAAACCTGGGGGTTGAGAAACATATACTTCTTCCTCAAGCTTACCATTGAGGAATGCACTTTTCACATCCATTTGATACACGAGAATATTGTGATGGTTAGCATATGCAAGCAATATATGAATATCTTCAAGCCTAGCAACAGGTGCAAAAGTTTCACCGAAATCAACACCCTCAACCTGTGTGTATCCTTGTGCTACAAGACGGGCCTTATTTCTTACCACTTGGCCATTTTGGTCTTGCTTGTTGCGGTAGATCCACTTAGTGTCGATGATATTGTTCTTGCGTGGATCAGGACGATTCGCAAGCTCCCACACATTGTTGAGCTCGAATTGTTGCAATTCTTCTTGCATGGCTTGAATCCACTCAGGCTCCAGAAATGCTTCATCAACTTTGGTGGGTGATGGCTCGTATCCGCGTCAGTATTTCCCCGAAGAGGAAGGGATGATGCAGTGCAGCTTCGGTAGGTATTTCCCTCAGTTATGAAACCAAGGTTATCGAACCAGTAGGAGAACCAAGCAACACTATGTAAACGGTACCTGCACACAAAGAACAAATACTTGCAACCCGACGCGCAAGAGGGGTTGTCAATCCCTCTCGGTTAAAAGATAGATTGGTTTGTATAATTTTGGATAAATAGACCTCGCAATAAAACAAAATAAAATAAATAAAGAAAAATTACAGCAAGGTATTTTTGGGTTTTTAGAATAATAGATCTGAAAACAAAAGCAAATAAAAATAGACCTCAAAGCAAATATGATAAAGAATAGACTCGGGGGCCATAGATTTCACTAGTGGCTTCTCTCGAGAAAAATAGCATACTACTGGTAAACAAATTATTGTTGGGCAATTGATAGAACTTTAAATAATTATGGCGATATCCAGGCAATGATCATTATATAGGCATCACGTCCAAGATTAGTAGACCATCTCCTGCCTGCATCTATTACTATTACTCCACACATCGACCGCTATCCAGCATGCATCTAGTGTATTAAGTTCATGAAAAAAAACAGAGTAATGCAATAAGAACAATGACATGATGTAGACAAGATCTATTCATGTAGGAATAGACCCCATCTTGTTGTCCTTAATAGCAACGATCAATACGTGTCTTGCTGCCCCTTCTGTCATTGGGAAAGAACACCACATGACCGAACCCATCACAAAGCACCTCTTCCCATGGCAAGAAAAATCGATCTAGTCGGCCTAACTAAACCAAAGATTCGAAGAAGAAATACGAGGGTATAAGTAATCATGCATATAAGAGATCAAATAAACTCAAATAACTTTCATGGATAAATAGATCTGATCATAAACTCAAAGTTCATCAGATCCCAACAAACACACCGCAAAAAGAGTTACATCAAATAGATCTCCAAGAGACCATTGGATTGAGAATCAAAAGATAGAGAGAGGAAGCCATCTAGCTACTAACTACGGACCCGTATGTCTACAATGAACTAATCACGCATCATCGGAGAGGCACCAATGAGGATGATGAACCCCTCCGTGATGGTGTCTAGATTGGATCTGGTGGTTCTGGAACTTGCGGCGGCTGGAATTGTGTTTCATCGACTCCCCTAGGGTGTTTGGATTTTCGGGGTATTTATAGAGCAAAGAGGCAGTGCGGAAGGCGGCCGAGGTGGGCACAACCCACCAGGGTGCGCCTGGGCCCCCAGGCGCGCCCAGGTGGGTTGTGCTCCCCTCGGAGCCCCCTCTGGTACTTCTTTGGCCCAACAGGTGTCTTCTGGTCCAGAAAAAATCGCCAAAAAGTTTCACTGCGTTTGGACTCCGTTTGGTATTGATTTTCTGTGAAGTAAAAAACAAGCAAAAAACAGCAACTAGCAGTGGGCACTATGTCAATAGGTTAGTCCCAAAAAATGATATAAAGTTGCTATAAAATAATTGTAAAACATCCAAGAATGATAATATAACAGCATGGAACAAGCAAAAATTATAGATACGTTGGAGACATATCAGTGGGATCTGTGATAGAGACAAATGCAAAATGCCCACAAAAGTTAGCTAGATGTGAAACTCTTGAGCAAGTGAGGGGACCAGGTGCATTGATGTTGTCAAGGATGTTCTCAATCTGCACTTCATTCGCCACTCGAGGATGAACTAGACGAGGGCCTTGTTGAGGTTGAGCATTTTCCTCAGAGTCATTTTCTTCAGGAGCAGTAGTTTCTTCAGGACGGGAAATGATCACTTCTTCTTCAGCTATTTCTTCACTGGGCACTATTTCACCAGTGCCCATCATCTTGATTGACTCCTCAGAAGGCATTTCATGTAGCATAGGTGGCAGGTGCTCTCTTTGTGAGCCATTAGTTTCATCGAACCGCACATCTACAGTTTCAACAACCTTGTAGTGGTAGGTGTTGAAGACTCTATAGGTGTGCGAGTCCTTTCTGTAACCAAGCATAAAACCCTCATGTGATTTCGGTGCAAATTTAGAATTTTGACATGGATCTCTAATCCAGCATTTAGCACCGAAGACTCTGAAATAACTTACATTGGGCTTCTTGTCAGTGAGGAGCTCATATGAGGTCTTTTTGAGGAATTTGTGAAGATATACCCGATTGATGATGTGGCAAGAAGTATCAATTGCTTGAGGCCACCATCAACAAGAAGTCTTGTATTCATCAAGCATAGTGCGAGCCATCTCAATGAGAGTCCGGTTCTTTCGTGCAGCAATTCCATTCTACTGAGGAGTATAAGGTGCGGATAGCTCATGAGTGATACCAAGTTCATCAAGATAGTCATCAAGGCCTGTGTTCTTGAACTCGGTGCCATTGTCGCTTCTGATATGCTTGATCTTGATGCCATAATTCGTCATGGCATGATTTGAAAATCGTCTGAAGACACCTTGCACTTCAGTCTTGAAGGTAATGATATGCACCCAGGTGTAACGAGAATAATCATCAACTATAACAAATCCGTAGAGTGATGCTGCATTGGTTAGTGTGGCATAATGAGTAGGATCAAAGAGATCCATATGAAGTAATTCAAAGGGACGAGTAGTGGTCATGATTGTCTTCGCAGAGTGCTTGGATCTGGTCATGTTTCCAGACTCACAAGCACCGCAAAGGTATCTTTGACGAATTTGACACCCTCAATGCCAATGAGATGTGCTTCTTCTTGATGATTGTGCTCAAGTTCCTCATGCTAGGATGTCCAAGTCGTCGATGCCATAACCAGCACTCTAAAGCTTTTGCTAGTAGACATGTGGCCGGTTGAGGACCTAGAGAGAAATCTACAATGTACAGATCACCTCTCCTAAAGCCTTCGAAGACTTTGGACTTGTCAGATTCCATTAGCACAATGCATCTATTTTTACCAAAGATGAAAATCATATCAAGATCGCAAAGCATTGAGACAGACATGAGGTTGTATCCTAGGGACACGACAAGCATCACCTTTTCCATGTGTCGATCCTTTGAGATAGCAACCTTACCTAGACCCAATACCTTGCTTTTTCCTTTGTCAGCGTAGGTGATATGCTTCAGATGAGATGGAGCAAGGGGAGCATTGGTGAGGAGATTCCTATCACCAGTCATGTGATTGGTGCAGCCACTGTCCAGAACCCATTCAGTAGCTTTTGGAGTATCATCCTGTAGAAGCATTAGTCTCACTTACAAATTCATATACTTCAGTTGAAGAATATGATAATCAATTTCGTCAGTGAATTTCATCAGTAAGCATATAACAAGCAGGATAGGGATGAGTGAAATGAAGAATTCATATCATCATGATTAGCTTGCATCCCAACAAGCATTATGTCAGGTCTTCAGCAAATTCCTTAGACATCCATTGTGTCTGAAGACTTGACACTGCAGAAGAGATTAGTTCTTCTTGTTAACCACCCACATCTGAATGGGTGGCTGAGAAGCAATGTAACGTAAGGCATTGATAGAGAACTTAGGCATTGAAGAATATGCATTTCTCTTCACAGGAGGAGTGTGGTACTCATAAGAATATGTAGAGAAATCCTTAGCAGTTTTGTGCATATAGTGATTTGAAGAATAATGCACTTATTCATCAGATCCCTTTCTGTTTTACTGCATAGAAGTTTTAGTACGAGCATGAGTTGTCCTGCGTCCATTTGATGACTTTGGTCCTGGTGAAGAATTTGCCCTGGGGTTGTTCCTTTTCTTCGGTGGTGTCATGATGACATACACCTGAAGATTTTGAAGAACACCTTTGGGCATCCAGATTTTCTTCACTGGAGGACCATTTATGTAGTTAGTACCAACAAATCTAGCAAATACTTCACCATTCTGATTTTTGAATAGCTTATAGTTGGAGTCAAATGACTCATCAGAAGAATGTGGAGTATCACAATTGTAGCCAGATAGAGTGGATGGATCAACTGGAGGTCCTTTTGCAGCAACCATGTGGTTTTGGGATACTGCTCAAGTTTCCAATAAGATCCATCTGCGTTCAACTTTCTCTCAAAAGCAATACCCTCTTTCATAGGGTTCCTGTTCAGAATCCGCTTCTTGAGCACATCACAGAGAGTTTGGTGCCCTTTGAGGCTTTTGTACATGCATGTGACGTACAATTCCTTCAGACCTGCATTTTCATCAGTAACGCTTGTGGTCTCCTCAGATGAGGCAATTGAAGCCACAGAGACATTTGAAGATATAGCTGTAGTTGAAGCATTTGAACATTCGGCTAAAGAATTTGCATTATCACATTCAAGGCATTTTAAGCATGGAGCAACAAATTCTTCCTAAGCGATGCTGATCTGTTGAGCGAGTAATGAATCATTATCTTTCTAAAGATCATCATGAGATGCTCTTAGCTTTTTGAGTTCTTGCTTCCTTTGAAGAAATTCATAGGACAACTTCTTGTGTGCAGCTGAGAGTGCCACATGACGACTTTCAAGTTCGTCATATTTTGACTGGAGACGCTCAAGGTCTTTAGTCAGAATTTGAGACTGTTCCATTTCGTTGTTCAACAGATCGTCACATTTATCTAGCAGTTTGTGAATCCTTTCCATGGTAGTTTGTTGCATTGCAACAATTTTAGCAATTTTGGAGTAGCTAGGAGTCATGTTTTCATCAGATTCACCTTCACTTGAAGAAGATGATGAATTTTTGAGTACCTTGGTGCCCTTGGCCATGAGGCATGATGCTGAAGAAGATGAATCATGTTCAAAAGTCATCATTTTGAGTGACTCCTTGAACTCGAGGTACTAGGGATCCTGATAGGTTCAGTGCCCTTCATAGACGTCAGAGATCCGGTCCCAAATGAGCTTCGCATTGCAAAGATGCATAATGCGCCTAAACTCATCTCTGGACAGATTGGAGGAGATGATAGCCCTTGCCTTCATATCCAGCTGAGTATACTTGTGAATGTCTACAACATTTGCCATATTGCAGAGGTCAGTCAATCCTATCTCAGTGATGGTCCAAAACTCACTGTTCATGGATAAGAGACACTTCCGCATCATAGCCTTCCACTTGGGATAGTCTGTGCCATCGAAGATGGGGCAAGCAGAAGAAACCTTGATCATACCTGTGGGCAACATAACTAAAACTGCAGGTGGTTAAACCAAAATCACATAGAACAAGGGAGTATCTTGCTCTAATACCAATTGAAAGCGCAGGTTATCTCCCAGAGGGGGGGGGGGGTGAATGGGAGATTTTTAGAAATTCATCAAACTGATGAATTCGACGAAGATCAGAGTGAAGAAATAGAAACACAAGGGAAACTAAGTCATCACAGAATCAGAGTACATGCAATCAGGATACGCAAGAGTGAAGAACATGCAATCATATAATCATACAGGCATGAAGAATATGAACAGAGGAAATGAATGATAGCATGATGAAATTCTTCAATTGAAATTCATCAGAGCATAGATCATAAATTCTTCAGTAGCGGAATACTGTAAGGGAGGGTGAGGAATTTGAAACCAGGTTGGCTCGGTGAAGACAATGGAATTTGGTAGACCAGTTCCAGTTGTTGCATCAACTGTACATCTGGTTGAGGCAGCTGAGTCGCAACTCAGAGGACACACAGTCCTCATCGTATTCCTCTTGAGCTAAGGCCTGCAGACCTCGCCCAATCACTCATGGTAAGTCTTCGAGGTAAACTTCCAAAACCTTCACAGACTTGTTCACCGGCACGCCACAATGACTCTTGGTGTACTCAGAACACCTAACCGTCTGGAAGAATGACAATCTTCAAAGGTAACATCACACAGGTCAATCTCTTCAGTGATGCTCAATCACTTTGGCTTTGGATTTTTCCTCGCTTAGGATTCTCTCAAAGTAGTCAGAGGATGGGTTGCTCTCTTATGACAAGCGTCAAGTTCTCTCAGAGTAGCCAACTAACAAGTGGTTGTGGGGGCGGCTATTTATAGCCAGGGGGCAACCCGACATGAATTGTCATAAATGCCCTGCTTTGATTCAACTGTTGTCAGGATAAGGATCCACTCGACAGCTGGCACGCGGTGCAACAACGGCTGGAATTTGAACTCTCAAATTCGCCGGGCACTCATTTTCCTCACGGTAGGCAGATCGCACTGGCGAACTCCTAACTCCTCAGCGTGACCAAATTCGTCAGCGACCAGATGAACTTCATCACTCTCGCTAGCAGATGCGTCAGCTGTACTAGAGATTTCCAAAGGCTTCACTCGAAGCGGCTTTTGTGTATGGATTTGAGTAAGTTTGAGCATCACTTTAGAAATGTGAAATATATTTCACCTAGACCCCCTTTAACAGTACAGTTTTTCCTATGACTCAAAGAAGAAGAAAAGAAACTATGAAAACAATAGTCTTCAAGCTTCAAAGTCTTCACATCTATTTCTTCATAGCCCGTACCAATTTCATCACTCGAAGAAATCCAATTTTTAGGGGCCGTCTTCCATGTGTTAAACCAAATCCTCAGGGACTCTGTTTCCTCTGTATACTCACAAACACATTAGTTCCTCAACCTATTTGTCTTCAATACTACAAGACCACTAAGAGGGCACTTGATGCACTTACAGGTAGCCTCTGACTTCAGGCGGAACCCCATCGCGCTATTGTAGGCACGACATCAGCCAGCGTGGCGCTATGTGGGAGTCAATGACAAGACGCGCCTTCACAAGATCAAGCTCACCGCAGATGGAGTGGCTCTTATCATCAAGGAGCTATTCAATGTCGACACCATCAATGCCCTCCCCGACCTCGTCTTGTCACTCAACGACAATGAAAAGTGCGACAGGGTCCTCAGGAGCATGCCCGCGCGCGACCGCTGGGGGATCACCCCAGAGGACTCGGTTGCTGCGGATTGCCCGAACTCATTTTCCGGGCTACCGAGCACAAGCAATGTTAGTGCCAAAGATTCCGAGAATGCCAAGGGGCCCGTCGCCACTGAGGAGTCGACATCATCAAGGCCTAAGGTGGCGGCGCCCCCACTAGCGGTGGTAAGCGCATGAAGGCTTCGACAAGGAGCAAGCGGCGACATAAGGGAGCAAACGACGCGACAAACAAAAAATATTGTCCTCGAAAGGTAAGTGCCTATCCATCCCTCCATTTTATCACATTCCTTGTTAGGAGATTATGTTTCCCAGCCGCTCTTCCTTTCTTCTTGTAGCGATTCCGATGACGGGTATGTTGAGGAGGTGCCGCGTCCCTTGCACTACAAAAAAGACAGATCCGTGATATTATGGCCCAAACGAATTTTTTTCCTGTCATGCTTATGACACTTCTATGACAATAATTGTGATAGAAACATGTATCATCATAGATGTGGTGGGCACCTACTTCTATGACAAAAAATCATGACAGAAAATAAAATAGGCTTTTCGTCCTGGGCGGCCCGGAGAAGCACCTGCATGCCATTCTTTGGGCTGTCCATGACGGAAAAAATCATGGTAGAAGCGAGGGCGAGGAAAATATCGGGGAGTTCCCAGTTATGGTGGGTGGTCGGGACCGAGCGATGCACTGTGGTTTGCGCGTTTCACTCTCGTACGCACGTGTGTGCGAGGCATTGGCTAACTGAACCTGAGTGAGGCGTTCGCTTACTGAACACGAGCGATCGCACTAGCTATGTTACTAAACCCAAGCGATCGATCCCTTGGCTGTTAACTGAACCTGAGCAATTTATTCACTGCTGACTGAACCCAGCGATTCCTTCGCTGCTGCTGCTAACTGAACCCGTGCAATCGATCGCTACTGCTGCTTACTGAAGCCGATCGAGCCCCCTGCGAGACGTAGCTAGCCGGTGTTGGGTTGCCTCTCGATGAACAGTGACCATTGTTACCGTGGACGTGGTATGTAGAACGAGTCGAGACGTGGTGAGTCGAGCCGGTTGGTTGGCTGTGGATGAACAGTTCCTGGTAGGGGTTGGATGAACAAGACCCCATGGTAGTAGGCCATTACCGCTGGATGAACAGGACCCCATGGAAGTAGGCCATTGCCGCTGGATGAACAGGACCCCGAGGAGGCCGCCACACCCCAGCCGGTTGGGGGTGGATGAACAGGACCCCGTGGAGGCTCTATGAACAGTAGTCGGTGGAGCCTGGATGAACAATAGCCCATGGATGAACAGTACCTAGTGGAGGCATGAGAAAGTCGCGGTGGATGAATAGTAGTAGGTGGAGGCTGGAGGAAGTCGACGGTGGATGAACAGTAGTTTGTGGAGGCTAGAGTGAGGTAGTAGACAGTGGATGAACAGTAGCCCCTGGAATCCCGTTTTGTGGTATGCCACACCACTCCCGATGAAGAGGACCCTGGTTCGACTGTAGGCGCTCGAACGGAAGTCATTTCCTCCATGTTGCGGTACGCTAGACCCCTCCCGATGAACAGGACCCCGTTTCGACCATAGGCCCTCGAATAGAAGTCCGTTTCCTCCGTGTTGCAGTACGTCATACCCTTCCCGATGAACAGGACCCCGTTTCGACCGTATGCGGTCGAACAGAAGGCCGTTTCCTCCGTTCCACGGTACACGAGACCCCGTTTTGGCTATTCCCTCGAAGTCTGTTGGCTCCCGTTGAACAGGACGCATTCCGACCCAGTCGGTTGCCTCTCGATGAACACAATGCCTTTTCCTCCGTTCCGACCGAGCTGGTTGGCTGCCGATGAACAGGACGCCGTTGCTGCCGTCCGGTGCCTCTCCATGTACACGAGCCCTGGCCATACGTATGCATGAGTACACGTTCGAGTCCCCGCCCGTATGTACATACGTGGCCGTACTTTTTCCCTTTGGCTGTACATACGTGTACACGACTTAGACGGGACTGCATGAACTGCTACGTCGGGGGCTCTACTATGACACATGCCACTACTTACTCAACCACGGTATATCCTTGCAGAGACACCGATCGACCAGTGTGTACATACACGTTCGTGAACAAACAGACAATGCTACGTATGCTTCAACCGGGTGGGTCCCAGCTATCAGGGAGGATAAGAAGGCACTTCGTTGCATGCGAAGATATAGCTGGTGGGTCCCAGCTATTAGGGGTGGAATCATTTTTTCCCGTAATAAGGAGGCACTTCCCCGTGCGAAGATGTAGCTGGTGGGTCCCAGCTGTCAGGGGGAGGAATAAGGAGGCACTTCCTTCCGTGCAAAGATATAGCTGGTGGATCCCAGATTTTAGGGGGAGGAATAATTTTATTTTCGCGTAATAAGCAGGCGGTTGCATGCGTGCGTCCATGGACCTGGTGCGTACCGACTGCCAAGCTCTCCACATATAGTGCTCCTCCGATGACTCTCATTTGTTGACCACATTGATCACACCGCGCTGAGCGCACCAAGGCGGTGGACGAAGTCGAGGCCCCTGACGGGAACGAGCCGGAGATGGGAAGACGCGGCAGTGGAGTCGCAGACGGAGAGGTGTACGAGGGTTAACTGGTTCTCGTCCGGCATGGTTCTGCAGTCGGCGGAGTATAACAGGAGGTGTGGAGGGGTGGAGGGATGGCCTGGCTGGCAGTGGGGTAGCGCTTCGTAGGAAGGCGTGCTGCTAGCCACCGGAGGCGGGAGCAGGTGGTCCCGGCGGCGCTGCACGAGAGATTGAAGATGGATGCCCGCTGAGGGAGTTATGGACTAAGGGGTCCTCGGGACGTCGGCCCATCGAACATGGGCCGGACTGGTGAAGCCGTATAGCGACAGGAGATCAATGAAGCCATGGTGTGCCCTCCAAGTAAAGGATAGACATGATCTCTTTATCCCTTATTGGAATCTATCTTCGATAACCCTAACCCTACCGGTGTCTATATAAACCGAGGGTTGTAGTTTTTAGGGCTAGAGCGATATTCATCACCTCATCGCCTTAGGGTTTAGCTCATGCTGATCTCGAGGTAGATCTACTCTATAAACCATACTATACATCCAATATAATCAAGTAGGACATAGGGTATTACCTCTTCGAGAGGGCCCAAACTTGGGTAAACACTATGTTCGTCGTCCCTTGTTCCCCATCGATCCTAGATCCACAGTAGTAAGTCCTTTCTAGTAGTGGTTGCATAACTGCCTGTTTAGACTGAGATGATGTCGGATAATGGTTCTCTATGGTTCGGTTTCTTTAATGAAATCGGAGGGAAACCCCCTCTTTTGTGGAAAGTTCCGTTCCGTTGTGGTGATGGTGATATCTAATTAATTGTTGGAGGAGATTACCCACAGAGTTCCACTAGGTGAAATGCATCTCTCTGTTTGCACCAAAAGGTGGAAAGGAGGGTGACTAACAAGTGATGAAACATACATCAAATGAAAAGAAGCATGTTGCCTATCTGAATGGCAATCATACAAGGACAGTAGCAATTTATAAAGAAGCAACATTGCTAGATATTAGTGTGGGCATTAAAATTAACTATGACAACCGTTAAATACGACATTACTATAATGGTGCCATTGCTTCATTTAACCAGCAACATTAGATTAACAGCTGCTAAAGAGTTGGTATAAGGGCACGTGAGAGTAGATAGACATGCACAGTTGCATTTCAAACGAAAAGAAGCAACAAAATGACATGTGATTTCTCGAGGCGAGCGTGCATCATTTCTTCCATGGCCACATTACGTTGCTTCACAGCAGCTAGGTGCTCGATGCGGAGCTTCACCAACTCCTTCTTCTGTTCCATGACGAGGGCGTTGATCATCTTCATCGAGGAAATCCTCTTCTCATGCAGCTTCTTCCACCCGGCAATCTCCTCCTTCAGCAGGTCGAGCTCGTGGCGGAGATTCACCTTGTCCTCCTCTAGTTGCAGGATTTCTCCGATCGCCTTCTTACCCGAGGCAATGCTCTCCTTTAGCAGCTTCACCAAGCCGGCGGTCAACTGATTCTACTTATTGAGCTGAGCGGGCATCTTCTCGAGGCTCTCCTTCAGCAGATTCACCAAGCCGGTGGTCAAATCCTCCTACTTATTGAGCTGAGCGGGCATGTCGTCGAGGGATAATGACTCCAGCACTGCCAGCTCTATTCGCCTCCATGACTAGTGTGCTCCTAGCAGCCCTCGCCTGCCCATGAGAGATCTTTCGAGGCCTCCGCGAGGCAGCGAGCCCTCTCTTTTTTTGCGGCCTTGGTCGCCGCTCCCTTGTCAGTAGTAATTCTCGACCTAGAGCTCTGCACACTGGCCATGGCAAGGAAGGATGAACAATAAAGACTTATGAGGAGGAAGGTACAGTAATTTTCGGCTAGGTAGTTCCCCTTTTTATAACCTACTAGTACTAGTACTAAAACCTGCATAGTGGGAATACGTTCAGGTTTGATTGGTGTGAATAGGTTTGCACTTAATTATAGCATGGAAGTATTACTTTGGGAAGTGATGGGAGCAAGCTAAAGATTTATTGATGGTTTTGGTTTCGAAGCCCGAAACGGCTCCCGATGAGTTTCCTGGAATACAAATTTAAATTACTGCTCAAATGCGGTCGCACATGTCAGTGATGTACCTGGTCGTACATGTCAGACCAAGCCGATGCATGTCCCTTCGGTGATACGTGGGTCCGACCGACCGTCTGTTGGTGTGACCGACCGTCAAGTATTACACAATGGAGACTTTTGGTTGTGGCTTCGGGTGATTGTCACGACCAAGCATTCAAAAACTCGTGATAAATCAATTACCATCTTTTTCAAAACGACCAAGTATTTTCACAGAAATACAATACATATAGATGGAGTGATTGTCACGGTTGCAAACCGCCATGACGCCGCAAGTTCACTCAAGTAGCAACCGAGCAGGTCACTGCATCACTTGCAAGGAAGGAGGGCAGCTCACCTCACCTATGATGCATGCCCAGCACCGCCACCGCAGCTGGTTCTGCGATTTGGCTTCTCCTACCGCCCATTTGAACAGTTGCCACTACAAAAAACCACTTCCGTGATGATTCATGTTTGTCACAGTAGGTCATGTTTTCTGTGATGCATGTACATCCATGATGATTTTACGACAGAATCAAGATAGTCATACCTGTGCTGTCGTAGAAGTGTTCCATGGCAGTACCAAAATTATCATCACGGAAGTGTCCACTTCCATGATGATAAATGGCGCGTCATGGAAGTGTTTTCGTCAAGGGTAACCGACACGTGGCATCCACCATAACGGGTCGCCGTTAAGCTATCGGGTTTTGGTTTGGATCCGATAACCCGTTAACATACCAGACCAATGGGGGATTTTCCATGTGTAAAATTCTCAATGGCGAGAGGAACCACGTGTCGGCTCAACGTTGGGACAGATGTCATCCACTGATTGGATGGGAGGCACCTATGATACATCGACACGTGGCAAGGCCCAACAGTGGCCCATTCAGGTGAAAAGGCCGGCTCATTTGACTTGGTCAAAAGGTAGCGGGACGGCCCACAGAAAGCCTGTTAATGGCCTATTCGCATATAGCCCATTTACAGCCCGCTAACTCATGGCCCGTTATGGCCTATCCGAATTAGGCCCAGTAGCGTCATCTGGGCCATCCAATATTATTCCAGCCCGTTGTAACTTCCGGCCCATGTATGGCCCATGATGTCTTTCGGCCCATATGAGGCCCTCTCTAACCCTAGGCCCATTAACGGCCCGTGGTGAAACTGGCCCATAATGAACAGTATGTCGCTTTATACCCATTAACGGCTCGTCATTCCATTGGGCCGTTTCCAGCCCGTGTTATCTTTCAGCCTTCTAAGGGCCCATTTATTCTCGGGCTCATTTCCAGCATTCGAATACTTATGGTCCCTTACTGGCCTGTTCCTCTTGTGGGACAAATTCAGACCGTGGCTACAGTCGGCTCGTTTGTGGCCCCTTAATCGGTTTGGCCGTTCTCATAGCATCATCAAATACGGCCCACTAATGACCCGTTATGCCTGTCGATAGAATGAAGCCCGTTACACATATCAGCCTCTTAACAGCCCGTTATGGTCGGCCCATAAACAGACGATTCCCATTATAGCCCATCTACGGCCCATATTGCGGTCCGTTATTGGTCCATGAATAGTACGGCCCATGTTTTGCCAATTGATTATACGGCCCGTAGAAGGCCCATTGATTCTACGGTCCATAGAAGGCCCATGGATCATTCGGCCCATAGGAGGCCCATGGTCACTACTGCAGGTAGCAAGACCATGGTTACAACGGTCCGTATGTTGCCCATGGTTATTGTGGCCTAGTTTAAAAAAATAGGTTATTGTGGCCACTAGAAAAACACGGAAAAAGAACTGCAGTGACTACAAGCAAATAACTAAACAAGACAATAAGGAAATAAATAAGCAAGCAACTAACGCTAGGCTATTACGGCTATTACACATATTACATCCACTGGCCATCAAAGTTCGCCACCAGTGCAAATATAGGGAACAAAGCAGGATATAACATACACAGGCCATCTAAATTGGCCACCAGTGCAAATAAACATGGTAGCAAAACAAGTCCATAACTGAAACAACTTCAAAAGAGCTCAAGAAACATTATCCTGGGTATCCACCATGCTGGCAATAAGCATAGCAAGCTTACTAGCTTTCTCCTGTTTGGCGCTAAAATCCTCAAACGCTTGCTATTGCACCAGAAAGTATGCATCTGAATTCTCCAGGGACTTCCGCCGTCCTTCGGCTTCTTGTCGCATCACAGCTGATCGATGTCTTTCAGCTTGTAGTCGAGACTCAAGAAACCAAACTGATTCAGACAGTGAGTTTGAAGAGCTTGTGCCAGCAGTAGTGGCCAGTAACTCGAACACTACATTAAGATAGGACTTTGGGGTTGTCTCACTGTCTTCAAGATAGTTTTCCTTAGCTGTTTTGTCAGCTTTGTTGGAGACCAACAAGGATGTCTCACTATCCTGAACCTTACCTGCATTACTTCCTTTACCATTGGTTAATAAGGTACTCTTCCCCAATATTCTGTCAGCATTCTAAAAGAAGAAACAAGCAGACACATAACAGGTTTAGCATGTAGTATATGAAACTCATTTCGGTGAACCAGTACAGTAGTAAGGTGGACAGGATTAAATTACCAAGTCTTCTATTGCGAAGTAGTACATAATAAAAGCATCAAACAAACATATATCTATGTGCTGTGGTCACTGCATTGTCTTGCCAAATCAAAATAAAGACACGGTTCAAATCATATCAATTCAAGACAAAGTAGCATTGAAAGAATACAAGTGTGGGAAATTACACAGCACAACAAGATTTCAGATGGGTACCACGGGTATACATGTACAACAACACTATTGGCTCTGTTGTGATGCTAGTAATGTGCATGATATGAGAAGTCAACTGTATACACAATTGAAATTGAAATCAATAGAGCAATTTAGAAGAGCAAACCAGTTAAAGAAACATGTTTAAACATACCTGTTGTGCCATTGGAGTTTCGACTGGATCCTTTAATTTAAAAATAAGTTTGTATGAGTAAATACAGTGATACAAGAGCAAAGCAGTATGAACCATAGCAATGGAATCTTAAATGAGAACAGTTGTTCTTCATGTTTAAGCACTTGTTCTACACGAACAGAGTACAGTAAGACGCAGGCATATAGTACTTAAAAAAATGATCTCATAGACCTTACCAGATTCTTGCCTCAAGACTAGTACAGAACAAGGCGTTCCCAGTCATCGTCCCATAAATGTGTCTAAGGAGAAAGTAAGGGAATTTGATGAGTTTCCTTGCCAGTGAAGTACATTCTCTTCAGGTAATTCTGATACTTCCACAAAGCATTCTTGAAGATAGCCGAGGTATTAGCATAGGTCACCTCATCCTGAGTTTCCAAATCGGCCCTTCTCTATAGAGAAAAATGGGAACATTTGCTGTATTATAACCAGCATGGAGGTAGAATGCATGGGACAAAGCAAAGTAATTGCCATGAAAAACATTACTTACACATAACTCATGGACGAACACCTGCAACTGGCTTTTTCCTTCATCTTCGGTATAATATTTCCATGATGGGAAGATACGCACATAGGATTTAACAACATCAAATGTGATAGATGCTAAACTACGAATGGCTAGTTGTGCTTCGTCCATAGGAATAGGTGTACTAACTGGTGGAGTTGGGGTTTACTGTGGTAGTCCTGGCGCTTTGGGCACTGGAGCTACCTTACTAACTATTGTTGTTTGGGAGCTCTATGTTGGAGATGGTGTCGTGTCAACTGGAACTGGATTACTATCTGCTGGGGTTGGGGTTAGATTGGGTGAAGCCGGTTCTCTGTCCATCAGAGTAGGGGTACAATCTGCGAGAGTCTGGGTTATGTGTGGTAGGGCTGGTTCTTGTGCATGTACAACCGGGGTGCTATCTCCACCAAGAGGTAGAACTATTTTATTTGAAGACCGTGTTTTTACTCCGCTATATACTGCCATCACCCCCTCCAATTCAAATGGCTGATAAACAAGAAAAGTAGTTGAATGTATAGACCTTGTATGAGAGGCAGATGCAGTCGATAGTGTGGAAAAAAGAGGGCATGAAATAGTTCACATATATATTGTTTATCTAAAAAGGATAGCATGACATAATTTCACATATATGATGTCTATCTAAATTGGATAAAATAGCATGACATAATTCAAAGATACGGTGACTAACTAAACAGGATGGCATGAGATAATTATATGATGTCTTTAGTAAACAGGTTCGCATGACATAATTCACATACATGTTATCTAAGTAATCAGGATCACATGATATAATTCACATATGTGATATATATACTAAGCAGATGGCATTCACATGTATCACTACTGGAATTAGCTTCTTTGCCGTCCGCCACGGTGGACGGCAAAGGCATAGATCACGGACGGCAAACCTCTTTGCCGTCCGCCAGCAGACGGCAAAATGTCCGGATGAACACGTGCCAGCAAAGGCCTTCTTTGTCGTCCGCTTCCTGGAAACAGACGGCAAAGGATTGTGCTGTCCGCCTCTGGTGGCCAGCAGACGGCAAAGATCATGGATGGCAGTGAGGTGGGGTGAGGGCCGTTAGGGGTTAACGGCGTGCTTTGCCGTCAGCCAGCGGACGACAAAGAGGCTAACGTCTTTGCCGTCCACTGGCAGACGGCAAAGTGCTCAAACATGCCAGTCCCAGGAATCACAGGTAGCTGCCATGTGGCATGTTTTCCGTCAGCTAGCTGACGGCAAAGAGCCTGTACAGCCCTGTTTTTAATTTAATTCATTCAATTTGACAGCAATTCACAGATATACATATATACACAACAAGCATATCCAACACACTAGTTTCATCATATATACATACATAACCAACACATATATAGTTCCATCCTTACATATTACAAAAGTTTCACATTGTTCATCCAACACCGTTATCCATCCATCCATATAACAAGTTCCAACCATGCAAGTTCATTGATACAAAATAAAAGCACAAATGGAAAAGAAGCACTCCATCCATGCAAGCTTCCGTGAATTAAATCAAATATGCAAAATGATAAACAAGATGTTAGAAGAAGAAGAATAAAATGAAGAAGAAGAACAAGACTATAAGAAGTAAGCATACTTAAGTAAAATGGAGCTAACCTAGAAGAAAATGAAGAAGAAGAAGAAGAAGAAGAAGAAGACTAGAAGAATACTAGAAGAAGACTAGAAGAATAAGAAGAAGAAGAAGAAGAAGAAGAATCAGACTATAAGCTTATTATGTAAACTTGGTCATTTTGTGCTAACATAAGTAATTTTGGAGTTAACCTATAGGAAAGTAAGCATAGTAGAGATAACTTAGCATATTAGAGCTAACATAGGTAACTAAGCATATTAGAGCTAACATAGGTAACTAAGCATATTAGAGCTAACTTAGGTAACTAAGCATATTAGAGCTAACTTAGAGCTAACTTATGTCATTTCGGAGGAAACAAAGCTAAGTATATATAGATCATTTTGGAGATCAAACATACCTGACATAGTTCAGTTCTCATTGTTCTTCTCCTTCTCCTTCCTCAGCCTGATGCGCTAAGAGCGGCGAGGCGGTGGAGGCAGTGGGATGTAGTCTTCTACCACAATTGGCGTGGTCATGTCGCCCAGCTGTGGGATCGCCGGCGCCACCACCGGCGCGAGGTCATTGTCAGGCACCACCACCATCGCGAGGCCATCTTCAGGCAGGACAGCCACGACCATCGCTAGGTCATCCTCAGCCACCACCATCGCTAGGTCATCCTCAGCCTGATGCCCACTCTGCTCCTCTTCTTCCCCACTCCAGTCTGGATCATCCTCCTTGCTTTTGCTTTTGCTACATCTAGAATCGCTGTTGCTTTTGCTACAGCCAGAATCGCTGCTGCTTTGGCTGTAGCCAGAGTCGCTGCTGCTGCTCCCATTGCCTGTCCAAATGCAACAACGACCGTTAACAATCGATGCAAGACAAAGCCAAATGTAGAGGAATAAGAAGAGGCAGAACGTACTGGCATCATCGTCGTCAGCGTAGCGCATGCGACACATAGTCGCGTTGAACACCTTCACGATGAGCATGGTGGCGTCGTCGTCGTACCTGAAGAGAAGGAAGTACCCCTGCCGTAGGTCGTAGGCACGGTAGAACTTCTCCCAGCCACGACACAGGTACATGTGGCCCTCCTTGATCACCAACTCCACGTCCCACAGCCTGCGAAACCCGCTGCCGGCCTATTGCAGCTTCACATTATTTGGCGGATCTTCACCCAGCATGTTCATAAAAGTGTCAGGCAGCCTCTACAGTTTGGGACAATGAGTGATGTAGCAAACAACAGAGTTATCATAATGAGATGGGTGAAGGGGAGATCTCTCCTTTTATATACCTGCCTCGTGGATGATACTGAAGTCCCAAGTATGATACTGAAGAACTCGAAAGCATCCAACTCGTACTCCGGTGTGGCAGAGCGGAGTCTGCGGTGGCGGCTTCCCCCCATCTCTGATAAGCAGCAGAAGATAATCAACTACACCAAGTTATCATTTCTCATTCAAAAAACAATGCACTTGTGGACATATGATGTCTCTAGTTGAATTTATTAGTAGCACTAGTCGTAAAAAATGTTGACTTTAGTTGAATTTCATATAATAACTATTTTAACTTCTTTGGGTCAGCAAACTAGGCAACTAGCTAGCAGTATAAAAACATTCAACTAAAGAAAAGAAAGAAACTGCAAAACGTGGCGGAACCCTAAATAAGAAAGTATAAAAACGTGTCTTTTTCTTCTTCGTCCCCTCTTCTTCTTTTTTCCTCTTTTTCCTTTTCTTCTTCTTCTTCTTCTTCTTCTTCTTCTTCTTCTTCTTCTTCTTCTTCTTCTTCTTCTTCTTCTTCTTCTTCTTCTTCTTCTTCTTCTTCTTCTTCTTCTTCTTCTTCTTCTTCTTTTTCTTCTTCTTCTTATTCTTTTTCTCCTCCTCTTCCTCTTCTTCCTTTCCCTTTCCCTTTCCCTCTTCTTCTTTTCCTTTTTTCTTTTTCCTTTTTTTCCTTCTTCTTTTCTAATATGTAAACTATCTAAAACTATTTATTATCTAAAACTATACCTAAAGAATTAGCGGGGTCAGGTTTTATGGTGATATGTTCTTTCTATGGTGACATGTTCTATGGTGCCCTTGAAGCCTGACAATGCTATCTGGACGTTTCACAAAACTTTCACAACATTCAACCAGTGCAGCAATATTTGCAGATTCAATATCTTCTTCTTCTTCTTCCTCTTCTCCTTTTTCCTCTTCTTCTTCTTTTCTTCTTCTTCTTCTTCTTCTTCTTCTCCTACTCTTCCTCCCTCCTCCTCCTCCTCTTCCTCTTCTTTCTTCCTCTTCTTCTTCTTCTTCTTCTTCTTCTTCTTCTTCTTCTTCTTCTTCTTCTTCTTCTTCTTCTTCTTCTTCTTCTTCTTCTTCTTCTTCTTCTTCTTCTTTCTTCTTCTTCTTTTCTTTCTTCTTCTCCCTCCTCTTCCTCCGTCCTCCTCCTCCTTCTACTCTTCTTCTTCTAAACTAAAACTAAAACTAATCTAAAATAACATAAACTAAAAATAAAACTAAAACTAACTAAAACTAAAACTAAAGTAAAACATAAACTAAAACAGAAAACTAAATTAACTAAAAGAAACTAAATAAAACTAAACTAAAAAAAGGGGGGAAAGATCACTCACTGCAGGCAGGGGATCGCCGGTGGAGGGGGAGAGGGGTGTGGAAGGCGGGGGGAGCTGGTGGGGGCGGCGGCGGTGTTGAGCGGGGAGGTGGGGGACGGCCGACGGGTCCTCGGTGGGGCGGCGGCGGCCGTGGAGGGGGAGCCGCGGCGGGTGGGGGGGTGTGGCGTCCCGGTGAGGGGGAGGCCGCGTCGGACGGGGCGGGGAAATCCACGGGGAGGGGGCGTGGGGCCGACTGGACGGCCGCGGCGCGGCTGGCCGGTTGGAAGGGGCGCGCGGCGGGTGGTGGGGACGAAGGGGGGAGGGGGAATGCGGAGGGTTTTGGTGGGGCGACGGGGCAAGGGGGGCGGCAGGTGGTAGGGGCGAGGGGCGGCGGCGGTCTCGTCGGGGAGAGAGGGACAGAAAGAGAGAGAGAGGGAAGGAAGGGTGGGGATCCATTAGTTAGGTTATCTCTTTGCCGTCCGCCCCCCTTTGCCGTCCGCTTTTTTTCTCTTTGGCGTCCGCTAGCAGACGGCAAAGAGGGGGCCGTTAGTTTTTTTCTAAGCAGCTCGTTAGTGGGGCCCACCTCTTTCTTTGCCATCCGCCAACTGACGGCAAAGATTCTTTGCCGTCCGCTAGCCGACAGCAAAGAACTGGCTGATGGCAAAGACCTTCTTTGCCATCAGCCAGTTCTTTGCTGTCCGTTTTTCGTAAGCGGACGACAAAGACCTTCTTTGCCGTCAGCCAGCAGACGGAAAAGAAGTGGCAGACGGCAAAGAAGTGGATTCCAGTAGTGTATGATGTATGAACTAAGAACATGGTGTTGAATATTGTGTATAAGATGTCTAAACTATGCAATGCAAGACACCATATGCATGATATGAGTAGTGTAACCGTGCTAAGTTAGAGCATGCACCTCGGTGGGGGAATAGGACTAGTCATCTGTCTCTGAATCCATCTCTGAGGAGCTATCTGGACCCAACAAGAGATCTGCTTCGACACGTAGCACTGTCTACGCTGAAGACCTTGATTTCACTCCAGATTTTTCCAGCACCCACTCAAATGGCTGATTCACAGGGAGAGTAGTTGAATGTACAAACATTGTCAACAAATGGAAATGTAATGAAGAAAGGAATGGCAAGATATAATTCAAATATATGATGCCTGGCTAAACAGGATGGCATTGCATATTTCACATATATTATGGTTGGCTAAAAAAGATGAGATTGCATAGTTCACGTATATGATATAGAAACTAAACAGGCGGCATTACAGAACATGTCTAAACTAAGCAGATGACATATATGATGTCAAAAGTAAGCACTGCAAGGCAACATATGCATGATATGACCAACATCATCATGCCAAGTTAGAGCAAACACCTCGGCGGGTAAATAGGAGTGGTCAACTCCGTCTGAATCCGCCTCTGAATAGATATCTTCCTCTGGATTACAATCTGGATGAGGCGGGGGGGGGGGAGGGTTTTCCATTGCACCCACCATGGAGTGATGTCTGCATGACATTGTATTGCTGCACAAAATTCTTCTCTTTTTCTCTACATGTTCAGCATGACTGTGTAAAATATCTGACATGCATACGAAAAAAATATAGCGAGATTATGTAAGGAGAGCATGCAGAAATCTAGAGTGATGGTAACAACCAGTGGATAGAACGAAAAACAATGATAACAAGCTGATGATTGCTTTAATTTAATAAAAAGACAGATGATGATTGCTTTACTATTTGTTTCCCCCCCAAGATGAACATACTGTTTGTTTCCCACCCTAGATGAACAATAGACATACCCTAGGTGAACCAGATAATAGACAGAGATACTATTCATTGCTGCCTCGATATGTGCCCCACAAACATTTTAAAACTCAAGATTGAACATTAATTTGTACCTGACTTGGAGTCTAAGAGGTGAACATGACGATAAAGTAGCAGGTAATATTAAGCAATGCATAACATAAGCAGAAACAAAAGAGCGCGACCTCTCTTGCGGACCCATGTACTCCTTAGTTTCATCTGCTGAGTCGATGATGGTGATGCAGTTGCGGTGGGTGCCGGCAGCAGGGAAGGAGGTCTGAGGCAGCAAAAGACGGCCAGGAGTCGTGATATCTAGTAGGGTGGATGCTTCTATCGATGGAGCAGCTCAGGTGAGGTGGACAACGTCGTGACAGGAGCAGGACAAACGACACAAAGTTTTCTTCGACACCTATCTGTAACTGAAGTAATTCTGTAAGGGCTCCTTTGGCTTGCAGGATTCTAAAAACGCAGGGATAGGAAAAACACCGGAATAGGATAGGAGTACGTGGGAAACAAAGCATTTGTAAACACATGATTTTGGTTAACTTGGGTGTTTGGTTCACACGAATTGGAAGAACAGAGGAATGCAAAGAAACGTGGCCAAATTAAAGTGAAATCATATGAAAATGTGTATAGTTAGAATGTTATTCTGACACTAATGCACTTAGTCTTGATTTCATGCATAGGATTTTGAAAAGTAGGTCCAGGTGGATGTTTTGCTCCATTCCTATTAACCAAATGCATGAATAATTGAATGGTAGAGTACCATAGGAAAATTTCCTATTGCTATGTTTTTCCTTCACTTTTTTCCTTTGAACCAAAATAGCCCTAATGGATCGACATGAATGTAGAATAATAAGTGGTGCGACAAGTGTACAAACTCTTTGGTGTAGTCGTGTCGACCTCAGCATCATTGGGTTGGTCGCTAAAGAAGTTGTGGTAGAGGTGGCTGTCGGAGGTGTGGAGGAAGATCTGAGGCATCTGTAGACGGTGTCCAGGGTACTGCTCTGTTGTGATGGATGGTTCCGTCGTTGGAGCAGCTCCGGCGAGCTGTAAGACATCGAGGCTGAAGCAGTACAGGACAAACATCGTTAATCTCAAGTGGGATTATAATAGCATATCCAATAGATGTTGTAAAATACATTACCAAAAAGTGGTAGATGTAAATTTTACATCACCAAAAAACACATGACTCCAATAGATGAGGTAAAAACGGTTGACTCTGAACTTAACTGTCGAAACTGAAATTTACTGTGGAATCTGAATGTTACTGTCAAAACTGAACGCACTGGTAGCAGAGAAGCACTTCACATGTAGTTTAGGCCACTCGAGCACTAGTAGTACAGAAACAGTGATCTAAATCAGCAAGCGATTGACAGGGAATACACTAGTATATAGCGGCCGGAGCAGCAACGCCTGGAGCAGCATCGCGAACTAGAGCCAGAACAGCAACTTGTGTAGCTGCAGCAGCCGATGTACCAGCATCAGCAGCACGAGTGAGAGCAAGAGCAGAGCAGCAACACGAGTAAGAGGAAGAGCATAGCAGTAGCGCGAGCGAGCGAGAGCCAAAGCAGCAGGAGCAGCTCTGGCTGGTATGGACGCCACCGCCGAGGGAGCCTCGCACTGGGGGAGAGCCGCCGTGGAGATGTCACCAGCCGCATCGACTACGAGGTAGCCGTGCCATGGGGGAGCGGGGTCGACCACCGGTGGCGCCGGGAGGTCGAGTTAAGGAGAAGGTGCGATGCGATGAGTGTACAACCTCTTTGGTGGCGCTGAGTAGGCCCCGGCTTCGTCTGAGGATTCGGTGAGGATGTTGCGCTTCTGGTGGAGCAGGTTAAGGCGGCGTTGTGGGGATGGAGCAAGCACGATAGACGACGCGATCGCCGGAGTAGCTCCTTGGAGGTGGAGGACGGGGCGGCTGAACCGGCGGGACGATGAGATCGATGACGGATCCTCATCCGAGGCTGTGGATGAGGATGAGGGACATCGAGCTGTTGCGGTGGACAACACCGTTGGGGAAGAGGCTCTGGCTGGGCACCGGTGGGGTGGCGGACAGAGGAGGGTGGGGTTTCGCCGCTGGAGCAGCGAGGTAATGGCGGCCTGGGTTTTCGAATGGCGAAAAGGTGGTGATGGGAGGGGGGAACCATGACTTAGGGACACGCTAGTCCAAAATGTAGGGTGTTTTACAAAAGTACCCCCACCGATTTGAACTAGCGGCCCTTTCGGCTCAGGGTTAGAACGGGGATTTTGCGTGTCGGGATTTGGCAGCTGGAGGGAGTTTTCGCGCGCGTTGTAATTTCGGGATAGCATTGCGCGATTTTTTGGAGCACAAAGAGAGAAAGCGATATCTGAATTTTTGGGATACCAAGGCGCGGGTTGAAATTTCGGGACAAGCCTAGCGTGTAATAATGAACGTACCAAATCAATTCGCACTTCCCTCGACGAAAAAAACAAAAAGAAAACTATTCGCACCACACAAAGAGAGAGTCTTGTCCCGTTTTATTGTACAAAAGCTATTCAAAACTATGAATCCATGTTATGTCCAATTAAATTTTTTCGCTAGCTGTATAATGCATGTAACCTACTCATACGAACATTTTAGTGCATTCCAAATGTATATACTACCTCTGCAATTCGAACTAAATTTTAATTTGTTTCTCTATTTGAATCAGAATCTACAATCATAATTGTTGCCAAGTTAAACCATCATTTGTACATTATCTTAACAACACACCGCATGATTACTATATAGTTAGATATGAACTATGTGTACTATATGAACTCGAATTCAAATTTTTGAATACACTTGATGTCGATTCCAAATAATAGTACATTTGAAGTACTAGCTAGATCTTCATAATCTAAACCATGTTTCATATGTACACTGTGTTTATCACACAAAGTATAGTGCCCCGCCCCCTACATTATGATAGGTATTTAGCCCTGAGCTGCAAAAGCCACACATTATCACAAATTCAAATAAATGTTATATATATTATGTGTAGTATAACATGTTCATAACCACACCATGCGTATCACCATTATATTCATGCATGCGTCGGTTTAAAACACTATGATCTCTTGTTCAAATATCCGAATCCACTTTTATAATGAATTATGATCTCTGTTCGTCTTTTACACCCACACAATCCTCTTCTCTTTGTAGCTAGTGCTAACTTTCTCTCATGCATGCACACGCCCGCCCCCTCTCACCCTCCCTCAGCATTCTCCCCATCGCTCACATTCGTTATTTCTCTTTAGGTCGTTCACCCACGGTGTGTGTAGTCCCCCCGGCTCCTTCTTTGCGGCACACACCGGTCGATATACCTCTCTAGCCAAGTATGCCTACCACAAGCAGACGCTTTCCCTCTTCTCTTCTCACCGTCCATGCCCCCTCTGTCTAATACGGTTCCACGCACATGCACACTCCCGCCCCTCTTTTCATCGATCTCATACTCCCACACTCCTCCCCCCTCGATATAGTCGGCCCCTCGCACCACCTCCTAGCCGCATCCCTGTCTCTCTATCCGTCTATCCTGGCCTTATTTGCTTATAACACATGCATGCCTGTATACCTGCTGATCTCCCTACATATAGCGAGGTCGACTATAACTCTTTTTCCCTACACACCGATCAACGTACCTCACTAGTTATGTCTCTCCCTTTCTCCGACACACGATGATTGACCTTCCTATATAGTTACGTCTGCTTACCACAGCCATATCATCCCCCCTCATCATCCTTGCATGCCTCCCGACCCGTCTCTCACACGCACATGCACAGACAGGCACACATCCCCTCTCTTATTGATATTGCAGTCATACCCTCCGTTTGTCTAGCAGGCCTCTCCCACCATTTGTGAGAAGCAACTCCACCACCAACCCTCTGACAGTCTAGCTTTGTCTCTCTCCGAACCTTATTCCTCTGCTACACATATGCATGGATGCCGATCGATCTCCCTCAATACATAGCTAGGTCTGTCTCCTTCTCCACACATATACCAGTCGATCTACCTCTCTATAGTTAGGCCTCTACCCCCACACACACCGATAGTCAAACGCTGTTGGTAGGTATCTATGCCACAGAGATAAACTGCACCTCTCCCCTCTCACGTTCAAGTAGGCCAGCCGCCCTACATCTTTGACGTGGGCAAACACAAATTCGATGGCACTCTTTATCGATATTGCGCACCCACACACTACATCCCTCTCTTCGATTCTATCGATATCTCATGCCGATGATCCCTCCTCTCTCTTCTCGTGGATCGCTCCCTCTATATCTGATATATCCAGGCCTCTGTTTCACACACATTGCATATGTTACATTTTCTGTTTGAGATATCATCGAGACATTGCCTCTCTTTCACACAAACCATCTCTATCTCTCACACACACATACGTGGGGTACCTGCACGTAGAGAAGAGGTGCACGCATGACACACGTACTCACATCTCATTCCTGGCCACACCCGCGTGGGTACATGGTGGAGCTCATTTCTGTATGAAAAGGTAGCCCACGTAATAATTTGATGCGTGTAGCGGTTGTTTACTTGAAGGAGGGTTGTGTACCATGCGTACACGGAACAAAGTTCAACTTGACGCACTAGTTATAAATAAAGTTATATTCCTCAATGGCATGTACAAAATATAAAACGATTATTATCGAGAAAAAAGAAATCCGCTCCACTATATACAATGGAGCCTGCCTGTCGGGGTTTGTCTCTCGTCAAACTATCTCACACAAGGCGGCGGTGGCCACTCTCTCTCACCTTTGGTCACTGATCCGGCTGCATCCCGTCCGCCGGCGGAAAGGGAGGATAGGCATCGTTTCTCCGTTTGACGGCGTCGATGCAGCACATCCCGATCTGCAGTACCTACCATTCTCTCTGACCAAGCTCCGGTGTGGTAGGGCCTTCGCCACTTGCCCGCTGCCGCAATATGGGCAGATACCGGCGATCAGCGCCCACTTAGTTACATCCCGATGACCCTTAGGTACTATTGGGAAACGTTGCATGGAAAACAAAAAAAAATTACGCACACGCAAGAACTATCAAGGATATGCATAGCAACGAGTGGGGGAGAGTGTGTCAACGTACCCTCTAGACCATAAGCGGAAGAGTTTGACAATGCGGTTGATGTAGTCAAACTTCTTCGCGTTCCAACCGATCGAGCACCGAATGTACGGCACCTCCGCGTTTAGCACACGTTCAGCTCAATGACGTCTCCGTCTTCTTGATCCAGCAAGACAGCGAGGTAGTGGATGAGTTCCGACAGCAAGACGGCGTGGTGACGGTGATGATGTAGCTATCTCCGCAGGGCTTTGCCTAAGCACTACAAAAATATGACCGAGGGTGTAAACGGTGGAGGGGGGCGCCGCACACGGCTAGGCAATTGTCTGTTGTGTGCTAGGCGACCCCGTCCCACATATATATAGGTGGGAGGTAGGGAGGAGCAGCCAAGGGGGTTCCCAAGTAGGGGGGATCCTACTTGGGGTCTCTCCCAAGCCGCGCGCCCCCTTTCCTTATTTGGAGTGCTGGAGGAAGGAAGGAGGAGGTGGTGCCCCCCCCCTTTCCTTTCTCTCCCGAGGACGGAAAGGCAGGAGGAGCCACCCCTCACCTTTCCTTCCCCTTAGGGCCGGCCAGCCATGGGGGGGGCGCGCCAGCCCACTTGTGGGCTGGTCTGTCCCCTCCTTTGGCCCATAAGGCCCATATCTTCCCAGGGGTGCCCGGAACCCCTTCCGGTGACCCGATTCCTTCCCGTTACGTCCTGAAACACTTCCGGTGTCCAAATACCATCGTCCTATATATCAATGTTTACCTCTCGACCATTTCGAGACTCCTCGTCATGTCCGTGATCTCATGCAGGACTCTGAACAACATTCGGTCACCAAAACATATAACTCATATAACACTATATCGTCAACGAACGTTAAGTGTCCGGACCCTACGGGTTCGAGAACTATGTAGACATGACCGAGACACCTCTCCAGTAAATAACCAATAGCGGAACCTGGATGCCCATATTGGCTCCTACATATTCTACGAAGATCTTTATCTGTCGAACCGTTATGACATCATACGCAATTCCCTTTCTCCATCGGTATGTTACTTGCCCGAGATTCTATTGTCGGTATCTTCATACCTAGTTCAATCTCGTTACCGGCAAGTCTCTTTACTTGTTCCATAATACATCATCCTGTAACTAACTCATTAGCCACTTTGCTTGCAAGGCTTCTTATGATGTATATTACCGAGAGGGCCCAGAGATACCTCTCCGATACTCTGAGTGACAAATCCTAATCTCGATCTATGCCAACTCAACAAACACCTTCGGAAATACCTGTTACGTTGTGACGTTTGATAGCACACAAGCTATTCCTCCGGTATCCATGTGGCGCCCCCGACTCAATCGTACACTAATCATACACACAAACGTGTACGATCAAGCACAGGGACTCACGGGAAGATATCACAACACAACTCTAACACAATTTAAACGGAGGTCCACAATATTACAGACCAGGGATCCGAAGATCTGAATACATAAGTCAGTCATACAAATATAATCTGAGTACAGACATAGTTAGACAAGTTTTGCCTTAAGAAGGCTAGCACAAATAGCAACACTAGATCGAAAGGCGTTGGCCTCCTGCCTGGGAGCCTCCGATCCTACTCCTGGTCATCTGGCTCGATCCAGTAGTAAGTACCCTCTGGACCCTCCTGGTAGTAGGCTCCGGTGGTGGCATCTGACTCCTGGACTCCATCGTCTGTTTGTATCATCAATGTGGGGTATATGGGGAAAAGAGAAAATAAAGCAACCGTGAGTACTCATCCAAAGTACTCAGCAAGCAAGGATCTATACTACATATGCAACATTATCAATGGAGAAAGGCTGTATATGTGGACTGGGCTGCAGAAATGCCAGAATAGGGAGAAGGCCTAGTCCTATCGAAGACTAGCATCTTCAAACATCTTCACAAGGCCATCATCTTGCAGCAGTAGAAGAGAGTAGAATAACATTTTATTTAGCAAACATGTTGAAGTACAGCTTAAAGATCCTTCCTCGACTCCCAAGCGAGAAAGCGATCCCGAAGCTTCAATTAAGTAACAAGTATCCAGTTTAAGTAGTAGATCGGGATACACAAACTGAGCGTCCTTTACCGTAGGACCGGCTATCTATAGAAGATTCATCCCTGCAGGGGTGCACTACTGTTACCCAACACGCTCGATCAACTCTGGCCGGACACACTTGCTGGGTAATGCCCGTCCTCGGAAGATCAACACAAAGCAGCGCCCTACCTAGGCTCGGCAGAGAGGTCAGCACGCCGGACTAACCTATGCACCCAGAGGTCTCGGGCCATCGCCCTGGGCACCCTGCGCGTTGCGAGACTGGCCGGGGTGCAGGCGCGACACTGAACTCGTCAGTGAAGTATCCAGCCCAATCCCGACAATCAGCCCGCACGGTGAATCGTGATGTCAGACGAGCTTTCAGAGAAACGTACTTCGCAGAGGGTCCCATAACCATTATCCCGCGTGGTGGTAGTGCGTATAGGGCACGTCGACCCACTCAGATCACACACCCAAAATCAATAGGCTCAATTAGTATCACGCGGAGACAATCAGAGTCTCTGATGCTCCGCCACAATGTCACACTCGAGTGCCCTTCCGGCACACCCGAAAATCATAGATCCCCAGCGGGTACCCACCAGGGTGGACCCGCCTGTAACAGAGGTCAAGTAATCGTGTGGTCATAACATCAAGGGGGAAACCCGAAGAATCACCCTCGGCGGATTCCACTCGACGAAATCATCAGGGCGAACGTATGAGGTATCACCCTCGAGGTTCACACTGAGGGTTGCACGACAGAGTCGTATCGAAAGTGGAGAAGGAGGAATCACCCTCGATGGCCATGACCGAACAGCTACACTGCAGAGTATTCATCGGGAGTGCGTTACGAGGTATCACCCTCGGCACTCGATAGTTACTACGCAGAGTCGTACAACTAAAGGGGTGTGAAGTGAGGTGTCGGTCTCTGGTCGACGATCACGTTGATCGAGTCGTCGATGATCAAGCAGGGGCAACAAGGGTAAGGTGGTGGGGTCACTGATGGTTCACTACCAACCTATACTAAACAGTTTATCATAGGCAGGTAAGGTAGCAATGAACAGGTTACAACAGCAGGCTATGCATCAGAATTGGAGCATACATTAACAGTAGCAAAATCTAATGCAAGCAGGAGAATCGAATGGGCGATATCTGGAATGCTCAAGGGGGGGGGGCTTGCCTGGTTGCTCTGGCAAGAGGGGAAGGTCGTCAACGGGCTGCTCGTCGGTAGAGTAGTCGTATCCTGGTGCAGCGCCGTCGGTCTCAGCATCTATCGAGAGAGAGAAGGAGGGGGAGAGAAACAATAAATTCACGGCAATAATGCAAACAATATGTATGACATGCCTAAATGATATGTCGGGGTGTTCTACTGCCTAACTAAATGATTTAGTTAATTTAGGAATTTATTTGGATTTATTTAATTAAAGTTGGGCACTATTCATTTACTGAAATCGGTCTAAAAGTTCAATGTTCTTATTGCTACGGGCGTCTGACGGGAATACGGAGGACGTATTCGGGTTCGTATCGAAATTCTGAGCAAGTTTCATATATAAATTATTTTCATCGGAGTTACGGTTTATTTAATATGATTTTCTAAAGTTTTTATTAATTTCTAGAATTTATTTAATTATTTAAATCAACATTATCCGAAACAGTGTGTGACGACATCAGCATGACCTAAGCATGACGTCAGCAGGTCAACTCAGGCTGACCAGAGTCAAACCTGACAGGTGGGACCCACATGTCATACACTGTGGCCTAATCAGAGAGGTTAATTTAATCATTTGAGTTAATTAATAGGTGGGGCCCAGCAGTCAGTGACTGATTAGTGTTTAATTAACTAATTAACAGATTTTCTATTTATTTAAATCCAATTAAACGGCCGGGCCCCACATGTCAGTGAGACCGGGCGGCCACGTCAGTGTTGACCCCGGTCAGCGGGGTCAACGGGGCCCGCGGGGCCCCACAGTCAGTGGCACAGGGCGGGGCCCGCGAGTGCCACGTCGGACCGGCCGCCAGAGAGCGCTCCGGCGAGCCCGAACGCAGCGCCGAGCTCCGGTGAGCTCGGGATTTGGCTAGGGTGCACCGTTGGGCGCGCGGTTTGGTGATTTGGAATGGCAACTCCACGCCGCGTCGAGTGGTGGTGGAGGCGCGGCCGGAGACGGCGTGTAGCGACCGCGGCGAGCAGCGAGGCGGACGCCGGAGTTCGGCCATCGACGGGAGCGGGGCTGCGGTGCGAATGCGAGCAAGCGGAGCAGCTAGGCGAGGCCTACGCGGCGCGGCAGATACAACGGAGGCACGCACGGGACCAAATGGTCGCCGTGGCCACGCCGGCGACGAGGCCAGGCGGCGGAGGGTTCGGCCGAACGCGGAGCGGCGGCTACGGTACGCTAGCGAGCTAATGGAGAGGGGGAGGAGGAGCAGGAGCTCACAGTGGGGCGTAGCCGTTCAAAGTGGGCTCGAGGAAGGCCTGGAGTAGCCGGAATCGACGGCGGGGATCCGAGGAAGAAGACGACGCAGGCCGGCGATGCAGAGGCGTTCGGCTTCGGTTCGTCGGCGCAGGAGGCGTAGAGGAGCACGGCGGAGCTCGTGGGCACGTCGCAGTGGCGAGGCAGAGGCGGTGGCTACGTGGGCGATGGAGCAATGGCGATGGCCGCGTCGGCCATGGCGGCAAGCGAGCGAGGGAGGGGAAAGAGTGGGGCGAGGGAGGCACCAGAGGCTGCGGGGCTTGCCCTTATCCTCGCGGCGGGCGCGGCGCGTTGTCGAGCAGGGGGAGAGGGGGGGCCGGGCGCGTGCGTGCGGCGAGCGCGGGGTGTTCGACAGCGAGGCGAGGAGCAGTGCGGGAGGTGGGGGACGGTGTGAGGACGGGCTGGGCCGGCGCTGTAGCAAGCAGGCCTAAGTGCACAGTACCGCGTTTAGGCCTTTTCCTTTTTCTCTTTTCTGTTTCTTTTTCTTTTCTGTTCTGTTAATTGTTTAGGCCCCAAATGGATTTTGTAAAAAGTGTGAGCTAGTCCTTAAATACCAGTGCACTATACCCTAACACCAAAAACTAGTTTGGGCAAAATATCATTTCATAATTGTTTTAGATTAATTAAAAGGCTTGTAGATATTATTTTCAGCCACTGTTAAAAGAGGTTTGGGTCACCTAATTAATTTATCAAATGTTGGTTACAATTTTAGAATGGTCTCTGCAATATTTGTTATTTACTGAACATTTTAGTTTTTATGTTGGACAACTTTTATATTTCACTTTCATTTAAATTTGAATTTGACTTAGGAGTTGAAATGCAATATGATGCAAATGATGATTATGCACTGTTAATCATGCTGACATGTCATTATCAAAAGTGATTACTGTTGCTAATCACCGGGGGTGTTACAATTCTCCTCATCTATTAAGAATTCTCGTCCCGAGAATTAAGAGGAAGACTGAAAGAAGGCGGGGTATTCTTCACGAAGACGATCCTCGCGTTCCCAAGTGGCCTCATCTTCAGAATGATTTGACCACTGAACCTTGAGGAATTTGATTGACTTTTGACAAGTCCGACGTTCAGTTTCATCAAGAATACGGATGGGATATTCTGGATAAGACAGATCTTCCCGTAATTCAAGCACTTCGTGATCCACAGCTCGAATAGGATCCTTGAAGCAGCGACGGAGTTGGGATACATGAAAGACGTCATGTACTTGAAAAAGATTTGGCGGCAACTGCAATTGATATGCCACTTCTCCTCGACGGGCAAGAATACGGAACGGGCCAATGTAGCGAGGAGCTAACTTGCCTTTGATTCCGAACCTATGAGTGCCTTTCAACGGAGTGACGCGGAGGTAAGCTTGCTCGCCAGGTTGATAGACTATTTCCTGGTGCTTTCGGTCATAGTTGCTCTTCTGATGAGACTGAGCGGTTTTCAAATGTTCACGGACAATGCGGACTTGATCTTCTGCTTGCTGAATAATGTCCGGTCCGACGAGTGAGCGTTCCCCAGTTTCTGACCAATTCAGAGGGGTTCGACACTTACGACCGTATAGAACTTCAAACGGTACCATCTTCAGACTAGCCTGATAGCTATTGTTGTAAGAGAATTCGGCATACGGGAGAGATTCCTCCCATTTCTTACCGAAGGAGATGACGCAAGCTCGAAGCATATCTTCGAGCACTTGATTAACTGGTTCAACTTGACCCTGTGACTGAGGGTGAAAAGCGGTGCTAAAAGACAGATGTGTTCACATAGCTTCTTGGAAACTATTCCAGAATCTGGAGGTGAAGAGGCTGCCACGATCAGAACTGATCTCCAACGGAACACCGTGGAGTGACACAATTTGGGAAACATACAAGTCTGCTAACTGGCTAGCAGTGATTGTCTCCTTAACTGGTAGAAAGTGAGCAACCTTGGAGAATCGGTCAATGACGACAAATATAGCATCATTACCCTTCTGGGATTTGGGAAAACCAGTAATGAAATCCATTTGGACCTTGTCCCATTTCCATTCAGGAATTGCAAGGGGTTGCAGAGTTCCTGCGGGCCTTTGATGTTGAGCTTTAACGCGGCGGCAAACGTCGCACTCAGAAACATAACGAGCAATGTCTCGCTTCATATTAGGCCACCAGTATCTCTGACAAATGTCACGGTACATCTTTGTGCTACCAGGAAGAATTGACAGAGGAGTGTCATGAGCTTCCATCATAACGTGTTCTCTCTCATCTTTGAACTTAGGTACGAAGAGACGGTGTTGGAAAAATAGGATCCCATCATTATCAAGATGGAACTCCGACGGTTTTCCTTTTTCAAGGTACCGCTTGATCCTTTCAACTTCAGAGTCATACCGTTGCATAGTTTTGATGCTGTGTTCTAAATCTGGTTCGACAACGAGGGTATTGAGATAACCCTGTGGAACAATAGGGAGGTTCAATTTACGAAACTCTTCATAAAGAAGAGGTTGTGATTCCTGAACCATATGGTTGCTGCAATAAGCCTTGCGGCTCAAAGCATCGGCCATTACATTTGCCTTGCCAGGGGTGTATGAGATATTCATATCATAATCGGCTATTGTCTCGAGCCATCTTTGTTGATGAAGGTTCAGATCCAGTTGAGTATATAAATACTTCAAACTTTGATGATCCGTATATATCTCGCAACGGTTACCGAGAAGGTAATGTCGCCATAGCTTCAGGGCATAAATAACCGCAGAAAGTTCGAGATCGTGCACTGGGTAATTTTCTTCGTGAGGACGCAATTGTCGGGAGGCATAAGCAATCACCTTGCGTTCTTGCATTAGGACACAGCCTAATCCTTGACGGGAGGCATCGCAGTATATCACGAAATCCTTTTGGGAATCCGGGGGTGCTAATACTGGGGCAGATGTCAATTTATCTTTTAGTGTCTGAAAGCTTTCTTGACATTTTTCTGTCCACTCAAATTTAACACCTTTGTGAAGCAGATTTGTCAATGGTTTTGCAATCTTGGAAAAGTTCTCAACGAATCGACGACAATAACTAGCAAGTCCGAGAAAACTTCTGACTTGCTTAACATTCTTCGGGGGAGTCCAGTCAAGAATAGCCTGAACTCGTTCGGGGTTAACAGCAATTCCATCCGTGGAAATCACATGACCAAGGTAAGTTACTTCAGAAAGCCAAAATTCACATTTCGAATACTTGGCATACAACTGGTGTTCTCGAAGCCTTTCTAGTACCAAACAGAGGTGTTCAGCATGTTCTTCTTTATTCTTAGAATAAACCAGAATATCATCCAAGTAAACCACGACGAATTTGTCAAGGTAATCCATGAATATATAATTCATCAGACGGGAGAAAGTTGCTGGAGCATTCGTTAGGCCAAATGACATGATGGTGTATTCATAGGAGCCATAACGAGTGACGAATGCAGTCTTGGGAATATCCTCTTCACAGACACGGATCTGGTGATAACCCAACCTCAGGTCGAGTTTAGAGAACACCGATGATCCAGCGAGTTGATCATAAAGATCATTGATCCGGGGCAGTGGGTATTTATTCTGGATTGTGGCTTGGTTGATGTGACGATAATCCTGAACCAAACGGTTAGTTCCATCCTTCTTCTTAACGAAGAGTGAAGGTGCTCCCCAAGCGGAGGAACTGGGGCGGATGAAACCACTTTTAAGTGACTTGTCGATTTCTTCCTTAAGCTCGAGTAGGTGATGCGGAGGCATCTTATAAGGTCGCTTGGCAATAGGGACGGTGCCAGGCTTCAAGTCAATGTCAAACTCGACAGCTCTAGCCGGGGGTATTCCTGGAAGTTCTTCTGGAAAGACGTCTGGAAAATCTCGAACGACAGGAACGTTCTCGATCCCTTCCAGAGGTGAGGCGTTCAAAGCATTCAGAGCATATATCTGAGCTTCGGCGTCCCGAGTAATGCGGGCGGTATAGTTCACTATCTCATTGGTGGGGTGAAGAAGTTGAACGACTTTAGTGGCACAATTGATCGAAGCAATGTGAGCTTTCAACCAATCCATTCCAAGTATAAGGTCTATGGTGGAAGATTTCAGAACGATGGGCGATGCAAGGAATTCCAATCCTTTAATTTCGACGGTAACGTCAGGTGCTATTACGTCAGCATGACAGTGACCTCCGGGAGTTTTAATGACTAACGGAGTATGCATTTTCTCATATCGAATGCCATGCCTCAATGCAAATTTTCCAGAGATGAATGAATGTGATGCTCCTGAATCAAATAAAACAGAAGCAGGTACTGAGTTAACAAGAAGGGTACCCATCACAGTAGCAGGTTGATCCTGGACTTCTTCAATGTCAATGTTGTAAGCGTGTCCACGACCATGTGCAGCAGACCCAGTATTATAGTTGCGGGTCTGGTTGTTGCCACGACCATTGCCACGGCCAGCACGAGGAAAGGCTAACTGATTCTGATTCTGGCGGCAGTCTTTAGCCTGGTGTCCTGGTTTGCGGCACTTGAAGCATAGACCATCTTCAGGACGAAGAGGAGCATTGTTTTGAATAGCTTGAGTTTTTGGCTGCCTTGGCGGTGGAGGAGGCAGACGTGGTGCAGCATAGTTGTTCTTTGGCACAGAGGTATTGGAACGGAATGCATTGTTGGGGATCCAAACTCGACGCTTCGATGCTGAGCCCGAAGATGAGCCAGCATCACGATAGCGCTTCTGCGATTCCTTGTATTCCATCTGAGCGGTCTCAACAAGAATAGCCTTGTTCGTCAGAGTTGAAAAGTCATTGATGTCTTGAGCAGCTAGTGCAAGCTTGAGGTCGGGGTGTAGTCCATTACGGAACTTCTCTTGTCTGCGAGCATCTGTGGCGATGTCTTCTTCGGCATAGCGGGAGAGGTCTAGAAATTCCCGCTGATAAGCTTCAACGGTCTTAGTGCCCTGAGTGAGGTTACGGAACAGGGTCTTCATGCGTTCCATAATTGCTTGAGGGATATAACGTGTACGGAAAGCAGCCTGGAACTCATACCAGGTGATGACTGTTCCAACAGGCAGAGTACGCTTGTGTGTGTCCCACCATTGAGCAGCGGGGCCCTTTAAGAAAAAGGCCGCGAAGTTGACGTAGTTGGCAGGGGCGACATTAGCTGACTCCATCTCGTGAGTGATGTCGCGGAGCCAGTCATCGGCATCCAGGGGCTTGTCAGAGTTGCGGAACTGCGTTGGGTTGAGTCGCGTAAACTCTGTCAAAGTTATTGAAGCTGGGTTCTGGTTCTGGTTGTTCTGATGCGGAAACTGAGCCATGATTCCAACCATGAACTGACGGTTAAGCTCAAACTGTTGCATCATAGCCGCCATATAGTCTGGCGGTGGTGGACGTTCAGGGGCACGACCACGACCACGACCGCCTGGCCTAACCATCCTGCTAAGTATCAATAGGGGGTAGTTTAGTAAAAGCAATTGCGAGCGTTTAGTGCCAAACATGATGTAACTCGACAACAAATTAAGTAGTGTAACAGATACATAATAGTAGTCGATTAAGACATACAGATCCATACACAGTCGGTTAAAATCGGGCAGCATAACGGCGCAAATTGAAAACTAGAGACACACTTGGCGGCACGCAGGCACGCGGTAAGGAAGTACACAATGTGACATAGCAAAGGCTACATCAGCGTCGGAGAAAACCACTGAAACGGGGTAACTGCAAGTGCGGACGACGAATGTTCGTCGCGGCAGGGTCCTGTGCTCCGTATGCACTCTGATGCAGAACCCGGTCTCGAACTGTAAGAAGAGGTCCACGTGCAGGCGTGTGACCTCCCACAGCAGGCCAATCAATACCTGGCGGCATCTCGGTCCTACGTGGGTAAAGAATATACTCCGGATGTATCCCTGCATGAACAGCTGGTAGCAACTGTGTCATAGCCTCGTAGTAGCGTGCTCGAGTGGCGAACAACTCGATGGCAAGAGCCCGAACAGTGCGATCCAGAGCCTGAGTGCACTGAATCAGAACCTGCGGGTCGTAGCGTCGAGACTCGTACGGGGCACAGATAGCTGTGTAGTATCCAGTAGCATCTCCAGCAGGGGCATACGGAATGTACCGAAACACAGTATCATCCAAGTTAGCATTGTGCTCTCCTCGGAGACGTACGACAGCAGAGTAGGCGGCATCATGGACTGCCATCTCAATCGTCACGCCTAATCCATGAAAAAGGTGTAGCTCGGTGTCTGAGTTGTTCTGCTGATCATAAATCCGGACTTCAGCATAGTACTGTTCCTGGTTGAACTCGCGGTAAACCTCATAGACCATGTACTCAGGATACCAATGGTAGCCAAGTCTATTCATGAGAGCGATCAGGACAGCTGGAAACCCAGGGGTATTACGAGCCCAAGTGCGAAGCACAAGCTGTGTCGTAGGATGTGGTGGAAACAAACGGTCCATCTGAAACAGAGGAAATTCAGATTTGTCAAATGAAAATGAGAAGTTTAACACAAATCGGAGAGAAACGTTAAACAAAACAATGGAAAGGAAAATGATTATCAGACTAATCAGATCAATGACAAGGAAATCGCACAGATATCCTGCTCTCCGGGTAGACGGGATTTTCGAGATCCTAAGTGTCGGCGTTAGTAAAATTTATTTAACCCGAGTAGAAGAGAGATCAGAGTCCCAGAGTACAGACGAGGAATAAAAGATCCTAATACCACCCAGTTGGCGACGTGGGCCCGTAAGCCACACAGCCAAGTTAGTAAATTAGTTTTTCGATGTCTAGACTCAACTTCGGCCAAGGAATTGGAAGGGGGCTTCCTACAGACAGTCGGCTCTGATACCAACTTGTGGTGCCCCCGACTCAATCGTACACTAATCATACACGCAAACGTGTACGATCAAGCACAGGGACTCACGGGAAGATATCACAACACAACTCTAACACAATTTAAATGGAGGTCCACAATATTACAGACCAGGGATCCGAAGATCCGAATACATAAGTCAGTCATACAAATATAATCTGAGTACAGACATAGTTAGACAAGTTTTGCCTTAAGAAGGCTAGCACAAACAGCAGCACTAGATCGAAAGGCGTTGGCCTCCTGCCTGGGAGCCTCCGATCCTACTCCTGGTCATCTGGCTCGATCCAGTAGTAAGTACCCTCTGGACCCTGCTGGTAGTAGGCTCCGGTGGTGGCATCTGACTCCTGGACTCCATCGTCTGTTTGTATCATCAATGTGGGGTATATGGGGAAAAGAGAAAATAAAGCAACCGTGAGTACTCATCCGAAGTACTCAGCAAGCAAGGATCTATACTACATATGCAACATTATCAATGGAGAAAGGCTGTATATGTGGACTGGGCTGCAGAAATGCCAGAATAGGGAGAAGGCCTAGTCCTATCGAAGACTAGCATCTTCAAACATCTTCACAAGGCCATCATCTTGCAGCAGTAGAACATAGTAGAATAACATTTTATTTAGCAAACATGTTGAAGTACAGCTTAAAGATCCTTCCTCGACTCCCAAGCGAGAAAGCGATCCCGAAGCTTCAATTAAGTAACAAGTATCCAGTTTAAGTAGTAGATCGGGATACACAAACTGAGCATCCTTTACCGAAGGACCGGCTATCGATGGAAGATTCATCCCTGCAGGGGTGCACTACTGTTACCCAACACGCTCGATCAACTCTGGCCGGACACACTTGCTAGGTAATTCCCGTCCTCGGAAGATCAACACAAAGCAGCGCCCTACCTAGGCTCGGCAGAGAGGTCAGCACGCCGGACTAACCTATGCACCCAGAGGTCTCGGGCCATCGCCCTGGGCACCCTGCGCGTTGCGAGACTGACCGGGGTGCAGGCGCGACACTGAACTCGTCAGTGAAGTATCCAGCCCAATCCCGACAATCAGCCCGCACGGTGAATCGTGACGTCAGACGAGCTTTCGGAGAAACGTACTTCACAGAGGGTCCCATAACCATTATCCCGCGTGGTGGTAGTGCGTATAGGGCACGTCGACCCACTCAGATCACACACCCAAATCCAATAGGCTCAATTAGTATCACGCGGAGACAATCAGAGTCTCTGATGCTCCGCCACAATGTCACACTCGAGTGCCCTTCCGGCACACCCGAAAATCATAGATCCCCAGCGGGTACCCACCAGGGTGGACCCGCCTCTAACAGAGGTCAAGTAATCGTGTGGTCATAACATCAAGGGGGAAACCCGAAGAATCACCCTCGGCGGATTCCACTCGACGAAATCATCAGGGCGAACGTATGAGGTATCACCCTCGAGGTTCACACTGAGGGTTGCACGACGGAGTCGTATCGGAAGTGGAGAAGGAGGAATCACCCTCGATGACCACGACCGAACAGCTACACTGCAGAGTATTCATCGGGAGTGCGTTACGAGGTATCACCCTCGGCACTCGATAGTTACTACGCAGAGTCGTACAACTAAGGGGGTGTGAAGTGAGGTGTCGGTCTCTGGTCGACGATCACGTTGATCGAGTCGTCGATGATCAAGCAGGGGCAACAAGGGTAAGGTGGTGGGGTCACTGATGGTTCACTACCAACCTATACTAAACAGTTTATCATAGGCAGGTAAGGTAGCAATGAATAGGTTACAACAGCAGGCTATGCATCAGAATAGGAGCATACATTAATAGTAGCAAAATCTAATGCAAGCAGGAGAATAGAATGGGCGATATCTGGAATGCTCAAGGGGGGGGGGCTTGCCTGGTTGCTCTGGCAAGAGGGGAAGGTCGTCAACGGGCTGCTTGTCGGTAGAGTAGTCGTATCCTGGTGCAGCGCCGTCGGTCTCAGCGTCTATCGAGAGAGAAGGAGGGGGAGAGAAACAATAAATTCACGGCAATAATGCAAACAATATGTATGACATGCCTAAATGATATGCCGGGGTGTTCTACTGCCTAACTAAATGATTTAGTTAATTTAGGAATTTATTTAATTAAAGTTGGGCACTATTCCTTTACTGAAATTGGTCTAAAAGTTCAATGTTCTTATAGCTACGGGCATCTGACGGGAATACGGAGGACGTATTCGGGTTCGTATCGAAATTCTGAGCAAGTTTCATATATAAATTATTTTCATTGGAGTTACGGTTTATTTAATATGATTTTCTAAAGTTTTTATTAATTTCTGGAATTTATTTAATTATTTAAATCAACATTATCCGAAACAGTGTGCGATGACATCAGCATGACCTAAGCATGACGTCAGCAGGTCAACTCTGGCTGACCAGAGTCAAACCTGACAGGTGGGACCCACATGTTATACACTGTGGCCTAATCAGAGAGGTTAATTTAATCATTTGAGTTAATTAACAGGTGGGGCCCAGCAGTCAGTGACTGATTAGTGTTTAATTAACTAATTAACATATTTTCTATTTATTTAAATCCAATTAAATGGCCGGGCCCCACATGTCAGTGAGACCGGGCGGCCACGTCAGCGTTGACCCCGGTCAGCGGGGTCAACGGGGCCCGCGGGGCCCCACAGTCAGTGGCACAGGGCGGGGCCCGCCAGTGCCACGTCGGACCGGCCGCCGGAGAGCGCTCCGGCGAGCCCGAACACGGCGCCGAGCTCCGGCGAGCTCGGGATTTGGCTAGGGTGCACCGTTGGGCGCGCGGTTTGGTGATTTGGAATGGCAACTCCACGCCGCGTCGATTGGTGGTGGAGGCGCGGCCGGAGACGGCGTGTAGCGACCGCGGCGAGCAGCGAGGCGGACGCCGGAGTTCGGCCGTCGACGGGAGCGGGGCTGCGGTGCGAATGCGAGCAAGCGGAGCAGCTAGGCGAGGCCTACGCGACGCGGCAGATACAACGGAGGCACGCACGGGACCAAATGGTCGCCGTGGCCACGCCGACGACGAGGCCAGGCGGCGGAGGGTTCGGCCGAACGCGGAGCGGCGGCTACGGTATGCTAGCGAGCTAATGGAGAGGGGGAGGAGGAGCAGGAGCTCACAGTGGGGCGTAGCCATTCAAAGTGGGCTCGGGGAAGGCCTGGAGTAGCCGGAATCGACGGCGAATGGTGGCGGGGAACTGCAGAGGCGTTCGGCTTCGGTTCGTCGGCGCAGGAGGCGTAGAGGAGCACGGCGGAGCTCGTGGGCACGTCGCAGTGGCGGTGGCTACGCGGGCGATGGAGCAATGGCGATGGCCGCATCGGCCATGGCGGCAAGCGAGCGAGGGAGGGGAAACAGTGGGGCGAGGGAGGCACCAGAGGCTGCGGGGCTTGCCCTTATCCTCGCGGCGGGCGCGGCGCATTGTCGAGCAGGGGGAGAGGGGGGGCCGGGCGCGTGCGTGCGGCGCGCGCGGGGTGTTCGACAGCGAGGCGAGGAGCAGTGCGGGAGGTGGGGGACGGTGTGAGGACGGGCTGGGCCGGCGCTGTAGCAAGCAGGCCTAAGTGCACAGTAGCGCGTTTAGGCCTTTTCCTTTTTCTCTTTTCTGTTTCTTTTTCTTTTCTGTTCTGTTAATTGTTTAGGCCCCAAATGGATTTTGTAAAAAGTGTGAGCTAGTCCTTAAATACCAGTGCACTATACCCTAACACCAAAAACTAGTTTGGGCAAAATATCATTTCATAATTGTTTTAGATTAATTAAAAGGCTTGTAGATATTATTTTCAGCCACTGTTAAAAGAGGTTTGGGTCACCTAATTAATTTATCAAATGTTGGTTACAATTTTAGAATGGTCTCTGCAATATTTGTTATTTACTGAACATTTTAGTTTTTATGTTGGACAACTTTTATATTTCACTTTCATTTAAATTTGAATTTGACTTAGGAGTTGAAATGCAATATGATGCAAATGATGATTATGCACTGTTAATCATGCTGACATGTCATTATCAAAAGTGATTACTGTTGCTAATCACCGGGGGTGTTACAATTCTCCTCATCTATTAAGAATTCTCGTCCCGAGAATTAAGAGGAAGACTGAAAGAAGGCAGGGTATTCTTCACGAAGACGATCCTCGCGTTCCCAAGTGGCCTCATCTTCAGAATGATTTGACCACTGAACCTTGAGGAATTTGATTGACTTTTGACGAGTCCGACGTTCAGTTTCATCAAGAATATGGATGGGATATTCTGGATAAGACAGATCTTCCCGTAATTCAAGCACTTCGTGATCCACAGTTCGAATAGGATCCTTGAAGCAGCGACGGAGTTGGGATACATGAAGAAAGCAATAGCAATAAACTGGATGATCATTATGCTAAGCTAACGGATGGGTCTTGTCCATCACATCATTCTCCTAATGATGTGATCCCGTTATCAAATGACAACACATGTCAATGGTTAGAAAACCTTAACCATCTTTGATCAACGAGCTAGTCTAGTAGAGGCTTACTAGGGACACGGTATTTGTTTATGTATTCACACATGTATTTAAGTTTCCGATTAATACAATTCTAGCATGAATAATAAACCTTTATCATGAATAAGGAAATATAGAATAACAACTTTATTAGTGCCTGTAGGGCATGTTTACTTCAGTCTCCCACTTGAACTAGTGTTAATAATCTAGATTACATAGTAATGAATCTAACACCCATGGAGTCTTGGTGCTGATCATGTTTTGCTCGTGGAAGACGCTTAGTTAGCGGGTCTGCCACATTCAGATCCGTATGGAGTTGAAGCGTCTCTTGATGTGTTTGGTTCTCTTGTGAAACCTAGATTCCTTCGCCAAGGCAATTGCTCCAGTGTTGTCACAAAAGATTTTAATTGGACCCGATGCACTAGGTGTTACACCTAGATCGGATATGAACTCCTTCATGTGCTGCTTCCGAAGCAGCTATGTACTCCGTTCACACGTAGATCCTGCCACGACGCTCTGCTTGGAACTGCACCAACTGAGAGCTCCACCATTCAATATAAATACGTATCCGGTTTGTGACTTAGAGTCATCCGGATCAGTGTCGAAGCTAGCATCGACGTAACCATTTACGATGAGCTCTTCGTCACCTCCATAAATGAGAAACATATCCTTGGTCCTTTTCAGGTACTTTAGGATGTTCTTGACCACTGTCCAGTGATCCACTCTTGGATTACTTTGGTACCTCCCTGCCAGACTTATGGCAAGGCACACATCAGGTCTGGTACACAGCATAGCATACATGATAGAACATATGGCTGAGGCATAGGGAATGACTTTCATTTTCTCTCTATCTTCTGCAGTGGTCAGGCTTTGACTCTGACTCAACTTCACACATTGTAACACGGGCAAGAACCCTTTCTTTGACTGATCCATTTTGAACTTCTTCAAAACTTTATCAAGGTATGTGCTTTGTGAAACTCCTATTAAGCATCTCGATCTATCTCTATAGATTTTGATGCCCAGTATATAAGCAGCTTCACCGAGGTCTTTCATTGAAAAATTCTTATTCAAGTATCCTTTTATGCTATCCAGAAATTCAATATCATTTCCGATCAAAAATATGTCATCCACATATAATATCAGAAATGCTACAGAGCTCCCACTCACTTTCTTGTAAATACAGGCTTCACCGTAAGTCTGTATAAAACCATATGCTTTGATCACCTCATCAAAGTGTCTATTCGAACTCTGAGATGCTTGCACCAGTCCATAGATTGATCGCTGGAGCTTGCACACTTTGTTAGCACCTTTAGGATCGACAAAACCTTCTGGTTGCATCATATACAACTCTTCTTTAAGAAATCCATTAAGGAATGCAGTTTTGACGTTCATTTGCCAGATTTCATAATTATAAAATGCGGCAATTGCTAACATGATTCGGACAGACATAAGCATCGCTACGGGTGAGAAAGTCTCATCGTAGTCAACTCCTTGAACTTGTCGAAAACCTTTCGCGACAAGACAAGCTTTGTAGACAGTAATATTACCATCAACGTAAGTCTTCTTCTTGAAGATCCATTTATTCTCAATGGCTTGCCGATCATCGTGCAAGTCCATCAAAGTCCACACTTTGTTTTCTCTGATGAACTACTTTCCAATTCGAGAGAAGGTACGATTACCTCATCAAGTTCTACTTTCCTCCCACTCACTTCTTTCGAGAGAAACTCCTTCTCTAGAAAGGTTCCATTCTTGGCAACAAAGATCTTGCCTTCAGATCTGTGGTAGGAGGTGTACCCAATTGTTTCCTTAGGGTATCCTATGAAGACACACTTCTCAGATTTGGGTTCGAGCTTATCAGGCTGAAGCCTTTTGACATAATTGTCGCAACCCCAAACTTTAAGAAACGACAGCTTGAGTTTCTTGCCAAACCACAGTTCATACGGTGTCGTCTCAACGGATTTAGACCGTGCCCTATTTAATGTGAATGTGGCTGTCTCTAATGCATAGCCCCAAAATGATAGTGGTAAATCGGTAAGAGACATCATAGATAACACCATATCTAATAAAGTACGGTTACGACGTTCGGACACACCATTACGCTGTGGTGTTCCAGGTGGCGTGAGTTGTGAAACTATTCCACATTGTTTTAAATGAAGGCCAAACTCGCAACTCAAATATTCGCCTCTGCGATCAGATCGTAGAAACTTTATTTTCTTGTTACGATGATTCTCCACTTCACTCTGAAATTCTTTGAACTTTTCAAATGTTTCAGACTTGTGTTTCATTAAGTAGATATACCCATATCTACTCAAATCATCTGTGAAGGTCAAAAAATAATGATACCCGCCGCGTGCCTCAACACTCATCGGACCGCATACATCGGTATGTATTATTTCCAATAAGTCATTGGCTCGCTCCATTGTTCCGGAGAACGGAGTTTTAGTCATCTTGCCCATGAGGCATGGTTCGCAAGTATCAAATGATTCATAATCAAGTGATTCCAACAGTCCATCTGCATGGAGTTTCTTCATGCGCTTTACACCAATATGACCTAAACGGCAGTGCCACAAGTATGTTGCACTATCATTGTCAACTTTACATCTTTTGGCATCAATATTATGAATATGTGTATCACTACTATCGAGATTCAAGAAGAATAGACCACTCTTCAAGGGTGCATGACCATAAAAGATATTATTCATATAAAAAAAACAACCATTATTCTCTGACTTAAATGAATACCGTCTCGCAATAAACAAGATCCAGATATAATGTTCATGCTCAACGTGGGCACCAAATAACAATTATTGATGTGTAAAACTAATCCCAAAGGTAGATGTAGAGGTAGCATGCCGACGACGATCACATCGACCTTGGAACCATTTCCGACGAGCATCGTCACCTCGTCCTTAGCCAATCTTCATTTATTCCGTAGCGCCTGTTTCGAGTTACAAATATGAGCAACCGAACCAGTATCAAATACCAAGGCGCTGCTACGAGCATTAGTAATGTACACATCAATAACATTTATATCAAATATACCTTTGTTCACTTTGCCATCCTTCTTATTCGCCAAGTATTTGGGGTAGTTCCGCTTCTAGTGACCAGTCCCTTTGCAGTAGAAGCACTCAGTTTCAGGCTTGGGTCCAGCTTTGGGTTTCTTCCTAGGAGTGGCAACTTGCTTGCCATTCTTCTTGAAGTTCCCTTTCTTTCCCTTGCCCTTTTTCTTGAAACTAGTGGTCTTGTTAACCATCAACACTTGATGCTCCTTCTTGATTTCTACCTCCGTGGCCTTAAGCACTGCAAAGAGCTCAGGAATCGTTTTATTCATCCCTTGCATATTATAGTTCATCACTAAGCCTTTGTAGCTTGGTGGCAGTGATTGAAGAACTCTGTCAATAACACAATCAATTGGAAGATCAACTCCCAGCTGAGTTAAGTGATTATAATACCCAGACATTATGAGTATGTGTTCACTGACAGAACTATTCTCCTCCATCTTGCAGCTATAGAACTTGCTGGAGACTTCATATCTCTCAACCCGGGCATTTGCTTGAAATATTAACTTCAACTCATGGAACATCTCATGTGCTCCATGACGTTGAAAACGTCTTTGAAGTCCCGGTTCTAAGCCGTAAAGCATGGCACTCTGAACTATCGAGTAGTCATCAGATCGAGCTTGCCAGACGTTCAAAACATCAACTTCAGCTCCTGCAGCTGGCCTTTCACCTAGCGGTGCATCAAGGACATAATTCTTCTATGCAGCAATGAGGATAATCCTCAAGTTACGTACCCAGTCCGTGTAGTTGCTACCATCATCTTTCAACTTAGCTTTTTGTACGAACGCATTAAAATTCAGGGGAATGGTAGCTCGGGCCATTGATCTACAACATAGATATGCAAAACTATAAGACTAAGTTCATGATAAATTAAGTTCAATTAATCAAATTACTAATGAACTCCCACTTAAATAAACATCCCTCAGGTTATCTAAGTGATACATGATCCAAATCAACTAACCCATGTCCGATCATCACGTGACATGGGGTAGTCATCAATGGTGAACATCTCTATGTTGATCATATCTACTATATGACTCAAGTTCGACCTTTCAGTCTCCAGTGTTCCGAGACCATGTCTGTACATGCTAGGCTCGTCAAGTTTAACCCAAGTATTCTGCATGTGCAAAACTGTCTTATACCCGTTGTATGTGAACGTAGAGTCTATCACACCCGATCATCACGTGGTGCTTCGAAACAACGAACATTGGCAATGGTGCATACTCGGGGAGAACACTTTTATCTTGAAATTTAGTGAAGGGATCATCTTATAATGCTACCGCCTTTCTAAGCAAAATAAGATGCATAAAAGATAAACATCACATGCAATGAAAATATGTGACATGATATGGCCATCATCATCTTGTGCTCTAGATCTCTATCTCCAAAGCATCATCATGATCTCCATCGTCACCGGCTCGACACCTTGATCTCCACCGTTGCGTCGTGGTCATCTCGCCAACTATTGCTTCTACAACTATTGCTACCGCATAGCGATAAAGTAAAGCAATTACATGGCGTTTGCATTTCATACAATAAAGAGACAACCATAAGGCTCTTGCCGGTTGCTGATAATTTACAAAACATGATCATCTCATACAATAACGTATATCACATCATGTCTTGACCATATCACATCAGGACATGCCCTGCAAAAACAAGTTAGACGTCCTCTACTTTGTCGTTCCAAGTTTTACGTGGCTGCTACGGGCTTCTAGCAAGAACCGTTCCTACCTACGGCAAAAACCACAATAGTGTTTCATCAAGTTTGCTGTTTTAACCTTCTTCAAGGACTGACCATAGTCAAATTTGATTCAACTAAAGTAGGAGAAACAGACACCCGCCAGCCACCTTTAGGCAAAACTAGTTGCATGTCTATCGGTGGAACCGGTCTCATGTGCGTGGACATGTAAGGTTGGTCCGGGCCGCTTCATCCCACAATACCGCCGAATCAAAATAAGATGGTGGTAAGCAGTATGACTATCACCGCCCACAACTCTTTGTGTTCTACTCGTGCATATCATCAACGCATAGACCTGGCTCGGATGCCACTGTTGGGAAAGGTTGCATGGAAAACAAAAAAAATTCTACGCACACGCAAGATCTATCAAGGAGATGCATAGCAATGCGAGGGGGAGAGTGTGTCGACGTACCCTCTTAGACCATAAGCAGAAGCATTTGACAACGCGGTTGATGTAGTCGAACTTCTCCGCATTCCAACTGATCAAGCACGGAACGTAGGGCACCTCCGCGTTCAGCACACGTTTAGCTCAATGACGTCATCCGCCTTCTTGATCCAGCAAGACGGCGAAGTAGTGGATGAGTTCCGGCAGCATGACGGCGTGGTGATGGTGATGGTGAAGCTATCTCCACAGGGCTTCGCCTAAGCACTACGAAAATATGACCGCGGGTGTAAACGGTGGAGGGGGGCGCCGCACACGGCTAGGCAACTGTTTGTTGTGTGCTCGGCGCCCCCCTCCCACATATATATAGGTGGGAGGGAGGGAGTAGCAGCCAAGGAGGGCGCCCAAGTAGGGGGCATCCTACTTGGGGTCTCTCCCAAGCTGCGCCCCCTTTCCTTATTTGGAGTGCGGAAGGAAGGAAGGAGGAGGTGGCGCCCTCCTTTCCTTTCTCTCCTGAGGAGGGAAAGGCAGGAGGGGCTACCCCTCCCTTTTCCTTCCCCTTAGGGCCGTCCAGCCATGGGAGGGGCGCGCCAGCCTCCTTGTGGGTTGGTCTGTCCCCTCCTTTGGCCCATAAGCCCCATATCTTCCCGGGGGTGCCCGGAACCCCTTCCGGTGACCCGATTCCTTCCTGGTACGTCCCGAAACACTTCTGGTGCCAAATGCCATCGTCCTATATATCAATCTTTACCTCTCGACCATTTCGTGACTCCTTGTCATGTCCGTGATCTCATCTGGGACTCCGAACAACATTCGGTCACCAAAACATATAACTCATATAACACTATATCGTCAGTGAACGTTAAGCGTGCGGACCCTACGGGTTCGAGAACTATGTAGACATGACCGAGACACCACTCCGGTAAATAACCAATAGTGGAACCTAGATTCCCATATTGGCTCCTACATATTGTACGAAGATCTTTATCGGTCGAACCGTTATGACATCATACGCAATTCCCTTTGTCCATCGGTATGTTACTTCCCCGAGATTCGATCGTCGGTATCTTCATACCTAGTTCAATCTCATTACCGACAAGTCTCTTTACTCGTTCTGTAATATATCATCCTGTAACTAACTCATTAGTCACTTTGCTTGCAAGGCTTCTTATGATGTGTATTACCAAGAGGGCCCAGAGATACCTCTCCGATACTCGGAGTGACAAATCCTAATCTCGATCTATGCCAACTCAACAAACACCTTCGGAAATACCTGTAGAGCATCTTTATGATCACCCAGTTACGTTGTGATGTTTGATAGCACACAAGGTATTCCTCCGGTATCCGGGAGTTGCATAATCTCATAGTCGAAGGAATATGTATTTGACATGAAGAAAGCAGTAGGAATAAACTGAATGATCATTATGCTAAGCTAATGGATGGGTCTTGTCCATCACATCATTCTCCTAATGATGTGATCCTGTTATCAAATGACAACACATGTCAATGGTTAGGAAACCTTAACCATCTTTGATCAACGATCTAGTCTAGTAGAGGCTTTCTAGGGACACGGTATTTGTTTATGTATTCACACATGTATTTAAGTTTCCGATCAATACAATTCTAGCATGAATAATAAACCTTTATCATGAATAAGGAAATATAGAATAACAACTTTATTATTGCCTCTAGGGCATATTTCCTTCAGGTACAGCTTCCTCCGGCCTTGCTCCACTGCCCATCTTCCCACGTTGCTGCATGTGGAAAATCCCGCATGTGAATCTTCCCTAGTTCTTTGCCAAAAATGTAGCTCGGCCGGCATACTTTCCATGTTGCAATCTCGTCCTCACACCGTTTTAGATAAACAACTGTGCTGCTGTCTTCCCTTAGGACAAGGAATATGCTTCTTTTTTGTCGGTGTATGTGTCATAAACTATTATTGGCCAATAATTGTTTCCTTTCTACCTCTTTTTGCAAATAGGGCTAGCCAGTTCACCTCGTCGCTATTGTGACCTTTTGGTAAACTGCACAAATCACTTTTTTCTTATGAGTGTTTTGTGCAGTTTTGCTGAAATGTCACACAGGCAACATTTCTACATTTTAGCGGGACTACACAAAGGGAGATTGGTTTTGCTCTATCCTCCACATCCAACTCTGAGCCTAATCTTCTCCAACTATTTGCTTAATCTTCTCCAACTAGTTAGTCTTAAGAGAGACTGCAAAGGTGACCGGCTTCTATTGTGTGTCTTTTGTTTCATCAACAGTCCTCTATTATTGTAATCACACTTACTCAATATCTTTGGAACAGGGACGCTCAACTCTATTTTAGTGGAACTGCACAAAATGATCGGAATGTTCCATGCTCCTGACAGCTAATTTTTTTCCCAACATGCCATGTTGATTTAGACAGAGTTGCGGGGAAGTTGTTGCCAATGAAAGCATAAATCAATTTTAATTTAACACCTTCTCACAAATTTGTCTTCAGTTGTGATGAAAATATTAGCTCTGATCTGCTAATCATTGAGATGCATTAGTGCTGTCTACTACGCAACTTTATTCTTATAGACTCGTGTTGGGCCTCCAAGCGCAGAGTTTTGTAGGACAGTAGCAATTTTCCCTCAAGTGGATGACCTAAGGTTTATCAATCCGTGGGAGGCGTAGGATGAAGATGGTCTCTCTCAAACAACCCTGCAACCAAATAACAAAGAGTCTCTTGTGTCCCCAACACACCAAATAGAATGGTAAATTGTACAGGTGCACTAGTTCAGCGAAGAGATGGTGATACAAGTGTAATATGGTTATAGATATTGATTTTTGTAATAAGAACAATATGAAACAACAAGGTAGCAATTGATAAAACGGAGTACAAACGGTATTGCAATGCTTGAAAATGAGGCCTAGGGTTCGTACGTTCGCTAGTGCAATCTCCAACAATGCTAATATAATTGGATCATATAACCATCCCTCAACTTGTGATGAAGAATCACTCCAAAGCTCCCATTTAGCAAAGAACATAAGAAGAAATTGTTTGTAGGGTACGAAACCACCTCAAAGCTATTCTTTCCGATCAATCTATCCTAGAGTTCATACTAAAATAACACCAAGCTATTCTTTCTGATCGATCTAACCAAGAGTTCGTACTAAAATAACACCATATGATACACATCAACCAACTCTAATGTCACCTAGATACTCCAATGTCACCGCGAGTATCAGTGAGTTGATTATACGATATGCATCAAACAATTTCAGATTCATAATACTCAATCCAACACAAAGAACCTCAAAGAGTGCCCCAAGATTTCTATCAAAGAAACAAGGACAAAAATGTGCAACAACCCCTATGCATAGATTATCGCAATGTCACCTCGGGAATCCGCGAGTTGAGTGCCAAAACATATATCAAGTGAATCAATATAATATCCCATTATCACCATGGGTATTCATATGCAAGATATATATCAAGTTCTCTCAAATCCATAAAAATATTCAATCTGATAAAACGAAATCTCAAAGGGAAAACTCAGTTCGTCACAACAAGATAGAGAGGGAGAAACACCATATGATCCAACTATATTAACAAAGGCCACGATACATCAAGATCGTGCCATCAAGAACATGAGAGAGAGAGAGAGAGAGATTAAACAGATAGCTACTGGTACAAACCCTCAGCCCCGAGGGTGGACTACTCCCTCCTCATCGTGGTGGCCGCCGGGATGATGAAGATGGCCATCGGTGATGATTTCCCCCTCCGACAGGGTGCTGGAACAGGGTCTAGATTGGTTTTTCATGGCTACAGAGGCTTGCGGTGGCCGAACTTATGATCTAGGGTTATTTCTGGGGGTTTCTGTATTTATAGGATTTTTTGGCATTGGAATCACACGAAGATGGGCCTCGAGGTGGGCACAACCCACCTGGGTGCGCCTGGGCCTCTTGGCGCACCCTGGTGTCATGTGCTCACCTCCTTCACCATCTGGTCCTCCCACGAAGCTTCTAGTGCCTCTTTTATTCCAAAAAAAATCGTCAAAAAGTTTCGTTGCATTTGGAGAACTTTTATTTCTGCACAAAAAACAACACCACGGTAGTTCTGCTGAAAACAACGTCAGTTCTGGTTAGTTCCATCCAAATCATACAAAAAATATATAAAATTATTGTAAACATGGCATGAATACTTCATAAATTATAGATACGTTGGAGACATCTCAATTAGCCAGGAAGTTAGTTTTTTATTTTTTCCGAAAGAGCATGGATGTTAGTTTCCTTTCTAGTATTTGATTGCTGTTGTAACGAGACAACCTTCCAGCTGGTAAGACACATGAAACAAAAGCTGAAAGCTTCAGAGCATTGTATAGTTTTGTGTCGCTGGAAAATTATGTGTACGTCAATTATGTAAACAAATTCTGGAAGCTTGATAGCATTGTCAGAAGCCATTCTGCATCCGGGTCCATGTGCCATGCACCAAATTAGAGTGCACAACCGAATGGGAGACTCAGCCCGGTCGTTGCGCCGCACTAATAGTGAGTAATGAGTAGTCAAATCATAAGCCCCACCTTTCCCATAGGAAGTTGCTCGGACAAAGTAACCATCAATACACTCTTCTTTGACTCCGCTCATACTAGTATGAAGGTGCAAAACCAAGTGCGTGTATGGCCTGTCGGTCAACGCGCTTCCTCTTGGCATATCACTGACATGTGGGACCGGAGTGTGAGCAAACCGATCTGAACTAATGGCAAAATGGCCAACCCGCCGCTCCTGGAGAGAGATGAGGAGCAAGAACACAGATGGGCTAGGTTTTGCATGGAGGCCAAGAAATATTAGAGCATGGTTGATCGATGTCATCATTACATGTTCAATGTTTTTGAATAGTACCACTTCATTGGGCTGCCGTTTTCCGCACTTCTCCGGAATAAATGTGTACTTTATCACAGATTAAGATAAAATAAGAGTGCAGATGCTCCACAATGCTGTTCTTACCTATATACTAGTACTAAGTAGTACTACTCATAGTACTACTAAACCTTGTGCTTGGCTCTTCGCCTCATTGGGAAGTCGAACAATGATGGTACTATAGTGTATGCCTCTGGCAATCTGACACCGAATGAACTACTACATGTCCAACGCCTGGGCGAGGGAGAGGTTGCATTAGTCAAAAGCTTCTCCTCGTCCTGTGAGCCACCGCGCTTGTGGTAGACGGAAAGGGCGTAGTAGTATAATAAGCAAGCTTCACCTTGTCCTGCAAGCTTCTCCTTGTTCTGCGAGTTGACGGGACACAACAAAGTAGTGGTAGTCCATACCAACTCCTTTTTGTTAATATGGCTTAATATTTTTTGCGGGTAAATGAGAGAGCTTTATTCATATAAAAGCATTCTTAGGACAATCAGCCAAGAGACTGGTCACTACAGGAAGCTAGGTGTTTCATCAAGCCAGCTCTCGGTCACATTCAAAGTGCAAGCACGCTTCGTACAAAGATGCGCCAGAAGGTTTGCTGACCTGTTTACATGCTGAATAAAAAAAGAAGAGAAATTATTACTGAGCTCTCGTATTTCTAACAGGATAGGAGCGAGAATTGTGGTGAGGGTTCCAGAGTGTCACCAACTCCATGCGATCAACTTCCATTATCACATGCTAGAACCCTCGAAGAGAAGAAAATGTGTTGAAGATTGCTTTATCATAGATTAAAATAAAATAAGAGTGCTGACACTCCACCATGCGGTTCTGTATAGTACGTAACACTCGTAGTACTACTAGTAAACCTTGCGCTTGGCTCTTCGCATCTTCGGGAAGTCGAACAATGATGGTACTACAGTGTATACTTCTGGCAATCTGACATCGAATTAAATGTTGCACGTCCACCGCCTGAGCGAGGGAGAGCTTGCATTAGTCAAAAGTTTCTCCTTGTCTTGCGAGCCACCGCGCGCAAGCTTCTCCTCAATCTGTAGGTTGACGGGGTGCAACAAAGTAATGCTAGTCCATACTACCTCCTTTCTGGTTAATATGGTAAAATTTGAAATGAGATAAATTCACTGGCGGTCACTGTATATTTGTAAAAATACAGTCAGTGCACTTCATAATACACTCATTGCGGTCAATATATACATTTTTCAGTGTTTATATGGTCACTAGCTCACCCGGGTTGAGTACGTGTGTGCATGCATGTGTAGGTTGAGCACATGACCATGAGCGTGTGTGTTCCGTCGTGTGCTCGACATGCATGCATTAGGGCATCGCGCGCGTTTTTGTGTGCATGTGTACGTCTGACTATTGCATGCATGCACAAGGTTGTAGTCCCTCCCATTCACATGTTCATATTTCAAAGCTCATGCTTCGTAAGATCCTTTTGCATGGAAATACTACTACTTCTCGGTCGTCGGAACTCGTTTTTCTTCCTTTCGCCGACATGTGGGACATCCAACATCTGGGTGCACGTGTCATGAAAGAAAATAGAGATAAGTACAAGTGAGACTTAGGAACGGTCATACACGTAGGGGGAGTACATGCAGGGGCCGCGGTAAATGACTAAATGAGCGGTCAAATCACACAGTAAGTTGGTCGGACGAAGCAATCATCATTTCACTCTTCAATGAAGCCTACGCAATATTAAAAGGTTGATATGGAGAGAAAAAGAAAACTGCTCCACTATATATACACATTAGCAGGAGCCTAAGCTACTAGCCTGCTTGCTTGTGTTGCTCTCTTCACACTCTCTCGCATAGAACCACAGTGGCCACACCACTAGTCACAGATCCGGCTTGATCCCACCGCCGGGGGAAGGGGAGGGTGTTCTACATAGACGCAGTCGGCAGCGGCTAGGGAGAAAACCCACTGTCGGTGCGTCCCGATCGGGGTCCCCACGGTATGGGCTGATGCCGCCTCCCACCGCCCTTCTAGCTACACCCCGACGTCCCAGGTACAACTTCCTTTTGGAGGCGGCTTGCTCCACTATCGCATCTCCCCATGTAGCTCCACCTCCATGTGGATCTTTCTCTACTTCTACCGACTTCTATTTGTGATGAGTTTATGTCTCATGAACTAGTGCCACTACTATTATTCTAATCACACTTCTTCAATATCTTTGCCAACAGGGATGCTCAGCTCGATTTTAGGGGAACTGCACAAAAGCATCGTATGGTCCGAGGGTGCGAGGCTTCTTTCCTTCGACAGGTTGTACCTAGCCAGGAAATTAAATCATGTTTAGGGTTTAGGGTTTAAGGCCTAGAGACCGGAAAAATAGTTTTTTTGTACACACTCTCACAACTTTTGTCTTTAGTTGTGAAGTAAATATTGGCTATGATCTGTGAATCATTGAGATGCATCAGCATGTGTGTTAGTTTTCCTTTGTATTTGATGGAATGTTCTAACGAGGCAACCTTGGAGTCAGGATACATACATGAAACAAAATCTGAAAGCTTCGTACTCCCTCCGGTCCTTTTTTGTATGCATATAAGGCTACTCATAGTGGGGAGTATCATATACTAGTATCATGCATATGATACTAGTGTATGATACTATCTTCATAGTGCATAGTACTGTATCATAGATGATCATATTTATTGCCATGCATGACACACAGTAGCATAACATTTAACACGATACAGTATCTACCTATGTTACTCTAACCCTCTCTTTCCTCTTTAATTCTCTGCCACATCAGTGTGTTTGCTATTCCCAAGTGCATGATACCGGCTAAGATACCACCACTATGGCCAGCCTAAGAAAATGTCACTTTTTCAGCAATGGTCTGCGCCTTAGCATCTTTGTTCTGCTCTTTTCAATAGTACTACCGCACACGCATCCACAATAATTCCCATCTCTCTCTTCCAAATTTCTCGTCCCTTCCTAAGAGCAAGTATAATAAGTTGACGTAGGTGTCCTGCAAGCCTTTAAATATTGTATCTTTGCTGAGTTGGATGAGAGAGAAGAGAAGCGGGCTATAGATTTACAGCCGGCCGTAGCACGGGCTGCAAGAAGTTACTACCTCCATAATACGAATCCAACGATATAATTTTTGTTAATATGCACTAACAATTTATCAGTTAAATCTTTGGTCAAAAATTAGCATAAATTACATAGGGGACTAATAAACCAGGATAGAGGTAGTATGTGGGAGTGTATGGTGGGTCATGTGGTAAAATGTAGTACTTTCTTGTAGCCCATTACTATACATGTTGACTATTACACTGCCCATTATGAAAAATACATTTTGCATCTATACAAGGCCACTAACAGTAATCAAGGCAATATTACTTTCTTGTATAAGGGAATGGAGGGAGTAGTATTTTCTTGTAGCCCATTACTATACATGTCGACTATTACATTGGCTATAGATGACATGGCAACATGTTAGCCATCAACCGGCTATATTATTAACCATGCTTAAGGCATGCTTGCACATAGAGAGAGACAGAGAGTTGCGTCGCATGCATGCAAAACTGGAGAGAGAGAGAGAGAGCTGCATGCAGATAGATCTAGTGAAGCCTGCATCCAGAGAGATGGAGAGAGGAGTAATTGTTCATGAGAATTGATTACTTTGCATGCGCGTAGATACCCAGCATTTCCTCCATAGCAAATCCGGGGGCAAAATAGTCTATACACTTCGGTGTATAGTAATTTTTCTTGGCATGCGGGCTGCTATGTAGTACTACTATAGCACAATGTGTTTGTTAAACGCAAAGAAAAAAGGACCGGAGGTGTCGCACGATGTCCAAGGAATATGGTGATAGTGGGAGGTGGGCCATGTGGTCACTGGGCTGCCGTGTTTCGTACTCCTCCGGTGTAAGAGTGGAGAAAGTTAGTTTTATCACAGAATAAATAAATAAGAGTGCAGACGCTCTACCACTGCAGTAATAGTGACCAATGAGCAATCAAATCACATAGAACTGACAGTTAGTTGGACGGAAGAAGCAAACCACCACTCTTAGTTGAATCCGCTTCTCCCTCATGCAGTGCAGTATTCTTTTGGAATCCAACGTTTCATTTCATTGGATTGCGCCATCGTGGAAAACCGACGTTTAAATCATGTCTGTCGCGTTAATGTCTCACCCTCCTCCACCCCACTTGGTCGCTCGGCATGCCACTCACCGCAAACTGAGTATACGCAAACTTTCCCGCCTGCTTGTCGATGGATCGCGCCATGGAGTACTAGCACTACTGGAAGAGATAGACGAGGGGGAGGATAGCTAGATGTAGCACGGACTCCCAAGAACTTTTTGCATGCATGTTGTGGCCGGCCGTGGTGACGTTTGAACACGAAGCAGTCATGTGCACCGGGAAGCGGCGCGGACGGCGATCTCTCGGCCGGCGCGCTGCTTGAATGCCGGCGCCGGTGAGAGGTCGCGTCTGCTTTGGCCAGGCATGAATGCTGCACTGACCGTTTCGAGCGGGAAGCACGTGCGGGTGATGAAGAGGGTTCGAGTTGGCCAGGGCGGTCAGGAGCGGGCGTGGCAGCGGTCCGGACGGCCACAAATGAGAGGTGCTGGACGTACGTAAATATTGCTACGTAATTAATAATGTAAATAATGTGCCAGTTCATCAAATATGATTGGAGATGGAGATGGAGATGGAGATGGAGATGAAAGTAAGAATTTTACGTAAACACGGATATGTATGTCTATGTGTGTGTGCGCGCACACACACATAGTGACGACTCTCGCGACTACTCATACACATCATCGATGTCTCGTTCTCCCTACACACACACAAACTTAGTACCGCCTCATTTTGTTCATGGAATAGGAATATCATAGGAGTGGGAAACAATAGGAAGTGAGATAAATGGAGTACTACGCACAAGAAGAAATGTACGGGCACTCACTCTTCCTCCGACATACCCACGAGTACACGATGGAGCGCATTTGTACACGAAGAGGCAGATTACGTACGTAATAATTTGACCCTTTAATTTGTTCACATAATAATGGAGGGTCGGGGACCACACGTGAGCGTTACAAAGTGCGAACTGGAAGCAGGGGCATGTTATTGATCGAGTTTTCTTTCTTGGTACGTTAAAAAAAGATTCGTCTGCCAGTTTTCATTTCTTTTTTCCGGGAACGCGTGTATTCTATTTAAAACCACTGCTATGGAGAGATTCTTTTACTCCATTGTATATGTAGCCTCTTCTTTGATAGGGTTTCTTGCGTCTCGCTCTCTCACCCTCTCCATATCTAAACAAGATGACAGTGTCCACTCTATCGCTCTCCTCACCGGTGGTGGTCACAGATCTGGCCGGATCACGTCCGCTGCGGAAGGTGAGGAGGTGCAGCGTTGACGTTGTCGCCGTCGATGATGGAGGAAGCCGATGCGCACCGTCCTCTCTGAGCCGACGCCAATGCGGACGAAGGTCCTCCTCACCCTTGTTCGCTACCGTCGTGTGGGAAGATCCCGCCTGCCTGCCTAAGCCACATCTCACCCACCTGAGGTATAACTTCTTTTGGATTTCATGCTTCATGGTACTCTGCATGCGGGTTTTCTTGTATACCACTACTCCCCAGCTCCCCATGTACAGTAGCTAGGGTTCGTCGGTTGGTCCAACATCACCTATTTTTTTACTATTATAGAGGAAAGGCCACTCCAAAAGTTGTCCTGGTTTATCATTTATGCCTCGGTGGAGGTATACATGTTTTTTTTCGACAAAAAGTACATGGTGGTTGTGCGGTCATTGTCCATATGCTCCTATTGCTGCTGCTAATCTAAAACTATCACTGGTAAAATGAACCAATGCCCATGTTAAAGTGACGTCCCTTTTAATTAATGCTGCTGTCAATCTAGAGGAGTTGATAAATGCTTTTGTCCTGCTTTAGTTTTTTTTCCGGGTATCCTGCTTTAGTTCCCATCAAGATAATCACGATGCTTCTATTTTTTGGTGTACATTTCATTAATTCTTATTGACAATTAATATGCTGCTGTTAATCTTGTTCCAGCACTGTCGGTGTCAAAACCGGCGGATCTCGGGTACAGCGTCCCGAGCTGTGGATCTAGGATTGATGGGGAACAAGGGACGATGAACACGGTGTTTACCCAGGTTCGGGCCCTCTTGAAGAGGTAAAACCCTATGTCCTGCTTGATCATATTTGATGTATGATATGGTTACAAAGTCGATCTACCTCGAGATCAGGCAAGCTAAACCCTAGGTTGATGGGGTAATGGATGTTGCTCTAGCCCTAAAGACCTAAACCCTTTGGTTTATATAGATAATAGTAGGGTTAGGGTTACATGCGATCGTTTACAATGAAGGAAAGATCACGCTAATCTTGACTTGGAGGGCACACCATGACTCCGAAGATCTCCTATCCGGTCACGGGTCCGCACTCTAGCTCGGTCCCATGGTAGCCCATCAGTCCGGCCCATATGCAATAGGCCGACGGCTCGGGGACCCCTTAATCCAGGACTCCCTCTGTAGCCCCCGAACTAGCCTCCAACGCCAGGGCTTGTGTCCGGCATCCGCACACCTCATGGTCTTCGGCTTGCGAGGTGAGTTCTTCATTTTGTCCTGTGCGTATTCGGAGTTTGGGTGGTGTTCGGAACCTGAAGCGTCTATTTTACTTAGCCTTGAAGGCCAAAGTGCTCGAGTGTGAACAGTTCCCACGCCTGACAACTTTTAGCGAAGGGTCACAGCCGGTCATAACATCGAAAGGCTGGCAGTTCTCGATGCGCAGCTCGAGGCCGCCCCTCCATTGGCACGTCTCCTCAAAGCAGAGATCGTGCCCTGTTTTTTAGGGGATATGATCAATGATTTCGATTCCCCCACCCGCGCATAATGTCGCGAGTATATCAGGAAGTGGAGAAATCTGCGGCGTGAAAAGGGGAACCCTTGGCTCCTCCGCAGCTTATAAAGAGGGGAACAACTACAGTTAACACCTCACGCCCTCTTCCACCTCCCGCTGTTGTCCTTCCAATCTCTGGAGCTCCTGCGTCCCGCTTTGCTACTCCTCGGCGATTCCCTTTCAGCTCCTCCCTAGCCCCAGCCATGGCCGAATCTGGCGCAAAAGGCAAGTGGGAAGCCTCCATCGTCACCAATGACGAGATCGTGGAGCTAAAGCGGGCCGGCTACTTATCGGCCGACATCGCCCATCGGGCCCTCGAGGAGGGCCAAATCATCCCCACACCCAAGCCGGGCGAGAGGGTAGTATTCCTTTCTCATTTTATCCAGGGGCTAGGATTTCCTCTGCACCCCTTCGTGAGGTGGTTGATGTTCTTCTAGGGGCTAGATTTCCATGATCTAGCTCCCAACTCCCTCCTCCATATTTCGGCCTACATCATTGTTTGTGAGGCCCTACTACAGGTTCAGCCGCACTTCGGCCTGTGGCTGAAGGTGTTCAACATCAAGCCTAAGGTGGTTAGCGGCGCCCAGGCGGACTGTGGCGGAGCCATGATCAGTAAGCTGACCCGAGTCCAATGGCTGGAGGGTCGGTTTATTGACACCGTCAAGGTGTGGCAAAAGGAGTGGTTCTATATCACAGAACCAAGGGATGCGGCCTAGGCGGCTGCTCCCGAATTCAGATCCAGCCCCCCAACGAGATTGACCTCGTGGACCCAAAAGGGCCCTAACTAGGGGTCCGCTAGTGAGATGAAGATGCTGCAGAAGTGCGTCGTCAGCGTGATGGAGATCGGCGCCAAGCTGACCAACATGGTCCAGATAATGCTCTGGCACCAGCTCCTTCCTTGCCAGCAAAGGGCCAGCCCCATGTGGGCTTACAAATCTAATGACCCGGCCATCGTGTAGTACCTCTACGGGACAACCCACGACAAAGTGTGGGGTCAACTGTTCAAGTCCCAGGAGGACTGGGCGGCCAAGAATGAAGACATCGGCCTCGACGCCACGACCCAGCCGAAGAAGGTAATTGACCCCTTCCCTGGTCTATATTTGGGAGGGTGTACTGCACAAAATCCAGTCTAAACATCTGTTTGTGGTTTTACAGGGCTGGCTCAAAAAGTCTGAGAAGATCAACATCCTAGCTCCTCTACCCGTAGGGCCTCAATCGGCTCAACTGGAGGGGCTTTTGGTCGCGGCGCCTTACAAGGCGCCAGAAAAGAAGGGGAAGAAGAAGAAGGATTTACCAGAGACTAGAGAGGGCCTCCGCCGAAGAGGTCGCCCGGACACCAAGTCCGGAGACACTGCTGCCCCATCTGCCCAAGATGGAGATGAGGAGGAGGACGAGGAGGAGAGCACCTCCTCCCACTCCAAGAAGAGGGCGGCGTCCGGGGATGTCGAGGAGGAGCAGCCTCCTCGGGCCCAGAAGAGGCAGTGCCGGCCCAAGCTGATCCTATCCGACATATCGGACTCCGAAGAGGAGTCCATGGCATCCGAGAATGTTCTGGATAGGGAACCTAGGGTCAAGCCCCCTACTGCCAGGTACGTATTTTGGCATTTTTAGTTGCTTTATTTTTAACAGTCCCTTACTCATGGAAGCTGATTGTATGACGTCACAGCCCACTGTGCGGCCACCCTGCCGAGCAGACCTCGGAGGGGACGTCTCCGCCCGCCAAATTGGCAAACAACGGATCCGCGTCGCGCTCCACACCTCCCCTGATCCCCGAACAGGTGGGGGAAGTGCTGCCCCGAAGGACCCCTCTTCATCCGAACACGACAGAGGAGGGCGATACCACCATGGCCAAGGCTGACGCCTTGGTCACCGAAGACCAAGAGGGTGTGTCCCTCTTGGCTAATGCAGGAGGAGAATCCGGATCGTCCGTACCCTCCCAGCCGGCCGCATCTGAGCCCCCAAGGCCTTCACAGGTGCCGGTCCCGCCTTCCGGTGGGGAGGGGATTGAAGTCCTGCCACCCGCGCCGGAGACCACCAACCAGGTGGTGATGGGCTGGCCGGACGCGATGGAGGAGCTGATAAACAACTCTGTCATCGTCGACGGGCACCGCGCCCTCATGGGTACGGTTCTACGGGGTGTTCGGTCCGTCCAAACCGGACTGAACGTTGCCATCCAGGGCCTTCTAACAGGCTCTGAGGTGAGTCAAGTAATGTACTTTTCCTGAAAAAAATGGTATTTACTTTTTTAGTCAAAGTTTGAGCAGGCCATATATATAATAGCCCCCGAAACTCCCTGAGGTTCGTAAAAAACCTTGCAGAGGGTCGAATATCCGTAGGCCAGCTTCTAAAGTGTCATGATTGATTTGATATCGCAGGCATCATCCTTGGGCATGACTACTAACACCGCTGCCCTGGAGGAGATGGGTCAGAAGCTTGAACGCTCCGATAAAGAGCTTGACCTCGTCAACAAGCGGCTTGATGAGGCACAAGGTAAGCTCTTGTCGAAGTACATAGTTGACACTGCCGGATACTTACTGTCCGGACTGTATGCTGAGCATATGCTGTTTGGTGCATGCAGCTGCCGCCGCGGAGGTTGAGGGCATGAAGGCGGCGCTGAAGAAGGCCGAGGCTGAGGCGGCCAAGAAGAAAGCGGCTGCCAAACTTGAGAAGGAGCAGACCGCCGGAGAGAAGCACGAGGCTCGAGTGGCCGAAGTGCTGTTGGAGCTCAAGGATGCTGTCACGAAGTGTGAAGCCCTTGAGCAAAAGCAAAAAGAGCAGTCCTCTAAGCTATCCAAGGCGGACAAAGAGCTCCAGGAAGCCAGGACGGAGGTGCGGGTTATCCGGGAGGAGCTCTACCAAGTGGGAAAAATCGCAGATGGTAAGAAGTACTTACTTCATAGTGTTTTTGGTGGCAATAGGTTCACCTTGCTGACACGGGTCTGGCGCTCCGCATGCATTTTCACCGAGCTTCCGAAGAGTGCGGCTGCTGCGGAGGAGCACTACGCGACGTGGGAGGAGGACTCCGAACAGCGGCTTTTCTGGTCGCAGTTCCAGGCACCTGAACACCCTCCGCTCCTCAACAACCAGATGAAGCAGCTGATGGAGCTGCATCAGATGGCTAAGCCAGCCATGAAGGACCTTTGTGTCTGGTTGTGGCCCACTGAGCCTATTTCGGACAGGTACTTTGGCTTGGTGCAGAGGCTGCGTGACGCATCGCCGCGAATTGATGCCGTGAAGCGTTCCGCATGCTTTGAAGGGTGTCATGGTGGAACACGATCACCTATGGGGCCATCGGCCCCTTTGTGGTTCGGCAAGGGGAAGGTCATGTTGCATAAACAGCAGAGGCCATGGAACACCATGACGACAATGACACTGGTGGTTTCTACCCAGGTTCGGACCGCCGTGAGGAGTAAAACCCTACTCCTACTCTGGTGGAATTGATGGAGGAACCCAATGAACGTGGAGCGCTCAAGCTTGGCAAGGTGACCTCGGGGGGAGCAACTACGCATGTACAAGTATGCAAGGGTCCGAATCCTTTGCTAGGTTGCCCTGGACCTCCTTTTATAGCTTAAGGGGTGACCACAGTGGCAAAACAGTCTTTATCCAATGATTAGATAGCTAACAGTGCTATCATACCTAACTCTGGCAGTTAGGACAAAGTGCATTAAATGCACTGCTAGGTGTCAAGCTGAGGATGCAGCCCGGCAAGCCTGCCGTGCCGCTTAATCATCTTCTGCTTATCTGCTTGACACGCCTCTGGACGGGTGTCATATGAAGGTAATCTGTCTTCCAAATGGCTGCCACGTACCTAGTGGAAGCTACCTAATCACTTGGGGGCTCGACACCACACTAATAAGTGATTTGCGTTGTGATGCGGTGGAGCGGTGGTGCCTTGGCGGGGAGATTCGCCCTTGGCGGACCCGGCAAGCTTGCCGGGGAAATCTTCAATTTGTCCATGGGATGGTCTCGACCTGGCCAGGCTCTCCTTCCTGGCAAGGGAGGCTTTCCCAAGGTGATGCTCTTTTGTCTTGTCTTGTCTTGGTCTTCTTGATCCCCTCTTTGATCTTACTAAGAGCTGCTTCTCTGGCTTGGCCTTGCTTCGTATGTTGGTGTAGCTATTTGACACTAACACGCCTGTGTATAAGTCCGGGTAACAAACATAAATGTTTGTTGTACCAACAGGAGCCCCAGGGCCTGGGCCATACGTGCTGCTGAGCATTGTTGGGGTAGCTCCCAACAAATACACAGGCGAACACTTCGGCCGAACCGCGATGGGATTTCCTTCTTCCTTGATATCTTCCTTGCTTCTTCATTAACCTGTGATTGAATGAGTTTCTGGTTTTTCCGTGCGTCGTGCGAGACGACGTGGGGTTACCCACGTAAAAGCTTGTGGGTTTACCCACGTTCACGGGGAGGTAACTGCCATTTCATTCATCCCACCACCCATGCTGTTTCCGCTATGTACACTGCATGCATTGCGCAGGGTTGGTGGCGGGTGCGTAGGGTGCGGGAATGAGTGCCATGGCAGAAATCCCAGCACCGTGGATAGGCGCAGAAGGGCGGCCCTCGATTATAGACGTTGCCAGTGACGCATTGGAGCCGGAGTGGTGGAGTGGGGTGGTTTCCCCCTGGGTGGTGAGGAGCTAGCCCCCGACCATTTCTCCCTATAAAAATGGGGGCATGGATGGAGGGCTCACCCACACACTAGGGATGGTAGTTTTGCCAATGGATATGGGTACCCGTGGGTACCCTACCCGGAAACAATGGGTATGGGTAAGACTTGGAGAGATTTTGTACCCACGGGTAATGGGTATCCATACCCGCAAAATATATGGGTAGGGTATGGGTATGAAATTACGCCCATGGGTAACCCAATGGATACCCAGAACAAATTAATAAATGAAAATAGATCCTATAATATGTGGGGGTAAACATCCAACACCTATGGCCCACCCTAAATCTCGTATTCCTTAAAATGGACATATCTCATAGGCCCATAAACACCTGCTCACCAATCCTCCTACTTCCTATGTGACACCTCGAAAAGATGAAATCTTGACTCTTTGCTACCAGACTCCCGTCCAATGACCCCCCCCCCATTCCCATCGCCCCCACTACGTCGGGCTTCCACCTCCACCACTCATACTCCATTGATGCCTCCAAGAGGGCACCCACCGAGGAGGCCGCGTTAGTGTTATATTGTTCGTCCATCATCACTTGAATTTTAAGCTCATTCCCTATATTTTAAAATTTTAAATGCTATATATTGTACCCACTGGATACAGATTGGGTATAGGATACCCAATGGGTATGGGCATGGGTGCCAATTTATGCCCATGGGTATTGAGGTGGGTGGGTATAAAAAGTTTTTGTGGGTATGGGTTTGGGCAGAAGAAGGTTGTACCCGCCCACACCCTACCCATTGCCATCCCTCCTCCTCCTTCTTCTCGCATCCTTCTTCTGCCATGATGAGGGAAAGAGGACGTAGTAGTACTCCAGCAACGGCGACGAGGGCTTCCACTCGACAGTGCCTCCCTCCCCCTGCTGGATATCAGGGGTAGAGGCCAGTGCATGAGGAGGTGCAATAGGACGAGGGTGTGGTCGCCTTGGCGGTCGGGGTTGAGGAGGGCGTGGCAGTGCCTTGATCGCTCCCCCTCCAGCCGCCCTGGTCCCAAATGAAGGCCATGTTGGGGAACAGCTGTTGGAGTTCATCGTCAAGCTGCGCGGGCCCCCGCGCAGCCGCCTTCGGCTTCCCACTCCTTTCGCAAGGGTGATGGAGGTAGAACAACTGCCAGGATTGAGGCTGCACATGAGGGGCTACTAATGGCAGCATACGGGCGGACGTGTAGTTCCCTGCACCTCATGTCATGCTTTTCTGGGGAACGTGCGGACAGCTTGGCGGCGGGGCATGTTCTCCATTTTAAATTAATGGATGCCACCCTGCTCTCCGTCAAGGTCATAGGGCCTTCGGGTGCTCGCTTAGGGTGCTGCGCGGAGAGATCGACTGACGATGAAAGCTCCTCCTCGAGCGATAGCGACGAAGAGGACAGTGTCGGTGAAGACGACGGCGCCGAGCTGGAGTACGGCGGTTCAGATTCCAGCTGAATGCCGGTCACACCATCACCGTCAGCAACGCGCTGGCGGCACCATCATCAGCACCTGCGTCTTCTTCCCCAGGCAGAGCGATTTGCTAGGGTGTTGGGTGTGGATGCCTCCGTCTCCTCGCGCAGTCTTCCAGCTGGGCCTCGGCAGGCTTCCTCGTGGACTCTAGCTTCGTCTTCCCTGCTGGTGTCCATCCTGCCGCGTTTTGCTGGTCCTGGCGGTGGTGACCAGGGCATCGCCTAGCTGCTCTCTCTGTCCGTCGTCTTTGTCTCCGCCCCTCTCGATCTTGTCAGGCTGCATCCCACGGGCCCTGACGGGGTCAGGCTGGGCTTCTGCCCAGGCACTCCTCTTGCCTTCTTCACCCCCTATGGTAACCCCTAGGAGGAGAGGGACAAGATAGGGATTACAGGGCACTTATCTTTTTTTAATCTAAAACATGAAGGCATTTGCCAAACTTTAGTCTGAAATATGTGATCTCTTTCATCCATATTTGTACCCTGTATGTTTTGTACTTGTTTATTCGTGTATTAATGAAAAAGATATATTTGCCGGGTACTAGTGCATGTATCTTATCCATGCAGAGGAGCGACTCCTTTATACTTTCAAGTAAACAAGGTCTTCTGGCAAGTTATCTTGCTGGTTCCTTCCATCATTGCCGCGAGGCCTGGCCTGGCGGGCTTAGGAGTGTGGAAGGAAATCGGCCCCTTGTCAAACCTTATTTTCCAAATTCCACTGCGACCGTCTTGACCGACGTAACCTTCGAATCAAAGGATGGGAGCACAAATGTTTTGAAAGCGACAAGGTTTTTCTACGCACAAGTTTTTTTCTTTACAGAGACACACTATGGATATCTTACAGAGAACTTATCTGTTTTGCATTGTCGGGGATCGAAATGCAAGCTTGTTCTCACTCCTCCTTTTTGGGATTGCATTCACGGCAGGGGCCCTGTAGTTAGTACAGAGGGAAAACATGGCAGCATATGATCCTTTCTAAATGATCATGACAAATTCATGCTAAACTAAACATGCATGCAAGTTTTTAGGCGCCAGCGCTTCGTTTTATTATCTTTGCACAGGGTCTGCGCCTGACTTTGTACGAAGGATTACATGTGCATCGGCAAGGCTTGTACAAAAGGTGGCTACCGGGGACTGAGCCCGGCAGCCGCGCCTTACGGGTAAAACTTACGAAGATGCTCAATATTCCATGAGTTTTGCACTTTAGCACCATCTTCGGTCTCCAGACGCACTGCGCCAGGTCTGGTGACTCGTACCACCCGGTAAGGGCCTTCCCACTTCGACGTCAACTTGTTGGAACCCTTGGCGGCTTGAACGTGCCTAAGGACAATGTTGCCTTCCTCAAGGCTCCGGGCATTAATCTTGCGGCTATGATAGTGGCGCAAGGCTTGCTGGTAGCGTGCAGTACGTACAGCAGCCCGGAGACGATCTTCCTCGAGGAGCACGGCATCGTCATGCCGGTGCTGCTCTTGCTCTACTTCATCGTAGGCAAATACTCGAGGCAACCCATATATGAGTTCCGTGGGGAGCACTGCTTCTGCCCCATATACTAGGGAGAAGGGAGTCTGGCTGGTGGCTCGATTCGGTGTCATACGGAGGGACCAAAGAACCACGGGCAGCTCGTCGATCCAGTGTTTGCCGCATTGCTTCAACTTATCAAAAGTTCTTGTCTTGAGTCCGTGCAGCACCTCAACGTTCATCCTCTTAGCCTGTCCATTGCTCCGGGGATGAGCCATAGAGGCAAAGGAGACCTTTCTTCCGAGGGTTTGGACGTATTGCATGAAGGTGCAGCTCGTGAATTGGGTGTTGTTATTAGTGATTACTCTGGCGGGTACTCCAAAATGGCACACCAATCCTTTCAGGAACTTGATAGCTGACTGTGCGGTTACCTTCCTCACTGGCTCCACCTCCCGCCACTTTGTAAACTTGTCGATTGCAACTTACCAGAATTCAAAGCCCTCGTTAGCACGGGGGAAGGGGCCCAAGATGTCGAGCCCCCAGACCGAAAATGGCCAGGATAAAGGAATCGTCTGGAGAGCATAAGCTAGTTGATGGATGCTCTTGGAGTGGAACTGGCAGGCTTCACACCTAGTGACTAGCTCAATCGCATCTTGGAGGGCTGTGGGCCAGTAGAAATCTTGCCGGAAAGCTTTTCCAACCAAGGCCCTTGATCCAATATGGGAGCCGCACATGCCATTGTGTATTTCTGTTAGCAGTTCATGCCACTTTTCCTGGCAAATGTACTTCACTTTCACACCGTTTGGCCTCCTTCTGCATAGTGTGTCATCGACAAACTGATACATATTGGACCGCCGGGCTACTCTTTCCACTTCTTCTTGCTCTTCGGGAAGTTCTCCTGTTTGAAGGTAGTGGACTATGTGCTGCGCCCAAGTTGGAGCCTGAGGCTCGACAATGAGGACTAACGGCACCTCCTCGTTCATGGGAGCGCTCACTGATGATGACATGTACCTGGGGTAAGGTAATAGGCCTGACCTAGACACCCTTCCGAAGGACATTACCTTAAAGTCAGGGATATTCAAAGGACAATACCATTCACTCGACCAGAAGCATTCCACTCGGAAAACCCAATTCCATTCGACCGAAGTGTACTCACTCGACCACATCAAAAATCACTCGGAAGACAGAAGATCTAAAGTCACTCAAAACGGCAATGGTCAGGCGTTCACTCCGTAGTCTTAATGATCATTTATACGCCTTTATTGCTGGCATTACCAGTAACGTCCTATCTTTATGTACATTGAATCCTGTGTAACTGAGGACTGGAGGGGTCTGGCGAACTATATATAAGCCACCACCCTCCTCTGGCACAAGGGTTCGCACCCCCAGTAACTTTACACATAATCCAATCGACCGAGCCCCCGGGCACCGAGACGTAGGGCTGTTACTTCCTCCGAGAAGGGCCTGAACTCATAAATCTTGCGTGCACAACCTCACCGTAGCTAGGATCTTGCCTCCCCATACCTACCCCCTATTCTATTGTCAGACTTAGAACCACGACAGTTGGTGCCCACCTTGGGGCCGGTGTCTTAGCGACTTTCCGGTGAGGTTGCGATTTTTTCTGATTTCCATCATCATGGTTTCTAGTGGAGGTTCGGCTGAGGGCCGCAAGATCCGTCTCGGCGCGCTCGTCTTCATCGCCGACGACTCCGCCTGGCTCCAGGAGGCCCCCCTTGACGTCGAGACACTCCCCGTCCGCGGAGCGACGCACTTTCGCGCATGTGTCCACGGCGTCCTTCTGCGGCAGCCGTTGACCCAGTATCGGTTGGCTCCCACTGTGTCTTCGTTCCCCGCTGTTCACCGTCGCAAGCGATCCGGTCGATCGCGGCTTCAGCGGTGGGTGAAGCATGCTGTGGCACGTCAGTCGGCCACGCCTCAAGTCGCGGCAATCGAGCCCGATGAATCTCTCTACGGCCTGTTCGATCTATCGACTAGCTCCGTCGAGACCCTGTCCGAGTGCGACAGCAGCGACCCTGCAACAGAGGTCTTGATGGTCAACACACCGCGCAGCCCACCTGGCATGCGTCGCAATGGTGGCGGCGACGGCGGTGGCGATCCGTCGCATGTTCACAAGGAATACCACCCGAAACCCTCTCTTCGCAGCGGAGGGAGGAACTCCACCACCGCAACGAGGAGGCACTCCACACTCCCATCGTCGGAGAGACCTCTGAGTCTCGGGCCTTGGAGGCAGCGTGCTTGGCCACTTTGGCTGAACGCACTCGACTTGAGAACCTTCAGCATGCACTCGACGAACGTGCTCGGCAGCAGATTCCTGAGTCCAGTCGACGGCGGCAATTGTTCCTGCCTCAACCTCAGGTATACCACACTCCTATTCAGAATCTTACAGCTGGAGCTCATATAGCAGAGTCCATCCAGCCATCCCAGTCAGAGGCTGGACGAGGTTTGATGCAGATCCGGGATCTGCTCCGGGCAGCAGGAGAGCAAAACACTGTAGTATCTCAGTCGCGTAATAGAATCCATAGCTGATCTGTGGTGGCTGATACAGTCCAATCGGCTCACAGCCCAAGATCGCCTCCGCGGCGTGAGGGACGTGGGCATCGCCAGGAGCAGTACTTGGGTCGAAACCACGAGCAGTACGATCATCGGCTCGGCTGTGGTGACCGCCGTCGAGTGCCTACGCCCTCTCCGAGAGGCGGATCATATGTGCCCCGGCATTATGATGACAGGCACCAGTACAGCGAAGAGCGGAGGGTGCCAGTCGACCCAAGAGAGCCAGGGTTTGATGCGAGGTCAATTTTGGTGCAAGGTTTGGTCGACAGGAACCGAGCACACAGAGAAGGGCAAGACAGAGATCGCCCGAGTGGAAGCAGAGTACATGTTTCAGGTCCCGAGTGTTTTAGCAGAGCCATCAGAGCTGCTGAGATCCCTCCCAACTTCAGGTTGGCGACTGGGGTTAGTAAGTTCACCGGTGAGTCGAAGCCTGACACTTGGCTGGAAGATTACCGAGTAGCTGTTCAGATCGGTGGTGGAAATGATGAGGTAGCTATGAAACATCTTCCTCTCATGTTGGAAGGATCGGCCAGAGCATGGCTGAATCAGTTGGCTCCAGGCAGTATATTCAGCTGGGAAGAGTTAGCCCGAGTGTTTGTCAGGACATTCAAGGGCACATGCAAACGACCTGCAGGGTTGACAGAATTGCAACATTGTGTACAGAAGCCGAATGAAACTCTAAGGGATTCATCCAAAGATGGACCACTTTACATCACACAGTAGAAAATGTATCCCAACACCAAGCAGTTTGCGCCTTCAAGGAGGGCGTTCGGTATCGAGAGCTTAACCTGAAATTCGGTCGGACAGGAGATATGTTTCTGACCCGAATGATGGAAATAGCCACTCGGTACGCTAATGGTGAAGAAGAGGATCGACTCCGCAGTGGAAAGGGCAAGCCAGTCGCCCACGACACCGGAGGAGGTCGAAAGCAGAAACGCAAAGCCGAGCCAGCAGGTCCTGGTGAAGCTGCAGTTGTAACTCAAGGAAAATTCAAGGGGAAGCCCAAAGGGCCCTGGATCCCCAAGAAGGTGAAAGATCAAGCAGGGAATGATGTGTTGGATTTGCCATGTCACATTCACACCAAGAAGGATGAAGAGGGTAATCTGATTTATCCCAAACATACCACACGACAATGTCGGCTCTTAATCCAGCAGTTCCGAGAGAAACAGCCCAATGAGAAGGAAAAAGAGTCTGACAAGGATGAGGACAAGGAAGAAGATGATGGCGGTTTTCCTAACGTCAATTCCACTTTGGTGATTTTTGCTGACATTGAAAGCAAAAGTCGACTGAAAGTCATAAACAGAGAAGTAAACATGGTTGCTCCGGCAACGACGACATATTTGAAATGGTCAAAGACTCCCATTACATTCGACCAATCTGACCACCCACCGCACGTTGCCACCCTCGGGAGGCAAGCGTTGGTGGTCAACCCAGTCGTTGGGGGCACCTGACTGACCAAAGTCCTGATGGATGGTGGCAGCGGCTTGAACATTTTGTATGCTGAGACCCTCCGTGGGATGGGCATTCCGATGTCCAAGCTCAGTGAGAGCAACATGTGATTCCACGGTGTCATTCCAGGAAAGAAAGACGATTCACTCGGCCAGATCACTCTTGACGTGGTCTTTGGTGATTCAAAGAATTACCGTAAAGAGAAGTTGACATTTGAAGTTGTGGATTTTCACAGTGCGTATCATGCTATTCTGGGCAGAACTGCATATGCCCGTTTCATGGCTCGACCATGTTACGTCTACCTCAAGCTGAAGATGCCTGGCCCCAGGGGCGTGATCACAGCCACTGGTAATCGGCAACGAGCAGAAGAGTGCCTCCTGAAGGGCTCTAAGATAGCCAATGAACAGATGGCAGCAGTAGAAATGGAAGAATATAAGAAGACTGCAGATACGAGTGATTTGTTGCGTGCTAAGAAGCCTGCTTCAGAGTCTGCATTTCAGTCGTCCGGTGAAACAAAGCCTGTTCACATTCACCCGACCGATCCCAATGCTGCTCCGACTCATATCTCAACAACACTCGACAGCAAATAGGAAGAAGCGCTCATCTAGTTCCTCCGTGAGAACTGGGACATCTTCGCATGGATGCCGTCTGACATGCCGGGTGTACCCAGGGGACTGGCTGAGCACCGTTTGCAAGTCGATCCAAAGGCAAAACCCATTAAAGAGCATCTCCGTCGGTCCGCTGTGGAGAAGACAAAGGCAATCGGCGAAGAGGTGGCTCGGCTTCTGGCGGCTGAGTTCATCCGCAAAATTTACCACTCCGAGTGGCTCGCCAATGTTGTCATGGTTCCCAAGAAGGACGATTCACTTCGTATGTGCATTGATTTCAAGCATATCAATCGGGCCTGCCCAAAAGATCATTTTCCTCTCCCCCGCATCGATCAGATAGTCGACTCGACTGCAGGATGTGAGCGATTGTCCTTCCTGGATGCATATTCTGGGTACCATCAGATCCGATTGTATGGACCTGATGAAATAAAAACAGCTTTTATCACCCCATTCGGGTACATTTGCTATGTCACCATGCCCTTTGGTCTCAAGAATGTTGGTGCCACATTCATGCGCATGATACAGAAGTGCCTGCTAACTCAAATCAGTCGGAATGTGGAAGCATACATGGATGACATCGTGGTTAAGTCGCGTAAAGGTTCTGACCTGCTGACTGACCTTGCTGAAACCTTTGCCAATTTGAGAAGATATGATATCAAGCTTAATCCGTCGAAGTGTACATTTGGAGTTCCAGGTGGAAATTTACTCGGTTTCCTCATTTCCGAACATGGGATCGATGCAAACCCAGAGAAAGTTGGTGCAATCCTCCGAATGAAATGCCCTGTGCGTGTACACGATGTTCAGAAGCTTACTGGTTGTTTGGCGCTTTGAGTCGATTCATCTCTCGTCTCGGTGAAAAGGCATTGCCTCTTTACCGACTGATGAAGAAATCTGATAAGTTCGAGTGGACTCCTGAAGCTGACGCAACGTTTGCAGAGCTCAAAGCCCTGCTTTCCACCCAGCCGGTGCTTGCTGCTCCAATCAGCAAAGAGCCTTTACTGCTTTATATAGCAGCCACTGGACAGGTTGTCAGTACAGTACTCACGGTCGAGCGGGAAGAAGAAGGAAAAACCTACAAGGTTCAACGCCCAGTGTACTATATTTCTGAAGTCTTAACCCCATCCAAGCAGAGATATCCACATTATCAGAAGCTTGTCTATGGAATTTACTTGACCACAAAGAAGGTTGCACATTACTTCTCAGATCATTCGATTACAGTCGTCAGCCACGCTCCGTTGTCAGAAATTTTGAACAACAGAGATGCAACTGGTCGAGTGGAAAAGTGGGTGATTGAACTCCTTCCACTGGATATCAAGTTTGAGGCAAAGAAAGCGATCAAATCTCAAGCAATAGCAGATTTCCTCGTCGAGTGGGTTGAACAGCAGCTACCGATCCAGATACAGTCGGAACATTGGACTATGTTCTTCAACGGGTCCAAGATGTTGAATGGTTCAGGCGCTGGGGTAGTCCTGGTATCTCCATGAGGCGACAACCTCAGATATGTTCTCTAGATTCACTTTGATTCCTCCAACAATGAAGCTGAATATGAGGCACTTCTGTACGGGTTGCGTATGGCCATTTCACTCGGCGTCCATCGCTTAATGGTTTACGGCGACTCAGATTTAGTGGTTAATCAAGTGATGAAGGAGTGGGACATCAGGAGCCCAGCTTTGACTGGTTATTGCAATGCAGTGAGAAAGTTAGAAAAGAAGTTTGCAGGGCTAGAGCTCCACCATATACCCCGACTGAAGAATCAAGCAGCTGATGACTTGGCGAAAATAGGTTCCAAGCGGGAGCCTATTCCCAGCAATGTGTTTTTAGAGCATATTCATGCACCATTAGTTCAAGAAGATCCCTTCACTGAAGAGCCCCCACAGCCTAAGAGCTCCACTAATCCGACTGAAGTTGAAATCCCAGCTGTGGTCGACTTAATCATGGAGGTTTTGGTCGTCATTGCCGATTGGACAGTGTCATATATTGCATATATTCTCAGGAAAGAGCTTCCACAGGATGAAGAAGAGGCTCGTCAGATTGTCCGTCCATCCAAAGCCTTCACCGTAATGGGTGGACATCTCTACAGAGAGAATGTTACTGGGGTCGTTCAGAAATGCATCACTCCAGAAGAAGGCCGAATGATCCTCAATGATATCCACTCAGGGACCTGTGGTCACCATGCGTCCTCTCGGACCATCATGGCCAAAGTATACCGAGCAGGGTTTTACTGGCCACAGGCAAATGAGATGGCAAAGGAAATAGTTGACAAGTGCGAGGGCTGTCAGTTCTACTCCAACATGTCCCACAAACCTGCTTCAGCCTTGAAGACTATTCTACTCGCCTGGCCATTTGCTGTTTGGGGATTAGATATGGTCGGACCTCTGAGGACTGGCAGGAGTGGCTTCACCCATGTGCTTGTAGAAGTCGACAAGTTCACTAAATGGATTGAAGCTAAACCTATCAAAAACCTGGAAGCAAGTACTGCTGTCAGCTTCATCAGAGGGTTAACATTTAGATATGGAGTTCTGCACAGCATCATCACGGATAATGGGTCAAACTTTGATTTAGATGAGTTCCGAGCTTTCTGCGCTTCCCAAGGTACTCGGGTCGACTATGCTTCAGTCGCCCACCCTCAGTCGAATGGACAAGTAGAAAGAGCGAACGGTTTGATTCTCAAAGGGCTGAAACCTCGATTGATGCACGACCTCAAGCATGCAGCCAGCGCTTCGGTAGATGAGCTACCGTCAGTCCTTTGGGGATTAAGAACAACACCAAATCGGTCGACCGGTCGAACCCCCTTCTTCATGGTCTATGGGGCTGAGGCTGTGCTGCCGAGTGACTTGCTTCACAATGCACCCCGAGTAGACCTTTTTTCAGAAGCCGAAGTAGAACGGGCTCGAGAAGATGCTGTTGATCTTCTGGAAGAAGAAAGAGAGATGGCCTTGATCCGATCGACCATTTATCAGCAAGACCTTTGTCGATTATATGCCAGAAATGTGAAGGGTCGAGCATTTCAGGAAGGGGACCTTGTGCTCCGAGTGGACCAGCAATGGCCTCACAAACTTGCCCCCGCTAGGGAAGGCCCCTTCATCATCACCAAGGTGCTCCACAACGGAGCGTATCACCTCTACAATGTGGAGCAGAATAAAGACGAGCCACGCGCTTGGAATGCGGAGCTACTCCGCCGTTTTTATACTTAAGTGTTCAGACTGATGAGATGTAATAAGGAGTACCTTTCAGTTCATTTATCAAAGACATGGTTTTACAGTCTCCTAAATGATTGTTGTTACTAATACATGTGTCCAAAATCCCCCAGTGGGTGGCTTAGCCGCGAATCTGATTCGCCTAAGTTCAAAAAATCCTACCAAGTGATGGGCAACCCTCTCACTCGGGGGCTTAGCTCCAGTCCTGTACTCGCCTAAGTTTGTAAAATCCTACCGAGTGATGAGCAACCCTCTCACTCGGAGGCTTAGCTACAGTCCTGTACTCGCCTAAGTTTAAAAAATCCTACCGAGTGATGAGCAACCCTTCACTCGGGGGCTTAGCTGCAGTCCTGTACTCGCCTAAGTTCAAAAAATCCTACCAAGTGATGGGCAAACCCTCTCACTCGGGGGCTTAGCTGCGACTGATTCGCCTAAGGTTAAAAAAATCCCACCAAGTGAAGAGCAACCCTCTCACTCGGGGGCTTAGCTGCAGTTCCGTACTCGCCTAAGTTTGAAAAATCCCACCGAGTGAAGTGCAACCCTCTCACTCGGGGGCTTAGCTGCAGTCCTATACTCGCCTAAGTTTAAAAAATCCTACCGAGTGATGAGCAACCCTCTCACTCGGGGGCTTAGCTACAGTCCTGTACTCGCCTAAGTTTGTAAAATCTACCTGAGTGATGAGCAATCCTCTCACTCGGGGGCTTAGCTGAGTCCTGTACTCGCCTAAGTTTGTAAAAATCCTACCGAGTGATGAGCAACCCTCTCACTCGGAGGCTTAGCTACAGTCCTGTACTCGCCTAAGTTTAAAAAATCCTACCGAGTGATGAGCAACCCTCTCACTCGGGGGCTTAGCTGCAGTCCTGTACTCGCCTAAGTTTCAAAAAATCCTACCGAGTGATGAGCAACCCTCTCACTCGGAGGCTTAGCTGCAGTCCTATACTCGCCTAAGTTTGTAAAATCCTACCGAGTGATGAGCAACCCTCTCACTCGGAGGCTTAGCTGCAGTCCTGTACTCGCCTAAGTTTGTAAAATCCCAACGAGTGAAGAGCAACCCTCTCACTCGGGGGCTTAGCTGCAGTTCTGTACTCGCCTAATTTAAAACACGCTCCATCCTGATCCATCAGGACAATGAAGTGCAGGTCGACTGCGACCTTCTCTTCAGAGCTACGCCACAAGTACAATGTGTGCTCCATCCTGATCTGCAAGGATGACGAGGTGCAGGTCATCCGCGATCCTCTCCTCAGAATTGCATCACAAGAACAAAAGTCTGTTCCGAGTGAAGATACAAGTTCCACTCGGAAATAAAAACAAGCATATTTAAGGAAAAACTAAGTTCGGACAAATCCCATGAGGTTCCGGACCGCAGATTAAAGTACTCGGGCATCAGGCCCGAAGGAGTTTAACGGTTACAAAACCACTCGTCATACCGAGGCAAATTTAATCGGATCATAAAAATTTTGTTCACTCCGCAGGAGGGTTGGCAGGCTCGACGAACTCATTCAGGTCGATTCCATCTGCAATTCGAGTAGCAGCAGCAATAAAAGTCTCCATGAAGGACTGGAAGTCAAGTTTCTTGGTATTGGCAACCTTGATTGCTGCTAGCTTCTCTTCTTTGGCTTCCTTGCAATGAACATGAACAAGGGACAGAGCTATGTCGACACCACATCGAGCAGAGGACTTCTTCCATTCCTGCACTCGACCAGGAATCTCATTGAGTCGAGTCATCGAAGACTCGAGGTCATTTTGGAGCGTTTCCCTTGGCCAGAGCACCGTGTTGATCCGCGACACCGCAACCTTCAGTCGAGCAAGGTAATTCATGGCGCTGGCAAGGCGAGACTCCAGTCGAAGCACGTTCATGGCAGCTTCATCTTTAACAGGGGAGTTGATGGGGTCCAAACTCGTCTCGACTCGTCTAGTCTCTTCCTCGAAGTTTTGATAGAATTATGCACTCACAGAGAAATAATGAGTCGACAGTTATATGATGAGTCAACGAAAGCAAATCAATCGGACAGGGAAAAGTACCTTCAAGCATGAGGAATAACTTCTTGGCGAGTCCTCCCAGATAATTCTCTAGCTCGTCCCTCTTGCGGGTGATGTCTTCCACTTTGTCAGTCAGGGTCCCTTTATCCTTCTTCAGTCGAGTTACCTCTTTTTTGGCTTCATCGAGAGCAGCCTTCAGCTTGGTATTCTCTTCCTCCAACTTTCCGACTGAGGCCAGCTTTTGGTCAGCGAGTGCCATTTTTTCTTCTGCTGTTTTCTTCGCAGCCGCAAGGTCAAGGTCCTTCTTCTCCAAAGCCCGTCTCATTGTTTCTAGAAAGAATAACATTCGAATCAGAAAAAGGAGGAGAAAAGATGGCAAGAGAACCAGTTGACAAGCTTTCCTTACCAGCAGCGTCATCCTTAGCCTTCTGCAAGTTATTCTGAGCCAACTCCAGATCAAGATTGAGCTGGATCTGCTTCTGCTCTAAGTCAGCGAACCGGGCTCCAAGTTCACAAGATTTCTGTGTTCAGAAGATAGTCAGTCGGCAGACACAAAGATTGGTTGCTTCCGAGCAATAAAGTAACAAGTTCAAAGAGTTCTAAGACTACTGCCAAATCAAACATTCAACAATAGTCTCGGGGACTACACCCAGTGGGTGCACTCAGCGTGCCCCCACTGGTTCGACTTTTCAATTGACTTGGTCCGTCCAGTAAAAAAAAAGTCAGACCATAGCCGACTGCCCGCAGTCGACTACGGTCTCAGGGACTACACCCAGTGGGTGCACTCAGCGTGCCGCCACTGGACCAGGTTCCACTCGACATGATCTGCTCAAACTGAGTGGAAAAGTTCTGTTCAAAGACCCCCGCCGAATTAAACATTCGACGGCGGTCTCGGGGACTACACCCAGTGGGTGCACTCAGCGTGGCCCCACTGGTTCAGAGATTCAATCGACACAACCTAGGCGACTCAAGTGGAAAAACTACTCAACAGAAATTAAAACACCCAGTGGGTGTACAGACTGACAATGGGTGTGCAATTAAGGTTCCAAAACGCTCATCCATGGACGTCTTGCAGATAATAAAGCAGCACTTTCTAAATATCATATCCTAACAGAACAAGCCTCAAGATGGAGTTCAGTCGGAAGTAAGCTAACCTAGACATTGGCCTGGAGTGCTGAGCTGGCATCATAGGCAGCTTGACTGGCCTTGCGCACCACTTTCATCTGCTCCATCATAATGCCTGCCTGGCGTATGGCTTCCTTGGCAGCACTCACTTGGTCCTCTGGGACATGATGGGCGGTGAAAAGTGGAGACGGTGGATCAGCTGCAGCAGCTTGAGGGCTTGAGGCATGAAGTTGCACAGATGAAGCAGGGGCCTGTGCAGTCGACGCTAAAGGACGACCACTCGACAAGGGAATCGCAAAAGTAACAGAAGCACGGTTGAGGTCCCCGGGCTGCAGGATAGTTGGTTCTGCCGCCGGCGTCGACTGAGGCGTCTTGCTAGCTGGTGCCTTTTTGCCCAAGGTCCTGTTCCTCCTTACCACGAGCTTCTGTGGCACATCTTCATCATCATCTGGAAGTTCAATAACATTTTGCGGAGCTGCAAAAGAATCGACCACAAGAGTTCAGTCGACTGTAGAAGTGGTTAGCAAAGAAAATACAAGATAACAGGAGTCATACCCGCTTTGGATGTGACCGCGTCCTCCATCTCCTCGTCATCATCTTCTTTGTAAGCAGAAGTCCCAGAGGTAGCAGCACTGCAAATTTCAAGGTTCACTCGGTCAAGCAAGAGAATGGGTCGACAACTGATATAAGATTCTTGGAGCAAAGGGTGAAAACAAAACACTTACGCAGAGGCGACGCGAACATCAACCTTGATCTTGGGCAAGGCCTTCCGTGGCTTTGACGGCGCAGTCTTGAGCTGCGTTGGAGCCTTCTCAGTCGGCACCGGAGAAGATGTCCGAGTGCGCTTCGAAGTTTGTCCAGTCGGTGCCGCCACTTTACCATGGATACTTGCTTGGTCGTGCTTCTGCTTGGAACGCTTTTCCATGCGAGGTGGAGAATCGACCTCCTCACCACTGCTTGAGTCTTCGCGCTCTTCATCACTCTCGTCATCAGAGTTCTAATCGCCGCCGTTGCCTCCGCTCTCCTCTCCTTCCTGGATCTGCTCCCCGTTGGGCATCGAGTACATCTTAGTATATATCTGTAGAGCAAAGAATCATACAAATATCAATCGGATTGAAGCCTAAATAGGAAATCAGAGCAAAGGACATTCGGCACTAAAGATTGTACCTTATCCGGTTCGTTGGTCTTGTCGAATGGTGGGACCCTCTTGGACCCCCCGGGGTTATCTTTGTTACCAGTGATGCCTTGCAGCCACTGCTCCACTACCTCCCCGGTGACCTCCTCCGGGTGGATCTGAGTGGTGTCATCAATACCCGAGTACATCCACATAGGATGATCACGAGCCTGGAGTGGCTGGATGCGTCGACTGAGAAATATTTCAAGCAAGTCCATACCAGTCACCCCATCGCGGACTAACTGGACTACTCGGTCAACTAGCATATTCACTTCTGCTTTCTCCTCTGGGTTCACTTTCAAAGTAGAGGGCGGCTGGACTCTATCCATGGAAAAGGGAGGAAGCCCAGTCGACTGACCAGGAGTCGGCTGGTCTTTGCAATAGAACCAGGTCGACTCCCACCCTCTAACTGAATCGGGGAGCATCATAGCCGGAAAAGTGCTCCTACCCCTCATCTGAATTCCCAGACCCCCGCACATCTGGATCACATGTGTTCTCTCATCACTCGGATTGGACTTTTTTACGACTTGAGAGCGACATGTGAATATATGTTTGAAAAGTTCCCAGTGCGGTCGACAGCCCAAGAAATTCTCACACAGGGAAACATATGCAGCAAGATAGGTGATGGTGTTGGGGGAAAAGTGATGAAGTTGAGCTCCAAAGAAATTCAAGAAAGCCCGAAAAAAGGGATGTGGAGGCAAGGAGAAACCACGGTCGACATGAGTCGCGAGGAGGATGCACTCACCCTCTTGCGGCTGCGGCTCGGTCTCGTTCCCCGGCAATCGCCAGGACTGGTGGGCAATCAAGCCCCCTTCGACCAGATCCTTCATGTCTTCCTTCCGGATCGTGGATCTGATCCAGTCGCCCTGGATCCAGCCAGGCGGCAGGCTGGACCTAGATGACGACCCGCCCCGACTCGTCTTCTTGCCCTTCGCTGCCGCCGTCACCTTCTTCGCACACTCCAAGGCCGCCGTTTTCTCCTTTCCCATCGCAGTAGGCTGCGCTTGGACGGGGCGGCGGCGTCGAAGGTGATGGCGAATGCGGTGGAGAAACAAGGGAAGAAGAAGGGGATGAGAGCACAGTGCCAAATGCACCGGCCCGGACGCCTTATATGGACTTGTTACCAAGTGACTGACTTGTGGGCCCAAGCAATCCCATCAAATCCCGCAACAGTCACGCGCTCGGTACATGGCGAGAAAGGTGGCGCGAGGATTGAGGTGTCCCTGCCAAATCTGTTCCGTTTACTGCGGGCCTCTCCGTCCCGCGCGCTTCTCCAAATTTCGAATCCCGTGAGATCCGAGAACGACAGTGCAGTCAATCGCACCAAAGATCTCATACCATGTCCACAATTGAAGCTTATCAACAAAATTCACTCGACGATTTAGGAATGGATCAAGGCGACTGAAAATGAAGTCGAAATCGTTATGTGGTTCATTAATCTAAGCAAAACGCTCCCGAAGCATGAAAACTGGATCGGAACCATCTTCGACTCCTTTTTCCACTCGAACCCTGAACCATTCGGGGGCTAATGATGATGACATGTACCTGGGGTAGGGTAATAGGCCTGACCTAGACACCCTTCCCAAGGACATTACCTTAAAGTCAGGGATATTGAAAGGACAATACCATTCACTCGACCAGAAGCATTCCACTCGGAAAACCCAATTCCATTCGATCGGAGTGTACTCACTCGACCACATCAGAAATCACTCGGAAGACAGAAGATCTAATGTCACTCAGAACGGCAACGGTCAGGCGTTCACTCCGTAGTCTTAATGCTCATTTATATGCCTTTATTGCTGGTGTTACCAGTAACGTCCTATCTTTATGTACATTGAATCCTGTGTAACTGAGGACTGGAGGGGTCTGGCAAACTCTATATAAGCCACCCCCCTCTTCAGGAACAAGGGTTCGCACCCCCTGTAACTTCACGCATAATCCAATCGACCGAGCCCCCGGGCACCAAGACGTAGGGCTGTTACTTCCTCCGAGAAGGGCCTGAACTCATAAATCTTGCGTGCACAACCTCACCATAGCTAGGATCTTGCCTCCCCATACCTACCCCCTATTCTATTATCAGACTTAGAACCACGACAGTTGGCGCCCACCTTGGGGCCGGTGTCTTAGCGACTTTCCGGTGAGGTTGCGATTTTTTCCGATTTCCATCATCATGGTTTCTGGTGGAGGTTCAGCTGAGGGCCGCAAGATCCGTCTCGGCGCGCTCGTCTTCATCGCCGACGACTCCGCCTGGCTCCAGGAGTCCCCCCTCGACGTCAAGACACTCCCCGTCCGCGGGGCGACGCACTTTCGCGCATGTGTCCACGGCGTCCTTCTGCGGTAGCCGTTGACCCAGTATCGGTTGGCTCCCACAGTGTCTTCGTTCCCCGCTGTTCACCATCACAAGCGATCCGGTCGATCGCTGCTTCAGCGATGGGTGAAGCATGCGGTCGCACGTCAGTTGGCCACCCCTCAAGTCACGGCAATCGAGCCCGATGAATCTCTCTACGGCCTGTTCGATCTATCGACTAGCTCCGTCGAGACCCTGTCCGAGTGCGACAGCAGCGACCCTGCAGCAGAGGTCCTGATGGTCAACACACCGCGCGGCCCACCTGGCATGCATCGCAATGGTGGCGGCGACGGCGGTGGCGATCCGTCGCATGTTCACGAGGAATACCAGCCCGAAACCCTCTCTTCGCAGCGGAGGGAGGAACTCCACCGCCGCAACGAGGAGGCACTCCACACGCCCATCGTCGGAGAGACTTCTGAGTCTCGGGCCTTGGAGGCAGCGCGCTTGGCCACTTTGGCTGAACGCACTCGACTGGAGAACCTTCAGCGTGCACTCGACGAACATGCTCGGCAGCAGATTCCTGAGTCCAGTCGACGGCGGCAATTGTTCCCGCCTCAACCTCAGGTATACCGCACTCCTATTCAGAATCTTACAGCTGCAGCTCATATAGCCCGACTGAAGAATCAAGCAGCTGATGACTTGGCGAAAATAGGTTCCAAGCGGGAGCCTATTCCCAGCAATGTGTTTTTAGAGCATATTCATGCACCATCAGTTCAAGAAGATCCCTTCACTGAAGAGCCCCCACAGCCTAAGAGCTCCACTAATCCGACTGAAGTTGAAATCCCAGCTGTGGTCGACTTGATCATGGAGGTTTTGGTCGTCATTGCTGATTGGACAGTGTCATATATTGCATATATTCTCAGGAAAGAGCTTCCAGAGGATGAAGAAGAGGCTCGTCAGATTGTCCGTCCATCCAAAGCCTTCACCGTAATGGGTGGACATCTCTACAGAGAGAATGTTACTGGGGTCGTTCAGAAATGCATCACTCCAGAAGAAGGCCGAATGATCCTCAATGATATCCACTCAGGGACCTGTGGTCACCATGCGTCCTCTCGGACCATCGTGGCCAAAGTATACCGAGCAGGGTTTTACTGGCCACAGGCAAATGAGATGGCAAAGGAAATAGTTGACAAGTGCGAGGGCTGTCAGTTCTACTCCAACATGTCCCACAAACCTGCTTCAGCCTTGAAGACTATTCTACTCGCCTGGCCATTTGCTGTTTGGGGATTAGATATGGTCGGACCTCTGAGGACTGGCAGGAGTGGCTTCACCCATGTGCTTGTAGAAGTCGACAAGTTCACTAAATGGATTGAAGATAAACCTATCAAAAACCTGGAAGCAAGTACTGCTGTCAGCTTCATCAGAGGGTTAACATTTAGATATGGAGTTCTGCACAGCATCATCACGGATAATGGGTCAAACTTTGATTTAGATGAGTTCCGAGCTTTCTGCGCTTCCCAAGGTACTCAGGTTGACTATGCTTCAGTCGCCCACCCTCAGTCGAATGGACAAGTAGAAAGAGCGAACGGTTTGATTCTCAAAGGGCTGAAACCTCGATTGATGCACGACCTCAAGCATGCAGCCAGCGCTTCGGTAGATGAGCTACCGTCAGTCCTTTGGGGATTAAGAACAACACCAAATCGGTCGACCGGTCGAACCCCCTTCTTCATGGTCTATGGGGCTGAGGCTGTGCTGCCGAGTGACTTGCTTCACAATGCACCCCGAGTAGAACTTTTTTCAGAAGCCGAAGTAGAACGGGCTCGAGAAGATGCTGTTGACCTTCTGGAAGAAGAAAGAGAGATGGCCTTGATCCGATCGACCATTTATCAGCAAGACCTTTGTCGATTATATGCCAGAAATGTGAAGGGTCGAGCATTTCAGGAAGGGGACCTTGTGCTCCGAGTGGACCAGCAATGGCCTCACAAACTTGCCCCCGCTAGGGAAGGCCCCTTCATCATCACCAAGGTGCTCCACAACGGAGCGTATCACCTCTACAATGTGGAGCAGAATAAAGACGAGCCACGCGCTTGGAATGCGGAGCTACTCCGCCGTTTTTATACTTAAGTGTTCAGACTGATGAGATGTAATAAGGAGTACCTTTCAGTTCGTTTATCAAAGACATGGTTTTACAGTCTCCTAAATGATTGTTGTTACTAATACATGTCTCCAAAATCCCCCAGTGGGTGGCTTAGCCACGAATCTGATTCGCCTAAGTTCAAAAAATCCTACCAAGTGATGGGCAACCCTCTCACTCGGGGGCTTAGCTGCAGTCCTGTACTCGCCTAAGTTTGTAAAATCCTACCGAGTGATGAGCAACCCTCTCACTCGGAGGCTTAGCTACAGTCCTGTACTCGCCTAAGTTTAAAAAATCCTACCGAGTGATGAGCAACCCTCTCACTCGGGGGCTTAGCTGCAGTCCTGTACTCGCCTAAGTTCAAAAAATCCTACCAAGTGATGGGCAACCCTCTCACTCGGGGGCTTAGCTGCGAACCTATTCGCCCTCTCTAAGAGGTTTAAAAAATCCCAAACAAGTGAAGAGCAACCCTCTCACTCGGGGGCTTAGCGGCAGTTCCGTACTCGCCTAAGTTTGAAAAATCCCATCGAGTGAAGAGCAACCCTCTACTGGGGGCTTAGCTGCAGTCCTTATACTCGCTACTAAGTTTAAAAAATCCTTCCGAGTGATGAGCAACCCTCTCACTCGGGGGCTAGCTGCAGTCCTGTACTCGCCTAAGTTTGTAAATCCTACCGAATGATGAGCAATCCTCTCACTGGGGGCTTAGCTGCAGTCTGTACTCGCCTAAGTTTGTAAAATCCTACCGAGTGATGAGCAACCCTCTCACTCGGGGGCTTAGCTGCAGTCCTGTACTCGCCTAAGTTTAAAAATCCTACCGAGTGATGAGCAACCCTCTCACTCGGGGCGTCCTTGGCTGCAGTACTGTACTCGCCTAAGTTTAAAAAAATCCTACCGAGTGATGAGCAACCCTCTCACTCGGAGGCTTAGCTGCAGTCCTATACTCGCCTAAGTTTGTAAAATCCTACCGAGTGATGAGCAACCCTCTCACTCGGAGTCTTAGCTGCAGTCCTGTACTCGCCTAAGTTTGTAAAATCCCAACGAGTGAAGACCAACCCTCTCACTCGGGGGCTTAGCTGCAGTTCTGTACTCGCCTAAGTTAAAACACGCTCCATCCTAATCCATCAGGACAATGAAGTGCAGGTCGACTGCGACCTTCTCTTCAGAGCTACGCCACAAGTACAATGTGTGCTCCATCCTGATCTGCAAGGATGACGAGGTGCAGGTCATCCGCGATCCTCTCCTCAGAATTGCATCACAAGAACAAAAGTCTGTTCCGAGTGAAGATACAAGTTCCACTCGGAAATAAAAACAAGCATATTTATGGAAAAACTAAGTTCGGACAAATCCCATGAGGTTCCGGACCGCAGATTAAAGTACTCGGGCATCAGGCCCGAAGGAGTTTAACGGTTACAAAACCACTCGTCATACCGAGGCAAATTTAATCGGATCATAAAAATTTTGTTCACTCCGCAGGAGGGTTGGCAGGCTCGACGAACTCATTCAGGTCGATTCCATCTGCAATTCGAGTAGCAGCAGCAATAAAAGTCTCCATGAAGGACTGGAAGTCAAGTTTCTTGGTATTGGCAACCTTGATTGCTGCTAGCTTCTCTTCTTTGGCTTCCTTGCAATGAACATGAACAAGGGACAGAGCTATGTCGACACCACATCGAGCAGAGGACTTCTTCCATTCCTGCACTCGACCAGGAATCTCATTGAGTCGAGTCATCAAAGACTCGAGGTCATTTTGGAGCGTTTCCCTTGGCCAGAGCGCCGTGTTGATCCGCGACACCGCAACCTTCAGTCGAGCAAGGTAATTCATGGCGCTGGCAAGGCGAGACTCCAGTCGAAGCACGTTCATGGCAGCTTCATCTTTAACAGGGGAGTTGATGGGGTCCAAGCTCGTCTCGACTCGTCTAGTCTCTTCCTCGAAGTTTTGACAGAATTATGCACTCACAGAGAAATAATGAGTCGACAGTTATATGATGAGTCAACGAAAGCAAATCAATCGGACAGGGAAAAGTACCTTCAAGCATGAGGAATAACTTCTTGGCGAGTCCTCCCAGATAATTCTCTAGCTCGTCCCTCTTGCGGGTGATGTCTTCCACTTTGTCAGTCAGGGTCCCTTTATCCTTCTTCAGTCGAGTTACCTCTTTTTTGGCTTCATCGAGAGCAGCCTTCAGCTTGGTATTCTCTTCCTCCAACTTTCCGACTGAGGCCAGCTTTTGGTCAGCGAGTGCCATTTTTTCTTCTGCTGTTTTCTTCACAGCCGCAAGGTCAAGGTCCTTCTTCTCCAAAGCCCGTCTCATTGTTTCTAGAAAGAATAACATTCGAATCAGAAAAAGGAGGAGAAAAGATGGCAAGAGAACCAGTTGACAAGCTTTCCTTACCAGCAGCGTCATCCTTAGCCTTCTGCAAGTTATTCTGAGCCAACTCCAGATCAAGATTGAGCTGGATCTGCTTCTGCTCTAAGTCAGCGAACCGGGCTCCAAGTTCACAAGATTTCTGTGTTTAGAAGATAGTCAGTCGGCAGACACAAAGATTGGTTGCTGCCGAGCAATAAAGTAACAAGTTCAAAGAGTTCTAAGACTACTGCCAAATCAAACATTCAACAATAGTCTCGGGGACTACACCCAGTGGGTGCACTCAGCGTGCCCCCACTGGTTCGACTTTTCAATTGACTTGGTCCGTCCAGTAAAAAAAAAAACTCAGACCATAGCCGACTGCCCGCAGTCGACTACGGTCTCAGGGACTACACCCAGTGGGTGCACTCAGCGTGCCGCCACTGGACCAGGTTCCACTCGACATGATCTGCTCAAACTGAGTGGAAAAGTTCTGTTCAAAGACCCCCGCCGAATTAAATATTTGACGGCGGTCTCGGGGACTACACCCAGTGGGTGCACTCAGCGTGGCCCCACTGGTTCAGAGATTCAATCGACACAACCTAGTCGACTCAAGTGGAAAAACTACTCAACAGAAATTAAAACACCCAGTGGGTGTATAGACTGACAATGGGTGTGCAATTAAGGTTCCAAAACGCTCATCCATGGACGTCTTGCAGATAATAAAGCAGCACTTTCTAAATATCATATCCTAATAGAACAAGCCTCAAGATGGAGTTCAGTCGGAAGTAAGCTAACCTGGACATTGGCCTGGAGTGCTGAGCTAGCATCATAGGCAGCTTGACTGGCCTTGCGCACCACTTTCATCTGCTCCATCATAATGCCTGCCTGGCGTATGGCTTCCTTGGCAGCACTCACTTGGTCCTCTGGGACGTGATGGGCGGTGAAAAGTGGAGACGGTGGATCAGCTGCAGCAGCTTGAGGGCTTGAGGCATGAAGTTGCACAGATGAAGCAGGGGCCTGTGCAGTCGACGCTAAAGGATGACCACTCGACAAGGGAGTCGCAAAAGTAACAGAAGCACGGTTGAGGTCCCCGGGCTGCAGGATAGTTGGTTCTGCCGCCGGTGTCGACTGGGGCGTCTTGCTAGCTGGTGCCTTTTTGCCCGAGGTCCTATTCCTCCTTCCCACGAGCTTCTGTGGCACATCTTCATCGTCATCTGGAAGTTCAATAATATTTTGCGGAGCTGCAAAAGAATCGACCACAAGAGTTCAGTCGACTGTAGAAGTGGTTAGCAAAGAAAATACAAGATAACAGGAGTCATACCCGCTTTGGATGTGACCGCGTCCTCCATCTCCTCGTCATCATCTTCTTTGTAAGCAGAAGTCCCAGAGGTAGCAGCACTGCAAATTTCAAGGTTCACTCGGTCAAGCAAGAGAATGGGTCGACAACTGATATAAGATTCTTGGAGCAAAGGGTGAAAACAAAACACTTACGCAGAGGCGACGGGAACATCAACCTTGATCTTGGGCAAGGCCTTCCGTGGCTTTGACGGCGCAATCTTGAGCTGCGTCGGAGCCTTCTCAGTCGGCACCGGAGAAGATGTCCGAGTGCGCTTCGAAGTTTGTCCATTCGGTGCCGCCACTTTACCATGGATACTTGCTTGGTCGTGCTTCTGCTTGGAACGCTTTTCCATGCGAGGTGGAGAATCGACCTCCTCACCACTGCTTGAGTCTTCGCGCTCTTCATCACTCTCGTCATCAGAGTTCCAATCGCCGCCGTCGCCTCCGCTCTCCTCTCCTTCCTGGATCTGCTCCCCGTTGGGCATCGAGTACATCTTAGTATATATCTGTAGAGCAAAGAATCATACAAATATCAATCGGATTGAAGCCTAAATAGGAAATCAGAGCAAAGGACATTCGGCACTGAAGATTGTACCTTATCCGGTTCGTTGGTCTTGTCGAATGGTGGGACCCTCTTGGACCCCCCGGGGTTATCTTTGTTACCAGTGATGCCTTGCAGCCACTGCTCCACTACCTCCCCGGTGACCTCCTCCGGGTGGATCTGAGTGGTGTCATCAATACCCGAGTACATCCACAAAGGATGATCACGAGCCTAGAGTGGCTGGATGCGTCGACTGAGAAATATTTCAAGCAAGTCCATACCAGTCACCCCATCGCGGACTAACTGGACTACTCGGTCAACTAGCATATTCACTTCTGCTTTCTCCTCTGGGTTCACTTTCAAAGTAGAGGGCGGCTGGACTCGATCCATGGAAAAGGGAGGAAGCCCAGTCGACTGACCAGGAGTCGGCTGGTCTTTGCAATAGAACCAGGTCGACTCCCACCCTCTAACTGAATCGGGGAGCGTCATAGCCGGAAAAGTGCTCCTACCCCTCATCTGAATTCCCAGACCCCCGCACATCTGGATCACATGTGTTCTCTCATCACTCGGATTGGACTTTTTTACGACTTGAGAGCGACATGTGAATATATGTTTGAAAAGTTCCCAGTGCGGTCGACAGCCCAAGAAATTCTCACACAGGGAAACATATGCAGCAAGATAGGTGATGGTGTTGGGGGAAAAGTGATGAAGTTGAGCTCCAAAGAAATTCAAGAAAGCCCGAAAAAAGGGATGTGGAGGCAAGGAGAAACCACGGTCGACATGAGTCGTGAGGAGGATGCACTCACCCTCTTGCGGCTGCGGCTCGGTCTTGTTCCCCGGCAATCGCCAGGACTGGTGGGCAATCAAGCCCCCATCGACCAGATCCTCCATGTCTTCCTTCCGGATCGTGGATCTGATCCAGTCGCCCTGGATCCAGCCAGGCGGCAGGCTGGACCTAGATGACGACCCGCCCCGACTCGTCTTCTTGCCCTTCGCTGCCGCCGTCGCCTTCTTCGCACACTCCAAGGCCGCCATTTTCTCCTTTCCCATCGCAGCAGGCTGCGCTTGGACGGGGCGGCGGCGTCGAAGGTGATGGCAAATGTGGTCGAGAAACAAGGGAAGAAGAAGGGGATGAGAGCACAGTGCCAAATGCACCGGCCCGGACGCCTTATATGGACTTGTTACCGAGTGACTGACTTGTGGGCCCAAGCAATCCCATCGAATCCCGCAACAGTCGCGCGCTCGGTACATGGCGAGAAAGGTGGCGCGATGATTGAGGTGTCCCTGCCAAATCTGTTCCGTTTACTGCGGGCCTCTCCGTCCCGCGCGCTTCTCCAAATTTTGAATCCCGTGAGATCCGGGAACGATAGTGCAGTCAATCGCACCAAAGATCTCATACCATGTCCACAATTGAAGCTTATCAACAAAATTCACTCGACGATTTAGGAATGGATCAAGGCGACTGAAAATGAAGTCGAAGTCGTTATGTGGTTCATTAGTCTAAACAAAACGCTCCCGAAGCATGAAAACTGGATCGGAACCATCTTCGACTCCTTTTTCCACTCGAACCCTGAACCATTCGGGGGCTAATGATGATGACATGTACCTGGGGTAGGGTAATAGGCCTGACCTAGACACCCTTCCCAAGGACATGACCTTAAAGTCAGGGTTATTGAAAGGACAATACCATTCACTTGACCAGAAGCATTCCACTCGGAAAACCCAATTCCATTCGATCGGAGTGTACTCACTCGATCACATCAAAAATCACTCGGAAGACAGAAGATCTAATGTCACTCAGAACGGCAATGGTCAGGCGTTCACTCCGTAGTCTTAATGATCATTTATATGCCTTTATTGCTGGTGTTACCAGTAACGTCCTATCTTTATGTAAATTGAATCCTGTGTAACTAAGGACTGGAGGGGTCTGGCAAACTCTATATAAGCCACCCCCCTCTTCAGGCACAAGGGTTCGCACCCCCTGTAACTTCACGCATAATCCAATCGACCGAGCCCCCGGGCACCAAGACGTAGGGCTGTTACTTCCTCCGAGAAGGGCCTGAACTCGTAAATCTTGCGTGCACAACCTCACCATAGCTAGGATCTTGCCTCCCCATACCTACCCCCTATTCTATTATCAGACTTAGAACCACGACAATTGGCGCCCACCTTGGGGCCGGTGTCTTAGCGACTTTCCGGTGAGGTTGCGATTTTTTCCGATTTCCATCATCATGGTTTCTGGTGGAGGTTCGGCTGAGGGCCGCAAGATCCGTCTCGGCGCGCTCGTCTTCATCGCCGACGACTCCGCCTGGCTCCAGGAGTCCCCCCTCGACATCGAGACACTCCCCGTCCGCGGGGCGACGCACTTTCGCGCATGTGTCCACGGCGTCCTTCTGCGGTAGCCGTTGACCCAGTATCGGTTGGCTCCCACAGTGTCTTCGTTCCCCGCTGTTCACCATCGCAAGCGATCCGGTCGATCGCTGCTTCAGCGGTGGGTGAAGCATGCGGTCGCATGTCAGTTGGCCACCCCTCAAGTCACGGCAATCGATCCCGATGAATCTCTCTACGGCCTGTTCGATCTATCGACTAGCTCCGTCGAGACCCTGTCCGAGTGCGACAGCAGCGACCCTGCAGCAGAGGTCCTGATGGTCAACACACCGCGCGGCCCACCTGGCATGCGTCGCAATGGTGGCGGCGACGGCGGTGGCGATCCATCGCATGTTCACGAGGAATACCACCCCGAAACCCTCTCTTCGCAGCGGAGGGAGGAACTCCACCGCCGCAACGAGGAGGCACTCCACACACCCATCGTCGGAGAGACCTCTGAGTCTCGGGCCTTGGAGGCAGCGCGCTTGGCCACTTTGGCTGAACGCACTCGACTGGAGAACCTTCAGCGTGCACTCGACGAACATGCTCGGCAGCAGATTCTTGAGTCCAGTCGACGGCGGCAATTGTTCCTGCCTCAACCTCAGGTATACCGCACTCCAATTCAGAATCTTACAGCTGCAGCTCATATAGCAGAGTCCATCCAGCCATCCCAGTCAGAGGCTGGACGAGGTTTGATGCAGATCCGGGCTCTGCTCCGGGCAGCAGGAGAGCAAAACACTGTAGTATCTCAGTCGCGTAACAGAATCCCCCATGCACACACCGTACAGAGGGCCACGATGGGGGTTTCCCAGGGATCCAGGACTAAATCCTATCATCGGGTCAGGGGGCATGGGTGTTTCCAGTTGTGACTGAGAGGGGGGCACCCCTTGTAATCCGCGCGTATTAATAGTGATCCCATGTAGGACGTTGGTCTCTCTGTCTCAGAGTTTTTCTTGAACAATGCCTTGGGTGATTCCTGGCATCCGGAAAGTTAATCTGGTGTGTGCTAGTCAGGTGTGTTTTCAACCCAAAGACCGTAATGGGAATTAGTCAGTGTCACGGTACTGACTAAAGAAATCCTTTACTTGTGGGTAAAGAGTACACCCTCTGCAGAGTTTAAACCTATTCGAATAGCCGTGTCCGCGGCTAAGGGCTACAGTCTGGGTTGGTCAAGTGTCGGTCTTAGTGTCGGTCTTCGGAGGAAAATAATTAAATTGAGCCTGAATTATTTTGCGGAATAATTATTAACACCCTGATGCTACCATGAATATTTTATGCATGTTAATGTTATTATGGTTGTGCATATTATTGAGGACTAACCCGTTTCTCTTATTTTGTATTTCCTGAGTGTCTCAGGGGCTGGCTAGACTACCCCGGGCACTCTATTTTATATTTTTAAGACCTCTCTGTGGCGTCCCTTGAGTTATTAGGCGGTATGTCACGCCACTACTCTTGTGGACACCCAATTGGCATTTATTTTCAAGACCTCTTCGTGGCGTCCCTCGAGATATCAGGCGGTTTATCACGCCACTACTCTTGTGGATACCCAATTGGCATTTCTTTTCAAGTCCGACCGAGGCGTCACTTGACACCCGACTGGCGTTTCTTTTCAAGACCTCTCGTGGTGTCGCCTGAGTTCTCGGATGGTCCTGTCTCGTCCGATTTCTCTTTTAGACACCCGATTGGCAATTCTCTTCAAGACCTACCGTGGTGTCACTTGACATCCGACCGGCATTTCTTTTATTTTGTTTCCTTTGACTTTCCTTGTTTATCACTAACAATTTTATATGTTTGCATATGCTAATGTTTTATCATGCCATGATTTAATTCCTGTCAGTAAGCATTTAAGTCCATCATGAGCATACGCATATAGTGTGGTTCATCATGATCATATAATTTAATTGTTGCATCCGGTATATCTTTTGTTCATGATGTTTGCGAGTACATTCAAACGTACTCACAGGCTTGTCCCTGGCTATGTACTTGGCCAGGTCAGGATTTCTACAAGGAGTACCACAGTGATGTCCGTGCGGAGCATAGGATGGAGCCATGCGGGATAGGAATTATCCAGGTCAGCCGTTCCAATGGGAAATGGAGCCCCATCGACGTTGAAGAACCGCGAGACAATTCCGTCATCCACCACCAGAATCACTGTTGTATCATTAGACCTTTATGGTCTTATATCCAATTCTTGTAATAGCTTGGTAATCTGTAACAAGGACGTGTCCACCAGTAACGGTAATCCTGGGCTGGTGATGACACGAGGGGTTAACTTTCTGGGATATGTCATGTCCCTGAAATCCGGCCCCGACAGCCTTGGTATCAGAGCCAGGTTGACCATTGGCTAATCCTATGTTAGCCTGGTCGCTATCTCTAGGTTTCCACACCCTTCTGTGTCCACAGTTAAGCCCATCTCATCCGATAAGCCAGCACAGTGGCCGGCCGACATCTTTTGATTGTCGGTGCCCAACCTATCAACCTAGTCCATAGGACGTGTGCCTGTGGCTGACACCTGAGTTGTCCCATCCGCAAGCGTGCGATGGAAGACTCTGCTAGCTTATAAGAGAAGCCTTGCCCCAAACCAGCACATCACAGCCCCACTCCCAGTTCGATATCCAAACCCCAAGATGCCTGGCCTCATCGTGCACAACGAGACCACCGCAGCCGAGCTTGAAGGCTTTGTAGTCATCCTTGCCAATCTCACCCGTCGTGCTTTTGGCATCAAAGAGCCGCCGGAGTATGTCATGTACCAAGAGCACGCGAGTGATGCCATCCACCACTACTGGGCCACGGTGCACATCTACGAGAGGGGCATCACCGCAGAGCGCCCTTACCGGTTCACCGGGAGGACGACCACCGACGAGCCCCAAGCCATCCAACTTGCAGCCCGAGAAGCTGTAGTTCAACTCCGGCATCGGTCGCCGAGGGTTAACTGCCGCTCCTTCTACTACTACCCTAGTCGTGAAGGCTATGGTAGGTCGACCCAAGTCGCTAACGGAGACCATGAGATGGATCCTGCCCTAGTGCATCTGGTGCGCTACCTGAGAGCGCAAGAGACACAGTTCGACCAGGTCACCAATGATATGATTGAGACCCACAGGACGCTTGCTCTCTTGACCCGGGTGAGAAGTGAAGCTGCACCCGACACCGACACCCCGATAGTACTGCTTGGGAGGCTAGTTGAGCCCCCAAGGTCTGCCCCTGTCATCCACCCGGGCAATGCATTCGTTTCCCCGGATGAACTCTGTCGTCTCTTGGGGATCTTCTCCAACGGGACTGTAGCCACTACACCCCGCGTGGGCCATCATCGCTACCCCAACCCTGCAGCTCCTCATAACACTCCAGTCAACTCCGACGGTGAAGCCCCCGGAGAGGCCTCGACGTCCGCAAGACACGCCCGTCTGGATGTCGACGAAGTGGATTGAGTCTACCAGAGTAGCTGCCATGTCCTTAGTAACCCTGTTGCCCTGTAAATTCCACCGTCATGCCGTAGACGAATATGTGTATATTTCTAGCTGTGTGTAGTGTTTGATTGAATGATGTGTCTGTGTGTTATTGTGCATGATTGCTTGTCTGTTGTGATTTGCATCTAATTCTTCCGTCCTTAACAAATCTCGAAGATGAGATTTTCTTAAGGGGGGTAGAGTTTGTAACACCCCAAAAATTTAATCATGTTTTAACTAAATAAAATTTGTCTAGAATTAAAATTTTGAATTTTTACTAGGTCTTTAATTAATTTCAGAACCATTTTCTGTTTCTGATTTTTTTCAAAATTCTTCCCTCCATATAGAAATTTTTGGAAATAATATTGTGGCTTTGGTAGTTTTCTCAAATCATTTCAATTACATTTTAATAACAGAAGAATTATTTTCATAATAAAAATTTCCCAAAACAATTCTTTTAATAGCATTTACAACACTTTAAATTCCTCTGTTGCACTACAACTATTTTAAATAATTCTTTTAAAATCCCACAAAAATATGAGAGGTCATGTGATGCCTGAAAATCACTTTTATGCAAAACCCAACTTGATCTTTTGGGAATTTTGAGTGAAACAATCTCTTTTCATTTCTGTCCATTTTCTAGGTTTTAACTACAACCTCATTTTTCCTTGCTCCAAAAAATCTGAAATTTTTCCACACCCTAGTCCTTCCAACAGAACCCTTAACTCCAGAAGATCAGCCCTACATGAATTTTCCAAAACCACCAAATAACCTCCTGCAGTTTCTGTCCATGAATGTATTCTGATAAAACTTGCACTAGCAAGTTCCTCTTCTGGCCATACCAGCTTCACTATAGTATTTAACCACTAAGGAGACACCATCCTGGCAACTCTCTCAGCCAACAAAGATTCCTAGATGGCCATAGCATTTTGTCAAACAGCTCATGTGCATAACTGAATCTTTGCCTCATTCCAAACTACACACACAATTTGATCATATGGCCAAGATAACATGTCCACCATCTTTTCCATCCTAGATAACACCACCCTGCCAAAAATTGGATCATTTGGATCAGCCTAAAACCCCTTGGCATTTCGTCGAGCAACTCCTGTGCATGCCTAGAGCACGAGCAGAGCACTCGTTTGGTAGGCTCGGCCTCGCCTTCGCGTTGTTGCTCTGTTACTCCCCTCGCCCGTCCTGATCCTCCCCAGATCGCCCAGTCAACGCTGAACACCGCCGACACCTCCCACTTCGCTCTAGCACCGTTCCTCACCGACCACCACCGCTGCCATGGTCGGCAGCTCAGGCACGGCACCACCCAAGCCGCTCAGACCCGCCAGCTCACTCCCTTCTTAACTTCTAACCACCTGAGCCTATCCACTCCTCCACCGACTCGCCAACCACTCCACCGGCCACCCAACGACCTCATCCTCGCCATCAATGGCCGCCCCGCCGTGCTTATCTTCGAAAGCCGCGGCATCGCCCTTCCCCGCCTATTTAAGCTTCCCCCCCCCCCGAGCCGCTCAGTCCATCACCATCCCTCCCTCGCCCTCTCTGAGTCTCTCGAGCAACAGGTCGACCGGAGGTGGTCGTCCTCCTCACCTCCAGCATCTACTGCCACCGCCTCCGCCTTGGAGCTCGCCACCTCTCCAGTGCCTCCCCCTCTCCAGTCTCTGCACCAAGGGCCTCCCCGTGGTTCCACGGATCCACCCCGCCCTTCAATTTCACCAGAGCAAGCTCCAGGGCGAAAGCCCTCTTCCACCCGACGACCTCCTCCGCCATGGAAGAAGCCCTGCTCAACCTGAGCTTCCCCGACGATCCTTTTCACTTCCCACGGATGCGTCATCTTCCCCTGAATCCATCAATGTGCTGAGCATCGCCGGAGATGCCCTGCAACGCCGGCAACCATCGCCGGAGCTCCTCCTTTGTTTCTCCCACAGTAAGCATTTAAGTCCATCATGAGCATACGCATATAGTGTGGTTCATCATGATCATATAATTTAATTGTTGCATCCGGTATATCTTTTGTTCATGATGTTTGCGAGTACATTCAAACGTACTCACAGGCTTGTCCCTGGCTATGTACTTGGCCAGGTCAGGATTTCTACAAGGAGTACCACAGCGATGTTCGTGCGGAGCCTAGGATGGAAGCCATGCGGGATAGGAATTATCCAGGTCAGCCGTTCCTGTGGGAAATGGAGCCCCATCAACGTTGAAGAACCGCGAGACAATTCCGTCATCCACCACCAGAATCACTGTTGTATCATTAGAACTTTATGGTCTTATATCCAATTCTTTTAATAGCTTGGTAATCTGTAATAAGGACGTGTCCACCAGTAACGGTAATCTTGGGCTGGTGATGACACGAGGGGTTAACTTTCTAGGATATGTCATGTCCCCGAAATCCGGCCCCGACAGCCTTGGTATCAGAGCCAGGTTGACCATTGGCTAATCCTATGTTAGCCTGGTCGCTATCTCTAGGTTTCCACACCCTTCTGTGTCCACAGTTAAGCCCATCTCATCAGATAAGCCAGCACAGTGGCCGGCTGACATATTTTGATTGCCGGTGCCCAACCTATCAACCTAGCCCATAGGACGTGTGCCTGTGGCTAACACCTGAGTTGTCCCATCCGCAAGCGTGCGATGGAAGACTCTACTAGCTTATAAGAGAAGCCTTGCCCCAAACCAGCACATCACAGCCTCACTCCCAGTTCGATATCCAAACCCCAAGATGCCTGGCCTCATCGTGCACAATGAGACCACCACAGCCGAGCTTGAAGGATTTGTAGTCATCCTTGCCAATCTCACCCGTCGTGCTTTCGGCATCGAAGAGCCACTGGAGTATGTCGTGTACCAAGAGCACGCGAGTGATGCCATCCACCACTACTGGGCCACGGTGCACATCTACGGGAGGGGCATCACCGCAGAGTGCCCTTATCGGTTCACCGGGAGGACGACCACCGACGAGCCCCAAGCTATCCAACTTGCAGCCCGAGAAGCTGTAGTTCAACTCCGGCATCTGTCGCCGAGGGTTAACTGCCGCTCCTTCTACTACTACCCTAGTCGTGAAGGCTATGGTAAGTCGACCCAAGTCGCTAACGGAGACCATGAGACGGATCCTGCCCTAGTGCATCTGGTGCGCTACCTGAGAGCGCAAGAGACACTGTTCGACCAGGTCACCAATGATATGATTGAGACCCGCAGGACGCTTGCTCTCTTGACCCGTGTGAGAAGTGAAGCTGCACCCGACACCGACACCCCGATAGTACTGCTTGGGAGGCTAGTTGAACCCCCAAGGTCTGCCCCTGTCATCCACCCGGGCAATGCTTTCGTTTCCCCGGATGAACTCCGTCGTCTCTTGGGGATCTTCCCCAACGGGACTGTAGCCACTACACCCCACGTGGGTTATCATCGCTACCCCAACCCTGCAGCTCCTCATAACACTCCAGTCAACTCCGACGGTGAAGCCCCCGGAGAAGCCTCGACGTCCGCAAGACACGCCCGTCTGGATGTCGACAAAGTGGATTGAGTCTACCAGAGTAGTTGCCATGTCCTTAGTAACCTTGTTGCCCTGTAAATTCCACCGTCATGCCGTAGACGAATATGTGTATATTTCTAGCTGTGTGTAGTGTTTGATTGAATGATGTGTCTGTGTGTTATTGTGCATGATTGCTTGTCTGTTGTGATTTGCATCTAATTCTTCCGTCCTTAACAAATCTCGAGGATGAGATTTTCTTAAGGGGGGTAGAGTTTGTAACACCCCAAAAATTTAATAATGTTTTTACTAAATAAAATTTGTCTAGAATTAAAATTTTGAATTTTTACTAGGTCTTTTATTAATTTCAGAACCATTTTCTGTTTCTGATTTTTTTCAAAATTCTTCCCTCCATATAGAAATTTTTGGAAATAATATTGTGGCTTTGGTAGTTTTCTCAAATCATTTCAATTATATTTTAATAACAGAAGAATTATTTTCATAATAAAAATTTCCCAAAACAATTCTTTTAATAGCATTTATAACACTTTAAATGCCTCTGTTGCACTACAACTATTTTAAATAATTCTTTTAAAATCCCACAAAAATTATGAGAGGTCATGTGATGCCTGAAAATCACTTTTATGCAAATCCCAACTTGATCTTTTGGGAATTTTGAGTGAAACAATCTCTTTTCATTTCTGTCAATTTTCTAGGTTTTAACTACAACCTCATTTTTCCTTGCTCCAAAAATTCTGAAATTTTTCCACACCCTAGTCCTTCCAACAGAACCCTTAACTCCAGAAGATCAGCCCTACATGAATTTTCCAAAACCACCAAATAACCTCCTGCAGTTTCTGTCCAGGAATGTATTCTGATAAAACTTGCACTAGCAAGTTCCTCTTCTGGCCATACCAGCTTCACTATAGTATTTAACCACTAAGGAGACACCATCCTGGCAACTCTATCAGCCAACAAAGATTCCTAGATGGCCATAGCATTTTGTCAAACAGCTCATGTGCATAACTGAATCTTTGCCTCTTTCCAAACTACACACACAATTTGATCATATGGCCAAGATAACATGTCCACCATCTTTTCCATCCTAGATAACACCTCCCTGCCAAAAATTGGATCATTTGGATCAGCCTAAAACCCCTTGGCATTTCGTCGAGCAACTCCTGTGCATGCCTAGAGCACGAGCAGAGCGCTCGTTTGGCAGGCTCGGCCTCGCCTTCGCGTTGTTGCTCTGTTGCTCCCCTCGCCCGTCCTGATCCTCCCCAGATCGCCCAGTCAACGCTGAACACCGCCGACACCTCCCCCTTGGCTCTAGCACCGTTCGTCACCGACCACCACCGCCGCCATGGTTGGCTGCTCGGGCACGGCACCGCCCGAGCCGCTCAGACCCGCCAGCTCGCTCCCCTCTTAACTTCTAACCACCTGAGCCTATCCACTCCTCCACCGACTCGCCGACCACTCCACCGACCACCCAACGACCTCATCCTCGCCATCAATGGCCGCCCTGCCGTGCTTATCTTCGGAAGCCGCGGCACCGCCCTTCCCCGCCTATTTAAGCTCCCCCCCCGGAGCCACTCAGTCCATCACCATCCCTCCCTCGCCCTCTCTGAGTCTCTCGAGCAATAGGACGACCGAAGGTGGTCGTCCTCCTCACCTCCGGCATCTACTGCCACCGCCTCCGCCTCGGAGCTCGCCACCTCTCCAGTGCCTCCCCCTCTCCAGTCTCTGCACCAGGGGCCTCCCCGTGGTTCCGCGGATCCACCCCGCCCTTCAATTTCACCAGAGCAAGCTCCAGGGCGAAAGCCCTCTTCCACCTGACGACCTCCTCCAGCATGGAAGAAGCCCTGCTCAACCTGAGCTTCCCCGACGATCCTTTTCACTTCCCACAGATGCGTCATCTTCCCCTGAATCCATCCATGTGCTGAGCATCGCCGGAGATGCCCTGCAACACCGGCAACCATCGCCGGAGCTCCTCCTCTGTTTCTGCCGGATGCGCGCGAGGAGGAGGACGGAGACCGGTCAAACCTGACCAGTGGGCCAGGCGGGCCCACTATCAGTGACCCAGAGCCGCCAGAGAGTGGAGACGGTTTTGCAACAAAACCGTTTCCGCGCAGAGGATACATATTCGATGAAATACGTCACCGACGTCATCCCCTCCTCAGCGCTGCTGATCGACCAGGCCGGCCCAGTTACACCTCGCGGTTAAATCCCGCCCAGGGCGCACTGCTTCCCTTTTCCTTTTTCTTTTCCAATATACTTCAACCATTTCCACAGCATACATTTCAAATCCAAATCCAGTGATACAGATTTCTACAGTCTTACAAAAACATGCTCTATTTATCCAGCTTAGGTGAACATTTTTCCTGAGCATTATGATCATTGGGTCAATTAAAAAGTCCTTTTAATCAATTGTTTCAGCTTAGAAACTCTCTAGATAAATCATATGAACTCCAAATAATTTAATTCTTTTTTTGGTATTTCTAATTTTTCATCTAGTTTATTTTAGTCGTTATTTCAAAAATATTTGAAACACTTTTTTAGCACTATTTTGTTTTATATGGTAATTTAAATATTTTTGAAAATAGGAAATGGAGGGGAGTTAAGATTTCAAACTTTTGGAGTGCACCCAATACTTCTGCATGCTCAAGGCAAGCATCTTGAACACTTGATATGGTGAATGCATGGTAGTTTATTTGCTAGAATAATTTAAACATGACTATGTTAAATTCAAACTAAATTGCATATTGCTAGTAGTGCTTGCATGGTTTGAATTCGAGTAAAATTTGCATGCATGTAGTGTTGGTATGTTTCATCGTACCGTGCATCGTGTGTTGCCATGACTAACTTGCAGGAGCAGGCATAAGTGAAATATCGTTACCGGCAGGAGGATGATCATGTTGGAGCGTGATCATGCCTTGTTTATTGTGCATGTTGGAGCATGCAAGGGTTGTGGCCCTCTTGGGATTGCTGTTGAAGGAATACCTTGTTGTGCTAACCATTGCAGGAAACTTAATGCCTCCTGAGTCGACCATAGATCGAGTCTTGTTCCGGTAACCCCCATACTTGTTTCATGCTGCCACAGGTAGGGTATGGTTCAGTAAGTTGATAACCCCTTTCCATGCACACACCGTACAGGGGGCCACGATGAGGGTTTCCTAGGGATCCGGGACTAAATCCTGTAATCGGGTCAGGGGGCATGGGTGTTTCCAGTTATGACTGAGAGGGGGGCACCCCTTGTAATCCGTGCATATTAATAGTGATCCCATGCAGGACGTTTGTCTCTCCGTCTCAGAGTTTTTCTTGAACGATGCCTTGGGTGATTCCTGGCATCCGGAAAGTTAATCTGGTGTGTGCTGGTCAGGTGTGTTTTCTACCCAAAGACCGTAATGGGAATTAGTCAGTGTCACGGTACTGACTAAAGAAATCCTTTACTTGTGGGTAAAGAGTACACCCTCTGCAGAGTTTAAACCTATTCGAATAGCCGTGTCCGCGGCTAAGGGCTACAGTCTGGGTTGGTCAAGTGTCGGTCTTCGGAGGAAAATAATTAAATTGAGCCTGAATTATTTTGTGGAATAATTATTAACACCCTGATGCTACCATGAATATTTTATGCATGTTAATGTTATTATGGTTGTGCATAATATTGAGGACTAACTCGTTTCTCTTTTTTTGTATTTCCTGAGTGTCTCAGGGGCTGGCTAGACTACCCCGGGCACTCTATTTTATTTTTTAAGACCTCTCTGTGGCGTCCCTTGAGTAATTAGGCGGTCTGTCATGCCACTACTCTTGTGGACACCCGATTGGCATTTATTTTCAAGACCTCTTCGTGGCGTCCCTCGAGATATCAGGCAGTTTATCACACCACTACTCTTGTGGATACCCAATTGGCATTTCTTTTCAAGTCCGACCGAGGCGTCACTTGACACCCGACTGGCGTTTCTTTTCAAGACCTCTCGTGGCTTCGCCTGAGTTCTCGGATGGTCCTGTCTCGCCCAATTTCTCTTTTAGACACCCGATTGGCAATTCTCTTCAAGACCTACCGTGGTGTCACTTGACATTCGACCGGCATTTCTTTTATTTTGTTTCCTTTGACTTTCCTTGTTTATCACTAACAATTTTATATGTTTGCATATGCTAATGTTTTATCATGCCATGATTTAATTCCTGTCAGTAAGCATTTAAGTCCATCATGAGCATACGCATATAGTGTGGTTCATCATGATCATATAATTTAATTGTTGCATTCGGTATATCTTTTGTTCATGATGTTTGCAAGTACATTCAAACGTACTCACAGGCTTGTCCCTGGCTATGTACTTGGCCAGGTCAGGATTTCTACAAGGAGTACCACAACGATGTCCGTGCGGAGCCTAGGATGGCAGCCATGCAGGGTATGAATTATCCAGGTCAGCCGTTCCTGTGGGAAATGGAGCCCCATCGACGTTGAAGAACCGCGAGACAATTCCGTCATCCACCACCAGAATCACTGTTGTATCATTAGACCTTTATGGTCTTATATCCAATTCTTGTAATAGCTTGGTAATATGTAACAAGGACGTGTCCACCAGTAACGGTAATCATGGGCTGGTGATGACACGAGGGGTTAATTTTCTGGGATATGTCATGTCCCCAAAATCCGGCCCCGACAAGAGTGCTGCTCACCAACCGAAGTGGAGTGGTTCCCGGCATCATCTCTACCAGCGGCTTCGGGAAGCTCTGACGGGAGATACTTGCCGGAGTCCAATTTCCTCCTTTTTTTGGCCATCATCGATGGAGATACTGAAGGTTGAGTCAAGTGGAGAACAAAAGTCCCCGGTTCCACAGGGAGCTTTTGTGCTGCACACTTTGATAAATAATCAGCAATGCTATTCTCCGCACGCGGCACGTGCTCTGTTTGTAATCCATCAAAGTGCTCTTCCAACTTTCTCACTTCCTCTACATACGCCTCCATCAATGGGCTCTGGTAATCCTTGTTGACTTGTCTCACCACAAGCTGTGAGTCTCCATGAATGATCAACTTTTTGATTCCCAACTCTACCGCGATTCTGAGCCCGGCAAGGAGCCCTTCATACTCAGCAGTGTTGCTGGTGGCTTTCTCCCGGGAAAAGTGCATTTGGACCATGTACTTGAGGTGCTCTTCGGTGGGTGCAACAAGAAGCACGCCAGCTCCAGCACCTTGCAACGATAAGGCACCATCAAAATACATGAACCATTCCTGAGGCGCTTCCTTGTCGAGGACAATTGTCTCTGGTATCTCTTCATCTGGAGTGGGCGTCCATTCTGCAATGAACTCTGCCAATGCTCTGCTTTGAATGGTCGAGGTACCTTCGTACCTCAGGCCAAAGCTTGACAACTCTAGTGCCCACTCAACAATCCTGCCAGTGGCTTCGGGGTTCCTCAGTATACGCTGCAGTGGGAAACATGTGACAACCGTGATTTCATGGGCTTGGAAGTAGTGGCATAGCTTCCTCGAGGCCATGATGAGGCCGAAGATCAATTTTTGTACTCCAGAGTACCTTGACCTAGCCCCCTGCAATAGGGAGGTGACAAAGTACACTGGATGTTGCACCACTTTCTTCCTTGCTGTGGTCTTGGAACTGACTTCGCTAACTTGCTCCATTTCTCCTTGATCTGTGTCTCACCTTGACATGAGTGGTTCAGTTTCACCTCCAGAGGGGACAAATGCTGCATTTGCTTCCTAATCAGTGGCGGAGCTAGCGAATTGCCAAAGCCTAGGGACTTCATTAGCTAAAGTTTACTTTCGTCTAATAAACACCACAAGTATCATATTTGGGTAAACATGATGTGTAATATACACACTATTGTTTCATATATAGTAGAAGTAAATAAAAATATTAGATGCAATACCAAATAATTCCTGTCGGGGATATCGCGCGACATATGCCAGGGGGTGGATTATCATGGATGGGGACAAGAGTACATCGCCGGGCTCTAGAAGCGGGAGTGAGCGAGACCGCATATGCCTGCGAATCTTACCCAGGTTCGGGGCTCTCCTCGGAGATAACACCCCTAGTCCTGCTCTGCGGGGTCTCCGCATGACGACTATGATCAACAAGGTAGCTACAAGCTTGCTCCTTGAGCTGTTTCGGCTAGAGGAGGGAGAAGGGCAAGGCTAGCTCGACTCCTCGCTCTACGTGTGTGTGTGAATGGCGTGGGTGCTGAACCCTTTGCATGGGTGAGCCTGGGGGGATTATATAGGCCTACCCCCTAGGGGTACAATGGTAATCCGGCCGGGTGTAGGACCCGACCGTCAGCGTCTCTGGCTGCTGGCTTCACCGCCGACCGCTGGGGCCCGCCGCCTGGTGGGCCATGTTGACTGCTTTATGCTGTAGCCTCGCCCTCGATGACGAAGGCTTGATCAAGGGGAACGTGGTTACAGTCCCGCCGCCTGACGGGTACACGCTGTAGCCATACCCCGTCTCGTCTGGTTAATGATGCACAGACTCCAAGGGGAAGGAGGGCCGCCTGCTAGGAGTCGGCCCTCCCTTGTTGCCGCCTGCTGGAGGTTTGCCGCCTTCTGGTGGCTCGCGGACAGGTAGGGCCTGCCGCCTGTGGGCCGTACCAACCGCTCGTTGTGGGAGCGTGGCCCCCTCTGGCGCTAATGACGTTACAGACTGTGCGACAATAGTGCCGCGGTGGGCGGGGGGTGTCCGCCCAGTACACAGCTCTGTGGCCACGTCCCATCCTGGATTCGGGGGTGGCAGGCTGCACTGCAGCCATGCCTTGTCTTGTCGTGGTGATGTGGTGCTGACTTCGAGGGGACGAGGGGCCGTCTGCCAGGAGTCGGCTCCCTCGCGGCCGCCTTCCATGGTCCTGCCGCCTTCTAGCAGCTGGTCACTTGGACCAGCCAGCCCAAGAAGGCGGTCGTGCTTCCAGAAGGTGTGAGGGGCGCAGCCAGCCCCGATGTCTCAAAATACCATGTGGGGCTGATGTGGCTACCCGTGGTCATTTACTCCGATAGTAGTCCCCGAAGGTGGTGGGGCACCGCGGCTGAAAAACAAGGAGCCTCAGCAGCTTCCTACTCTGAGTGGTCTGGTAGTTGGGCTTCGTCCGTCTTCTGGAGAGGCCGGTTGCCAGGAGCCGGCCAAGGCCAGGCCGGCCACCTGGCGAATTTGAATCATCGTGCGGAGGCCGGGTAGAGTGCCAGCCGGACGACAGGCTTGCCGCCCGTTGCTCGCTCGCCATGTGGCGCCAGTAGGCCAGGCCGGCCTGCCAGCCCGTGTGCGTGACGAGACGTCGCCGCAGGCCTGGGCCCACCACTACAGGGCCTCGGCACGCGTGCGGATCTGGTGCGGCCGTGGCGGGCGGTTGCGCTTCCCAGGTGCGATTAATACACGCCATTATGGTGCTGTAACTGCGGGGTCGTGGGGTGAGTGGGCGCAATTAATCTCGCGCCCCCCATGTCTCGCCCCCTCGGCTCCGCCGCCAGAGGGCTATAAGTAGGGGGAGGGGGGGCGGTAGAACGCACGCTCGCCCTCCTCTCCCTTCTCTTTGCTTTTCTCCTTCCTCTTCTTCTTGTTGTTGCCGCAGCCTCTCCTCTCGCCGGAGTGCTGCCGCAGCCCGCCGTTGCCAGACCTCCTCGCGCCACAGCCACCCTGCGCTGCCGCCGAGCACGGAGCCCATGGCGCCAAGCGGCCGTGCGGGCCACTGGGACGGCTCCAATGTCCACGACGGGCACTTGGGGTTCCTCCGCCAGACGCGGCGGCTTCCCCACGCATCAAACGTCAAGGTGTGTGTCCCCCCCGAAAGGGAGATCTCACCGGCGCCGTAAGGCGGCGAGCGCGTCATCTTCCGGTCGCATTTCCTCCGCGGCTTCGGCCTTCCGGCGAGCGGATTCCTTCGCTCTTTTCTGGATTTCTATGGAGTGTAGCCTCACCACCTCACTCCGAATACAGTGGTGCTGCTCTCCGCCTTCGTCACCCTGTGCGGGGGCTACCTTGGCACGCTCCCCACACTCGAGCTATGGGGAGAGCTCTTCTACCTCAAGCTTGGCACCGCCGCCAAGAACGAGGTGGCCCAGTGCGGAGCATGTGTCGCGGTGCGGCGCACGGGATCCGGGGTCCGCTTCCCAGCTCTCGCCCTACTGCAGTCGGCCAAACTGTGGCAGAAGTCGTACTTCTACGTCGAGAATATCCACTCGACGCGGGACTACGTCAACCTACCGGTCTACGCAGCCGGCCCGCCTGTTGAGCCTCGCACCAACTGGAAGTTCCGGCCGAGGACCCTGTCGGCCGCGTGCTCCACCACGCTCCTCCGGCTACAAGAGATGACGGCGTCGGAGGGCCTCGAGGCCTCGGACCTGCTGGCCGTGTTCGTGAAGCGCCGAGTGGTGCCCCTCCAAGCCCGGCCTCACTTGATCAGTGACATGAGTGGGCGCCGGGACCCGTGCCAGCTGTCCACCAAGGTGATGCCGGACATGGAGGTGGTCCGCATGGTGAACTTCTTCTCCGACTGCAAGCTGTCGGAGACGGAGTGGCAGTTCGGCAAGCCGCCGTACAGCCGGGCCAACCCACAGCCTCCGGTACGTCTCCTTATTCTTTTTTCCTTTGTTCGTCTGGGTTCTTTCTTGCCGCCTGACCAGTCGGCCTTGATGCAGCGCTTCCCGGGCCAGACGGCCACTGACACGCCGGCCCTGGGTCACCAGTACATGGCGGACCAGTCGGTGAGTGACACGGACGATCCTGACTTGGGGGCGGCCGCGCAGGAGGAGGACGACGCCACAGGTGTTGGCGGCGAGGGAGTAGGCGGCTCCTTAGGAGGCGGCCTTGGGGATTGGCCGAATGACGACGAGGAGGACGAAGAGCCGCGCCGTGCCCATGGCGCCGACAGGGCGGGCGCCAGTTCCTCCGCCGCACCGACTGCAGCAGCCAGCGCGCCGGAAGCGCCGGGCCGACGCCGGGTTGTTCGGCAGCCGGCCCAAGAAGGCTAGGACCTCGGCCGCAGCGACCAAGCGGCAAGAGGCTGCCGCGAAGGCGGCCCTCTTCCAGAAAGCCCCAAAGCGTCTCCCGCTGGTGTCCGCGTAAGTGCCTTGTCCATTCTTGCATCTTGCTTTGTGTTTGCTTTTCTTCTATCTTTGCGATCTTTTTATTCTCTTCCTCCCTTGGCGCGCAGCGCCCCACTTTCCTTGTCGCGAGCCCCGTACGGCTCGATGATCAGGGCGGCAGATGATGTCGCGGGCCCCCACCGCGTGGATCTGCTCGCCGCCCTCCAGGAGGCGACGGAGAAGAACGCGTGGGAGGCACGAGAGGAGCGGGAAGCTGCGGCCTGGGAGAAGGCGGAGGCCGACGCGGCGGCCATGGCCCAAGCCGACGCCGCGGCCAAGGAACAGGCGGACGCAGCCGCCTAGGTGCAGGCGGAGGAGGCGTCCCGCAGCCGGGCTCCGGAGTCCACCGGTCCGCAATTTGTGGAGCCTGTGGTGCTGGAGGTCCAGGCTTCGACTGGAGGGGCCAGCGATGACCAGCCGATCCAAGAGAGGGGAGGGGACCCTGTTATCCCGGAGTCGGAGGTGCCCCCGCGCACGCCAGCTGCCGACGCCCAGGGCGGTCGTCCCGACGCGTCGCTGGTGCCGCCAGCCAGCGACGAGTTGGTGGTGGGTCCGACTCCTGCAACCCGTATCCCGGTGCATCGGCGTGCGGGGAGGGCGGCCTCAGCACCGCAGCCGTTGGAGGTCGGGGCCGCTAGCTCGTCGGCCCCCGACGCCAAGGCTACAAGTGCCGCCCCACCGGATTGGACGTCTGGGGGTGGTACGGGTGTTTTGAACGCGGCCTCGCAGGAAGTCCTGGCCCGGTTCAATGCCCAAGGCGCCGCTCTCCAGCAGTACACGCAGGAGTTCCTGGCAACGCGGGCGGCCGTCTGGGTACATTTCTTGTTTTTGATTCTTTGTAATCTTCCGTGGGGGCGCGCCAGCGCACCCACTGGGTGTAGCGCCCAAGTTCCGGGCTGGCTGCTGAGCAGGCGGCTCGGAACTTCAGGTCGAGCTCCGAGTACTGACTCATTACCTTCTTCTATTGTCTTTGTTGCAGGATTACCACAACATCCGTGCGGCCGCCTATAACTCTTAGCTCCAGGAGCTGACCAAGCGGACCACCGATCTGACGGAGAGCCAAAGTAAGTACTTGGTCTTCTTCCTTGCGGGGGCGCGTCAGCGCACCCGCTGGGTGTAGTCCCCGAGATTCGGGCCGACTGCTGAGCAGTCGGGCCAGATCTCATGGCAACTACTTTTCATTGGTGTTGATGGTTTTCTTTTTTCTTCGTTTTGGCAGAGGCAGCTGCAGATCTGCGGTAGCACCTGGGCGAGGCCGAGTCCGCGCTCCACACCAAGGAGCAGGAGCGCAGCCAGGCGGCCCAGGAATGCGACCGCCTGGCCAAGGAGCTGGCGGACCAGGCGGAGCGGCACAAGGCGGAGCTTCAGAAGCTGAAGGAGGAGGAAGACCCCCTCAAGGCCGAGTTCGAGACTCAACGCTCGAACTGGGCCAAGAAGGAGAGACTCCTGATTGACGGCTATGGCGAGATCGAGGACATGATCGATGGTAAGTTACTTCTTCTTTTGAACAGCCGCCGACTGCTGTAGGAGTCGGCTTCTGGCTTCTAATCTTTGATCTTCTTCTTGTGCAGAATACTTTCCCGGTCACTCCATCGCCGTCAGCCAGGCCATCGAGGTGTGTCGCGATGTGCGGAGGAAGGCGGGTGCAGACATTGCGCCCAACGCGCCCCGGAATCTCGGCGAGCAGCTTCTGGCCGTCAAGACGGGCCTGCAGCCGGCTCACCGGATGCTTCGCCGCCTGCAGCGCGTCGGGGCTCAGGTGTTGGCCGCCTTTTGGCCCCGACGCTCAAATTCCATGCACCCCCAGTCGGACTGCCGACTGGCTGGAGGTAGCGGTCGGCCGCTTCAAGGCTTGGAAGGGCGCCGCGGCTCGGGCGGGTGCACGGACGGCCTTGGAGTTTGCCAAGGCGTGGTATCCTGGGCTGGACCTGGCCCAGCTGGCCACCTTCCGGCAGGAGGCCGGACCAGAGCTGGCGGCGGTGGGCCTTGCGCTTACTCAACATGCGGCGGCGATCGCCGAGTACACCGACACCACCGTTTTCGTCCCCGAGCTGGACGAGGAAGGCGCTGAGGTGAAGCCCAGCTGGTTCGGGCTGAACCCGGGGGATGCGGGGGATTCGGGGGAAGAGATCGCCTCCAGCGACGAGGGAGGGGACGAAGAGGACGAGGATGGCGAAGACGACGCACCGGACGATGGAGCGGACAGCCGGCCTCAGCTTGACCAAGCTTCGACCAATGAGCCGCGTGCTACCGCACCGACTGCTGGGGGCGATCAGGCCGAGACCCTTCAGTCGGCCCCTCCACCATCCGGCGCCGCTGCCTCTGCCAACCCGTCAGACCCGCCTGCTGCTTCCCTGGCCTAGATGGCCACGTCATCTTATCTTTTCCTGTTCTTGTAATCTTTTGAACAAGTGTGTTAAATTCGCGCAATTCCACCCACTGGGGGTGTATTCAAACTTTGTTGAATGCTGGCTATGAGCTCTTGCTATGTAAATTAACTTTATTCGCACAAGTTGTGCTCTGCCGGGTTCTGAATTTATCTTGCTTTTCTGCTCTTTTTTTGGCTTTTTCCTTTGCCGCCTTTCTTTGGCTACCATCCTGCCAGCCGGACAGCCGCTCTACGGTCTGTGGCTGGGTCCGGTATTTGGCTGTTTAGGAAGGCAAGTACTTTGGCCATTTAGAACATAGCAAGTCAAGTGAGAAGACGGCCGGCCAGCTGCTCAGCAGCCGGAGGGAAGGGCAAGATGCCGGCTTGTCCTATGTTGATGCTTTTTCCTTAGTCATTTTTCGTGTGGACACCGTTTCCTGCCTTTAGCTCTTGCCAGCCGGACAGTCGCTCTGCGAGCTGCGGCTTAAGGCAAGAGAGGGCATAGATGTCGGCACACTACTTGTCCGACTGCTGGCGGCACCAACATAGGGCAAGGCGGTGAGCCCCCGGGCCGACTGGTCGGACCCGGTGCCAGGAGGAGGAATGAAATAACACATTCTCACGCATAAACTTATCATACATATAAAAAGGGTAGTTCCCGAGTGCTCCTCAAGGGACCCGATGCCTTTGCTCTTAATACAAAAGGTAGCATGGTACATACTGCATTAACCGTAAAATCTTCGGAGGAGATTTGCGTTCCATGGGCGCTCTGTTTCCTTGCCGGAATCGTCCCTCTTGCGTGCCCTGGGCTTCTGCGCGTCGATGAGGTAGTAGGAGTCATTGCCCAAGGCTCTGCTGATGATGAAGGGCCCTTCCCAAAGGGCCGAGAGCTTGTGCTGGCCGGCTGTTCGCTGGATCAGCCGGAGCACAAGGTCCCCCTCTTGGAAAGATCATGCCTTGACCTTCCGCACTACTGGAATCTGACATTTTGCCATCTGCCAGCTCTTTGCCGTCTGCGAGCTGATGGCAAAGAAGGTCTTTGCCATCTGTTTACAAAAAATAGATGGCAAAGAACTAACAAATGGCAAAGAACCTGATTGCCATCAGCCAATTCTTTGTCGTCTGCCAGCAGATGGCAAAGAATCTTTGCCGTCTGCTGGCAGACGGCAAAGAGGTGGGTGGGGTCCAGTGGACACCAGCGCTGTAACGGCCCACCAGCCCCACCTCTTTGCCGTCTGCCAGCAGACGGCAAAGGAATCTTTGCCGTCTACCAGCATACGGCAAAGATTCTTTCCCATCTGTTCTTTTCTCGCAGACGGCAAAGAAGAAACGCATGCAGCGGATCGATCCCACGGATCGATGACTAGGCACACACCCACCCATGACCCACACAGCCCCGGGCCCAACCCACGCACACACACACCCAGATCCCATTTCTCTCGTCTTCCTTGAACCCCTTTCTCCACCCCACGCCGCCGCCAGATTCCGGCGATCCCCGCCGTTCCCCACCGCCCAGCTCTCCTCCCCGAGGTCACCTCTCCCCACTGCGGCAGCCTTCGCCTCCGCCCGTGGCCAGGCCGCCTGCGCCATTGCCCTCTCGCGCGCTCCGACCCCCCCCCCCCCCCCGCGCGGCTGCGCGCCCCAAGCCGCGCCGGACCACTCGCTCCGACCCCCGCTGCACTGCGCGGGTGCTGCTTGGGGCCTCCTCGCGCACGCCCGGTCGTAGCCGGCTGCCCGAGCGCCTTCGTCCCCACGCGTCCGCGTCACGGCTCCGGCCTTCGACCGCGCCCGCGCGCCCGAGGCCCGCCTCGCGTGGTACCCCCTCGCTCCACCTCACCGCTGCTCCCGGCCGCCTCCTGCAGCACCCGCCGGCATCCACCCCTCACCGCCTCTGGCTTGCCGCTGCTCCCGGCGTCCGCCTCCTCGCCCGGGTCCGCGCCCGAGCGGCTGCGCGTCGGCTTCGCCCGGCCGCCCCGATAACCGGCCAGCACAGCATCGACCAACACGGCTAGGTATGGTAGCATTTTTATCTTACTTTTCAGAGATTGGCTTCTAACTGAAGTGCCTTGAAAATAAAATCACATTAATAAGTACTTATGTTCCATTGTTAATGATAATGGTAATAGATGTTACAAAGGAATCTGAAGGTGACCCATGTACTGGAATAGGAAACTTGGAAGACCAGCTAGAAAATCTGGATATTTTCACTTATGTGGTAATTAACCTGTTACACACAAGTTAGGTGTGGCGTTAGAGAATTTTGTTTGTATGTTTGTTGACATATCGATCAGACTTTGATTGAGACCCATATTTATGTGTGTTGCTGGCCAACTGTAGAAACTGGAATTGGAGACATAATTCAATTAATAAGTAACAACTTCCGGTCGAAGTTTAACGGTCTCAGCTACATCATTCCAGATTGATGTTAAAGTTCTGAAGTGTATGACCCATTGTCTATTATACATGCCCCCTTTACCTCTGAGACCCATATTCATGGCGTATGTTGTCTCAAATAGATGGCATCAGTCACAACCAGAGTAAACTAGGTATGCATAGTGTTATGACATAACAAGCAAAACAGAGAGAGCTCACATTGCTAATATTCAGAAATTATATGCAGCAGCAGCTTCGCTATAAGAACATGAGCCAATAATGAAAAAATGAAGTCTGAAGGAATCCTTATCATTTAGAACAAATTACTACAACACATAGCCTGTTGGCATAATGTGCCAGTACAGTTTATTTATAAATGATCTCTCCATGCCAATTAGGCTTACCTTAGCATTTCATGATATTTTAATTACTCTGGGTTGTCTGTGTACAGATATTTTTTTGCTATGGGCCATGGTAGTGTACAAAACAACATCTTGAACCGAATAAATGAAAATCTGCTACTTGAGTGATTATTTAGATGTTTAAATCAGCAACTTTTTGTCTACAAAATGAATTAAAATTGCATCTACTAAGATATTTTCATCTATCAGTACCACATTTTGGAGCTTACAAGTGGCGTGATGATAGTAGTAATATATATTTTGTTTACGATGCTTTAGATTTTTGTGAATGGAGCACTCCATTGCCTGGCATTGTTGTTTCATGTTGCTGTTACACTACGGTCAATTTTGCTGCAATTTGTGTCAGTTCATTCATATGAAGCAATTGATTGATAGAAATTCAGAGGAAGATGATGAAATGTAGGTGTTTTGTATGGTTCCTGCTGATTGTCCAATTCTCTCTCTGCATTTTCAGATGACAAGGGCATTTTTGTTTTGCAGCTTGCTGGTCTTCTCATCAGACAAGTTGGCTTATCATAAGATTACCATTAATCTTTTGTCTATAAATTGAAGCATGGAGTATATTCGGAGTCCAAATGAAGTATTGAGCAGTTACAGTTGCAACCGCAAGATCGTGCCTACTAGAAGTCCTATTTCAATTTTTTGTTATTCTGTAGCTTGCTCACTTGCTCGCTAAGCTTTGACTGTTCCATTTAGCATTTCCATAATACGCATAATTAGATAATAATATGAATGGTTGTCCTTGTGATTCCCATGAGGGGCTATTCTTGAAAAGACTGTTCAACACAGTCAAGTGTACTTCTCAGTTTGGATAGAAATTTCGTGAATCCTGGTGATTCTTTACGTAGAAATAATCCATTTACTTCCATCTTTTTAGATGCTTGTGAAGTACATGGGGGTGGCGCACATGGTTGATGATTATGTTCTAGGTTGGCCATTGAGAGGGAGGCCGAAGCAAACTCCGTCAGGTTTCAGGTGCACGCCCTCTGCTGCTGTTTTTGTCTCTGTAGCTAAACTTGAGAATCGTACACTTTGGTATATAAAGTTAGTTACTGAGTTTACTAGCAGTTATGAAAGTTAGAGCACATACATGCTTGATTTTAATTCCTTTCATACAGGGCATTCTATAATTACTAAGAACTGATTTGTTGAAGTGTGCCTCCCTATTTTGTCTAGATAACTACTTCTGGTTAGGCAGGGGAAATAAAAAAGGTAACCATAGATATATGGTCTAGCATCACGAGGTTCAGGTTCCTGCTGTTGATCAACCGTTGCTTCGGTCGATGTGGGTTATGCTTGATTATGTTCTTCTTTGTATTTTTGTTCATGGCCTACACTGGTGTTATCATCTATTCTGTTTCGAAAATTTCAATGCCTTAGTTTCATGTCCCAATACCACTTGGAGTACAACTACCCAACAGCGGCCGGCTGTGGTAGTGGCGTAGGGCCTGCTGGTAGATGGCAGACCGGCTGAGTGCCAGCAGCCGGCCTTCTTCCAGCAGGTTAACGCTGTCTTCGCGCCTCCCTTGCCTCCGCCTCCGTGTACATGGTGACGCGAGGTGAGTCAAACTCGATGTTAGTTGGGATGACGGCCTCGGCCCCGTACACGAGGAAGAAGGGGGTGAAGCCGGTCGATTTGTTCGGCGTGGTCCAGAGACTCCATAGGACGGCCGGCAGCTCCTCGATCCAGCAGCCGGCCGAGCGCTGCAGTAGCTCGACCAGTTGGGGCTTGATGTCGGACAAGATGAGGCCGTTTGCTCGCTCGACTTGGTCGTTTGACAGCGGATGGACAACGAACGCTAAGTCCAGTCGGATGCCCTGCGTCATGCAGAAACGGGCCAAGGCGCCTTTGGCAAAGTTTGTGCCATTGTCGGTGATGATGCCGTGTGGTATGCCGTACCGGACGGTGATATCTGCAATGAAGGTCACCGCTGTCGGACCGTTCAGCTGCTTAATTGGCTTTGCTTCAATCCACTTGCTGAATTTATCCACGGCGACCAGCAGATGGGTCATGCCGCCGCGTGCTGGTTTGAATGGGCCCACCATGTCGAGCCCCCAGACGGCAAATGGCCAAGTGAGGGGGATGGTCTTGAGTGCAGAAGCCGGCAGATGTTGCTTGGAGCCGAATTTCTGGCACCCTTTGCACTTCTTGACCAAGTCCTTAGCGTCGTCCAAAGCAGTCGGCCAGAAGAATCCATGGCGGAAAGCTTTGGCGATGACGGATCTAGAGGCCGCGTGGTGGCCGCATTCGCCTTGATGGATGTCTCTCAGGATTGCCTTGCCTTTTTCTGGCTCAACGCAGCGCTGGAAAACGCCGGTCACGCTGCGTCTGACAAGCTCTCTGTTGACTATCATGTATGCTGCTGCCCGGCGTTGCACTTGCCGGGCCAAGGTCTCGTCGGTTGGTAGCTCTCCGCTTACCAGGAAGTTGAGGATGGGCTGCGCCCTTGATGGTGCTTCGACCACTGTCATCACGGCCACTGGGACCAGGGCGGTTGGGTTGGGAGGAGGCGGGTTGGAGTCGGCCGCCGCTTGTTGTGTCGTTGAAGTCCCCGGGCCGACTGCTGCAGCCCTCGGGCCGGGTTCTGAAGTCCCCAGGCCGGGTGCGACTACTGCAGTCCCCGAGCCGCCTGCTGTCGTCCCCGGGATGACTACCGCAGTCCCCGGGCCGGGTGCGACTGCAGCAGTCCCCAAGCCGCCTGCCAAAGTCCCCCGGCCGGCTGTTGCAGCCCCCGAGTCGCATCCGACTGCTCCGGGAGCAGCCGGCACGAAGATGGACTCTGATTCCGGCGAAGGCTTGATAGACGGCTTGCGGAGGCATTGGAGGGAGACACCGGCTGGTATCGCTTGGCGGGTGGAGCCAATCCGTGCCAGGGCATCAGCTTGCTCGTTGTCGGCCCATGGCACGTGAAGGAACTCGCACCCGTCGAAGTATCCACTGATCTGCTGGACGAGGAAATGGTAGCTCACCATGTTTGCATCCTTGGTGTCCCAGTCGCCAGACGACTGCTGGACTACCAAGTCCGAGTCACCATAGCACAGAATCCGGCGGATGCCAATCTCTTTGGCCAGTCGGAGCCCATGGATGAGTGCCTCATACTCGGCCATGTTGTTGGAGGCGGCAAAGTGGATCTGCAATGTGTACTTGAGCTTGTCACCTTTGGGAGAGGTGAGGACGATGCCGGCTCCCAGACCAGTGCGCATCTTTGAGCCATCAAAGTTCATCCGCCAATGGGTAGAATCCAGCGCTGGTGGCAGGTACTAGGTCTCGGCCCAGTCGACGAGGAAGTCGACCAGCGCTTGGGACTTGATGGCGGTGCGGGGCTGGTAGAGGATGGTGTGGGGAGCTAGCTCGATGGCCCACTTGGCCACCCGGCCTGATGCATCTCTGTTGCCCATGATCTCGGTGAGTGGGGCAGTGCAGACAACCGTGATGGAGTGCTCTTGAAAGTACTGCTTGAGATTCTTGGCGGCAAAGTATACGCCATAGCACATCTTCTGGTAGTGTGGGTATTTCAGCTTGGAGGCCGACAACACTTCGCTCAGGTAGTAGACGGGCCTCTGGACCGGCTGTGCCTTGCCGTCCTCCGGGTGCTCGACCACAATGACAGTGCTGACCACCCGGCTGGTGGCGATGATGTAGAGGAACATGGGCTCCTTAGCAGCCGGAGCCGCCAGGACAGGCGGCGTAGTCAGCATTTTCTTGAGCTGGAGGAAGGCCTCGTCCGCCTTGTCGTTCCACTCGAAGTGAGTGGTTTTCTTCATTAGCTGGTACAGGGGAAGAGCCTTCTCGCCCAGCCGACTGATGAAACGGCTGAGGGATGCCAAGCACCCGGTGAACTTCTGGACGTCTCGCAGCAGAGTGGGCCTCTCCATCCAGTCAATGGCCTTGATCTTCACAGGGTTGCACTCGATGCCGCGTTCTGAGACAAGGAAACCAAGGAGTTGGCCGGCTGGGACTCCGAACACACACTTTTCTGGGTTTAGCTTGATTTGAAAACGGCACAGATTATCGAAGGTCTCCTTGAGATCCTCCAGGAGGGTGTCACGCTTCTCCGTCTTCACCACAATGTCGTCTACATAGACGTGGGCATTCCTGCCAAGTTGCTTGAGGAGGCACTTCTGCATGCAACGCTGAAATGTGGCACCGGCATTTCTCAGGCCGAATGTCATGGTCAGGTAGCAGAAGGCTCCAAATGGTGTGATGAAGGTGGTCTTCAGCCAATCGGCCGGGTTCAGCTTGATCTGGTGGTAGCCAAAGTAGGCGTCCAAAAAACTCAACAGCTCGCATCCGGCTGTGGAGTCAATTACTTGGTCTATCCGAGGCAGAGCAAATGGATCTTTGGGGCAAGCTTTGCTGAGGCTGGTGTAATCGATGCACATGCGCCACTTGTTGTTTTTCTTCAGTACAAGGACTGGGTTGGCAAGCCATTCTGGAAAGAACACTTCCATGATGAAGCCAGCTGCCAGAAGCTGGGCGATCTCTTCACCAACAATTCTTCTCTTCTCTTCCGACAGGTGGCGGAGGGGTTGCTTGACTGGTTTTGCATCTGATCTAACATGTAGCTTGTGCTCGGTGAAATCCGTCGGAACACCCGGCATGCCCTTGGGAGACCATGCGAAGATGTCCCGATTCTCATGGAGGAAATCGACAAGCTCGCTTTCCTATTTGCTGTCGAGGTGGGCCCCCACGATAGCGAACCTCTCCGGGTGCTCAGGGTCCAAGGGAATCTTCTTGGTTTCTTTGGCCGGTTGGAAGGAGCCCTGGGCCTCTGACTCCTTGGGATCCGGTGACAGGTCCGGCTGCTTGCTGGCCATGGCCACAACCCGGTCAAGGAGCCGCCTTTCTGTAGCGATGACAAGGGACTCGGCCAGCCGACTGCTGGCAGCAGCGCACGTGGCCGACTTCTGGTAGTCGCCGGCTACGGTGATAATGCCCTTGGTACCCGGCATCTTCATCTTGAGGTACGCGTAGTGTGGCACCGCCATGAACTTGGCCAGGGCAGGCCGGCCAAGGAGCGCATGGTAGGGGCTCTCCAAGTTCACCACCTCGAACCAGATTGGCTCGCGGCAGAAGTGATCTTTGCCTCCGAAGAGGACATCTATCTTGATCTTGCCGATTGAAGAGCAGGAAAGGCCAGGTACAATGGCATGGAAGACAGTCCGGCTGGGCTGGAGCTGCTTCTCCTTGACGCACAGCTTCTCCAGGGTGTCACGGTAGAGGATGTTGATGCTGCTACCGCCGTCTATCAGGACTCGGGAGAAGCGACAGGCCCGCTGCTCCATTGAAAAGGTGGCATCCAGCACCAGGGCGTAGGAACCCGGAGAAGGCATCACCTCCGGGTGGTCAACGCGGCTCCAGCTGATGGGCCTCTCGGACCAGTGCATGAACTCTGGGACCTCAGAAGCGACCGTGTTCACCTCGCGGTGCTACTGACGCCGGCTGCGCCTGTCGTCGGCCACACTGGTGAAGATGACATAGGCTCCGTGTTCTTCGGGGAATTCATCTTGAATTGCGCCGTCGGGGCGGGCTGCCGGCTGCTGAGGAGGTGGAGCCGGTGGGCCAGCAGGCGGAGGGGGCAGTCCCTCACCTTTGGCAATGCGGGTGAGCCAGTGGCACTTCCGGGTGGTGTGGTTAGACAGCTTCGCGCCGCTGTGGAACTTGTAGGGAGCATCAAGGGTTTGCTCGAAGGAGAAAGTGGGCAACCAAGCAGGCTTGCTGCCTTTTTGACGCTTGGGGCTGGGCTGCCCTTCCGGCTATTGGTCTTCAACTGCTGCCACCTGCCGGCTGGTGGAAGCCGGCTGCTGGGCCTTGCGTTTGTTGTCGTTCGACTGCTGGCGCCGACTGGAATCGCCAGCAGGCATCTGAGGGTCCGGAGGGAGCATCTTTCCAGATGCGTCCACTCGGAGCTCCGACTTCATGGAGGAGTCGGCGGTGGCGTACTTGTCCGCTATGATTAGCAGCTCGTTGAGTGTGACTGGCTCGTCGCAGAGGCGTCGGTGCTTGAGTAAGGTGCCCTCTCGGCACCCAGTAGTGAGGTATTCTATGGCTTGCACCTCATGCACCCCTTCGCAGGAGTTGCGCAGTTCGGCCCACCGCGTCAACTACTCGCGGGTGGACTCGGTTGGGCCTTGGACGCACAGGGAGAGCTGGCGGGGCTTGGGCGGCCGCTTGTAGGTGCTGGTGAAGTTGTAGATGGAAACTTCGGTAAAGTCCAGCCAGCTGTTGACGCTGTAGGGCTTGAGGCTGTTCAGCCATGTCCGGGCCGTGCCCTGGAGCATGAGCGGAACGTACTTCATGGCAACGCGCTTGTTGCCATTTGCTATGCTGACGGCGGTGGAGTAGTCAACCAGCCAATCCTCCGGCTTCACGGAACCGTTGTATTTGGGAGTGTCTCGAGGAAGCGAGAACCCTTTGGGGAAGGGCTCGTCACTAATGCGGGGGCCGAAACAAGGCGGGCCAATCGCATCTTCTTCTTCTAATGCCAGCGATCGAGCCAAGCGGTCGATCCGGTAGCAGGCGTCGTTTTCTCCGACTCCTTCACGGGGGCCCAGCCGGTCTCCGAGAGTCGGATGCTCAATGGCGGCGGGGAGGCGCACCTCTCCCTGCGCGGGGGAGGCGGACGATTGTCCCGCCGTTCTACTGCTCGTGGGCGGCCGACTTGGTCGCGCTCGATGGTGATGCGTGTGCGGCTATGGCTAACAGCCGGCTCTTGGTCTCCTCGGTCGCGGCCGCCGCCTGCTGGTGTCCGGGAGGTCGCGCCGTGCTCACGGCGAGGGGGAAGGTTGCCGGCCTGAAGGCCGGGTCCCACCACGCGGCGGCCGCGTCGATGAGCTGCTGGACGCACTCCGTCATGCAGCGACGCTCATCGCCCTCCTGGTGGTCCAGCTCGTCTGCTGCCGCCTGGGCGGCGCGTAAGTTCTCTGTTGGCGTGGCGTAGACTGGGCGGTCGGCCCCCAACATGCTGGCGATGGCCGCGCCGCGCTGCCGAACCATGCCCTCGCGGCTGGGCTCGCCAGCAGCCGGCGTGCCGCAGACGGCGCTGTCGATCTCACGCTAGTAAGCCTCGGTGAGGCGTCTCATGGCTGCCAACTTGTTGGCACTGTCGAGGAGTGCGACACGGTATGCCTCCAGCGTTTCACCACTTGCACCGGGTGCCACGGGTGCGGACAGGTCTCGCATTGCCGCCCGCAACGGGTCCCAGTCGGCCTCGCCGGGGGCTCCATCGTGGCTGATGACCAGCACCTCGGTGACGTTGCTGGTGCCGGTGCTGCCGTCAGTAGCAGGGAGCGGGTCGTCGAAGATCACTACGTCACCGGGGAAGGTATCAGAAGGCGCGGCGTCGGCGTCGATGACCATGTCGACGGGTGGGTCGGTGGAGCCAACAGACTCCAGGTCGAAGGCCAGCTCGCTGGTGATGTGAAGCTTGCCGAGGGGGTCGACAAGGCAGCTCTGGGAGCTGGCTGCGCCCGTGTTGGGTGCGGGCTCATCGGACAGGCGGATGCTGCCGATGAGGTCAGCGAGGCAGCTCGCGGCGCAGGCGGCTTCCATGCCATGCAATGTGTCGGCGCAAACACCATCGAGCGTGCCGGGCTGGCTGCGCTCGCCAGGAAGGAAGAGGGTTCCCGTCCAGAACGTGTTTCCGGGCAACGATGCACCTTGCCCCATGGTGGGTGCCAAATGTCGGGGATATCATGCGACATATGCCAGGGGGTGGATTATCATGGATGGGGACAAGAGTACGTCGCCGGGCTCTAGAAGCGGGAGTAAGCGATACCGCATACGCCTGCGAATCTTACCCAGGTTCTTGGCTCTCCTCCGAGATAACACCCCTAGTCCTGCTCTGCGGGGTCTCCGCATGATGACTATGATCAACAAGGTAGCTACAAGCTTGCTCCTTGAGCTGTTTTGGCTAGAGGATGGAGAAGGGCAAGGCTAGCTCGACTCCTCGCTCTACGTGTGTGTGTGTGAACGGCGTGGGTGCTGAACCCTTTGCATGGGTGAGCCTGGGGGGTTTATATAGGCCTACCCCCAGGGGTACAATGGTAATCCGGCCGGGTGTAGGACCCGGCCATCAGCGTCTCTGGTTGCTGGCTTCATCGCCGACCGCTGGGGCCTGCCGCCTGGTGGGCCATGTTGACTGCTTTATGCTGTAGCCTTGCCCTCGATGACGAAGGCTTGATCGAGGGGAACGTGGTTACAGTCCCGCCGCCTGACGGGTACACGCTGTAGCCATACCCCGTCTCGTCTGGTTAATGATGCACAGACTCCAAGGGGGAGGAGGGCCGCCTGCTAGGAGTCGGCCCTCCCTTGTTGCCGCCTGCTGGAGGTTTGCCGCCTTCTGGTGTCTCGCGGACAGGTAGGGCCCGCCGCCTGTGGGCCATACCGACCGCCCGTCGTCGGAGCGTGGCCCCCTCTGGCGCTAATGACGTCACAGACTGTGTGGCAATAGTGCCGCACTGGGTGGGGGGTGTCCGCCCAGTACACAGCTCTGTGGCCACGTCCCATCCTGGATTCGAGGGTGGCAGGCTGCACTGCAGCCATGCCTTGTCTGGTCGTGGTGATGTCGTGCTGACTTCAAGGGGACGAGGGGCCGTCTGCCAGGAGTCGGCTCCCTCGCGGCTGCCTTCCATGGTCCTGCCGCCTTCTAGCAGCCGGTCACTTGGACCAGCTGGTCCAAGAAGGCGGTTGTGCTTCCGGAAGGTGTGAGGGGTGCAGCGAGCCCCGATGTCTCAAAATACCATGGGGTACTGATGTGGCTACCCGTGGTCATTTACTCCGACAATTCCCTAAAGGCGTTCCACGTTTATTTGAGAAATGTCCAATCTCCAATGTTTAGATTCATGTACATCCCTTTGTTGTGCTGCGACTCCATTAGTGAATTTATTCTAGTTAAAAAAGTAATCTGCTCAATTCCAAAATTTAAACAATCATTTGAATCTGGCACAATCAGCGTTGAACTGCAAAATTTGTTGATAAATTATATAGAAAAACTCACTTAGTTGTCGCGCGCCCATCGGAACTGGAGTGTAATTCCGGTGGGTGGGGGTCGCCACTTTGGCCCTCACGCTTGCCGGCCGGATTAAAGGCCCCGCCGCTTGCCATATCTCTTGTCAGCCGCTTGCCGACTATCTGCCAGTCCGTCGGTGACCAGTTCACCTCCAAGATCGAGGGGTAGCTAGGGCAGCGTGCACGCCGCCGAGCGCCAGTTCCATCTGGCTAATCACTTGGTCTAACAAGATGGCTTCCTCAATCAATCAATTCTGTGAATCATGGTTCACAAGCGGCTTCCCTTTTGGTTGCTGCGAGCATGGCCTATGGCCTCCTTGTTGTAACGAGATAGGCCCAATAGGCAAGGAAATGGTCAAACTGGCCCAGATAGTGCAGTTCATTTATTTCTAGTGTTTATTTCATGATTTTCCAGCATATTTCAACATGTTAAATGATACTGATGGCTTGGGTAGCTCGCTCGAGTTAATCCAAACGGTGCGGTCGAGCCCGGGCACGTGTCCAGGGTGCCCGTACGGTAAAATCGCCCCTGTTCCTCATTCACTTCCCTCTGTGCCACCAGCACTGCACTAACCACTTGGTTCATTGCCGCTAAATATTGCAACAACGGTTCTTGTGGCTTAGGAGCGACTAAGTTGGGAGCAGAGGAAAGGTATGCTTTCAGGTCTCGCAGTGCTGCTTCTGCCTCCGGGGTCCACTTCATTGGCCCTGCCTTCTTTAGAATTTTGAAGAACGGCAAGGCGCGCTCGGCAGACTTGGAAATTGTCGGATTCAGGGCTCCGTAGACCCAAGAAAGGTTCGAACTCTGGGGCATGTGCGAAGAACTCAACCTATCCGGCCTACCGACCCGTCGCCCCACGTCCTAGCTCGATGAACAAGGAAGAAAATAGACACGGCAGTTTACCCAGGTTCGGGCCACCTTGCGGTGTAAGACCCTACTCCTGCTTTGTGGTGGATTGGCCTTACGAGGGGCTGAGGATGGACAAGTACAAGGGACAAACAACCTCATGAGGTCTGCTCTGGTGAGGGTGGAAATATCCCCTCCCATGATGGTGGTTAACTTATATTTATAGTGGCCTTGGTCCTCTTCCCGAAAGCGTAGGCGGGAAGGGATTCCACAATGGCCAATTTGAAGGGGGACAAGTAGTACATCTTATCCTGATGAAAGGTGGTCTTCGTCTGCAAAGCTTCTAGGCATGACGCTGCGGTGGGCTCGGTGATGACATCCGTCCTGCCGAGCTGGCAACCTTGGTCTTGTTGCACAGGAATGGAAACCTTAGCCAGAGTCCTCGGGAACCCACGCCCGCGCTTGCCTCCTTAGCACCAAAGAGGAAACTGTCTTCTCTGCGCCCGCTGGCGCCCGCCTGGCCTTGGTCGTCATGGCTTGCATCATCGCAACCTCCTGAGGTTGGGTACCTGCATAGGAATCTCTGCTCCTCAGGAGGTAGCCTGGGAAGGCCGCTCCCTCAGGAGGTCTTGGCGTCATCCACCTCGCGAGGCTTGGCCCCTCACGAGGGTCTTGTCTTGCTAGTCTCTGTAGGTGGGCCGTACCAAGCAGCTGATGAAGCCACGCCATGGGCCGCAGGCAGGCAAGTCTGGGTATCCTGGTTCCCAGAACGCCGACAGTAGCCCCCGGGCCCAAGGCGCGCTCGGACTTGGCTTCGAGGCGAAGCCAGAGGCAAGGGCGAAGCGCCGCGGGCCCCAATCACCTGCTGGCCAGGCCGATGCTTGGCGCTTGATCGGACGTGGGTGTCTCCACTTCCCCACGCTGCCTCGACAACTGCCTGACTTGAAAACTGCCTGGTGCATGCAGATAGGCCATCATTGCTTGGAACGTGAGAGGCCGCCAGTTGGCCTTCCCTCAGCTATAAATATGTGAGGGGGGCGGAGCCCCCAACCCATCTTCATCTTCTCGCCGCTCACTCCTTCTTCCTCTTCGTTGTCCCGCCGTCTTGCCGAAGCATCCATGGCGCTGGTGAGGAGGTTCTTGGCCGCTGAGAAGGGAAAGGCCCCCAAGGAGGGACCATGCTCGCCGCCACCCAAGAGGGGCCGCGGCCATCCCAGCAAGTACGCTGCAAAGCCGACGGTGGCTCCTCGAGCCTGTGGGCACATCCCCTCGAAGGCTGGCATCACCTCTAACAGTTGCGGGGGTGCTCCCTCCTGCAATGGGGGCAGCCACGGCCGCGGTGGCCGCGGCCAAGGAGGGAGGCATGTGGCAGCCAGCTGGCAACCACGCCCGCACTCCCATTCGGCTGATGCATCCTTGGAGTTCGTGGTGTGGGCGGAGAGGCCGGCGGGCACCTCGTTCCAGCTCCCGCGCTTCTTCGCGGGTGTGCTGTCGGCCGGAGGGCCTGGCGGCCTCTGGCTGCAGGCCAACGGTTGCTGCAGCAAGGCCTCGTGGGTGGAGGTCGAGGTTACGCCTGCCGGCTACGTGTTCCTAAACCGTGGGTGGCAGTCGTTCACCCGCGCGCGCGGCCTGCAGGGGAGGTGTACCATCCACTTCAGGCACGACGGTGCTGCAACCCTCTACGTCAGGATCTTCGGGGAGGATGGTAGGCGCGTGGGGTGCTGCCCAGAGGGCGACAGCGACGGCGATGACGAACTTGCCCTTGGCGACGGTCACGACGCCTCCAGCAGTGACGGCTCTTTCTCCGGGAAGAGCACGAGTGACGACGACTACGACGAGCCGCCACGCCACCAAGCCCGGACCAAGGAGGGCGACGAGCTGCCCCGCCATCGCGCTCCAATGAAGCAGGAGGAGGACTCCGACTGAGCGCGGGTGTTGCTGGAGCCAGGCCTCAGGAACCGCAATGGTCGTGAGGCCGCTTTTGCTTTTTCTCCTTTTTCCTGCATCAAGAAACGTAGAAGGCCCTGGTAGCGCATGTAATGGATCATGGCGCTTGAGCCATTTATGTTAATGCCTTCATTTAGTATCTTATCATTCGCGTTGCTACCAACCGACAAGCTCTTGTTGACCGCGATTTAGGGTAACTTAGCTTGGTGTGCTTGTGGTGGACTCCTGCGCCGCGAGGGTGTGTTCCTTCTCATGGACCCGAAGGTTCTCCAGTCTCAGGAGGCACTTAGTGGCTACGGGTTTAGGGGACCTCTGGATGTGCCGTGCCCCGCGCGATTCCCCGAGCGTGGGCCTCTGGTACGCCGTGTCGTGATGCCCGGAGGCACGAACTCAGGAGGCGTGTGTGCCCGTTGGCTCATTTGAGGGCGTTCACGCGAGGATTAAGATGCCAAAGGCTAGGACGCCAAGGCTTTGGTGAGGTGTGCTCGTGGGCGGGCCCAAGCGTACACACCGTGGCCAGCGCCCACAAGCGAGACGCGTGAAGAAGAGCGACGGGCAACTGTCACTCTCCTTAAAATGAGACCTGAAAGAGCGAATGCCGCGATGAGAGAAAATTCCCAACCCTTTCAAATAATGATGCAAAAAATTCAAATTTCATTCCAAGAAGCGGCAAATCAGCTACAGAAAGCAAGCAAAAAGAACAGCCGCGTCCGGCACCTACACTAGTCTTCTGGTCTTCTCGCTAGCGTGAAGCATGGGGCTTCCACTAGGACGTGGGTGGGAGCCCCCATGAGGCCCAAGGGCGGCACTCAGGAGACTCCGAGGCATGTACAGCCCCACTCATTATTACGTGAGAGTGTCACAGGCGGAGACTTGAGAGGCGCATGGCCTTGTTCACGAATAGAACTTCCGAAGGTGCTGGATGTTCCAGGCGTTCTGGATGGGGACCCTGTCCTGCGTCTCCAGGCGTGCGGCACCAGGCCTGGAGACACGGCCGATCCTGAACGGACCCTCCCACATAGGCGAGAGCTTGTGAAGCCCCTCCCTAGAGAGCACCTGTCTCAGGACGAGGTCACCCACCTCGAGGGTCCTGGAGTGGACGCTACGACAGTGATACCACCGCAGATCCTACTGGTACCTCGCAGCATGGAGCGCGGCTCGGCGGCGGCCCTCCTCCCCGAGCACGAGGTCCATCCCCCGTGAGGCATCCTGACACACCTCGTCAAACGCCAAGACCCGTGGGGAGCGATGTTTGACCTCATGAGGGAGGACCGCCTGAAAGCACAAGTGCTCCCTGGGTGATTTTGGTAATTAATGTCAACATATCTCTTGTTGGACTAATTTCTTTATCTTGTATATTTCAGAAAGTTCAACAATGGCGTGGCATGGACAAGAGGATGTGGAACCCCTTCAAGATGCTAAGGACAAAGATTGGCAAAAGCTCAAGACTCTTCATTTCTATCTTTAGTGATCCAAGATCACATTGAGTCCATAGGAAAAGCCAATACTATTAAAAGGGGATGAGGTGTTGCTTAATGCTCTCCTTGCTCAAAATGCTTAGTGATATGATCCAAAGCCCTCAACCACTTTCTCAATTCCAAATATGTCCAAAACCAAAAGTCAAACTCGGCCCCACCGATTTGATCTATCCGGCGCCACCGAGTTCCTTTGACATAGCCACTGCCAAAAACCCTAATCAGTTCGGTCTCACCGATGGGATCTCGATCTCACCGAGATGGGCTTGCAAACTCTCTGTTTCCCTTTCCTAACGTTTGTGTCTCACAGAGATGAGCGATTGGTCCCACCGAGTTTGCCTGACAAACTCTCTGTTTGCATATTACTAAAATCGGTCTCACCGAGTTTGTGTAATCGGTTAAACCGAGATGAGGTTTTACCCTAACCCTAGCACATCGGTCCCACCGAGTTGATCATATCGGTCCCACCGAAAATCCTAATGTTCACATTTTGAACTTAATCGGTCTCACCGAGTTCACCTATTCGGTCTGACCGAGTTGGCTCAAATGTGTGTAACGGTTTGATTTTGTGTGGAGGCTATATATACCCCTCCACCCTCCTCTCCATTCATGAGAGGGCCATCAGAACGTGCCTACACTTCCTCTACTCATTTTCTGAGAGAGAACCACCTACTCATGTGTTGAGACCAAGATATTCCAATCCTACCACAAGAATCTTGACCTCTAGCCTTCCCCAAGTTGCTTTCCACTCAAATCATCTTTCAACCATAGCCAAATCTGTGAGAGAGAGTTGAGTGTTGGGGAGACTATCATTTGAAGCACAAGAGCAAGGAGTTCATCATCAACACAACATTTATTACCTTTTGGAGAGTGGTGTCTCCTAGATTGGTTAGGTGTCACTTGGGAGCCTCCGTCAAGATTGTGGAGTTGAACCAAGGAGTTTGTTAGGGCAAGGAGATCTTCTACTTCGTGAAGATCTACCCGAGTGAGGCAAGTCCTTCGTGGGCGATGGCCATGGTGGGATAGACAAGGTTGCTTCTTCGTGGACCCTTCATGGGAAGAGCCCTCCGTGGACTCGCGGAACCGTTGCCCTTCATGGGTTGAAGTCTCCATCAACGTGGATGTACGATAGCACCACCTATCGGAACCACGCCAAAAATCTCCGTGTCTCCAATTGCGTTTGCACACTCCAATCCCATCCCTTTACTTTCTTGCAAATTGCGTGCTTTACTTTCCTCTGCTCATATACTCTTGTCATGCTTGCTTAAAATCTATTGTGAATGCTTAAACTTGTGCTAAAACTCCACCTCAACTTGAAGAACTTAAAAACTGCTACTTTTTCTTGTTGAGGGTCAAATCACCCCCCTCTAGACCCCTCTTCTCGATCCTTTCAATTGGTATCAGAGCATTGGTCTCCATTGCTTTGGTTTAATCACCATTGGAGGAAGATGGATGAGTCTATGATTGGGAGTATTAGACGTAGAGTACCTTTACCTGATGGACAGTTCTATCATGCTTGGAAAAATGAGATGCTTGAGATTTTCAATGAATATCACTTGAACAAGTACATTACTACTCCTTGTGCGGCTCCTATTGATCCTTTGTATCCTACCCCCGATGAGTCTCTTGACATGATCCGCAATCTTAGAACTGTTAATCTTATCATTAGAGGATTGCCTAGAAACTTGATTGCTTGCTTACCTACTCTTGAATGTGCTTACACTATATGGAGATATCTCGAGAAACGCTTTCCAAACTATTCCTTGAAAAATCTAGATGAGATTCTTCAAAAGTTCATTGCTTTAAGTAAGATGAATTCTAGTGATCCTAAGTTTGGTGGTTGTCTATTTGAGCTTCGTGACCTCATGAGTGCCAAAGGAGATGTTGGAATCATTAGTGACACCATCTCTCAAGTTATTATAATTCATAAATATGAACATTGTCATGGTCATAAATCTAATGAATTGCCTTCTCTTGGTAATGATCATTCATATGATGATGATGTTGAACATGGATATTATGATGAGGATGATGATAGTGACTATGATCTTGATGAGTCTATGAGACACTTTGGTCTTATGGCTAACCTTCGTGGCTACATGGCTGGAGGAAAGGAATGGGTTCTTAATAGTGGATGTACCGATCACATGACCGGAGACAAGGATATGTTTCGTGAGCTTGCTGAAAACGACGGCCCTCGAAAGTATGTCACTTTTGGTGATAACTCAAAGGGTAAGGTGGTTGGCCTTGGTAAGGTGGCCATCTCACATGGCAGCTCCATCCAAAATTTTATACTTGTCGAATCGCTTGGCTACAATCTACCTTCCGTATCTAGACTAGCCGATTTCGGTCTCAATGTTCTATTCACTGAAGTAGATTGCCAAGTGTTTTGAAGAGATAATCATAATATGGTCTTTACCGGTATACGTAGAGGTGATCTTTACATTGTTGATTTCACTAAAAGTGCTCAACCTAGGACTTGCTTTATTGCTAAATCTTCTAAAGGTTGGTTGTGGCATAGAAGGTTAGATCATGTGGGAATGCGAAATCTTGATAAGCTTATTAAAGGTGAACATATCCTTGGTGTTAAAGATGTTATATTTGACAAGGATAGACTTTGCAGTGCATGTCAAGCAGGAAAACAAGTTGGAGGAAGTCATCCCGTGAAAAACATCATGACCACGAGAAGACCTCTTGAGCTACTTCACATGGATCTTTTTTGTCCCAATGCCTACAAGAGTCTCGGTGGTAACTCGTTTGGTTTGGTCATTCTTGATGATTTTTCCAGATTTACGTGGGTGTTCTTTCTTGATGATAAATCGCAGGTCCAAAAAATCTTCAAGAACTTCGCTAGGAAGGCCCAAAATCAATTTGAAGTGAAGATCAAGAAGGTTCGCAACGACAATGGAACGGAGTTCAAGAATGCAAATGTGGATACCTTTCTTGACGAAGAAGGGATTTCACATGAGTTCTCGGCTACGTACACACCTCAACAAAATGGATTTGTTGAGAGGAAGAACCGGACACTCATTGAGATGGCAAGAACGATGCTTGATGAATACAAGACGCCAAAATACTTTTGGGCGGAAGCGGTTGAGACAGCTTGTCATGCAACAAACCGACTATATCTTCACAAGCTACTCGGCAAGACGGCATACGAGCTTCTCACCGGTAACAAACCCCAAGTTGGATACTTTCAAGTATTTGGCTCAAAGTGCTATATTCTTGATAAGCATCGTCGTTCGAAATTTGCTCCTAAATCTCATGAAGGTTTCCTACTCGGTTATGGCTCAAACTCTCACACTTATCGTGTCTACAACAATTTCACCCGAAAGGTTGAAGAGACGATAGATGTGAAGTTTGATGAATCTAACGGCTCGCAAGTAGTGCAATTGCCAATTGATGTAGGTGATAAAGATCCCTCGGAAGCAATACAAGACTTGTCTGTTGGCAAGATTCGCCCAACAGAGGTGAAGGAGAGTACCTCGTCCGTTCAAGTGGAAGCCTCAACTTCATGACAATGTGAACAACAAGTTGACTTGGAGGCATCCACAAGTGGAACATGTCAAGATGAAGGAAACGAGGATGTACAACTAGATGAACCTCATCAACCTCCTTCTCCACCTCCACAAGAGAACATCAATGCCAACAACAATGAAGAAAGACAAGAGGAAGAACAAGATGATGAAGAGGATGTTCCACCCCAACCCAAACTAAAGCTCTCACAAGTTAGAGCAAGAGTTTCAAGATATCATCCCGTTGAACAAATCTTCGATGATATTCAAACCAGGAGAATTACTCGCTCTAAGACTCGCTTAGCTAAATTTTGTGAACATTATTCATTCATTTCTAACATTGAACCTATGAAGGTTGAAGAAGCTCTTGATGATCCGGATTGGGTGAACGCTATGCATGAAGAGCTACACAATTTCGAGAGGAATCAAGTGTGGACGCTTATTGAAAAGCCCGATGAAAAGCACAATGTCATTGGAACCAAATGGGTGTTTCGGAATAAGCAAGATGAAGATGGACAAGTTGTACGCAACAAGGCATGTCTCGTCGCCCAAGGCTACACCCAAGTCGAAGGTATGGACTATGGTGAGACATATGCCCCCGTTGCTAGACTTGAGTCCATTCGCATCTTACTTGCTTATGCCAATCATCATGATATTACATTGTATCAAATGGACATCAAAAGTGATTTTCTTAATGGAGAAATTGAGGAGGAAGTCTATGTTAAACAACCTCCCGGCTTTGTTAATCCCAAGAAACCTAATCATGTTTACAAACTTAACAAAGCTCTTTATGGTCTTAAACAAGCTCCTAGAGCATGGTATAAATGCTTGACTAAGTTTCTTATTGAAAAAGGGTTTGAGAATGGAAAGATTGATTCTACACTTCTTACTAAAAGGGTTAATGGTGAATTATTTGTGTGTCAAATTTATGTGGATGATATCATATTTGGTTCGACTAACCCTCATTTTAGTGAAAAGTTCGGAAGGCTAATGTCGAAGAAGTTTGAGATGTCTATGATGAGTGAACTCAAATTCTTTCTTGGTTTGCAAATCAAGCAAACTAAGGAGGGTACCTTTGTTTCCCAAACAAAGTATACCAAGGACTTATTCAAGAAGTTCAACATGCAAGAGGGCAAAGGTATGAAAACACCCATGCCTACTAGTGGACATCTTGACTTGACAAAGGATGGCAAACCGGTTTACCAAAAGGTTTACCACTCTATGATTGTTTCGTTGTTATATCTATGTGCCTCCCATCCTGATATTATGCTAAGTGTGTGCATGTGTGTACGATATCAAGCGGCCCCTAAAGAATGTCATCTTAAGGCTGTGAAAAGGATAGTGAGATACTTAATTCATACACCAAATTTTGGCATTTGGTATCATAAGAGGTCTTCTTTTGATCTTGTTGGCTACTCCGATTCGGACTATGCCGGTGACAAGGTTGATAGAAAGTCCACTTCGGGTACTTGTCAATTTCTTGGTAGATCTCTTGTGTCTTGGTCCTCCAAGAAACAAAACTCGGTATCCTTATCCACCGCCAAAGTGGAATACATTGCCGCTGGTTCATGTTGTGCTCAATTACTTTGGATGACCCAAACTCTTAAATATTATGGGATATATGTGAAACATGTTCCATTGCTTTGTGATAATGAAAGTGCTATTAAGATTGCTCACAATCCCGTGTAACACTCTCAAACTAAGCATATTGAAGTTCGTCATCATTTCATTCGAGATCATGTTGCTAAAGGAGACATCGATCTTAAGCATGTTCGTACCGATAAGCAATTGGCGGATATATTCACTAAACCGCTTGATGAGAAAGTATTTTGTTGTTTGAGAGGTGAATTGAACATCATTGATGCCTCAAACTTGGAGTAGGAACTCCATGTGAATACATGCAAGGCATGAGCCTTTGACTAATCCTTGATATTTCTCTTACGATGATGATCATATGTCTTGGATCTATACCTGTACCCTTGCATGTTATCTAACCCTTGTAGGTACTTGGATGATCCCAAATCTATGAGATTAGAAATCACTCACATCTAGAGCGATCTCTACAATACCAAGTCTCTACAATATGGTGGTTGAAGACAAGGAAGCATGAATCCTTTCAACATATCCTTTGACAATTTCAATATATCAAATTTCATTTGGTATCAAATTTCATGATGGTCATTTTGGATACACAAGTGCTCTTCCTTACAAAGCTAACCCATGTAGGTAGATGAACTCAAACTACAAGTGGTGCTCCGAACTCTTGATGAACTACATCAACCTTGAGCATCCACCACAAGTTTGACTACATGATCATGATCAACACCACCACTCAAGGTTTGTTATTCCATCTTAGAGAAGCTTTACTCCAAGACATGGGTCAAAGCAACACAACAAGATGTGAATACATCACAATGCTTAAACAAAAAATGGTAACCCCATTTTGAGCTTAAACGATGAGTACGACCTACGATCAAGTGTTATCACTTGACTCCTCAGTCAATATACTCTAACATTGGTGACTTTGTCGCCGACCCCTTTGCCGAGGCCGGGACACAAAATATCCCAGAAATTAACCCCTCGTGTCATCACCAGCCCAGGATTTACCGTTACTAGTGGACACGTCCTTGTTACATATTACCAAGCTATTACAAGAATTGGATACAAGACCATGAAGGTCTAATGTTACAACAGTGATTCTGGTGGTGGATGACGGAATTGTCTCGCGGTTCTTCAACGTCGATGGGGCTCCATTCCCCATAGGAACGGCTGACCTGGATAATTCCTATACCGCATGGCTGCCATCCTAGGCTCCGCACAGACATCGCTGTGGTACTCCTTGTCGAAATCCTGACCTGGCCAAGTAAATAGGCAGGGACAAGCCTATGAGTACGTTTGAATGTACTCGCAAACATCTTGAACAAAAGATATACTGAATGCAACAATTAAATTATATGATCATGATGAACCACACTATATGCGTATGCTCATGATGGACTTAAATGCCTACTGATAGGAATTAAATCATGGCATGATAAAATATTAGCATATGCAAATAAATGAATATATGGGAATGTTAGTGATAAACAAGGAGAGTTTAAGGAAAATAAAATAAAAGAAATGCCGGTCGGATGTCAAGTGACACCACGGTAGGTCTTGAAGAGAAATGCCAATCGGGTGTCTAAAAGAGTAGTGGCGGGACCGCCTGTAAACTCGAGAGACGCCACGAGAGGTCTTGAAGAGAAATGCCAGTCGGGTGTCAAGTGACACCACGGTCAGACTTGAAGAGAAATGCCAATCGGGTGTCCACAAGAGTAGTGGCAGGATAAACCGCCTATTAACTCAAGAGACGCCACAAGAGGTCTTGAAAAGAAATGCCTGTCGGGCATCAAGTGACGCCACGGTCGGACTTGAAGAGAAATGCCAATCGGGTGTCTACAAGAGTAGTGGCGAGATAAACCGCCTGTTAACTCGAGAGACGTCACGAGAGGTCTTGAGAATAAAGTTGAGTGCCTGGGGTAGTCTAGCCAGCCCCTGAGACACTCAGGAAATAATATAAGAGAAACGGTTTAGTCCACAATATGCATAACCACAATAATATTAATATGCATAGCAAAAACATTCATGGTAGCATCAGGGTGACAATAATTATCGTGCCAAATAATTCAGGCACATTTTAATTATTTTCCTCCGAAGACCGACACTAAGACCGACACTTGACCAACACAGGATGTAGTCCTTAACCACGGACATGGCTATTCGAATAGGTTTAAAAACTCTATAGAGGGTGTACTCTTTACCCACAAGTAAAGGATTTCTTTAGTCAGTACCGAGACGCTGACTAATTCCCATTACGGTCTTTGGGTTGAAAACAGACCTAACCAGCACACACCAGATTAACTTTCCAGATGCCAGGAATCACCCAAAGCATCGTTCTAGTAAAACTCTGAGACGGGGAAACCAACGTCCTGCATGGGATCACTATTAATACGCGAGGATTCCAAGGGGTGCCCCCCTCTCAGTCACAACTGGAAACACCCATGCCCCCTGACCCGATGATAGGATTTAGTCCCGGATCCCTGGGAAACCCTCATCGTGGCCCTCTGTATGGTGTGTGCACGGAAAGGGGTTAGCAACTTACTGGACTGCACCCCACCTGTGGCAGGGACAAGTGGTAGCACGAATCAAGTATGGGGGTTACCGGTGACAAGACTCAATCTATGGTCGTCTCAAGAGGCTTATGTACTTTGTGCAATGGTTAGCACAAGACAAATCATTGGTGGTACCCAACAGGGTCACCACCTAGCATGTCCCACCATGCCATCACTGATCATTCTCGTCACCACGAGATTTTCAGTCACACGGTCACTTTTCTCGTGACTGGTTTTTTTTCCTGCAGTTTAGTCCATAACAACACAGGCATACATGACAAGTGAAGGTAACCATACTCACTCATACTTCATGCTTTAAAGATGACAGCAAAATAGCCATGGATCATGCATGCAAAAATAGCCATATGCAAATTCTATTAAAGATTATCACAACCATGATTCAAATATTTTAGCTAGCAACCACAAAACATTCACCATATCAAATGTTCAAGATGCTTGCCTTCAGTTTGCAGAGATATTGGGTGCACTTCAAAAGTTTTGAAAATTTTGTCTCCCCTCCAATTCCTATTTGCAAAATACTAGAATTACCACATAGAACTAAAACAATGCTAAAAAGTTGTCTAGGAAATTATGAAATAAATATTAAAATAAACTAGATGATATATAAGAAATTACAAAAAAAGAATCAATTTATTTGGAGTTCATATGAATTACTTATGGAATTTCTAAGTTGAAGTAATTGATTAAAAGGACTATTTAATAGGTTCAACAGAGACAAGGCCTAGTAAAAATGTTCACCTAAGCTAAAATAATAGAGCATGATTTTATGAGTGCAAGGAAATTTGAATCGTCAAATTTGCATTTGAAATGAGTTCTGTGGAATTAATAGAAACTACTGAATAAAAGAAAAGGAAAAGAAGCAGAGCAGCGCCCTGTGCGCTATTTAGCCGCCTGGTGGTACTGGGCCGAGCCCAGCCGATCAGCTGCGCGAGGGGACGGCCGACGTCGAAGGCATACAACCTGGAATACGCCTTCCTCGCGCGAAAATTGTTTCGAACGGAATCCGTCTCCACTTAAACGGCTGAGTCGGCAGGGGCTGAGTGACTAACGGTGGGTCCCACCGGGGCTACCTGTCATGTTTGACCAGTCCACCCCGCCCTTCTCCCTCATGGCCAAACAGACGAGGCCACTACCGGCAGCGATTGCCCGTGAACGGCGGCGCCCCTTGGGCAGTGGAGCTCACCGACGTGCTAAGAAGGTCCGGGCGGACTCATTGGTGGGTAGCACGATCGACGGGGAGCTCTGCATCACCGGTGATGTGATCTCCGGCGAACGGCGGTTATGGAAGAAAGGGGGCTTTCGCCTACTGTTGCTCCCCAGTGAAATCGAGAGGTGGAATGGACCAGCGGGAGCTCCAGGAGGCTGATGGTGAAGGAATTGGGAAGGGGGAGGCCGTGGTTGCGACGGAGTCGACGGAGAAGTTGCGGTGGTCGTGAACACCAGAGAGAGAGAAGAAGACGTTCCCGAGCTCAATGGGGTGGCCTGGGGGCTGATTGGGAGTTTGGCGATGCACTGTGAGGGCGGGAATGGTCTCGAGGTGACCTTATATAGGCTGGAGGGGGTCGTCACCGAGGTATCCAGAGGCGGACATGGCGGCAATAGCCATTGATGGCACGACGCGAGCGGTGGCGGGGTGGTTGCGACGTGGGAAGCTTCTGGGAGAGGCCACCGCCCAGAGGAGGTGCTGGCAAGCTCGGGGAGGCGCCAGGTGGTCCGGTCGGCGCCGTCCACAGCAGGGTATGGCGGCGGCGATTCATGGCGCCGACGAGGCCGGTGAGGAGTGGTGGTCAGGGTCTTTGGGGTCGGTGGAGGTCAGCGAGCTGTGGATATGCTCAGGTAGGTGAGAGTTAAGGCGAGGGCGAGCTGGCAAGATCGAGCAACTCGGGCGGTGCCGTGCCCGGAAGGTTTCGACGGCGGTGGCGTAGGGTAGTGCTAGCTGGCGCTAGAGGACGAGGGAGAGTGTCGGCAGGGTTCAGGGTGGACGGGTTGATCCAGTGGTGGACTAAGGCGAGCAGGGAAGGCAGTAGAGGGAGTGGCAGGAGTCGATGCCAGCAGTGCAATACACGCACTCTGGCCGTGCTCTCTGCATGCACGCCAAGTGCTCGAGCATATGCCAGAGGTAGCTACAGTGATCTAATCAACTTGATTTTTGGCAGGTTGATGCTCCTGAAGATTATAGAGATGGTGGACATGATGGTTTGGCTAATTAAGCAAGATCACAATGTAGTTCAGAAAAGTTGCCAATTTTCTGTCATGCCCACAAAGTGTTCGACAGAATGCTAGGGCCATTTAGAGGATTCCTGTGAAAGTGATATTTGGCAGAATGGTGTCTCATTGGATGACAAGAATGATGGTGGAGTTAGTTTGTGAAAAGAGAAAACTTGCTAATGCATGTTTTACAAAATTTCAGTACTGGACAGAAACTAAAGGTGTATATTTGGTGAAATAAAAAGATTTCAATGGAGCTAAAATCTTGGAATTAAGGGTTAGGTTGTAAGGACTATAAGTGGGAAGAAATTCCGGATTTTTGGATCAAGGAAAATTAGGGTTGTAGTTATAACTCAGAAAAGGGATAGAAATGAAAAGAGATTGTTTTGCTCAAAATTTACAAAAGACTAAGTTATGTTTTTACACCAAAGTGACATATGGGCATCATATGACCTCTCATAATTTTTGTGGAATTTTTAAAAGGATTATTTAAAGTGGTGGCAGTGCAACCGGAGCATTTAAAGATTTGAAAATGCTATAAAGAGAATTAATTTGGGCAAATTTTATTATGAAAATAATTCCTACTGTTATTTAAGATAATATGAAAACATTTAAGAAAACTCCCAAAGCCACAACATTATTTTTCAAAATTTCTATATGGAGGGAAGAATATTGAAAAACAGAAACAGAAAATACTCTACAAGCAATAAAGGATTTACTTATAAATCAAAAATTTTATTTCTGGCCAAATTTTATTTAGTAAAAAGATGATTAAATTTTTGGGGTGTTACAAACTCTACCCCCCTGAAGGAAATCTCGTCCTCGAGATTTGTTAAGGGCGGAGGAACTAAATGCAAATCACAACAGACAAGCAATCATGCACTATATAATAACACACAAGCACATCATTCAATCAAACTCTACACACTGCTAGAAACATACACATAATCATCTATGCTACAATGGTGGAATCTACAGGGCAACAGGGTTACTAAGGACATGGCAACTACTCTGGCGGACTGAGTCCACTTCATCGACATTCAGTCGGGCGTGTCTCGCAGATGTCGAGGCTTCTCCGGGGGTTTCATCGTCGGAGTTGGCTGGAGTGGAATGAGGAGCTGCAAGGTTGGGGTAGCGATGATGACCCACGCGGGGTGTAGTGGCTACAGTCCCATTAGAGGAAATCCCAAAGAGACGACGGAGTTCATCCGGGGAAACGAATGCATTGCCCGGGTGGGCAACAGGGGCAGACCTCGCAGGCTCGATTGGTCTCCCGAACAATACTATCGGGGTGTCGGAGGCGGGTGCAGCTTCACTTCTCACCGGGGTCAGGAGAGCAAGTTTCCTGCGGGTCTCAATCAGATCATTGGTGACCTGATCGAAGAGTGCCTCTTGCGGTCTCAGGTAGCGCACCAGATGCACCAGAGCAGGATCCGTCTCATGGTCTCCATTAGCGACTTGGGTCGGCCTACCATAGCCTTCACAACTAGGGTAGTAGTAGAAGGAGCGGCAGTTAACCCTCGGCGACCGATGCCGGAGTTGAACTACAGCTTCTCGGGCTGCAAGTTGGATAGCTTGGGGCTCGTCGGTGGTCGTCCTCCTGGTGAACCGGTAAGGGCGCTCTGCGGTGATGCCCCTCCCGTAGATGTGCACCGTGGCCCAGTAGTGGTGGATGGCATCACTCGCATGCTCTTGGTACACGACATACTCTGGCGGCTCTTCGATGCCGAGAGCACGACGGGTGAGATTGGCAAGGATGAATAAAAAGCCTTCAAGCTCGGCCGCGGTGGTCTCGTTGTGCACGATGGGGCCTGGCATCTTGGTGGTTGGATATTGAACTGAGAGTGAGGCTGTGATGTGCTGGGTTGGGGCAAGGCTTCTCTTATAAGCCAGCGGAGTCTTCCATCGCACGCTTGCGGATGGGACAACTCAGGTGTCGGCCACAGGCACATAGCCAATGGGCTAGGTTGATAGGTTGGGCACCGACTGTCAAAAGATGTCGGCTGCCACTGTGCGGTTATCGGATGGGATGGGCTTGACGATGGATAGGAAATGATGTGGACGGTGTGAAAACCAATGGATAGCGACCAGGCTAAGATAGGATTAGCCAATGGTCAGCCTGGCTCTGATACCAAGGCTTCCGGGGCCGGGACACATAATATCCCAGAAATTAACCCCTCGTGTCATCACCAGCCCAGGATTTACCGTTACTGGTGGACACGTCCTTGTTACAGATTACCAAGCTATTACAAGAATTGGATACAAGACCATGAAGGTCTAATGTTACAACAGTGATTCTGGTGGTGGATGACGGAATTGTCTCGCGGTTCTTCAACGTCGATGGGGCTCCATTCCCCACAGGAACGGCTGACCTGGATAATTCCTATCCCGCATGGCTGCCATCCTAGGCTCCGCACGGACATCGCTGTGGTACTCCTTGTAGAAATCCTGACCTGGCCAAGTAAATAGCCAGGGACAAGCCTGTGAGTACGTTTGAATGTACTCGCAAACATCATGAACAAAAGATATACCGAATGCAACAATTAAATTATATGATCATGATGAACCACACTATATGCGTATGCTCATGATGGACTTAAATGCCTATTGACAGGAATTAAATCATGGCATGATAAAATATTAGCATATGCAAATAAATGAATATATGGGAATGTTAGTGATAAACAAGGAGAGTTTAAGGAAAATAAAATAAAAGAAATGCATGTCGGATGTCAAGTGACACCACGGTAGGTCTTGAAGAGAAATGCCAATCGGGTGTCTACAAGAGTAGTGGCGGGACCGCCTGTAAACTCGAGAGACGCCACGAGAGGTCTTGAAGAGAAATGCCAGTCGGGTGTCAAGTGACACCACGGTCAGACTTGAAGAGAAATGCCAATCGGGTGTCCACAAGAGTAGTGGCGGGATAAACCGCCTATTAACTAGAGAGACGCCACGAGAGGTCTTGAAAAGAAATGCCTGTCGGGCATCAAGTGACGCCACGGTCGGACTTGAAGAGAAATGCCAGTCAGGTGTCTACAAGAGTAGTGGCGAGATAAACCACCTGTTAACTCGAGATACGCCACGAGAGGTCTTGAGAATAAAGTTGAGTGCCCGGGGTAGTCTAGCCAGCCCCTGAGACACTCAGGAAATAATATAAGAGAAACGGGTTAGTCCACAATATGCATAACCACAATAATATTAATATGCATAGCAAAAACAATCATGGTAGCATCAGGGTGACAATAATTATCCTGCCAAATAATTCAGGCACCTTTTAATTATTTTCCTCCGAAGACCGACACTAAGACCGACACTTGACCAACCCAGACTGTAGTCCTTAACCACGGACATGGCTATTCGAATAGGTTTAAAAACTCTGCAGAGGGTGTACTCTTTACCCACAAGTAAAGGATTTCTTTAGTCAGTACCGAGACGCTGACTAATTCCCATTACAGTCTTTGGGTTGAAAACACACCTAACCAGCACACACCAGATTAACTTTCCAGATGCCAGGAATCACCCAAAGCATCGTTCCAGTAAAACTCTGAGATGGAGAGACCAACGTCCTGCATGGGATCACTATTAATACACGCGGATTCCAAGGGGTGCCCCCCTCTCAGTCACAACTGGAAACACCCATGCCTCCTGACCCGATGACAGGATTTGTCCCGGATCCCTGGGAAACCCTCATCGTGGCCCTCTGTATGGTGTGTGCACGGAAAGGGGTTAGCAACTTACTGGACCGCACCCCACCTGTGGCTGGGACAAGTGGTAGCACGAATCAAGTATGGGGGTTACCGATGACAAGACTCGATCTATGGTCATCTCAGGAGGCTTATTTACTTTCTGCAATGGTTAGCACAAGATAAATCATTGGTGGTACCCAACAGGCTCACCACCTAGCATGTCCCAACATGCCATCACTGATCATTCTCGTCACCACGAGATTTTCAGTCACACGGTCACATTTCTCGTGACTGGTTTTTTTTCCTGCAGTTTAGTCCATAACAACACAGGCATACATGACAAGTGAAAGTAACCATACTCACTCATACTTCATGCTTTAAAGATGACAGCAAAATAGCCATGGATCATGCATGCAAAAATAGCCATATGCAAATTCTATTAAAGATTATCACAACCATGATTCAAATATTTTAGCTAGCAACCACAAAACATTCACCATATCAAATGTTCAAGATGCTTGCCTTCAGTATGCAGAGATATTGGGTGCACTTCAAAAGTTTTGAAAATTTTGTCTCCCCTCCAATTCCTATTTGCAAAATACTAGAATTACAACATAGAACTAAAACAATGCTAAAAAGTTGTCTAGGAAATTATGAAATAAATATTAAAATAAACTAGATGATATATAAGAAATTACAAAAAAAGAATCAATTTATTTGGAGTTCATAAGAATTACTTATGGAATTTCTAAATTGAAGTAATTGATTAAAATGACTATTTAATAGGTTCAACAGAGACAAGGCCTAGTAAAAATGTTCACCTAAGCTAAAATAATAGAGCATGATTTTATGAGTGCAAGGAAATTTGAATCGTCAAATTTGGATTTGAAATGAGTTCTGTGGAATTAATAGAAACTACTGAATAAAAGAAAAGGAAAAGAAGCAGAGCAGCGCCCTGTGCGCTATTTAGCCGCCAGGTGCTACTGGGCCGAGCCCAGCCGATCAGCTGCGCGAGGGGACGGCCGACGTCGAAGGCAGTAGAGGGAGTGGCAGGAGTCGATGCCAGCGGTGCAATACACGCACTCTGGCCGTGCTCTCTGCATGCACGCCAAGTGCTCGAGCATATGCCAGAGGTAGCTACAGTGATCTAATCAACTTATTTTTGGCAGGTTGATGCTCCTGAAGATTATAGAGATGGTGGATATGATGGTTTGGCTAATTGAGCAAGATCACAATGTAGTTCAGAAAAGTTGCCAATTTTCTGTCATGCCCACAAAGTGTTCGACAGAATGCTAGGGCCATTTAGAGGATTCCTGTGAAAGTGATATTTGGCAGAATGGTGTCTCATTGGATGACAAGAATGATGGTGGAGTTAGTTTGTGAAAAGAGAAAACTTGCTAATGCAAGTTTTACAAAATTTTAGTACTGGACAGAAACTAAAGGTGTATATTTGGTGAAATAAAAAGATTCCAATGGAGCTAAAATCTTGGAATTAAGGGTTAGGTTGTAAGGACTATAAGTGGGAAAAAATTCAGGATTTTTGGATCAAGGAAAATTAGGGTAGTAGTTATAACTCAAAAATGGGATAGAAATGAAAAGAGATTGTTTTGCTCAAAATTTACAAAAGACTAAGTTATGTTTTTACACCAAAGTGACATATGGGCAGCATATGACCTCTCATAATTTTTGTGGAATTTTTAAACGGATTATTTAAAGTGGTGGCAGTGCAACCGGAGCATTTAAAGATTTGAAAATGCTTTAAAGAGAATTAATTTGGGCAAATTTTATTATGAAAATAATTCCTACTGTTATTTAAGATAATATGAAAACATTTAAGAAAACTCCCAAAGCCACAACATTATTTTTCAAAATTTCTATATGGAGGGAAGAATATTGAAAAACAGAAACAGAAAATACTCTGAAAGCAATAAAGGATTTACTTATAAATCAAAATTTTTATTTCTGGCCAAATTTTATTTAGTAAAAACATGATTACATTTTTTGGGGTGTTACACCCTTCTAGATGAAGTTCTCTATTGTTTCTTTATGTTCTTGCATATGTTTTTTACTTGATTGTTCCCCTTATAAAAAAACTTCATCTAGATCCTTTTCCTTTGAATTTTTTTCTGCATATAATTCATTGCAAATCCTTTAGTTAATTCCTTGCAAATCTTTGTGAGATCTTATTTGCCAAGTGAGCTTAGGTGACAAATTGTTTCCTAAGTACTGAACTCGGCCTCACCGATTCACGCCAATCGGCTAGACCGAACAAGCACCTTGTAGATAGTTCATCGATGCAACCGACAAGGACTAACCCGGTCTGACCGATTTGCATCATCTATGACACTGCCAACTCGGTGTCACCGATGAAAATGAATCGGCGTTACCGATTTTACTACTGAGAATTTTTTTTGCCATTACAAACATCATTTCTTCTTCTTCAGCTCCACTCGATGATTCTTGTCCTCTACTCGCATCTTAAATTACATGCTGCTTTGTACTATGACTCAAGGACCAAACCTATTTGACTCATGCTCCAGAAGACCCTTCTTGGAAATTGATGTCAAAGGGGGAGAGAGAGCACATCAAAGCTTATCACATGGGATGCTTATTAACAATAGAGGAGAGAAGTCACATGTCTTTAAGAGGGGAAAGACATGTTAATGTATGTTTGTTTTGCTCTGATTTTTTTCTTGCTCTGATTTTCTCTTACCCTACCTTCTCCCATTATCCAATATCAGATTCAGGGGAGAGGGAGTTCGTATCTAAGGGAAGAAAATCTTTGGAATTAATTGCATATCTTTAATCTTTGGGGACATGTCTATACCCAAATAGAGTACTAAGTACTCACTCACTACATGTCATCCCAGTCTTGGTACTCTTGTGGTTTTCTGAACTTGCTTTGTTTAAGTAGTGTTTCTGTGTTATCTAACCCTGTTTTCTCAGAGTCATCTCTTCCAAAGCTAGCTCAATACCACAAGGTAAGTATATGCATCACACTAATGTGCATGATGATCTCTTGCTGATGTACATATTGTTTGCAAGAAGGACTCATGAACATGAAGGTACATTCCTTGTATCTACATCATTTGCTCTGATGCATATAGCCAAGATACATGTAACTCATTGCTTGCTCTGACATGCTTATGCACTCACATGTTCTTATATTCTATCTTCACATGATTGCATACATGTAAGGGGAGTTTATGCATGTTACATGTCCTTCCAAAGCTTTACTTGTTATCCTTCATATCCTTATCTAAAGCTTTGATGTATGTTGTCATCAATTACCAAAAAGGGGGAGATTGAAAGCACAAGTGCTCCCTGTGAAAGCACAAGTGCTCCCTGGGTGATTTTGGTAATTAATGTCAACATATCTCTTGTTGGACTAATTTCTTTATCTAGTATATTTCAGAAAGTTCAACAATGGCGTGGCATGGACAAGAGGATGTGGAACCCCTTCAAGATGCTAAGGACAAAGATTGGCAAAAGCTCAAGACTCTTCATTTCTATTTTTAGTGATCCAAGATCACATTGAGTCCATAGGAAAAGCCAATACTATTAAAAGGGGATAAGGTGTTGCTTAATGGTCTACTTGCTCAAAATGCTTAGTGATATGCTCCAAAGCCCTCAACCACTTTCTCAATTCCAAATATGTCCAAAACCTAAAGTCAAACTTGGCCCCACCGATTCGATCTATCCGGCGCCACCGAGTTCCTTTGACATAGCCCCTACAAGAAACCCTAATCAGTTCGGTCTCACCGATGGGATCTTAGTCTCACCGAGATGGGCTTGCAAACTCTCTGTTTCCCTTTCGTAACGTTTCGGTCTCACCGAGATGAGCGATTGGTCCCATCGAGTTTGCCTAACCAACTCTCTATTTGCTTATTACTAAAATTGGTCTCACCGAGTTTGTGTAATCGGTCAAACTGAGATGAGGTTTTACCCTAACCCTAGCACATCGGTCCCACCGAGTTGATCATATCGGTCCCACCGAAAAACCTAACGTTCACATTTTGAACTTAATCGGTCTCACCGAGTTTACCTATTCGGTCTGACCGAGTTGGCTCAAATGTGTGTAATGGTTAGATTTTGTGTGGTGTCTATATATACCCCTCCACCCTCCTCTCCATTTGTGAGAGAGCCATCAGAACGTGCCTACACTTCCACTACTCATTTTCTGAGAGAGAACCACCTACTCATGTGTTGAGACCAAGATATTCCAATCCTACCACAATAATCTTGATCTCTTGCCTTCCCCAAGCTGCTTTCCACTCAAATCATCTTTCCACCATAGCCAAATCTATGAGAGAGAGTTGAGTGTTGGGGAGACTATCATTTGAAGCACAAGAGCAAGGAGTTCATCATCAACACACCATTTATTACCTTTTGGAGAGTGGTGTCTCCTAGATTGGTTAGGTGTCACTTGGGAGCCTCCGTCAAGATTGTGGAGTTGAACCAAGGAGTTTGTATGGGCAAGGAGATCGCCTACTTCGTGAAGATCTACCCGAGTGAGGCAAGTCCTTCGTGGGCGATGGCCATGGTGGGATAGACAAGGTTGCTTCTTCGTGGACCCTTCATGGGTGGAGCCCTCCGTGGACTCGCGCAACCGTTACCCTTCGTGGGTTGAAGTCTCCATCAACGTGGATGTATGATAGCACCATCTATCGGAACCACGCCAAAAATCTCCGTGTCTCCAATTGCGTTTGCACACTCCAATCCCATCCCTTTACTTTCTTGCAAATTGCATGCTTTACTTTCCGCTGCTCATATACTCTTGTCATGCTTGCTTGAAATGTATTGTGAATGCTTAAACTTGTGCTAAAACACCACCTAAACTTGAAGAACTTAAAAAGTGCTACTTTTGCTTGTTGAGGGTCTAATCACCCCCCTCTAGACCCCTCTTCTCGATCCTTTCACCGCCTCAGCCCCGTAGACGAGGAAGAATGGGGTCTCGTCGGTGGGTTTAGTTTCATGGTGCGGATGGACCACAACACGGACTGAAGCTCATCGAGCCAACCCTTGCCACAGGCCTCGAGTTTCTTCTTGAAGCTCCTCACCTTGAGGCCCCTCAGGACCTCCGCGTTGGCGCGTTTGGCTTGGCCGTTACTCCGTGGGTGCACCACCGAAGCGTAGCATATCTACGTTCCAAGGTTAGAACAATATGTTTTGAAGAGGTTGCTCGTGAACTGAGAGCCATTGTCAGTGATGATACGGTTGGGGACCCCAAAGCGGCTCATGAGGCCCTTGATGAACTTGATGGCCGAGCCAGCTGGGATGGCGCGCACGGGCTCCACCTCCGCCCACTTGGTGAACTTGTCGATGGCAACATAGAGGTAGCGGTAGCCCCCGGCTGCTCGGGGAAACGGGCCCAGGATATCCAGCATCTAGACCGCGAACGGCCATGAGAGCGGGATGGTCTGGAGGCCCTGCGCGGGCTAGTGGATCTGCTTGGCATGGAATTGACAGGCCTCACAGGATCTCACCAACTCCGTGGCATCATTGAGCGCCGTGGGCCAGTAGAACCCGCTGCGGAACGCCTTGCCCACGAGGATGCATGACGATGATTGATGCCCACAATCCCCGCCATGGATGTCAGCCAGCAGCTCGCTTCCCTGCTCCTTGGAGATGCACCGCAGAGAGACGTCGTTCGGGCGCCTTTGGTAGAGCTTGCCATCCTACAAGCAGTAGGCGGTGGCCTGGCGGGCCACGCGTTCTGCGCCTTCCTCCTTCTCCAGCAAGGTGCCTTGGGGCAGGTACACCTTGAACTCTTCGGTCCAGCACCCCTCCTGAGGTTCGAGCGCCAGGAGCAGGCGGGCTCCGGAGGTCGGACCGCAGGCTGGAGCGCCCGAAGAGGGGTCATGGGAAGTTCCTCCCGAAGCAGCACCGGGCCTGCAATGGAGGGGGTCGCCCATGGCTTGAAGAGCCGTTCCTCAAAGACGCCTGGCTTCCGGGGCTCGCGTCGGGACGCTCTCTTGGTGATGTCGTCTGCCTCCTTGTTTGTGCCATGCGGGATGTGCTGCAACTCCAAACCCAGGAATCGTTTTTCAATTTTCTGTACCTCTTTCAGGTATGCCTCCATGTGCTCGTCCCTTGGCTTGTAATCCTTGTTGGAGAAGTTGACGAGGAGCTGAGATTCGCCCTTGATGGTGAGGCACTTGACCCCTAGGGCCACCGCGGCCCTGAGGCCGGCAATCAGACCCTCGTATTCCGTGATGTTGTTGGAGACCTTCTCGCCATGCTGGAAGCAGAGCTGCACGGCGTAGTAGAGCTTGTCCTGGGTAGGCGAGACGAGTACGGCTCCAGCCCTCGCGCCCCAGTGTGCGAACACGCCTTTGAAGTACATGACCCAGCCATGGGGCGCCTCATCTCCGGGTGTGAGGGAGCGGTCTTCACCCACCCCTCGGTCCGGGGCGTCAGTCCATTCCGCCACAAAGTCAGCGAGGGCCGTGCCCTTGATGACCCTGGTGGTGCTGAACTCCAGCTGGAACGCCTGCAGCTCGATGTTCCACTCAGGAACCCTCCCCGCGGCATTGGGGCTCCGGAGCACCCTCTCCAGGGGGTACGTGGAGACCACTTTAACGGGGTGGCCTTGGAAGTAGTGGCACAGCTTCCTGGAGGCGACAAGGAGTGCGAGCAGGAGCTTCTACGGCATGGGGTAGCGCGCGCGTCACGCAACATTGTGCTAACAAAGTACACGGGGTGCTCGACGAAGGGAGAGGCGTCGACGACGTCCAGCCCCTCCTGAGATGAGGGGTGCTCGGGAGACTCGCGGTCTGGTGTGGTAGTCGAGGCCTCAGGAGCGCCATCCTGAGGTGGCAATGGCGTGCCTATGCACGGGGCGCTACTTCTCGCATCTGCACCTGCGCGCCCTTTTCGGACCACCACGAGTGCTGCGCTTGCCGAGTGAGGCGTGGCGGCTAAGTAAAGCACCAGGGGCTCGAGGGGACGAGGCGCCACCATCACCGACGGGCTGGTGAGATACCTCTTGAGGTCTTGGAAGGCCGCCTCGGCCTCCGGAGTCCATTCGAACAAGCCCTTCTTCTTCATCAGCTTGAAAAATGGGAGGGCGCACTCGCCGAGCTTGGAATTGAAGCGCCCCAGCGAAGTCACGCAGCCCGCGAGCTTCTGCATCTCCTTGAGGGTCTGCGGCGGGCTCATTCTTTCTATTGCCTTGATCTTCTCTGGGTTAGCCTCGATCCCTCTGTGCGACACCAGAAAACCTAGCAGCTTGCCAGACGGGACGCCGAACGCACATCTCTCCGGATTGAGCCGCAGGTTCACCTGGCGCAGGTTGGCGAACGTTTCCTCCAGATCCTCAACGAGAGTCCTTGCTTCCCGCGACTTGACCACTATGTCGTCGATGTATGCCTCAGCGTTCGTCTCAAGCTGTAGGCCCAGGGCGATGTGCATCAACCGCTGGAAGGTTGCTCCGGCGTTGCGCAGCCCAAAAGGCATGCAGGTGTAGTAGTATACCCCACACGGCAAGAGGAAGGCCATCTTCTCGACGTCCTGCACCGCCATCTTGATCTGGTGGTAGCCCGAGAAGGTGTCTAGGAAGCACAGCAGGTTGCACTCGGCGATGGAGTCGATGATCTGGTCGATGCGTGGAAGAGGGAAAGGGTCTTGAGGGCAAGCTTTGTTGAGGCTCGTGAAGTCGACGCACATGCGCTCCTTTCCCCCCTTCTTGGGGACGATGACCTGGTTGGCCAACCAATCTGGGTGCCGCACTTCCCAGATGACGTCGGCTTCTTGCAGCTTGTGGACCTCCTGGATGATGAACGATTGCTTCTCCGGGGCCTGTCGCCACGCCTTTTTTTTTTCACCAGGCGCGCGCCAGGGCACACCATCAAATGATGCTCAATCACGTCCCGCGGGACGCCAATCAGGTCCGTCACCTCCCATGCAAACACATCCCTGTTCGCATGGAGGAAAGCAACCAGCGCCTCCTCCTGGTCCGGGGGGAGGCCGGTGCCAATGGTGAAGGTGGGGCCTGAGCCCCCGTTGTCGACTGGTACTTGCTTCGTCTCGGCCCGGTCCTGATAGAACAACTGCTTCTTCTTCGCAGGCGCGGCCTCTGGGATCTCTGAGGCGCCCTTCGCGTCTGGCCGCGTTGCCACCGCGGCCTTGGAAGCGAGCTTGAGGGCCAGGAGTGCATCCTTGGTGTCTCCCACCACAGTGAGGATACCGCTGCTCCCGGGCATCTTGATGACGTTGTAGCCGGGGTGCGTTGCCGCCATGAACTTGGCAAGGGCTGGATACCAAAGGATGGCATTGTACGGGAGGCCGATGCGGGCAACATCGAAGTCGATGAGCTTGGTGCAGTAATTGCAGCGCGTGCCGAAGGTGACGGGGAGGCGGATCTACCCCAGGGGAACGATCGAGCCGTCGACCAAACTCGAAAAGGGTCTGGTGGGGGCGAGCTGGTCGTAAGGAACCTGGAGCAGGTCGAAGGCTTCCACGGAGAGGACGTTGAGGCCATCACCTCCGTCGATGAGGGTTCTGGTAACCGCGACAATGCTGATGGTGGGCGTGCATAGCAAGGGGAGCGCGCCGGCGCCGACCATAGTCTTGGGGTGTGTCACACCCTGATTTTTTGGCCCTTTCTTTTTCTTTTGATTTTCTGAGTATTTTGCTTGAGTTTTCTTTTTCCGTGGCTATGTGGTCTGGAAACTGGAAAAGATGCTCTCTTCTTCCTTTCCAGAGTGGCTTGTCATCCTCATATCCGTCCTAAGACCTAGCCATTTTCATCTTGGCCCAACCTCAATAGCCTCTTTGTTGGGAATATTCCTTTTTTCTATTAAAGGAATAATCCTTTTTGCCCTAGGTTGTGAAGCAACCTATATTTCTGTCACTCCCAAAATTCTAAAATAATTATCATAAATTGTTTGGGTCATATCTTGCTCAAATATGTCAAAATCTTTCCTTGGCATCATCAAAGATAATTCACAAATATTCCTTTTCTTATTCTGCCCTAAGTGGCTTTTTGAGAAGGAAGTGTCATTTATCTTTGCTCATTTGACCCCAAACTTTTTGGACACCTTTTCATGTCCATATCATTGCCTCATGCCAAAAATCAACTTAATTTTCCTAGTGAATATTCCTGAGCAATTTTTCAAAGCTCCTGTCAGAGGGAATTCTTTGTGAAGGAAGTACTAGCTAGGATAACCCAAATAAGTTGAAATCTTGCATGGTCATTCATATGATCAAATCATCACTCTCCTCAAGATTTGAGATCATGCAATGCATCCATGTGAGCTCAGGATCAATTCTTTGTTTCTGTCCAAATTTTCAGTTAGTGAAGCAAGTATATTTTATCTTGCTCCATTATGGCTGAAATTTTTCCTAAGCCTTCTCCTATCCATATAACCTATCCCCACAAGTTTTTGGTTCATTTCATTCAGCCATTTTCCCTCAGGATTTTTCTCAAGTTTCTGTCCAGAGAGGTGCTGTATGAAGGAAGTACCATTTTGGCTTGGCCAAATGGCATGAAATTTTTATGGCACTCTCATATGCCCAAATCATCCTGCCATGACCATTTTCAGCCCAAGTCATCACTCCTAGTGAGTGCTACTTCCTGTTTTTGCTTCTGGACCAGATTATGCAGTTGCAAAGCAAGTGTATTAATTAGTGGTCCAAATCTCTTCATAATTCATAGGACTGTAGTCCTTCCTAACCGAAACCTCCCTGACATCAAGTTCTTTACTTAACTTCACTAAGTTGATCACAGTAACATGATCTAGTTTGCTACAGCGAACTTCAGAGGTCACTTCCCCTCTAACCACAACATTTTTAATAGAGCTTTAAACTCAGTTGCAACCTATCCTGGAGGGACTTCACCCTAATCAACATTTGCCAGCCCGTTGTCTCCTCTACTCGCCAGTTCACGTGGTGACCACCGCTTTGGCACAACATGGACGCGAGCTGGTTGTCGTTTGCTTCGGGCCCCTCTCCTGCTCGGCGTCTCAGCGAGCACGGGCGTGTCTCCCAGCTCACCCTCTCCGTCCTCTTCTCCCCGGACCTCTCAACCCCTCCTGCAGCTCGCTCGCTGGCACTCGCCGCCGCGCGCCCACGGGCGCACCGTGGCAGGTTGGCTCTGTGCGCGCCCTGGCTGCTTCTCCCCCGTGCCCCTTGGCCCTCTCTGCCCCCGTGAACCCTCCCCTGTTGCTCCTCGTCGCCTTCCATCGAGCTCGCTAGCGTGTACACGCGTACGCGGCCATGGCCGAGCCACGGCCACGCGTCCGTGGTCATCCCCCTCGGCCACGGCTATAAATAGCCAGCCCCGCGGCACTCCGAGCTCACCAGCAGCCTCCCCACACTCCCAGCTCCCTCCCCAACCACTCGCCCGAGACCCGGAGCCCCTCCTCGCCTCCCATGGCCGCCGCGGCCGCCACCCTCTCCGGCCAAAATTCACGGCAACCGAGCCCTCCCTCTCCTCTTGGCCATCACCAGAGCCTCCACTGCCACTCCCGAGCCATCCCACCTCCATTCCTCCTTCTCCAGCGATCTCTAGCTGCGAGTCCTCCGGTGACCGAATCCCTCCTCCGCCGCGGGCATGGCCGCGCCCACTCTAGAGCTCCTCAGAGGTTATCATCACCACCCACCGATGCGTCTTCTCCTCCTGAGCGTTTCGGTAGGTTGCACGTCACGAACAGCGATCGGAGTCACCGGCAGTCGCCGTTGAGGCGAGCACCTCCCTCGGCCATGAGCGCGCTGCGCATGAGGAAGAAGAAGGCCAGCCAGTCGGGCCCCCTTCCCGCGCGGCCCCACCTAGCAGTCACTCAGGCCCGGCCCCGCCACTGCCAGCGTGGATAAGTGGAAGCGTACTTCTGAAAGTACATTTTCCCGTGGAGTAAGCGTATTCTGCCTCTGCTTTAGCCGAATATGTGTTTTCCTGTTCTGAAGACGTAATCTGAGGAATGCGCTTTCTGATTTTCCAACCAGGGGCCTGTTTGTAGAAGTTATTTTGACAGATTGGTCCCTGAACTTCGTCTGGCTATAAATTTTTGCTCGTAACTCCGATCGAGGTGATTCCAACGCCCACGTCTTCGTCTCGTCGAACCCGTTCTGTTCATACCATTTTCACTATGTGTTCACATTCTGAAAATGACTTTTATGCCCTTGCCCCTAATCAGCCCCCTCCGAGGGAGAAACCTTTCCAGCGATTCCTTCCGCGATCATTCCGCACTTCTCCCCGGTGCATTCTTCATCCCCAGGCAAGCCACGACAACCACTTGCATGATAGTCATGCAGTAGCCATGGTTTTTTCTACTTGAACATTTAATAAGTGCTTGTTTATCTGCAACTGTTATCGGTGTTTCGGTAATGTTTATAGTTTCATGTTCATCTTCATGACATGTTCGGATGCACTTGGTTATCATGTATTCTTGCTAGTATTACTTTCGTATGCCTTGTTTGCTAGTAGTAGTAGTACATGCTGGTAGTAGTGATGTTCGTTCTGATGCATGCTTATCGTCTGCTATCCAGTACCGTTGCTATGCATGTTCCATTGCATCTAGTTGGTTACATGATTACTGGGTAGTATTCTTGTTATATTCTTGCATGGTATTTATTTATGATGCTAGTAGTCATGCTATGTTCGTGCTCGTCAGTATGCCATGCTCATTTGGTTAAATTCTTCGTTGTTGTTATGCTCGATGATTGTGCTGCACCTCCCTGCTTATGTTGATATCATGCTCATGCATTATAGTTGCATCATGTCATTTTAATATGGCTCAGCTCATTGCAATCAAGTTTAACCGGATAATAATGAAACTTGAACAACTATTGGCTGATCATGGTGCCACCAAATCGAGTTGACCAGTGCAACCACACTTGCCTTATGGGGGGTCCTAACTGGGTCTATTGTCATGCCTCTCGCCGGTGCCTCCAACGAGGGAAGGTTATGCGCGGGCGCTGCCTTGGCCGGGTAGGACGGCATAAGCCTTGTGTGCCCGTGTTTGGTTTTGAGCTCATGTCCCCGTTTGGGACCGTTTATGTTTTGCCACGACGGTGGCCGGCCACGTAGGTGGCGGATGTCACGAGTTGACATCGGGGCCACCCAGGACTTAGCCCAAAGGGGAGTTTGTCGGAGTGGCTGGGAGAGTGTGATTGCAATAGATCGGTTTTGTCGGAATGCCATTGGTCCACCCGAATGGGAGTGCGTGGCCATGGGTTCCATGGTGTGGGTACAGTGTACTAACGTCTGCAGAGTGTGTGTTTAATCTAACGATAGCCGCGCCCATGGATATGGGCCCAGTTCGTAGTCAGTCACACTATGGGTCAACAGTAATAATAATAACTTGATTAATAACAACCCTGGTTCGATGATGAGAGAAGTTGATTGATTTTTATGTGATCGTGAGAGGATCACAATGGTAGCGTGGATACCGAAGTTGGTTGATTTTTATGTGATCGTGAGAGGATCACCGTGGTATCGAGGATACCGAGTTGTTGGATATTTGTGGTGTTATGCGAGAATCATGGGTAAAGGTCAAGCTCCTTGTGGTCATGTAATGATTAGTACGATATTGTTAATACCAAGCTTGATTGGATCCTGAGATGATCATGTGATGTCCGTGATGGTAAACTTGTGCATGTGATGGTTACGAGGTAACCCGAGCAGAGTAAGTTGGTGCATGATAGCTTCATCATGTTGCATGTTAGTATCATCATGTTCATATGTTCATGCCCTGCTCGTATTGTTCCAGTTGTATCATGTTGTACATGCCATGTTGTTCTGATAGTATCGTGTTCATCATTGCTAAGTAACCTGTAATTGCCATGCTGTTGTTTTTCTTGATTGCTCTTGGGTGCTGTGAGCTTGCAAGTACATTCAATGTACTGACCTGCCGTGTCATGCCAGTTTGCAGGTCATGCCGGATTTGATTGCTTGTTTGCCGTGGATCCCTTGTTTGCGAGCTAGGATAAGCATTCCAGCCAGAGTCCCTGCGGAGTGGAGTTCATCACCTTCGTCGCTGTTCCGCTGCCAGTAGTTATTCCGCTGCTTCGTGTTGATCTGCTGCTTGCATAGAGCAACCGTGGCAGGCGTAGTGTCACCGTGCTGATGTAATCCCTTGTATCCATATAGATTGTAATAAAGAGCTGATTTGTTATATGCTAAGCAGTGCCGTATTCCAGAAGACTTCTCCTCGATCTCTGGGCTGGAATACGGGGCGTTCCAGTTTCTCTGAGCCGGGGTGCCACAAGGCTTGGTATCAGAGCAGGTCTGGCTGTAGGACGCCCTAGCCCGTGCGAGCGTTAGAATGCGGTAGTATAGAGGACAGTTGTTTTGTTGCACTTGATTGCTGCATTTGTTTGATTGCATAGCATGCATATAGATTAGTATCTGGTCGCTGATAGTGATCTTGTGAGTGTAGGTTGTATCGGGTTCGGTCCACTACCTGCACCATTCCTCTTTGCATACCTGCTCTTCGGTGTTCGGCGTCATCTCTATCCCAGCAGAGTGATGCCATGGTACCAAGTGTTCCAGACACCATCTGTAGGAGTTATACTCAGATATTGTGTCGATATCTTTCCATCACCCACCCATATCGTTTCGGTGGTAGACTTGCCTCTATCCCAAATCGTGCCTTCCATCTCGCCACTTTGGCAACCCTTACTGATCTTTGTGATCAGAAAAGGGCAATGCCAGCAAGCCTTGTTTTCCACCGCTATCCTACCCTGTCATCCAATTCTTTGGACGTGTATGGTTCCCTTCCATACGCTGGATGATGTTGTGGTCGTGACCTCCGTGTTCCACCCCATGATCACCAAGTCCGTCCTCGCTTCCATATTCGTCCAGATGCAACCGGTGTTTAGCCAGCGCTTGGTGCAGCCTTGGGTTCGCCAACTCCTTCACATGCTGATTGACCTTCGTGCACACCACAACAGCATATTAGATCGTAATACCGGAGTTTCTGCGAGATTTGTGTGCTTAAGTATGCATGCATATTATTGTTGTGAGTAGCAGTAATATGTGATGTTGCTTGATTATTCACATTATTTATATTGTTAGTATGCTTGTGCTCTTTTGTTTTCGTCGTTTCCTTTGCTTCTTTCTTTGGGCCTTCAGTGTTACATATTTTCCCCTTATTAAAGTTGCTCATCAACCGACACCGGACCTGAAGAATCAACAAGGAATTCAAGTATTTGGAAACTCAGCTAAACATAATGGAATTCTCAGCCAACTGCAGTGAAATGGGGAATATCCGATCTTGATGCTAATCATCAATTTTGCATTAGTGTGCACTCCTCACAACAGTACCGATAATCAAGTTTACCTCAGTGCGCACTATTCATAGCAGTAAAGATCAAATAAGCAAGAAGATAAATTGTGTGCAAGACCAACAGTATATTATCAGTCAAAGGTAATCATCAGCAGGAATATTAAGAGGATACATTTGTGGCAATTAGTCTGCATATCACAATGAGAAGCTTCTGGCATAAGCAACCCAGTCTCCCCTCGCAAGCTACCAAAGAAGCTTCCAAAGCAAGATTCATCTATCTTCCTCAATATGATATATGGATGACTTCCTGTGCAAAATACTCTGTCTTATTCAGTAAGCAACCGCAAAAGCTTCCGGCATAAGGTACCGAGTTCTTCCCTAGCAAGTATTTAAGGGGGGAAGCTTCTGACGCATGATATCCAGTCGTCCTCAGCAAGATAGTCTCGATGGCTTCCAGCATAAGCCATCCAATCTCTCTCTATACGGCATTTGTGCAAGATATTAAATTGTGAGTTGGCAGCATTTGGCAGTGCATCCCAAGAACCAGGTGCGCAACAGTTGGGTCAGAAGCAAGAATCAGTCAGAATACAAGTCTGCCTCGGGAATAAAATTCTCATATATATTGTGCGCATGCTACCAAGTTCTTGCTAGTCACTGGTACGATGATGAAGTCAAGGTAAGAATCTGAAAACCTCACAAGTCATGCAAGAGAAAGAAAGCCAGTTGGTGATGCAAGAACCATCAAGATTCGGAGAAAGACAACATGGGATAACCAATTTTGACAGTACTCAGCAAGGCCAATTTCCTAATACCCGACAAGGTGATATCATTAACCCTTATCACCACTTTGTATGCTTGATGACAACAATGAGCTATATGCAAGTATGTGTGAACCTGGTATAGTTCCTATCACATGATACATGAACGTGGATAAGGTTATGATTGCTGAAATATTGCACCCGATAGTACCTATGGTCACACGAAGAAGCAATATGACTAAGCTCTTTCAGCAAAGAATCCAGAACAAGCAAACAGTAATGAAGGAACAAGACCGACGATACAGGTATGATAATTGTTGCATGACCCACATGGTGCAGATACCCCGGATAGTCTGATTCAGTATCGATCACCATGAATACCCATCCAAGGGGTCTACTCCGTTCTAGTAATGCCCTCATATCCAGACAACCCGCTCAGTCAACAATAGGTGCTCAGATTTTTCAGAATCGAATATCTGGGTCTGTCGAACCGGACCAAGGGGCCATTCCACAGTTTGACCCCGGCAACCATGGTAAAGCATCACACAGCCTACTATCCCCATGGATATGCCGACAGAACGAACAATCAGGATGTTGAGCAACAGTCTCAAAGCATGTGCCCTCACTTATGAGAATCATCAAAGGGCAACCTGTCATGAATAAAATTTCTTCTGCCAGCACCACCGTTGGTCAAGTCTGCAGATTCTATCATATAAGGCCGTACCCCTTTATGTTGACTACGACAGGCGACAGTCAAATATTTGGTACGGATCTGATACTCAATACACTGGAGCTAGTCAAGATGATTCAGAAACTCCTGCGAGAAGTCAGAATCCGTCAGGAGAACGGTTATGACTCACCTCACTATTTTGAACCGGGAGAACCCCTATTTAGTTGAGAAAACCAATGCAAGGAGTAAGAGCTTGGGTCTTCATCAGGAAAATCTGATCACAACTTCATGGAAGGTTGTCAGTGCTAGATGACACATCCATCGAAAATCACTCTTGGACTTGTGAGACGGACATATGTTTCAGTCATGATAATCTATCCCACTCAGCTAAGTCAGCAGATATGAAAAGAATTGGAGCCAGTATAAGCATGAACATGTGAGATAAGATCGGTCAGAATGTCGATACAAACCACCCCAGAGCCAGGCAGTCTCATCATATGAAATTCAGTGGGAACATAACATAAGAGAAAAAGGATACCCGACTTGGAAACAGTTTCCTTAAGTCAGTATATTCATACTTGTTCCCTGAGCAACCAAATCTCGAGGACGAGATTTCTTTAAGGGGGGAAGGTTTGTCACACCCTGATTTTTGGCCCTTTCTTTTTCTTTTGATTTTCTGAGTATTTTGCTTGAGTTTTCTTTTTCTGTGGCTATGTGGTCTGGAAACTAGAAAAGAAGATCTCTTCTTCCTTTCCAGAGTGGCTTGTCATCCTCATATCCTTCCCAAGACCTTGCCATTTTCTTCTTGGCCCAACCTCAATATCCTCTTTGTTGGGAATATTCCTTTTTTCTATTAAAGGAATAATCCTTTTTGCCCTAGGTTGTGAAGCAACCTATATTTCTGTCACTCCCAAAATTCTCAAATAATTATCATAAATTGTTTGGGTCATATCTTGCTCAAATATGTCAAAATCCTTCCTTGGCATCATCAAAGATAATTCACAAATATTCCTTTTCTTATTCTGCCCTAAGTGGCTTTTTGAGAAGGAAGTGTCATTTATCTTTGCTCATTTGACCCCAAACATTTTGGACACCTTTTCATGTCCATATCACTGCCTCATGCCAAAAATCAACTTAATTTTCCTAGTGAATATTCCTGAGCAATTTTTCAAAGTTCCTGTCAGAGGGAATTCTTTGTGAAGGAAGTACTAGCTAGGATAACCCAAATGAGTTGAAGTCTTGCATGGTCATTCATATGATAAAATCATCACTCTCCTCAAGATTTGAGCTCATGCAATGCATCCATGTGAGCTCAGCATCAATTCTTTGTTTCTATCCAAATTTTCAGTTAGTGAAGCAAGTATATTTTATCTTGCTCCATTATGGCTGAAAATTTTCCTAAGCCTTCTCTTATCCATATAACCTATCCCCACAAGTTTTTGGTTCATTTCATTCAGCCATTTTCCCTCAGGATTTTTCTCAAGTTTCTGTCCAGAGAGGTGCTGTATGAAGGAAGTACCATTTTGGCTTGGCCAAATGGCATGAAATTTTTATGGCACTCTCATATGCCCAAATCATCCTGCCATGACCATTTTCAGCCCAAGTCATCACTCCTAGTGAGTGCTACTTCCTATTTTTGCTTCTGGACCAGATTATGCAGTTGCAAATCAAGTGTATTAATTAGTGGTCCAAATCTCTTCATAATTCACAGGACTATAGTCCTTCCTAACCTAAACCTCCCTGACATCAAGTTTTTCACTTAACTTCACTAAGTTGATCACAGTAACATGATCTAGTTTGCTACAGCAAACTTCAGAGGTCACTTCCCCTCTAACCACAACATTTTTAATCGAGCTTTAAACTCAGTTGCAACCTACCCTAGAGGGACTTCACCCTAAACAACATTTGCCAGCCCGTTGTCTCCTCTACTCGCCAGTTCACGTGGTGACAACCGCTTTGGCACGGCATGGACACGAGCTGGTTGTCGTTTGCATCAGGCCCCTCTCCTGCTCGGCGTCTCAGCGAGCACGGGCGTGTCTCCCAGCTCACCCTTGCCGTCCTCTTCTCCTCGAACCTCTCTCCCCCTCCTGCAGCTCGCTCGCTGGTGCTCGCCGCTACGCGCCCACGGGCGCATGGTGGCCGGTTGGCTCTGTGCGCGCACTGGCTGCTTCTCCCCCGTGCCCCTTGGCCCTCTCTGCCCCCGTGAACCCTCCCCTATTGCTCCACGGCCACGTGTCCGCGGTCATCCCCCTCGGCCACGACTATAAATAGCCAGCCCCGCGGCAATCCGAGCTCATCAGCAGCCTCCCCACAATCCCAGCTCCCCCCCCCAACCACTTGCCCGAGACCCGAAGCCCCTCCTCGTCTCCCATGGCCGCCGCGGCCGCCGCCCTCTCCGGCCAAAATTCGCGGCAACCGAGCCCTCCCTCTCCTCTTGGCCGTCACCAGAGCCTCCACTACCACTCCCGAGCCACCCCGGCTCCATTCCTCCTTCTCCGGCGATCTCTAGCTGCGAGTCCTCCGGGGACCGAATCCCTCCTCCGCCGTGGGCATGGCTGCGCCCGCTCAAGAGCTCCTCGGCGGTCATCATCACCACCCACCGATGCGTCTTCTCCTCCTGAGCGTTTTGGTAGGTCGCACATCGCGAACGGCGGTCGGAGTCGCCGACAGTCGCCGTCGAGGCGAGCACCTCCCTCGGCCAGGAGCGTGCTGCGAAGGAGGAAGAAGAAGGCTGGCCAGGCAGGCCCCCTCCCCGCGCGGCCCCACCTGGCAGTCACTCAGGTCCGGCCCCGCCACTGCCAGCATGGATAAGTGGAAGCGTACTTCTGAAAGTATGTTTTCCCGTGGAGTAAGTGTATTCGGCCTCTGCTTTAGCCGAAAATGCGTTTTCCTTTTCTGAAGACGTAATCTGAGGAATGCGCTTTCTGATTTTCCAGCCAGGGGCCTGTTTGTTGAAGTTATTTTGACAAATTGGTCCTTGAACTTTGTCTGGCTATAAATTTTTGCTCGTAACTCCGATCGAGGTGATTCCAACGCCCACGTCTTCGTCTCGTCGAGCCCGTTCTGTTCATTCATTTTCACTATGTGTTCACATTCTGAAAATGACCTTTATGCCCTTGCCCCTAATCAGCACCCTCCGAGGGAGAAAGCTTTCCGGTGATTCCTTCCGCGATCGTTCCGCACTTCTCCCCCGTGCATTCTTCATCCCCAAGCAAGCCACGACAACCACTTGCATGATAGTCATGCAGTAGCCATGGTTTTTTCTACATGAACATTTAATAAGTGCTTGTTTATCTGCAACTGCTATCGGTGTTTCGGTAATGTTTATAGTTTCATGTTCATCTTCATGACATGTTCGGATGCACTTGGTTATCATGTATTCTTGCTAGTATTACTTTCGTATGCCTTGTTTGGTAGTAGTAGTACATGCTGGTAGTAGTGATGTTCGTTCTGATGCATGCTTATCGTCTGCTATCCAGTACCGTTGCTATGCATGTTCCGTTGCATCTAGTTGGTTACATGATTACTGGGTAGTATTCTTGTTATATTCTTGCATGGTATTTATTTATGATGCTAGTAGTCATGCTATGCTCATGCTCGTCAGTATGCCATGCTCATTTGGTTAAATGCTTCATTGTTGTTATGCTCGATGATTGTGTTGCACCTCCCTGCTTATGTTGATATCATGCTCATGCATTATAGTTGCATCATGTCATTTTAATATGGCTTAGCTCATTGCAATCAAGTTTAACCGGATAATAATCAAACTTGAACAACTATTGGCTGAGTCATGGTGCCACCAAATCGAGCTGACCAGTGCAAACACACTTGCCTTATGGGCGGTCCTAACTGGGTCTATTGTCATGCCTCTCGCCGGTGCCTCCAATGAGGGAAGGTTATGCGCGGGCGCTACCTTGGCCGGGTAGGACGCCATAAGCCTTGTGTGCCCGTGTTTGATTTTGAGCTCATGTCCCCGTTTGGGGCCGTTTATGTTTTGCCATGACGGTGGCCGGCCACGTAGGTGGCGGATGTCACGAGTTGACATCGGGGCCACCCAGGACTTAGCCCAAAGGGGAGTTTGTCGAAGTGGCTGGGAGAGTGTGATGGCAATAGATCGGTTTTGTCGGAATGCCGTTGGTCCACCCGAATGGGAGTGCGAGGCCATGGGTTCCATGGTGTGGGTACAGTGTACTAATGTCTGCAGAGTGTGTGTTTAATCTATCGATAGCCGCGCCCATGGATATGGGCCCAGTTCGTAGTCGGTCACACTATGGGACAACAGTAATAATAATAACTTGATTAATAACAACCCTGGTTCGATGATGAGAGAAGTTGATTGATTTTTATGTGATCATGAGAGGATCACAATCGTAGCGTGGATACCGAAGTTGGTTGATCTTTATGTGATCATGAGAGGATCACCGTGGTATCAAGGATACCGAGTTGTTGGATATTTGTTGTGTTATGCGAGAATCACTGGTAAAGGTCAAGCTCCTTGTGGTCATGTAATGATTAGTACGGTATTGTTAATACCAAGCTTGATTGGATCCTGAGATGATCATGTGATGTCCGTGATGGTAAGCTTGTGCATGTGATGGTTACAAGGTAACCCGAGCAGAGTAAGTTGGTGCATGATAGCTTCATCATGTTGCATGTTAGTATCATCATGTTCATTCATGCCCTGCTCGTATTGTTCTAGCTGTATCATGTTGTACATGCCATGTTGTTCTGATAGTATCGTGTTCATCATTGCTAAGTAACCTGTAATTGCCATGCTGTTGTTTGTCTTGATTGCTCTTGGGTGCTGTGAGCTTGCAAGTACATTCAATGTACTAACCTGGCGTGTCATGCCAGTTTGTAGGTCATGCCAGATTTGATTGCTTGTTTGCCGTGGATCCCTTGTTTGCGAGCTAGGATAAGCGTTCTAGCCAGAGTCCCTGCGGAGTGGAGTTCATCACCATCGTCACTGTTCCGCTGCGTGTAGTTATTCCGCTGCTTCGTGTTGTTCTGCTACTTGCATAGAGCAACCGTGGTAGGCGTAGTATCGCCGTGCCAATGTAATCCCTTGTATCCATATAGATTGTAATAAAGAGCTGATTTGTTCTTTCCTAGGCAGTGCCGTATTCCAGAATACTTCTCCTTGATCTCTGGGCTAGAATACGGGGCGTTCCGGTTTCTCTGAGCCGGGGTGCCACAGGGTAATCCCTAGAGTCGAAGACGATGTCGGTCTCGGGCGCCACCCGGCCTTAAGGAGCCCCCTGCTGTGGCCGGGCGGCCTCCATCCGTCGGAATTGCTGCTTGATGTGGCGGCTTGAGGCCGGTGCCGGCGACCCTCTGAGGGTGGCCGCAACAACATGGGGCACCGGTGCCGTGAAGCGTGCGATGAACTGATTGCGCAGCTCCTCCCAGGAGGCCATGGAGGACTCCGGCAAGCTAAGCAGCCAGGAACACGGCACCCCTGAGTGAGCCATAGGGAGCCAGTTCGCCATGACTTTGTCATCGCTGCCCGCCACCCAGACCGCCGCCGCGTACACCCAGAGGAACTCCATGGGGTCCGCCGCACCGTCGTACCGCGGCGGCAACAACGGCCTGAACTTCTGCGGCCACTGCACCTGTCGCAAGGCGGGGGAAAAAGCTCGTAGACCCGCGACGCCTCCGAACGCGCCCGGTGGCCCGGCGGGCGGGGCAACGCCTATCATGGGAACGACAAGGCGAGGGCGGAGCGAGGTCGATGAGGAAGCAGAACTTCGACACACCCCTACCTGGCGCGCCAAATTTCGGATTCAGGGCTCCACAGACCCAAGAAAGGTTCGAACTCTGGGGCGTGTGCGAAGAATTCAACCTATCCGGCCTACCGACCCGTCACCCCACGGCCTAGCTCGATGAACAAGGAAGAAAATGGACACGTCAGTTTACCCAGGTTTGGGCCACCTTGCGGTGTAAGACCCTACTCCTACTTTGTGGTGGATTGGCCCCACGAGGGGCTAAGGATGGACAATTACAAGGGACGAACAACCTCGTGAGGTCTGCTCTGGTGAGGGTGGAAAGATCACCTCCCATGGTGGTGGCTAACCTATATTTATAGTGGCTTGGTCCTCCTCCCCAAAGCGTAGGCGGGAAGGGATTCCGCAATGGCCACTTTGAAAGAGGACAAGTAGTACATCTTATCATGACGAAAGGTGGTCTTCGTCTGCAAAGCTTCTGGGCGTGACGCTTGTTCGCACAGGAACACATCATCGTGTACCCTCGACGCCGGGGGTGAGCACTGCAGCTCATGTCGAAGGAGACCCGTCCGGAAGCGCGGTACGCAAGCAATCCGGCGGGCGCTTTTGTACACCCAAAACCCCACACGCCAGGGAGGGACTCCGTTAGAGCGCGCGGCGGCTATGGGCTGCCCTAGGTCAGCCTGACCGCCCCTAGGGCCTCGTGGTTCACCGCCCTGCAAAAGAAGAATGAACGAAGAACGAGAAAGAAGAAGAACAAGGGAGAGAGATAAAAGTAAAGGTAAAAAGTGGTAGATGATTGTTCGATTGTGTGTTGTTGTTCAATCGGCCGTCACCCCTTAGGTATATAAGAGGCGGATGGACTTCTCGGGCAAGGCAAGGTTACAATTCATGTTCAAAACCCTAGTTTGGGTCCAATTCGGAATCCAACTTTCCAAAACGGTTCGGTTTGCAACTTGCGGCAGAAAAATCCAAAACCCGGACAAATATTCCCGGAGTGTCCGGCCATCCTCAGAGAAATCCAAAACCCGGAGGATCATTCCCGGAGTGTCCGGCCATCCTGATGCAACCGTGCCTTTTCGGCTCTAACTTTTGCATACGAACTCCGATTGAGACTTTTTTACATCAAAATCTGCCGTTTCGACGAGACGCACAAGTTTCATGTTGAAACTTTTTCCATTTGAAGCCATCTTAATTGGGTTTCAAGCCATTCTTTAATCTGGTGTCACCATGAGCATCTCTGAACTTGTCATAACTTTTGCATCCGAGCTCCGTTTTAGACCACTTTCATATCCATCTTGATCTTCTCGAAGAAAGCCATCCCATGGTGACTTCCAATCATAAGTTTGAATTAATCTTGACATAGCTTAAAGCAACTTTTACGATTGTGCCACTTTTGAGCGTCAACACATGCCCCCCTGTTTTTCGGCAAAGCTAGCGTGCCGAAAAATAACTTGTACCATGTCGGTTCTAAGGATGTTGTCAACACTCCATCGGCCATTTATATGCTTAGGGCGGTAACTATATATCAGCCATTATTAGTTTTGAATCCTTGATGCAAACTTGGGCGAAACCTTCTCAACTTCATTAACAATCCGATGATAAAGTTCCATAGATATGTATCTCAAGGTCATCGTCCGAACCATATTGTTCACCCTTTTGCTAGGATTTTGTAGATAATCAACAATAAACTTTCTCCAATCCTTACTTTCGCCTGCATAAAAATTTCATTAGTGGCCGAAGCTGTGGACTTCGGTTCGGCCTTACTTATGTTGACGAGACGAAGCATCGGCTATTGAGAGAAATGCAATACACCATGATTAACATAGTAGCCGGATGCTTGCTGTGCCAACTCTTTCAAATTGTCATGTCTAAATATATGAACAATTTTAAAGCAACCCAAGGTAAATTTTGCATCTAGACATACCCCAAGATAAACTATAAGTGATTCGTCAAAACATTGATAACCCTTGGATATTTGTTGCACTACTCATAACGAATCACCGAAAGCCTCAATATGAATAGCACCTATAGCAAGTAAAAGATTCAATCCGAATAACAATGCATATTCAGCTTTGATTAATCGTGCATGAAAATATTCTAAGCGGCAAGAGGCTTCAAAAATAGTACCATAAGGAGATATATAAACAACACCAACACTTTGGCCATTGCTACGAATTGAACCATCAAAACATAATCTCCATAGTAGTTGTCTCGCTCTCCAATAAAACTAAGGACGGTGTTAGAATTCCACACCGGCCATGATTAGATAGTTTCTTATGGCGATAGCCAAGTATCGGCCATTAACATAAGGTCCATGTAAACCTCATCCATCAAAGCACGTATAGCCGAAAATAAACAAGTGAAATAACAAATCAAGTATTTCGGCCCTCTGGATCAGCAACAAACTTGTAGCTAATCAATTGTATAGTGATTTGGTGATACCCTTTCATGACATAAAAAATTATATTGCATCCATGGATCAAAATAAGCCCATGGAGGGTTACCAATCATACCTAGGGATGAATTCCATGGCAAAGGCATCAATGGCATGATTGAAGAAAATGGATGATGTGCTAACCGAACATTTTGATGTTGTGATGCACACCTTCGGGTTAATTGTTTGTTGCTTCCATCCTTCTCTTTCTTCACTTTTATTGTACTTGTTGCAATAGAAGCATGCACATCATTTTTGTTTTGGTTGATCCTCTTGGGAAGCCATGCCATGTTCTTCTTTCTCAGCTCTTGTGCACTAAGATTTTGTAATTCCTTCTTTTGCCAATACGACAAGCCGAGTGGGTACCTTGGCTATGATTCTGTTTTGACCAATGGCAATTCTTTTTTGGCCTTATGCACTCTCAACTTGTTTTCTTCAGATTTGGCACTTTGACTCTCAATAATTGATTGCTTTGTCTCATTGCCTTTAGTAGCCAATGTCAACACTTTAATTGGCTCTTTTTCATTTGAGATCAAATCTGAAGTTGCACTCTGACGACCATCTCTTTTGACATGGTAAACTTGCTAGACCACCTCTTTCTTCTTCCTTGAGCTCTGAACCGATTCCTTGTGATTGAAACGGTCTTTAACATGTGATTGTTCAAATGTTGATCTTCTCGGAGCTGCATAATATTGGTGAGATGGTCTAAAATAAGATGGAGAATGTGCCCTTGTATCATACCTGTCCCATGATGGATATGGATCTATATGTGCATAGGGAGGCATCCATAGCATTGGCATTGGCGGCCCAAAAGAAGGATATGAATATGTTGCATAAAAATTCTCACTTTGCCAATACCGATCCTCATATTTGCGCCTTGGGGGTGATCTTGGTTTCTTTGCATGATTTGGCCGATAAGCATTCTTCTCTTCATTCTTCTTTTTATATTTACCCAATAGTTTAGCGAAGGTGATTTTTAATCTCTTATACTTGCGCTTATTTCGGCTTTTGTTCTCTTTCAATTTGCTTTCATCAATCACTGGATTTACTTGCTGCCCCCCAGTCCTTGGCATCTTCATTGTAGCTTCGACAGAATTCTCGTCCTCAAGATTATGTTCATTATGCTCTTCAACAACTTCTTTACTTGAAAGCTTGATCCCATCACCTGCAGTTTTTACCTTCTCTTTAAATGGATCGGCTTGAAGCAACCGATGCAAAAACTTTCTGCCATCGGGACCAATCAGAATAGACAGGTCATCTCTTGGTGTCTCAACAAATTTCAATCGTCCTTTATCAATGGCCGATTTAACTATTTGACGAAACATGTTGCAATCCTCAAAATTATGCTTGGACGAATCATGCAACTTACAATACATTCATCCCTGGACAGATGGCTCAACATGGTGATCAAGAATTCTAATATAATTATTTCTCAACAACAAATCAAAGATTTGATCACAAATGTTTGAATTGAAGGTAATTTTTTTATTTTCTAGCCGATCTTGCTGTGAAAATGGCTTTGGAGTTAAGCAAACAAATGGTTCAGATTTTGTATCACCCCATTCGGTTATGATTTTTATTTTGCATTCTTTTACCGATGTCATTGGATAAGAAATTATACTAGCATCAATTTTTTGAAAAGAATCTAACCTTGGCTTTATGTTTCTGAAACAAAAATAGTTAGAACATGCATGCCTCAATTGAGACCAAGAGTAAGCCAAGTATGAAACAAGCAAAGCTACCCATGTAGATACGAACTTTAAATAAAGCAACGGGGAAAGCTTTGGCTGCAACAATAAGTGATTATCGGTCTTTATAAGTGGCGCAATGGGTTGACCGATATGTTCTATAACGATTTTACTGCTAACAAGTAAACTACCCTTCTTCATTGGTCTTTCAAAATTACTTATGAGGATTTTTCTAATAGATGCATCAACAATAAAGTTTTGACCAAATCTGAAAATAGGTAAATTACTTGCTAAACATACCTCTTCAAATATGTTGGGAGAGCATGATGGTGGTGTGACTTGAACAATATCTTGCTCTGCCTTTGGATGGCTCCCCAACGCATGTTCATCATCTTTTTCTTGATTCCGTGCATCATTACACTGAAGATTTTTGTCGGCCGAACTTTGTTCGGCTACTTGTTCTTGTCCTTGAAGTTCACCAATTTCTCTGGCACAAAACTCATACGGCAGGAAGTAGGTTCCATTAACTTCAGAAAAATCAAGCATGGTCGTTTTGCCATGCTTTCCATGCCCTTTCTCAATACTACTTGCCTCTTTGGATTTGATGGGTTCGGAATATATACTACTTGATTCGGCTTTTTCAACCGAAGCACTTTCATGTTCTGAATCATCCTTCTTTTCATTGATACTACCAATTGGCAATGCTTCTTTTATCTGAGCCAATTCCTTTTCTATTTGTTTCTGGCGGCGAGCGGCAAAATTGGCTTTAAGCTTTTTCTCAATTTCAGCCCACTCCGGATATGATTGCCCCCCAATGCTTTTAGATTCTTTCGGCAATGACACACAGGTGTTGCCGAAATTTTGCAATTGTGTAGGGGGTGTATAATATGATATAGTACTAGGTGAAGGCACATGCATTGTTGTAAAACCATATTTTTGTTCGCCAATTTTATCAATTGGCAAAGATTCATCTTCTTGCAAAACTCTAGCTTTTATTGCTGCATAATCAGGAAATAGCCCCTTTTCATGTTTTTCAAGGCAAAGAGCACTAATCCTCTTATTTTGGGCTAAACTCTTCAATGCAGCCACCACTACCTCATCTTCTACAATATTCGGCACAACCGCTCCTGTAAAATTTACATTTATTCGGCTATGACCAGGAAGGTGTGAGGCCGAATTATGAACATCTACAGTTGTGTATGGTGCTGAAAAATTATTGTCATGAGGTGTGGCATATGACGGTTGAGAATAACTGGCCGAATAGCTAGTAGTAGCATGGCCAATTCTCTCGTTCATCGGCATGGTTGGATTAGTATATTGCACATTACTTGCCGATGAATAAAAGGGTGAAACACTTTCTTGCATGGCATTGGAAATTCTAACATGAGGTGTTTCAAATTTATTAACCGAACTCACCATGTTGTTCATCGGCATAACGATTTGTGGGGTTGCCGATGCATGAGAGTTGGGATACATATGGTGCATGTTACTAGTATCATAAGAAGTTGAAGCATGTAAATTACTTCGAATCGGCCTATGCACGTAATTAGATGCATGATTGAACAAACTAGGGCTGGCCGATAGAGTATAATCATTGAACGATCTAGTAATACCATATGAATTATTTGCATCTACGGTAGGGAATTGGGTATTCATATTACCTTTGCAGATTGCAAAACCCTAGATGACGATCCCTTCGTAGCAAGAACGGGCTGGAGACCGTTCAAAGCTTTGTCCCCAGCAGAGTCGCCAAAAAGTGTGTTCACACACGAACACGTCACCGTGCACCCTCGATGCTAGGGGTGATGCACCGCAGCTCACGTCGAAGGAGACCCGTCCGGAAGCGCGGTACGCAAGCAATCCGGCGGGCGCTTTTGTACACCCGAAACCCCACACGCCCGGGAGGGACCCCGTCAGGGCGCGCGGCGGCTATGGGCTGCCCTAGGTCGGCCTGACTACCCCTAGGGCCTCGAGGTTCCCTGCCCTGCAAAAGAAGAATGAGAAAGAAGAAGAACAAGGGAGAGAGATAAAAGTAAAGGTAAAAAGTGGTAGATGATTGTTCGATTGTGTGTTGTTGTTCAATCGGCCGTCACCCCTTAGGTATATAAGAGGCGGATGGACTTCCCGGGCAAGGAAAGGTTAGAATTCATGTTCAAAACCCTAGTTTGGGTCGAACTCGGAATCCAACTTTCCAGAACGGTTCGGTTTGCAACTTGCGGCAGAAAAATCCAAAACCCGGAGGATCATTCCCGGAGTGTCCGGCCATCCGGATGCAACTGCGCCTTTTCGGCTCTAACTTTTGCATACGAACTCCAATTGAGACGTTTTTATATCAAAATCTTCCGTTTCGACGAGACGCACAACTTACATGTTGAAACTTTTTCCATTTGAAGCCATCTTAATTGGGTTTTAAGCCATTCTTTAATCTGGTGTCACCATGAGCATCTCTGAACTTGTCATAACTTTTGCATCCGAGCTCCGTTTTAGACCACTTTCATATCCATCTTGATCTTCTCGAAGAAAGCCATCCCATGGTGACTTCCAATCATAAGTTTGAATTAATCTTGACATAGCTTAAAGCAACTTTTATGATTGTGCCACTTTTGAGTGTCAACAACGCTGCGGTGGGCTCGGCGATGACATCCGTCCTACCGAGCTGGCGACCTTGGTCTTGTTGCATAGGAATGGAAACCTTTGCCTGAGTCCTCGGGAACCCACACCTGCGCTTGCCTCCTTAGCACCAAAGAGGAAACTATCTTCTCTGCACCCGCTGGCGCCCGCCTGGCCTTGGTCGTCACGGCTTGCGTCATCGCAACCTCCTGAGGTTGGGTACCTGCATAGGAATCTCTCCTCCTCAGGAGGCAGCCTGGGAAGGCCGCTCCCTCAGGAGGTCTTGGCGTTGTTCGCCTCGCGAGGCTTGGCCCCTCGCGAGGGTCTTGTCTTGCTAGTCTCTATAGGTGGGCCGTACGAGGCCGCTGATGAAGCCACGCCATGGGCCGCAGGCAGGCAAGTTTGGGTACCCTGGTTCCCAGAACGCTGACAGAAATAAACCTACTCAACGCGGCAACGCATCCAGTTAGGCACCTCACATCCTTGACGGTCATGGGTGCTTGAATCTGCTCAATTGCCCTGATCTTGTTGGGGTTGGCTTCTATCCCTTGGTGAGACACAAAGAAACCCAGGAGCTTGCCGGAGGGTATGCCAAACACACATTTCTTAGGGTTTAACTTCAGATTGATCTTGCGCAAGTTTGCAAAGGTCTCTTCCAAGTCTTGAATAAGTGTTGATCTGTCCTTGGTTTTGACCAGTATATCATCCTTGTAAGCTTCCACATTCCTGTGTAGCCGAGGCTCCAAACCAATTTGCACCACTCTTGCAAAAGTGGATCCAGTGCTCTTTAGCCTGAAAGGTATCCGTACAAAGCAGTACGTGCCACATGGAGTTATGAACACGGTCTTCTCTTCGTCTTCCTTGGACATGAATATCTGGTGGTACCCAGAGTATGCATCCAAAAAGGAGAGCAGATCACCCCCGGAAGTGGAATCCACAATCTGATCAATGCGCGGCAGGGGGAAAGGGTCCTTCGGGAGGCCTTGTTCAGGTCTGTGAAGTCTATGCAAAGCCTCCATTTCCCGTTTGTCTTGCGCACTACCACCGGGTTTGCTTACCAAGTTGGATGCAGCACTCCTCTGACCAAACCAGCTGCTTCAAGTTTCTTGATCTCCTCGGCAATAAACTGTTGCCATTCCAAAGCTTGCTTCCTGACCTTCTGCTTGATGGACCATGCATGAGGACAGACAGCAAGGTGGTGCTCGATTACCTCCTTGGGAACGCCGGGGATGTCAGATGGTTGCCAAGCAAACAAATTGAGATTCGCCCGCAGGATGGCAACGAGCGTGCTTTCCTATTTGTCGTCAAGTGTGGCACTGATGGTGAACGTACCGTCAGTGCCATCCTGTCTTGCCGGACCCTTCTTGAAAGTGGGTGAGGCAACCTTGGACCTCTTACTAGTGGAACTCTCCGGCAAGTCATCAACAGGTGTGCCGCACTCTGGAGAGGCGAGCTTCCCGGATTCCTTGCCGGCATCTCTGCTAGCCATCTTTCCCTTCTTTGCTTCCTTGGCGGGAGCGGTGGCTACTGCAGTCTCAGCTGCTACCGCGTCTTGATACATTTGATCCACACATATGAGGGCATCCTTCTCATCTGATGGGATGGAAATGACGCCCATTGGCCCTGGCATCTTCAGTGTTGTAGGCATAGTGAGATGCTGCCATGAATTTTACCAAAGCTGGACGGCCAAGAATCCTATTGTATGGTAAGGGAAGTTCGACGACATCAAACACAACCCTCTCGGTCCGGTAATTTAGTCCCGCCAAACATTACCGGCAGTGTAATCTTCCCCTTAGGAATGCTCCTACCGGGGTTGATTCCTTGGAACATGCCAGTATCCTTGAGCTCTTCATTAGATATTTGTAGTTCGCTGATCACCTTGGGGGATATCAGATTCAGACCAGCCCCGCCATCAACTAGCATCTTTGTGACCTTGAGGTTGCAGATTGTTGGTGAAACCAACAATGGCAAACACCCTACCGTTGTGGTGCGGTCCGGGTGATCCTCTTCATAAAAAATGATAGGCATGCGGGACCATTTGACCGGCTTCCGGGATTCTACAGCTGGCTCCACGGCATTGACCTCACGTGCCCACTGCTTGAGCTGGCGGTGAGAGGAGTGCAAGGATGCTCCTCCATCAATGCACATGGCTTCAGTTGCTTTCTGGAATTCTTACTCACTAGTTTCTTCTTCATCCCCTTCATCATTCTCATCGTCTCCTTCTTTCTTTTCACGGCCTCTTGCAGGCTTTTCCTTCTGCTATGGGGCTTTGCCATAGCGGTCTGCCCTGCCACCATGGCTCTTCCCACCAGCACCTTCTTGGTCTGTCTCTTTATCGCGCTTCTCATACTCAGCCTTCTGCTTCTTGACAAGTTTCTCAACTTGATGACACTCTTGGAGATCATGGCCTTTAGTGCGGTGGATTTTGCAGTATAGCCCATCAGACTTCCCAGCTTTTTCTTCTACCGCAGCCTCCCGGCAATCAGCGCATGTGGCAGCTTCCTTGCCGGGGGCTTCGGTTTTGGCCTTCTTGCCGGTACTAGGGTTGCCAGAACCCTCAACGGCCAGTACAGACTTCTCCTTGCGCTTCTTGTTGCGCTTCCGGTTCTTCCTCTTCGGGTTAGCGGCCTCGTCGTCATCCTCTGAATCAACCTCAATGTAGTCCTCCTCCCCAGGAAGTCGCCTTCCTTCCTCCGCACGAGCACATTTATCCGCCAAGGTGTATAACTCATTGACGGTCTTGGGCAGCCGGACTTTCATTTTGGAACGGATCCTCCGGTTGCGCACGTTCGAGTGGAACGCGGCAATCACAGCTGCCAGGTGTATCTCTGGGATGTTGCGGTGCACTTGACTGAATCTCTACATATACTTTCGCAAGCTCTCCCCTTCCTTCTACGGAAGGACTTGCAGATCGCTGGGCCGTCCTGGTTCTTGATGGCCGCCTGTGAAGGCGCCAACAAATTCATTGCACAAGTCAGCCCATGACGAAATGGAATTCTCTAGCAGGTGCATCAGCCATGACCTCATGTTTGACTTGAGTACCAAGGGGAAGTAGTTGGTGAACACCTTCTCATCTCTGCCTCCGGTGGCTTGAATAGCAATTGTGTAAATGCTCAAGAACTCTGCCGGGTTTAGCTTTCCATCGTACTTCTCTGGTAGCTCAGGCTTGAAGACGCGGGCAGATGGCCAGTGAACTTGCCACAGCTCGCGAGTGAAGGCAGGGCACCCAACATCGAAAGATAAGTATTCGCCATCACTGGGCGCGGGTCCGTTAACTTCTGGGCCGTTACGCCTGTCAGATTGACGGCGGGTCTGCCGACGTTGTTCTATAGTGACGCGCTCATCTTCCCTCCACCGATCTTCTAGAACCTGCCGCTGATCTCGACGGGCTCATTGATCAGACGAGGCCATCGATGCTTCGTCGGGCTCGTGGTTGTGTGGCTCTTGTTCCTTCCTCTGGGGTTGCTACCACGGAGGGGACTGCACCATCAGCATGGCCCCCTCAACACGACCAGCAGTCCGGGCTGCTGTTGTTGCCCGTGGGTACTGCGATGGCTCCGCCTGCTGAGATTTTTTGGCTTCAGCGAAGCCGATCAAACTCTGGATGGTGGCTCTCCACTCATCTATTTGATCAGCTGCGGTGGAAATCTTAACAGGAGTTGAGCACGCGCCAAGGCTTTCGAAGCTGTGCTCGGCATAGACGACGAGGTAGATCGTGACATCGCTCGACTCCTGGTAACACCAGTAGGAGCGTCACCGTGTTCTTTCCATCGCGAGCCAGTCGCCAAGGCGGCTGGGTGATGAGTGGGGTGCACTCGGGAGTCAGCGACCCCGTTTGGCGCTCTGTCTTGCTCGCCTTGCTCTGGGCAAGGCACGTGCCCAGTGGTCACACCTGTGGCAGGTGCCGCCGGAGGTCCACGGCTTGTGCCAGAGCAGGCGTTGTCGTTGCGGCTTCGCCCACTAGCGCGGCGGGGAGGTGGATACTGAATGTTTTCCCCACATCTTCTGCTCCGGCTTCGACCATAGGGGACACAACGATAGCGCCGCCTGCGTTGATCGTGTCACCTATGGTACCCGCCTCCCCTAATGCCACCACAGTGCCTACGGCGTCAGCGGCTGTGTGCGAAGGGGCCTTTGTAGTGGAAGGATGAGCTATTGCGCCAGGCTTCTTCTTGATTGCCATGGATGAAGATGATGATGATGGGGATCGACGCGCTGTTCACAACCTCAGGTTCGCGCAAGCGCTTCCCTTACCTGGCGCGCCAAAGATGTCGTGGTGGAACACGATCACCTATGGGGCCATCGGCCCCTTTGTGGTTCGGCAAGGGGAAGTGTCGTGGGAAATCACGGCCAGCAATGGGGCCATCGGCCACTTTTGGTTCGGCAGGGGCACTGAGCACGTTGCACAAAGAGCGGAGGACCGTAGCGTAGCACGACAGAGATCACATGGGCAATTTTACCCAGGTTCAGGCCACCGCGAGGCGTAAAAACCTACTCCTGCTTTGGTGGATTGATGGTGGATTGTGGTGGAAGCCCAGCGCTCTTGCCCGGCAGGGTTGGCTCGTGGCGAGAGCAGCTATGCGCGTATGAGTGAACAAGGTTCTGAACCCTTTCTCTGGTTGCCATGGCCCTCCTTTTATAGATCAAGGGCTTACCACAATGGCAAATCAGTCATTGTATACTGATTAGATAGCAAACAGTGCTATCATACCTAACTCTGCAGGCAGAACAGAGCGCATTAAATGCGCCACTCAATGTCACATCGTAGCCTCCCCGGCAAGCCTTGCCGGGCTTTTCGGCCACCTTTTCGCCTGTCTACTTGAGACGTCTCTGGACAGGTGTCATTTGGAGGTGGTTCCCTCTGGAAGTGGCTGCCATGTGTCGAATGACTGCCACTTAGTCACTTGGGGGCTTGACACCGCACCGATCAATGACTTGCGTCGCTGTGAAGTGGAGCGGTGAAGCCTTGGCGGGGTAGTTTGCTTTCGTAGTGCCTGGTAGGCCTGCCGAGACGGTCTTGAGGCTTGTCTTCGGGGCCACCTCGTCCTCGCCAGGCTCTCCTGCCCGACAAGGGAGGTTTTTCCTTAGTAGTGTCTTGGTCTTCTTGCCCTGCCCTTTGATTCCTCAAAGAGCCATCTCTCCTTGCTTGATCTGGTCTTGGATGTTGCAACTTTGCTCTTTTGGGCCTGTGCATGGTCTGGGCAATAGACCCATGGTTTGTTGCACTGACAGGAGCCCCTGGGCCTGGCCCGAACACGCTGCCAGGCGTCGTCAGGGTAGGCCCTATCCAGTGCACAGGCAAGAGGGTAGTAGTTGCTTCGTCCTTTGAGATCTTCTTTGCTTCTTCAGTAACCTGAGCCCAGGTCAGTTTCCGGTTCTTCTGCCCGTCGCGTAACACCAATTGTGGTGGGGCCATTCTTGTAATGGCCCGTGAATGACTTTAATGCACGGGCGAGTAACTGCCAATTCACTCTTCCCATCATGCCCTTATCCCTGACCACGTATGCTGCATGCATTGAGTGGGGTAGGTAAAGGAGGCACGTGGTGCGTGAGAGTGCCAAAGCAGGGGCCCGGTCTTCTCGGGTTGGCGGAGAGGGACGGTGGTCACCCATCGATGGATCAGCCCCCAGCCCCCAGCCCACCTATAAAAAGGGGCAGGGGGAAGCAGAAATGCTCATCCACGCTCCTCTTCTCACCTTTTCCTTGTTTTTTTCTGGTAATGTTGAGAGAGACCGGGGCCAAGCCCCAGGCTTGAGCTTGAGGTCGACGACGCCTGGAGCTTGTGAAGGAGCCTGGGGAGAAGAAGGGCCCGGTCGCGCCTTTGCTGGGAGAATACCCCTCTCTCGTCTTTGTACGGGCCTCAGGAGGGCGCGTGGGCGGTGCGGCGGTAGCGCCGGAGGCAGCGACTCCGGCGCGCTTGTCACCTGGCCGCCCGGGGCTCTACTTCCAGTAATGGGTCATATGAACGACACCACGCTGGAGTCCGCAGAGCATGGTAGTCACTCTCGGCCTATCCCTTTTTCTACGGTGAGGCTGAGAGGAGACCGCGGGAGCGGTTCGCCATTGGTAACGGCGAATCCCTTCCTTCGGGGTACTGCTGGCCTGGCATATAGGCAGGTCCCCCGTGCCCGTGTATGCTTCTTCAAAAGACGGTGTCCTTCTAGCTTTGGGTTGGTGGAGATGACCATGCTCTCTGTGGCGTCACCCGAAGCACCCGGTGCCCGTCCTAGCTGCTGTGGCGGTGGCTTTAGTGGTGGCAGATGCGCCTCTTCGAGCGATAGCAACAAGGAGGGTGGCGGCAACCCATGACGCGGTGATGACCGCTCTGACGTGGCGTGATTGCCTGGCGGCACCATCGTCTCCGGCCGGGCTTTGGCAGCGCCACCATTTGCGCCTGCCCTCCAGTTTCTTCCTCCCAGTCCGGGAACGACGCCATCCTGATCCTAGGGAGGCGCTGAATCCCAGCCAGGCCTTCCCTCCGCCATCTTCTCCTTCCCCTGCAATTCCAAGGAGAATAGGAGAAAAAGCAGAGGCAGCACGGGCATTTATCTTTTTTCAATCTAAAACATGTAGGCACTTGCCAAACTTTAGTCTAAATAATGTAATCTTCTTTATCCTTGTTAGTGTTCTGTAAGATCTATACTTGTTTATCTGCATATTAATGAAAAAGACAAGCTTTGCTGGGCACTTGTGCATGCGTCATACTCATGTAGAGGTGAAATGCCTCTATACATTGAAGAAAACAAGTTAGCTCCGGCAAGCTATCCTGCCGGTACCCTCGAATTGTTGCCGTGGAGCTAAGCCTACCGGGCACAAATCGTAAAGAGGGACCAGCTCCCCACCAAGCCTTCTCCATCAAAGGCCACTGCGACCATCCTGACCAAAGCAACGTTCGAGTCAAAGGATGGGAGCACCTAAGTTTCGAAGGTGGCGAAGTTTTCATATGCATAAGTTTCTGCTTACAGAACGCGTAAGGATAAGAAGAGAACTTATCTGTTTGGCTTGCCGGGGATCGTCACGTAGGCTTGTCTTCATTTCTTCTTCCTTGGGACCAAGTCCACGGCAAGAACCCTGCAACTTAATGTAGATGAAAACAATGCCTCATGGGACCTTATCTACATGATCATGCTATGCTCATGATATGCTTATGCATGCATGCAAGTTTTGGGGGCCCCCCAGCGCTTCATTTATTTCTGTTGCTCAGGGTCTGCGCCTGGCTTTGTACAAGGGGTTACATGCAACAGCGGCAAGGCCTGTACAAAAGGGTGGCTGCCGGGCAGGGCCCGACAGCCGTGCCTTACGGGTAGAACTTACGGAGATGCTCAATATTCCATGAGTTTTGTAATTGAATGCCATCTCCGGTCTCCAGACGGACTGCGCCAGGTCTGGTGACTCGTACTACCCGGTAAGGGCCTTCCCACTTTGGCGTCAACTTGTTTGTACCCATGGCGGACTGAACACGCCTAAGGACAAGGTCGCCTTCCTCAAAACCCCGGGCACGAACCCTGCGGCTGTGATAGCGACGTAGGGCTTGCTGGTAGCATGCAGCACGCGTAGCGGCCTGGAGACGGTTCTCCTCAAGTAGCACAGCGTCATCACACCGGTGCCATTCCTGCGCTACTTCATCGTAGGCAAGCACTCGAGGGGACCCGAATATGAGTTCCGTGCTTCTGTCCCATAGACTAGGGAGAAGGGAGTCCGCCTGGTAGCTCGATTTGGTGTCGTTCTGAGGGACCAAAGAACCACCGGCAGCTCATCGATCCATCGCCTACCACAATTTTGCAATCTATCAAAAGTTCTTGTCTTGAGGACCCGCAACACTTCAGCGTTCGCCCTCTCAGCTTGTCCGTTGCTTCTAGGATGGGTGACAGAGGCAAATGAGATCTTGCTTCTGAGGGCATGAACATATTGCATGAAGGCGCGGCTCGTGAATTGGGTGCCATTGTCAGTGATGATCCGGGCAGGGACTCTGAAGCGGCACACCAATCCTTTCAAGAACTTGATAGCTGACTGAGCTTTCACCTTTCTCATGGGCTCCACCTCTGGCCACTTTGTGAACTTGTCGATAGCGACGAACAAGAGCTCAAAGCCCCCGGTAGCACGGGGGAAGGGGCCCAAGATATCAAGCCCCCAGACCGAGAAGGGCCATGATAAAGGGATCGTCTGAAGAGCTTGGGCAGGCTAATGAATGTTCTTGGAGTGGAACTGGCAGGCTTCACATTTGGTGACGAGCTCAACTGCATCTTGGAGGGCCGTGGGCCAATAGAAACCTTGCCGGAAGGCTTTTCCAACCAGGGCCCTTGATCCAATGTGTGAGCCACACATACCTTTGTGTATCTCTGCCAACAGTTCCTTTCCTTCCTCCCGGAAAATGCACTTCAATTTCACACCGTTGGGCCTCCTTCTGTATAATGTGTCATCGACAAACTGATACATACTGGCCCTCCGGGCTACTCTTTCAGCTTCTTCTTGCTGTTCGGGGAGTTCTCCAGTTTGGAGGAAATGGACTATGTGCCGTGCCCAAGTTGGGGCCAGAGGCTCGGCAACAAGGACTAATGGCACCTCCTCATTCGCAGGAGCACACTTCTCGACCGCAGGGACCGGTGGTCTGGCGGGATGGTGCAGCTCGCTGATCGAAGGGGAGTTGTTCCCGCCAAGCTCTCTGCCGGGGGCCTCGGGAGGCCCTGCCGGGTGAGGCTTGCCAGGGTCCAGTTTCCTCCTCTTTCCAGCCATTGTTGCCGGGGATACGAAGGGTTGAGTCAGATGGAGAACAAAAGTCCCTGGTTCCACAGGGAGCTTTTGTGTAGCGCACTTCGACAGATGATCAGCGATGCTATTTTCTGCATGGGGTACGTGCTATATTTGCAATCCGTCAAAGCACTCCTTCAACTTTCTTACTTCCTCAACGTATGCCTCCATTAATGGACTTTGGTAATCCTTGTTGACTTGTCTCACCACAAGTTGCGAATCTCCGTGGATGATCAGCTTCTTGATTCCCAGTTCTGTTGCAATCCTGAGGCCGGCAAGGAGCCCTTCATACTCTGCAATATTGTTGGTAGCATCCTCTCGGGGAAAGTGCATCTGGACGACATACTTAAGGTGCTCCCCAGTGGGAGCAACAAGAAGCACGCCAGCCCCTGCACCTTGTAGGGAGAAGGCACCATCGAAATACATGATCCAATCTTGGGGTGCTTCCTTGCCAGGAATAACTGTCTCCAATACTTCTTCATCAGGAGTTGGTATCCACTCTGCGATGAATTCTGCTAGTGCTCTGCTCTGAATGGTTGACGTGCTCTCAAACTTCAAACCAAAGCTGAACAACTCCAAAGCCCGTTCCACAATCCTGCCAGTGGCCTCAGGGTTACGGAGTATGCGTTGCAAGGGCAAACGGGTGACAACTGTCATCTCATGGGCTTGGAAGTAGTGGCGCAGTTTCCTTGAGGCCATGATGAGGCCAAAAATCAACTTTTGCACGCCAGAGTACCTCGACCTAGCCCCCTGCAACAGGGAGCTAACGAAGTACACTGGGCGCTGCACCACTTTCTTCTTTGCCGTGACCAGAGAACTGCTTCTGCTGCTTTGCCTTTCTTCTCTCTGAACTGACTCTGTCCTTGTCGGGATAGGTCCACTTTCTTCTCCAGAGGTAACAGTGGTTGTAGTTGCCGCATCATCCACTTCCCGCTGCGTCACCAGTGCTGCGCTAACCACTTGATTGGTTGCCGCCAAGTATAGCAGCAACGGCTCTTGTGGTTTGGGAGCGACCAAGGTGGGCACAGAGGAAAGATAGCTCTTCAAATCTTGCAGTGCAGCATCTGCCTCCGGGGTCCACTCCATGGGCCCTGCTTTCTTCAAGATTTTAAAAAACAGCAGGGCGCGCTCGACAGACTTGGAAAATGAACCTGCTCAGTGCAGCCACGCATCCTGTCAAACGCCTCACGTCCTTGACTGTCTTGGGTGCTTGAATCTGCTCGATAGCCTTGATCTTGTCGGGGTTGGCCTCTATCCCCTGATGAGAAACAAACAAACCAAGTAGCTTACCGGAGGGGACGCCAAACACAAACTTCTCCGGGTTTAGCTTCAAGTTGATTTTATGCAGATTGGCAAAAGTTTCTTCCAAATCCTGGATGAGGGTTGATCTATCCTTGGTCTTGACCACAATATCATCCATGTAAGCCTCAATGTTTTTGTGTAGCTGGGACTCAAAGCCAATCTGTACTGCTCTTGCAAAGGTGGATCCAGCGCTCTTCAGCCCGAACGGCATCCGTACAAAGCAGTACATGCCACATGGGGTTATGAACGCGGTTTTCTCCTCGTCTTCCTTGGACATGAAGATCTGGTGGTATCCAGAGTAGGCATCCAGAAAGGAGAGCAGGTCACACCCGGAAGTGGAATCCACAATCTGGTCGATGCGCGGCAAGGGGAACGGGTCCTTCGGGCATGCCTTGTTCAGATCCGTAAAATCTATGCAAAGCCTCCATTTCCCATTCGCCTTGCGCACCACCACTGGATTTGCCAACCACGTGGGGTGCAACAGTCCCCTGACCAAACCAGCTGTTCAAGTTTCTTGATCTCATCGGCAATGAACTATTGCCGCTCCAAAGCTTGCTTCCAGGCCTTCTGCTGGACGGGCCAGGCATGTGGGCAAACAGTAAGGTGGTGCTCGATTACCTCCTTGGGAACACCGAGGATGTTAGATGGTTGCCAGGCAAACACATCGACATTCGCCCGCAGGAAGGCAATGAGCGCGCTTTCCTATTTGTCATCGAGGGTGGAACTGATAGTGAAGGTACCATCAGTGCCAGCCAGCCCTGCCAGGACCTTCTTCACAGCAGGCGCAACAGCTTTGGATCTCTTGCTATTGGAACTCTCTGGCAAGTCATCGACAGGCGCAGCGCACTCCGGAGAGGTACGCTTCCCGGAATCCTTGCTGGCATCCTTGCTAGCTCTCCTTGGCAGGAACACTGGCCTCGGCAGCCTCTGCCGCGACTGCTTCTCGATACATCTTATCCACGCATATGACTGCATCTTTCTGATCTGACAGAATGGAAATGACTCCTATCGGTCCTGGCATCTTCAAGGTGCTGTAGGCATAGTGGGATCCCGCCATGACCTTGGCCAGAGCTAGGCGACCTAGGATTCCATTGTACGGCAAGGGGAGGTCAACCACGTCAAACACGATCTTGTCAGTCCGGTAGTTTAACTCCGCCCCCCCCCCCGCCCGAACATCACCGGTAGCGTGATCTTTCCTTTAGGACGACTCCTACCGGGGTTGATTCCTTGGAATGTACAAGTAACCTTGAGCTCCTCATCTGCTATCTGCAGTGGTGCGATGAGGGTGATCCTCTTCGTCAAAGATGACGGGCGTGCTAGACCATTTGAGCGGCTTCTGAGAATCTGCTGCTGGCTCCATGGCGTTGACTTCACGCGCCCACTATTTTAGTTGGCGGTGAGAGGAGTGCAGAGATGCACCCCCGTCAACGGACAAGGCGTCAGTGGCTTTCTGGAACTCCTGCTCGCTGATCTCCGCTTCATCTCCCTCATCGGCCTCATCTCTGCAATCCTTCTTCTCACGGCCTCTGGCGGGTTTCCCTTGATTCTGAGGAGCCTTACCGGGGCGGCTTACTCTGCCGCCACGGCCCTTCCCGCCAGTACCATCTTGATTTTTCTCCTTATCACGCTTCTCATACTCAGCCCTCTGCTTCCTGACAAGCTACTCAACCTGATGGCACTCTTGAAGGTCGTGGCCATTGGTCCTATGGATCTTGCAACACGGCCCCTCACACTTCCCGGCATTCTCGGCAGCCGCAGCCGCCTGACAGTCAGTGCACGCGGCAACCTCCTTGCTGGGTGCTTCGGCCTTGGCCTTCTTGCCGGTACTAGGTGTGCTTGACCCTTCGACTGCCATCACAACTTTCTCCTTGTGCTTCTTATTACATTTATTGTTCTTCTTCTGGCTGGTGGCGTCATCGTCATCGTCTGAATCGATGTCGATGCCGTCCTCTTCGCCGGGAAGTTGTCTTCCCTCCTCTATGAGAGCACACTTATCCACCAATGTGTATAACTCGTTCACAGTCCGGGGCAGCCGCACGTTCATTTTGGAACGTATCCGGCGGTTGCGCACGTTGGACTGGAATGCAGCTATCATGGCTGCCGGGTGGATGTCTGGGATGTTCCTGTGCACTCGACTGAACCTTTGCATGTATTTCCATAGGGTCTCCCCTTCCTTCTGATGAAGGAGTTGCAGATCGTTGGGTCGCCCTGTTTCTTGATGGCCGCCCGTGAAGGCGCCAACAAACTCATGGCACAGGCCGGCCCCAGTTGAAATAGAGTCCTCCGGCAGGTGCATCAGCCAAGACCTCACGTTTGGCTTGAGTGCCAAAGGGAAGTAGTTGGCGAACACCTTCTTGCCTCTTCCCCCGGCAGCCTGAACAGCGACGGTGTAGATGCTCAGGAACTCTGCCGGGTTCAATCTTCCATCGTACTTCTGTGGTATCTCCGGCTTGAATGTGCAGGAAGATGGCCAACGGACTTGCCGCAGCTCGCGAGTGAAGGCGGGGCACCCAACCTTGAAAGGTAGGCACCCACCCTCACCGGGCGTAGGTTCGTCGACGTCGGGGCCGTTGCGCCGATCAAACTAGCGGCGGGTGTCACGGCGTTGCTCGACGGTGACGCGCGCCTTCCCCTCGCCTGTCTTCCTGGGCTTGCTGGTGGTCCCGACGTGTTCGAGGGCCAGACTTAGCCATCGAGACGTCGTCGGGTTGTTGATCGCGATGCTCTAGTCATGGCCCTCTCGCAGACTGCCGTGGAGGGGACTGCATTGTGGGGGTGCCCCCCTCGGCATGGCCAGCTGCGTGGGCCATTGTCGTCGCATTAGGAGGCCGTGGCAGGCCAGCTCGCTGTGATCCTCCCGCTTCGGCAAAACCAATCAGGCTTTGAATGGTGGCTCTCCACTCATCCATCTGATCGGCTGCCAGCGGAAATCTCAACAGCAGCTGGGCCCGCGCCATAGCCTCCGAAGCGGTACTTGGCATGGATGATGACGTAGATCGTTGCATCGCCTGGCTCCTTATGGTGCCAGTAGTAGTTGCGCCGTGTTCTCGTCGTCGTGAGCCCGCGGACATAGTGACGTGGTAACGAGGTGGAGGTGCTTGAGGGCCAGCGGCTCCATTTGGCGCATCGACAGGGTCAGTTCGCTCCGGGAATGGTGCACGCCCCACGGCCGCGCCCGCAGTGGGAGTGAACCGAAGGGTTGCGATTCGCCCCAGAGCGAGAGCCGCCGCTGCGGCTGTGCCTTTCGGCCGGGCGGAGGGGTGCGGACATAATGATTTCTACACCCGTACCTTGTGGAGCGTTGCCGTTGGGGTGCTGTTGGCGCAGTACTTGCCCGGTGCCTTCTGCTCTTACTTCCGCCGCTGGGGAGGTGGTGGCGACGCCACCTGCGCCGGCCACATCCCCCACAGCGTTCGTGTCCCCGTGCATCCTCGTGGCCTCCGCGGCGTCGGCGGCCACGTGCAGCGGGGCCTTTGAGGTGGACGGGTGGGCTGCAGCACCGGGCTTCTTCTTGGGCGCCAAGAACGATGGAGCCATCGATGAAGATGATGCGCTACGTACGCTTCTCGGGTCCACGCAAGCGCTGCCCCCTACCTGGCGCGCCAAAGATGTCGTGGGAAATCACGGCCACCTATGGGGCCATCGGCCCCTTTTGGTTCGGCAGGGGGGCTGAGCGCGTTGCACAAAGAGCGGAGGACCGTAGCGCATTACGGCACAGATCACACGGGCAATTTTACCCAGGTTCGGGCCGTCGTGAGGCGTAAAACCCTACTCCTGCTTTGGTGGATTGATGGTGAATTGTGGTGGAAACGCAGCGCTCTTGCCTAGTAGGGTTGCCTCTAGGCGAGAGCAGCTACACGCGTATGAGTGAACAAGGTTCCGAACCCTTTCTCTGGTTGCCATGGCCCTCCTTTTATAGATCAAGGGCTTACCACAACGGCAAATCAGTCATTGTGTACTGATTAGATAGCAAATAGTACTATCATACCTAACTCTGTAGGCAGAGCAGAGCGCATTAAATGCGCCGCTCAATGTCACATCGCAGCCTCCCCGGCAAGCCTTGCCGGGCTGTTTGGCCACCTTTTCGCCTGTCTGCTTGACACATCTCTGGACTGGTGTAATTTGGAGGTGGTTCCCTCTGGAAGTGGCTGCCATGTGTCGAATGACTGCCACTTAGTCACTTGGGGGCTTGACACCGCACCGATCGATGACTTGCATCGCTGTGAAGTGGAGCGGTCAAGCCTTGGCAGGGTAGTTTGCTTTTGTAGTGCCCGGCAGGCCTGCCGGGATGGTCTTGAGGCTTGTCTTCGGGGCCACCTCGTCCTCACCAGGCTCGCCTGCCCGGCAAGGGAGGTTTTTCCTTAGCAGTGGCTTGGTCTTCTTGCCCCGCCCTTTGATTCCTCAAAGAGCCATATCTCCTTGCTTGATCTGGTCTTGGATGCTGCAACTTTGCTCTTTTGGCCCTGTGCATGGTCTGGGAAACAGACCCAGGGTTTGTTGCACCGACAGGAAGGTCACATTGCACAAAAAGCAGAGGCCATGGAACACCACGACGATGATGACACCGGTTGTTTTTACCCAGGTTCGGGCCGCCGTGAGGCATAAAACCCTACTCCTGCTCTCGTGGAATTGATGGAGGAAGCCAATGAACATGGAGTGCTCAAGCCCGGCAAGGTGACCTCGGGGGGAGCAACTACACGCGTACAAGTATGCAAGGGTCCGAATCTTTTGCTAGGTTGCCCTGGACCTCCTTTTATAGCTTAAGGGGTGACCACAATGGCAAAACAGTCTTTATACAATGATTAGATAGCTAACAGTGCTATCATACCTAACTCTGGCAGTTAGGAAAAAGTGCATTAAATGCACTGGAAGGTGTCAAGCTAAGGATGCATCCCGGTGTCGGTGCAACAGACCCTGGGTCCATTGCACGGACTGTGCATAGGCAAGGGACAAGATTACAAGACCAAGATCAGACCAAACAAGAAGGATCAATTCCTTTTAAGGATCCAAGTGCAAGTCGAGAAGACCAAGGTCAGCCAGAGGAGCAAGGCATCACTAAAGGAAGGACCTACCTTGCCGGGCAGGCGAGCCTGGCAGGGTTGGGTTTTGCCCCGGAAGTAAGCTCCAAGATCATCCCGGCAGGCCTGCCGGGGCCAGCGGAGGCAAGCCACTCCTCCGCTCCACCTCACAAGCGACGCAAGTCATTTACCAAAGCGGTGTCGAGCTCCAAGGTGACTAAGTGGCTGCTTTCTGCCACATGGCAGCCACTACCTACAGCAAAAACCTCCATATGACACCCGTCCTGAGACGTGTCAAGTGAGCAGGCGCAAAGCTGGCAAAACAGCCCGACAGGGCCTGCCGGGCGAGCTGTGATGTGACACTGAGCGGCACATTTAATGCGCTCTGTCAGCCTGTAGAGTTAGATATGATAGCACTATTAGCTATCTAATCAGTACGCAAAGACTGATTTGCCACTGTGGTAACCCCTTAATCTAGAAAAGGAGGCCCATGGCAATGATAGAAAGGGTAGGACCCTCGCATATCCATACGCGCGTAGCCACTCTCGCCCCCAAAGCGACCTTGCCGGGCGAGTGTGCTACGTTCACCACCATTATCCACCATCAATCCACCAAAGCAGGAGTAGGGTTTTACGCCTCACGGCGGCCTGAACCTGGGTAAAGACTGCCTGTGTGATCTCTGCCATGCTGCGCGACGCTTCTCCGCTCTTTGTGCAACGTGCCCATCCCCCCGCCAAACAAAAAGGGGCTCATGGCCCCATAGGTGGCCGTGGTTTCCCACGACATCTTTGGCGCGCCAGGTAGGGGGATCACTTGCGCCAAACCGAGAGCGTACGTTGCGCATCATCTTCATCGACATTTTCATCATCGACTATGGCGCCCAAGAGGAAGCCCGGAGCTGCAAATCACCCGTCCACCTCGATGGCTCCGCCGCCCGCGACAGCCGACGTTGCTGGGAACACAGGGGCTCGCGAGGGTGTGGATGCTACGGGGGACGTGGTCGGCGCAGGCGGCGCCGTCACCAACTCCCCCACGGCTGAAGCAGGAATGGGAGGTACCGGGGAAGGACAGCATCAGCAACCGACGGCCATGCTCCACGAGATACAGATGGAGGGATCATTCCTCCTGAACCCCTTCTCCTCGCCAACGGGCACAGCCGCAGTGATGATGCTCATTCTGGGGCGAACCGCAACCCTCCGGCCGCCCCCACTGCGGGCACGATCGCATGGCACACGCCACCCCCAGGGCGGGCTGACCTAGCTACTGTGCCCAACGGAGCCGCTGGCCCTCAGGCGCCTCCGCCGCGTCACTATGCGTCGAAACGGCTGGTTCGCAGCAGCAAGGGCGTGGCGCAGTCGCCACCGACAACGTCAGGAGCCAAGCGACACTATGATCTACATCGTCATCACCTATGCCAAGCACTGCCTCAGAGGCCATGGTGCGAGCCCAACTGCTGTTTAGATTTCCACCGGCGACAGACCAGATGGATGAGTGGCGAGCCACCATCCAAAGTCTGATTGGTTTTGCCGAGGCGAAAGGATCACAACAGGCCCGGACCGCCATGACCTTCCCAGGCAGCAACGACGGCTCGTGCGGCTGGTCGTGCGGGAGGGGCCACCCTCACGGTGTAGTCCCCACCACGGCAAGCTGCCCGGGAGCCGCAAAATCAAGCACCCGATGACGTCTCGATGGCCTCGTCAGATCCTCGAGCGCTTCAAGGCCGGAGCATGCCCCGAAGGGCAGGCGAGGGGAAGGCGCGCGTGTCATCGACGAGCGGTGCCACGACAACCCCCGCCGGTCCAATGGGTGCGATGGCCCCGACGTCGACGAGCCCGCGCTCGGAGATGGCGGGTGCCTGCCTTTCGAGGTTGGGTGCCCTGCCGTCACTCGTGAGCTGCGGCAGGTCCGTTAGCAGTCCACTCGCCCGTTCAAGCCAGAGATACCAGAGAAGTATGATGGGAGACTAAACCCGGCAGAGTTCTTGAGCATCTACAGCATCGCTGTTCAAGCTGCCGGGGGAAGAGATGAGAAGGTGTTCGCCAACTACTTCCCTTTGGCCCTCAAGTCAAATGTGAGGTCTTGGCTGATGCACCTGCCGGAGAACTCCATTTCGACCTGGGCTGACCTGTGCCACGAGTTCATTGGTGCCATCACGGGCGGCCATCAATAACCAGGCCGGCCCAGCGACCTGCAGCTTCTCCAGCAGAAAGAGGGAGAAACTCTACGGAAGTACTTGCAGAGATTCAGTCGAGTCCATAGAAATATCCCAGATATCCACCCAGCTGCCGTGATAGCTGCCTTCCAATCCAACGTGCGCAACCGCAGGATATGTTCCAAGATGAACGTTCGGTTGCCCAAGACTATGAAGGAGCTCTACACTTTAGTGGACAAATGTGCTCGGGTTGAGGAGGGGAGGAAACTTCCTGGAGAGGAAGATTGCGTTGACATCGACTCAGAAGATCACGACGAAACCATCAGTAAGAAGAAGAAGAACAAGAAGCACAACAAGAAGCGCAAGGATAAGATAGTGATGGCTGTTGAGGGGTCAGGCATGCCTAGTACCAGCAAGAAGGCCAAGGCTGAAGCCCCCGGCAAGGAGGCTACCGCATGCGCTGACTGCCGAGAGGCGGCGGCTGCCGAGAAAGCTGGGAAAAGTGATGGGCCGTATTGTAAGATTCATCGGACCAAGGGCCATGATCTCCAGGAGTGTCATCAGGTTGAGCAGCTTGTCAAGAGGCAGAAGGCTGAGTATGAGAAGCGCGATAAGGAAAAGGGTCAGAATGGCGCTGGCGGGAAGGGCCGGGGTGGTGAAGCAAATCACCCCGGCAAGGCTCCTCGGAATGAAGGGAACCCGCAAAGGGCTGAGAGAAGGAGGATTGCTGTAATGAGAGTGATGGGGGGAATGAAGAGGAAACAAGCGAGCAGGAGTTCCAGAAAGCCACTGATGCCCTGTGCATTGACGGGGGTGCATCTTTGCACTCCTCTCACCGCCAACTTAAACAGTGGGCGCGTGAAGTCAATGACGTGAAGCCTGCGGCAGATTCTCGAAAGCCGCTCAAGTGGTCACGCATGCACATCATCTTAGATGAAGATGACCACCCCGACCGCATTACTGCGGTAGGGTGCTTGCCGTTGTTGGTCTTACCAACAATTCGCAACCTCAAGGTCAGAAAGATGCTGGTTGACGGTGGGGCCGGGTTGAATCTGATTTCCCCAAAGGTTATTAGCAAACTCCAGATAGCACAGGAAGAACTTAAGGTCACAGGCACGTTTGAAGGAGTCAATCCCAGCAGGAGCCGTCCTAAGGGAAAGATTACGTTGCCAGTGACATTTGGAGGAGAGTTGAACTACAGGACTGAGAAAGTTGTGTTTGATGTGGTTGACCTCCCCCTACCATACAACGGGATCCTTGGGCGCCCAACCCTGGCCAAATTCATGGCAGCATCCCACTATGCCTACAACACCTTGAAGATGCCAGGGCCGATAGGCCTCATTTATGTTCCGTCAAACAAGAAAGATGCAATTATTTGCGTGGATAAGATGTACCAGGACGCGATCGCAGCAGAGGTCACGGAAGCCACAGTTCCCGCCAAGGAAAAGCATAGCAGGGGCACTGGCAAGGAATCTGGGAAGCGTACCCCTGTGGAATGTGCCACGCCCGTTGATGACATGCCAGAGAGTTCCAACAGCAAGAGATCCAAGGCTGCACCACCCCATGTGAAAAAGGTCACAGCAGGGCTGGCTGGCGCTGATGGTACTTTCACTATCAGCGCCACCCTTGATGACAAATAGGAAAGCGCGCTCATTGCCATCCTGCGGGCGAATATCGATGTGTTTGCCTGGCAACCATCTGATATCCCTGGTGTTCCCAAGGAGGTAATCGAGCACCACCTTGCTGTCTGCCCACATGCCCGGCCTGTCAAGCAGAAGGTTCGGAAGCAGGCCTTGGAGCGGCAGTAGTTTATTGCCGAGGAAATCAAGAAACTTGAAGCAGCTGGTTTGGTCAAAGGAGTACTGCATCCAATATGGTTAGCAAACCCAGTGGTTGTGCGCAAGGCTAATGGGAAATGGAGGCATTGCATAGATTTTACGGATCTGAACAAGGCATGCCCAAAGGACCCATTTCCCTTGCCGCGCATCGACCAGATCGTGGATTCTACTTCAGGATGTGAGTTGCTCTCTTTTTTGGATGCATACTCTGGATACCATCAGATTTTAATGTCCAAGGAAGACGAAGAAAAGACCTCATTCATCACCCCATGTGACACGTACTGCTTTGTGCGCATGCCTTTCGGGTTGAAGAGTGCTGGGTCCACTTTTGCAAGAGCAGTCCAGATTGGCTTTGAACCACAGTTGCACAGGAACATTGAAGCCTATATTGATGATATTGTGGTCAAGACCAAGGACAGATCAACCCTCATCCAGGATTTAGAAGAGACATTTGCTAATCTGCGCAAGATCAACTTGAAATTGAATCCGGAGAAGTGCGTGTTTGGCGTTCCCTCCGGCAAGCTACTTGGTTTCTTTGTGTCCCACCATGGGATAGAGGCCAACCCTGATAAGATCAAGGCTATTGAGCAGATACAGGCACCCAAGACAGTTAAGGATGTGAGGCGTTTGACAGGATGTGTTGCCGCGCTTAGCAGATTCATCTCCAAGTCTGCCGAGCGCGCCTTGCGGTTCTTCAAGATTTTGAAGAGGGCAGGACCCATGAAGTGGACCCCGGAAGCAGATGCAGCACTGCAGGATTTGAAGGCCTACTTGTCTTCTGTGCCTACTTTGGTCGCACCCAAACCACAAGAGCCGTTGCTGCTATATCTGGCAGCAACTAATCAAGTGGTTAGTGCAGCCCTAGTAGCGCAGCGGGAAGTAGAAGAAGCAGCCACTTCAGCAAGTGTCCCGCCCAGGGAAGAGGAAGAGAGCGGCCCGGCAAGGCCAGATACGGATCAGGACAAAGAAGAGCACGGCAGCAGAAACAACCCCAAGGACACGGCAAGGAAGAAGGTGGTGTAGCGCCCAGTATACTTCGTCAGCTCCCTGTTGCAGGGGGCTAGATCTAGGTATTCTGGCGTGCAAAAATTGATCTTTGGCCTTGTCATGGCCTCAAGGAAACTGCGCCACTACTTCCAAGCCCATGAGATCACGGTTGTCACCCGCTTCCCGTTGCAAAGGATACTTCGAAACCCAGAGGCCACCGGCAGGATAGTGGAGTGGGCATTGGAGTTGTCCAACTTTGCCATGAAGTTTGAAAGCACATCAACAATCCAGAGCAGGGCGTTGGCAGAGTTTATTGCAGAATGGACGCCAACCCCTGATGAAGAAGTACAGGAAACAGTTATCCCCGGCAAGGAAGCGCCCCAAGAATGGATCATGTATTTTGATGGTGCCTTCTCCCTACAAGGTGCAGGGGCTAGCGTGCTTCTCGTGGCTCCCACTGGAGAGCAGCTGAGGTACGTCGTCCAGATGCACTTTCCCCGGGAGAAGGCGACCAACAATACAGCAGAATATGAAGGGCTTCTTGCCGGGCTCAGGATTGCCACAGAATTGGGAATCAAGAAGCTGATCATTCGAGGAGATTCACAACTGGCGGTGAGACAAGTCAACAAGGATTACCAAAGCCCATTGATGGAGGCATACATCGAGGAAGTGAGAAGATTGGAGGAGCGCTTTACGGGTTGCAAACAGAGCACGTACCCCGTGCGGAAAACAGCATTGCTGATCACCTGTCGAAGTGCGCTACGCAGAAGCTTCCTATGGAACCATGAACTTTTGTTCTCAATCTTACTCAGCCCTTTGTATCCCAGACAACAATGGCCCGAAAGAGGAGGAAATTGGACTCCAGTAAGCCTCTCTCGGTAGAGCCTTTCGGTGTTCCTGGCAGGGACCCTGCCGGAAACAACTCCCCTTCGATTGCCGGGCTGCACCCTCCTGCTGGGCCACTGGTCCCCGCGGTCAAGGGATGCGCCCCCACGAATGAGGAGGTGCTGCTTGTCCTCGTTGCCGAGCCTCAGGCTCCAACTTGGGCAAGGCACATAATCCATTTCCTCCAAACCGGAGAACTTCCCGAAGGGCAAGAAGAAGCTGAAAGCGTAGCCCGGAAGGCCAGTATGTATCAGTTTGTCGATGACACACTATACAGAAGAAGGTCCAATGGTGTGAAATTGAAGTACATTTGCCGGGAAGGAGGAAAGGAATTGCTGGCAGAGATACAGAAAGGCATATGCGGCTCCCACATTGGATCAAGGGCTTTGGTTGGGAAAGCATTCCAGCAAGGATTCTATTGGCCCACAGCCCTCCAAGATGCGGCTGAGCTCGTCACCAAGTGTGAAGCCTATCAGTTCCATTCCAAAAATATCCATCTGCCTGCCCAAGCACTCCAGACAAATCCCTTTGTCATGGCCATTTTCGGTCTAGGGGCTCGATATCCTCGGCCCTTTCCCCAGAGCTGCCGGGGGCTTTGAATTCTTGTTCGTTGCAATCGACAAGTTTACAAAGTGGCCGGAAGTAGATGCCATGAGAAAGGTGACTGCTCAGTCAGCTATCAAGTTCTTGAAAGGATTGGTGTGCCGCTTCGGGGTCCCTGCCCGGATCATCACCGACAACAGCACCCAGTTCATGAGCCGCGCCTTCATGCAATATGTTCATGCCCTTGGAAGCAAGGTCTCATTTGCGTCTGTCGCACATCCCAGAAGCAATGGACAAGCTGAGAGGGCGAACGCTGAAGTGCTGCGGGAACTCAAGACAAGAACGTTTGATAAGCTGCGGAAGCATGGCAGGCAATGGATCAATGAGCTGCCGGTGGTTCTTTGGTCCAGCAGAACGACACCAAACCAAGCTACCGGGCAGACTCCCTTCTCCCTAGTCCATGGGGCAGAAGCAGTTATCCCCACGGAACTCATTTACGGGTCACCTTGAGTGCTTGCCTACGATGAAGTAGCGCAGGAACAGCACATGCGTGATGACGCCGTGCTTCTCGAGGAGAACCGTCTCCAGGCTGCTACGCGTGCTGCACGCTATCAGCAAGCCCTGCGTCGCTATCATAGCTGTAGGGTTCATGCCCAGTGTTTTGAGGAAGGTGACCTTGTCCTTAGGCGTGTTCAGTCCGCCAAGGGTACAAACAAGCTGTCGCCAAAGTGGGAAGGCCCTTACCGGGCAGTATGAGTCACCAGACCTGGCGCAGTCCGTCTGGAGACCGGAGATGGCATTCAATTGCAAAACTCATGGAATATTGAGCACCTCCGCAAGTTCTACCCGTAAGGCACGGCTGTCGGGCCCTTCCCGGCAGCCACCCTTTTGTACATGCCTTGCCTTAGCTGCATGTAACCCCTTGTACAAAGCCTGGCGCAGACCCTGAGCAACAGAGAAATAAATGAAGTGCTGGGGGCCCCCGATAAGTTGCATGCATGCATAAGCATATCATAAGCATCGCATGATTCATGTAGATAGGTTGCATGAACATGTAGATAGAATGCATCTGGCATCATCTTCATTTGCATGAACCGCAGGCTCCTACCGTGGACTTAGTCCTGGGAAGAGGATACGAAGACAAGCCAGCACTGCGGTCTCCGGCAAGCCAAACAGATAAGTTCCATCTCTTATCCATACATGTTTCGTGAGTAGGACTTGTGCATATGAAAACCTCGCCGCCTTCGAAACAAAGGTGCTCCCATCTATTGACACGAACCCTGCTTCGGTCAGGATGGTCATAGTGGCCTTTGGCTGAAAGGGGTTGGCGGGGGGGGGGGGGGGGGGGGCTGGTCTCTCCCAATGGGTTCTGCGCCCGGCAGGCTCAGCCTCACGACAGCAGTCCTATGGGGTACCGGCAAGATAGCTTACCGGGATCTACTTCTTTACATGAAAGTATGGAGGCGTTTCACCTCTGCATGGATGTCATACATGCACAAGTGTCCGGCAAAGCTTATCTTTTTCATTAATATGCTGATCAACAAGTACAAATCTCACGGAACATGAACATGGATAAAAGAGATTACATTATTTGAACTAAAATTTGGCAAGTGCCTACAGATTTAAGACTGAAAAAAGATAAGTGCCCCGTAATGCCCTTTCTTGTCCCTCTCCTCCTAGGCACGGTGGTAGAAAGCGAAGAGGGCAAAAGGAGTGGCTGGTCAGAAGCCCAGCTTGACCTGTCGGGCTCCAGGAGAGGATGCCCGGCGAGGGCGAGAGGGCGTGGACGAAGACGACGACGGAGAGCATGGCGGAGGCGACCTGTCAACCGCCACCACCAAGGCCAGCAGAACACGGCAGGGCTAATGTAGCTGCAGCCTGAGAGGAAGCCTGCCGGAGTCCAGTTGGAGGACTGCTGGAGGAGCCAGGGGTCACCGTCACCACCTCTACACCGAACTTCCCAACAAACCACCTTGCCGGGGAGAAAAAACAGGTGCAGATGCTGGTGTTGCCGCCTGATGAAGAAGGTGCGGGTGACGTTCAGCCGGAGTCAGAGTCGTCGCCCTCCCGGCCATTGCCGTCATCATCGCCATCACTGTCCTCCTCGTCGCTTTTGCTCGAGGAGGAGCTTTCGTCATCGGTCGAGCTCTCCGCGCAGCACCCTAAGCGAGCTCCCGAGCGCCCAAAGACCTTGACGGAAACCAGGCTGCTCTCCATTAATTTAAACTGGAGAACGTGCCCCTCCGACAAGCTATGGGCTCGAGCAAAGGTCTTCCAGCCGCGGCGGGGGTACATAACATGAGGAGCAGGGAAGTCAACATCCACCCACATGCCACCATTCCCATAGCCCCTCATGTGCAGCCTCAGTGCACGCGGCTGTTCGAGCTCCATCACCCTTGCAAAGGGAGTAGGGAGACGGAGGCGGCCGCACGAAGGCTTATACAGCCTAATGACAAACTCCAAGGGTTGATCTCCGACGTGGCCTTCCATCGGGGGAGGAGCGTCTGGTACGGGCGCAATTGAGGCGCCGCCCCGGCCTCCTCGGCCGCGCACACCATGACGACCTCGACCGCGCCCCTTTCGCCTCCTCTCACAGCGGGTTCCGCACCCACATCATCGAGAGGAGGGGGAAGATGCTGTCGAGCAGAAGTTCTCGTCGCCACCACCGGATTACCACCACGCCCTCGCCCCCTCACCATGGCAAGCAAGGGAAGCTTTGAGGAAAGGGATAAGGAAGGTGTGTGAGCAGACACACTACTCCTACCCCCATTTATAGGAGAATGAGGCAGGGGGCTGGCCTCTCATCCAGCAAGCGACCGCCTTGCTCCTCCAATGCGGTTCCCCCGCGCCTCCAATGGCTCGAGGAATCAGAGCCGCCCCTCTACACCACTCGGCGACGCCTGGCTTTCTGCCATGGCGCCCGTTCCCGTTCCCGCGCCCTCTGCGTCCACCACCTACCCTACACAATGCATGCGATACACGTGGCGGAGGCGCCCCGGGGCAGGGGGCAAGTGGATTGCAGTTTCCTAACCCGTGATCGTGGGGCGTGGGCTGCCCACATATCGTGGTTCAGTTTCTCCCCTAAACGTTTCGCATGACGCGTGGGAAAACCGGAAACTGACCAAAGCTCAGGTTAATGAAGAAGCAAAGAAGATCTCAAAGGGCGGAGCCGCCCTTACATTTCTGCTTGTGCACTGGTTAGGGCCGACCCCGACGACGCCCAGCGGCGCGTCCGTGCCAGGCCCGGGGGCTCCTGTTGGTGCAACAGACCCTGGGTCCGTTGCACGGACTATGCACAGGCCAGAGGCAAGATTACAAGACCAAGATCAGACCAAACAAGGAGGATCAATTCCTTTGAAGGATCCAAGTGCAAGTCGAGAAGGCCAAGGTGAGCCAGAGGAGCAAGGCATCGCTAAAGGAAGGACCTACCTTGTCGGGCAGGCAAGCCTGGCGGGGTTGGGTTTTGCCCCGGAACCAAGCTCCCAGATCGTCCCGACAGGCCTGCCGGGGCCAGCGGAGGCAAGCCACTCCACCGCTCCACCTCATAAGCGACGCAAGTCATTTATCAAAGTGGTGTCGAGCTCCAAGGTGACTAAGTGGCTGCTTTCTGCCACATGGCAGCCACTTCCTACAACAAAAACCTCCATATGACACCCGTCCTGAGACGTGTCAAGCGAGTAGGCGCGAAGCTGGCAAAACAGCCTGGCAGGGCCTACCGGGCGAGCTGTGATGTCGCACTGAGCGGCGCATTTAATGCGCTCTGTCAGCCTGCAGAGTTAGATATGATAGCATTGTTAGCTATCTAATCAGTACGCAAAGACTGATTTGCCATTGTGGTAACCCCTTAATCTATAAAAGGAGGCCCATGGCAACGATAGAAAGGGTTGGACCCTCGCATATCCATACACGCGTAGCCACTCTCGCCCCCAGAGCGACCTTGCCAGGCGAGTGTGCTACATTCACCACCATTATCCACCATCAATCCACCAAAGCAGGAGTAGAGTTTTACGCCCCACGGTGGCCCGAACCTAGGTAAAGACTGTCTGTGTGATCTCTGCCGTGCTGCGCGACGCTTCTCCGCTCTTTGTGCAACGTGCCCATCCCCCCGCCGAACCAAAAGGGGCTCATGGCCACATAGTTGGCCGTGGTTTCCCACGACATCTAGCAAGCCTGCCGTGCCGCTTAATCATCTTCTGCTTATCTGGTTGACACGCCTCTGGACGGGTGTCATATGAAGGTAATCTGTCTTCCAAATGGCTGCCACGTGCCTAGTGGAAGCTACTTAATCACTTGGGGGCTCGACACTGCACTGATAAGTGATTTGCGTTGCGATGCGGTGGAACGGTGGCGCCTTGGCAGGGAGATTCGCCCTTGGTGGACCCGGCAAGCTTGACAAGGAAATCTTGGATTTGTCCATGGGATGGTCTCGACCTGGCCAGGCTCTCCTGCCCGGCAAGGGAGGCTTTCCCAAGGTGATGCTCTTCCATCTTGTCTTGTCTTGGTCTTCTTGATCCGCTCTTTGATCTTACTAAGAGCTGCTTCTCTGGCTTGGCTTGCTTCGTAAGTTGGTGTAGCTATTTGACGCTAACACGCCTGTGTATAAGTCTGGGTAACAAACATAAATGTTTGTTGTACTGACAAAGGGGCAAGGCTGGCTTTCGCGAAGACCATGGTTCATTGGCCGAAGATCAAGCCGATGGTTATGGCCACTGGTCCTTTGCCAGTTGGAAAGGAGCACCGCTGCCCCAAACTATATTTTGCATAGGTTATGGATGGTGCTCGGGCGATAGAGGGCCAGTGTTCCAAGGATGTAATTATTGAGTGATTGTATTGAATTGTCAGCTGAACCTTTTGCTTTATAATGCGGCTCGCTTATATACTATGGTGTTTTTATTTTGACTGATGTGCGGCCGTTTATTATTCTGAAAGATACCAGTCATCGGCTTTAGCCCCCAAGTAAATGGTACGAGGGGTGTCTCGCCTCCGCACTGTTAACCTTAGCCGACGTCTCAGTGCCCAAAGGCGGTAGTGCATGAGAGGGACTAGGCAATCAGACTATTAGGCTTTATTGCTTTCACTTAGCCATAGGACCTTGATGGTGGGAGCTATTGTCTAGCCCCCTGTATTTTGTGATGTACGTGGGAGCCAAAGCATGCCTGAGTAATCACATGGTTTGTGCTAGGACGAACCCTGCGTATGACACAGATAAATCACCAATGATTTCTTACTTTAACACTTGTCATCGGATCGCTGACCAGTTCTCACTTACTATGATGGTCAGTTTTCAGCTTTCTCCCCTGAGGTGCTTAACTGGACTAGCCAGAAGTACAATCGCAGGGGTTCTCCCTTTACCTTCTTAGCTGAACGTGTGAAACGTAAGAAGGCAAGCACAGGAGACGGGCAACTGTCGGCGTACGACACCTATGGGATCCTAAGGGACCCCTTTACGGTTCGACAGGGAGAGAAGTATGCACAAAGAGTAGAACCAACGATCGACGCGGGGTGATTTTACCCAGGTTCGGGCCGCTAATCAGCATAAAACCCTACTCCTGCCTTGTTTTATTATGAGTGTTCTTGATCCCAGGCTCCAGGAGCACTTGCGATGAACAGTACGTTCAAAGAGCAGCTACGCATGCAGAATGGGCCAGAAGATCCTCCTCCTGTAGCAGTTGCCTTGGGCCTCCTTTCATACGCTCGAAGGGGTCACCACAGTGGCAAAATGTACATACATTGATGTGTAAAGTAGCTACAGGGTCATCATACCTAACCCCTGACGGATTAGGACGAACGCATTTAATGCACCGTGAGGTGTCCATTTAGGTGTCCTAACTTTCTTGGGGATGGAAAAAGGGGCCATCCCATCAGCACCGCTTAAGCTCTCCCCCACTTGTCTCCTGCTACGCATCCAGGAATGGGCCCAGGATGCCAGGCTGGTTGCTGTGCTGAAGCGGCGGAACAGTGATAGAATCTTGCCGGGCCCAAAATCTTGCCGGGTTTCGTGAGCCACCCCGGCAAGATCTTGCCGGGGGCCTGGCCTTCGGTCTTCAGATCTTATGATCTTATTAACTCCTGATCCTTTGATTCTCAGTCTGAGTGTCCCCTTGACAATCTTGCACTAATCTCCAATTACTCCCCCGGCAAGCCTTGCCGCGGGCTTGGCTACGACTGCCCGTGCACAAGTATGGGGTACTAAAGTCCCAATACTTAGTACACCGACAGGAGCCCCCGGGCCTAGGCCATACACGAATGCGAGGCGTTGTTGGGCTAGGCCCAAACAGTGCACAGGCATGCGTGGCAGGGGATTAACTGCTTGCGATGATCTCGCTTACTGCATCCTCCCACGACTCGCATTGAATGCGCGATGTGGGGCGCGTGCGCTGAACGGCCGTGGCCGCAACGCGCTTGCAGAAGCATCTTCTCATTGGGCAGTAAAAGAGGCGGCCTCGCTCCTTCCCCATAAAAAGGAAACCACAGAGGTGCTGCCTATTTACCCCCTCTTTCTTCTCCTCAACCTGAAATCCGCCATTGCCTTCCTTCTCTCGAGGTCAGAGCAAAGCTTTCCCTCATCCGCTCATCGCTTCCACGCCCGCTCCATCCTCGGCTTCCGCCCCTGCAGTCGCCATGCCGCCCAAGACCAGCAAAGGCAAGGGCAAGGAGACGAAAGCCGATGTCCTGGACAGCGAGCTGGTAAAGATGCAGAAGAAGTTCGTCGTCTTCGCCCCGTCGCTTGACGCGAGAGCTCTGAAGAGCCGGTACCAGTGTATGTTGGCGAGGGAGACGCAGGCTCACCCCGCCACTCGCGTGATTCCAGGTTCTTGTTCCCAAAGCAGACCAGACAGATACCCCTTCTTCGTCGTTTATTTCTATTGCGGGCTCTGTCCTCCATTCTCTGACTTCTTCAACGACATTATGTACACATACGGCTTCCATCTTCTTGATTTCACGCCGAATGCTGTACTGTGTATGTCCATCTTTGCTTATCTTTGTGAAAATTTTGCTGGAGTGGTTCCCAATACTGCCCTCTTCCGCCATTACTTTTTCCCCCGTATCCAAAAAGGGGAGGCCCTCTCTGGTTCTATCGCCTGGATTCCAAGGGCTTGGAATAAGGAAATATACCCAGAAGGGGTTTACCGCGAGAAGTGGGACGAATGGCGGGCTGAGTGGTGCTGGATCAAGGAAGCAGATCCCCATCCGTTCTGTTTGCCTCGACAGCAGAAGGCGGTCCGGAGCAGTGACTGGAGCAATTTCCCTGCTGAAGACGAAAAGCTCACGATTGCCACCACCAGAATCCTTCGCCTGAAAGCTGCCGGGCTCACAATGGAGATGATTGGCTTCGATTTCCTCCGCCGCCGCATCGCCCCTTTGCAGAATAAAGGGAGATCAGCTTGGGAATACCGGAACGCAGCATACATCATGAGACTGCGTCCCGGTTTGAACAACAATTTGACTGCTATGCAGCTTGGCACTCTCCGTCAAAAGCTAGTCCAACGCGACAACAGGCATCGGTTGCCGGCAAGAATTGTCCCTCTGTGCAACAACTCTGCCCTGGGGTCGATTATCGCCACCATGCCGCTGTTCAACGCCCACGGTCCTGACGCGACTTGGGTTGAGCCATCCGAGGAAGAGGCACAAAGGTTCTTTGACAACTTGAAGGAGAGAGCCGTCCAGGAAGAAACAGACCTCATCCGAGCCACCACTAACGAAGAAGTGGCATACATCGCCACTAGGGCGGAGGAGGCGAATCTTGCCGCGGAGGCTGGTAGCGCCGGCTTCACAGAATGGGAAACCAGCAACGCAGAGGTAGTGGTGGAAGGAAAACCTGCTGAGAAGGACAAGGCTGCCGGGGAACAGAGCAGCGCAGCCGCTGAGAGCTCGTCCGACAAAGAAGCGGCCGAAGAAGAACCGCAAGAAGAGCTCCCAGCCCCGAAGAAGACAAAGCGTGTTCTTCGAAAGGCTGCATCTGGCATCCCGGCAAGCCAACCTTCTTCGAGCAGCGAGGCTCCCAGCAAGAAGGCGGCCGGCAAGACTGCGCCGCGGCAAGGAGTCCGACAGCAACCTGCACGGCATGCGAGACCCGCACCAGCGGCAACTGCTGAGGTGGCAGGGGCGTCTCGCACTACCGCACAGGAGGCTGAAGTGGCGGAATCACGCCAACCTCCTGCGCCTGCTACAGCCAAGCGACCCAGGACCCCTCCTCCGCCCCCTCACACGGACACAGCACCGGAGGTCGATTTCGACATCTCCGGCTTTAGCCCGGAACAAGAAGAGGAAGAGTAAGTGTCCTGTCATAGCCTTTATCTTCCAAATCTTGGAGTAATCTCATAGCCTTGCTTGTTTTGTCTCTGCAGCAATGCAGAAACCTTGGCGGAAAGGGCGGCGAAGAGGTTGAGAACTTCCACGGGCGACGAGCCCTCGGCTGGCTCCACGAGCGTGCCAGAAATTGTCGTCGTCAGCCCGGGGCTCAGCCCTCAATGCAGCCCCCAGCGTGAGTTCTCCACTCATTTTCTGCTGACGAGCGCTGAGGTTTTTATCCTTGCCGCTGATATCTTTGGGATTGCAGGAGAAGGACGGCAGCAAGGGGAGTTATCAGGAGATACCTCCATCGGGCCACCTCCGTCAACCACATCACCCACAAGTGCATCCCCGGCAAGAGATCACACCGACGAGCTTGTCTTGCTTGAGGAGGAGCCGACAACCATTGGTACTGGCATCCTACCCCCGGTAACCGAGGTTGCCGGGAGGGGCGAGGCCACCTCTCAATAGCTCGATGCAGGTAACCAATTGCCTCAGAGTGCTTGCTATTCTTTCCTTTATCTCTTTTTCTTTTGTCTTCCTGAACTTCAATCTTGATCTCATTCTATTTCTCTCCTTTGTCCTTTAGAATTCCCTGAGATGGAATACATGGACATCGACGCTGTCATCAAGGATACCGCCAGGGATGTTGCCGCCGAAGCCGACAAAATCACTGCCAGCGAGACCGCCATGGATGCCACCGTCGGAGCCGGCGGTGCCTTTGCCGATGAGGCCGCCAAGACCGCACGGGAGGAACCCACCAAGGAATCTGCTGAAGAGGGTGGCAAGGAGGCTGGTGACCGTACTGACGCCATCCCTGCCGCAGGAGCGCCAGGCGCTACGCCGGCCACGGAGCCCCCAGCTACTGGTGATGCGGTTGCTGAGGATCAACCGTCAACATCCGAAGTCCCCTCATCAAGCAAATATATCAAAGTCGGCGAGAACCTTTTTGTCAACATGCCGGGAACGGCAAGCATTGGGGCAGCGGCCGAAGGAGAAACTTTTGATGAAGAAATCATCACTGCTGCTGGGCTTGAGATCGTCAATGAACCAAGTGTCAGTAGCAGCAAATCTGAGGAAGACCAACTCCTTCAGGCCATGGGCGATAACTTCCGCAAGCTCCAAGCACTCCACCGTGCCCAAAAAGAGAAGGTAGATTCCAGAGCTGCAGTTGTTGAAGCGGCTGAAGCAGATTTCCAAAAGCGCGTCAAGCAAACGCAAATCTGGTATGCCGAGGCCTATCAAGAGCTGACTGCCAATCGGGAACAAATGAGCCAAGGCTGGACGGAGCTCCTCTTGAAGCAATCTGACATGGAGAAGGCGCAAGAGGAAGCTATGCAAAGAATTGCTGCTGAAGATGCCCTCCTGACGGAGCGTCGCATTGCGCTTGATGCTCACGAGGAAGACCTTGCCGCACATGAGCAGGCGCTCGCCGCCAAGCTTCGCAGCAAAGATGAAGATATCGAGACGCTTGTCGCGCGGCGGACCCAGGAGCTGGAGCAGAAGCACAAGGAGGCGCTCGAAGCTCTAACTGTAGATCACGCCAGCAAGCTCAAGGAGGCCGTCGATGCTGCCGAGGCTGCAGAGGCCACCAAGAATGAGCTGAGCGAAAAAGTCAAGAAACTAGAAGTGGAACTTGAAGAACACGGCAAGAGCTCTCGACGCTCAAAGGTGACAGGGAAAAAAGCCTCCACACCCTGGCGGAGATGCAAGTTGCCATGTCTGACAAAACCAAGCAGCTCTCCTCAGCAAATGATGCTATCGCCGATCTGAGGCTGAAATTGACCACTCTGGAGAAGTCACTTGAGGACAGCAGGGCCCGCGAGAAGGCCCTGAGCAAGGATCTTCAAAATGAGAAGAACCTGCTCAAGAGCGCCGCTGCCGCCCAAGTTGACTACGAAAAGGGGGTGGAGATCTGGACTGAACGCCACGTCGACGCTGCAGAGAAACTCACGACAGAACTGTCAACCATGGGCCTGTCAAACTTCAGGTATTCCTCCGAAGAAAGGATATCTTCGAGCGCTAGGTTGACGATATTCCTCGAAAGCATCATTGATGCTCTAAAGCTGCTTCAGTCTAACCGGGCGACCCAACCGGCCAACGAATCCCGCCAGCTTTGCCGGGCCGTCCTCCGCAAGGTACTCATCAAGGTGGTGCACAATAATCCTGGCATCAACCTCACCAACATGCTCGGCCGTCTGCCAAAGGACGCAGAGCTCAAGGCACTTGAGGAGCTTGTCACGCCTATCCTTGAGAGGGTGGATTCAATCAAAAGGGTCGAAGGCCAGCGCAGAGATTAGCTGCTCCACCTCTTCTTGCCGTCGCCATTCCATGCCAAAGACAATTAAGTCTTAAGTTAGAACTGTGGCAACTTATTAATGTAATATAACTTGCTTATGTTTGAGTACATGCATGCTATCTCCCTTGTCTGATTCCTTTATGTATGGAGTTCACCCTACGCTTACTGAAAAACTTGCCGGCGCGCAACCTGTCGCGAGCGCTGGGTGCGGGACTTCAGCAGCCTGCTGGAGGTGCAGCAGCCGGCAAGACTCCTTGGCGTTCTCAGTGCAGCCACTTAAATCGTTGAGCAGACTCGAAACAAAATAAGGGCGCAACCGATTACGACAAGGGTTCCTTCGCGTGCAGGTTTTCCATACAAAGGTCGAAATCATCTAAGGAAAATAACTTTGCAATAAAGGAAACTTGCTCTAAGTTTTAGAACTTAGCTTTCTGTCGCCGTTCTTCCTCCGGTAAGGTGCTAATTCTGAACGTCGCCAACTAGTACCCATACCTTCCTTCCCCCCACCCCCCGGCAAACATGCACGCGAGGAACCCTTCTGTCTTCTGAGAAAAAGAAAGAAGAGAAAATAAAGATATGGAACCTTGTCGGTTCGTTAGAACTTACCGGGAGTAAGTGTCATACAACATCTTAGACAAACATGCAGATATATATATATGAACATGGGAATCAATAAGGAAATGCACAACACTTAAACTTATTCATCTGGGCTCAGGGTCTGCGCCTGGCTTTGTACAAAGGATTACATGCCTTGCCGGCAAGACTTGTACAAAAGGGGGTTGCCCGGGGCCCCCGGCAACCGCGCCTTATGGGTAGAACTTGCGAAGATGTTCGATATTCCAGGAGTTGCTCACTGGAACACCATCTTCGGTCTCCAAGCGGACAGCGCCGGGCCTGGTGACTCGTACTACCCGATAAGGGCCTTCCCACTTCGGCGTCAACTTGTTTGAATTCTTGGCGGACTGAATCCGTCGAAGAACAAGGTCGCCTTCCTCAAGGCTTCGGGCATGAACTTTGCGGCTATGGTAGCGGCGCAAAGCTTGCTGGTAGCATGCAGCTCGCACAGCAGCCTGAAGACGATTCTCCTCAAGGAGCACAGCGTCATCTTGCCATAGTTGCTCTTGCTCAAGCTCATCATAAGCGAGCACTCGAGGTGATCCGTATATGAGTTCCGTGGGGAGAACTACTTCCGCTCCGTAGACCAGAGCGAAAGGTGTCTGGCCGGTGGCTCAATTTGGTGTCGTTCTGATTGACCAAAGAACCGTCGGCAACTCATCAATCCAGTGTCTTCCGCACTTTTTCAGCCTGTCAAAAGTTCTGGTCCTGAGACCACGCAGCACTTCAGCATTATCCCTCTCCGCTTGGACGTTGCTTCTCGGGTGAGCAACAGAGGCAAAACAAATTTTGCCGCCAAGGTCTTGGACGTACTGCATGAAGGTGCGACTTGTGAATTGCGTGCCATTGTCGGTGATGATCCTGTTGGGCACACTGAAACGGCAAACTATCCCTTTAAAGAACTTGACGGCTGATTGTGCTGTCACCTTCCTCACTGCTTCTACCTCTGGCCACTTTGTGAACTTGTCGATAGCAACGTACAAGTACTCAAAGCCCCCGGTAGCACGGGGGAAAGGGCCCAGTATGTCGAGCCCCCAGACCGAAAATGCCCAGGAGAGAGGGATTGTCTGAAGAGCTTGAGCTGGCTGATGCGATTTCTTCGAATGAAACTGGCACGCTTCACACTTGGTTACTAGTGCAGTTGCATCCTGGAGAGCGGTGGGCCAAAAGAAACCTTGCCGGAATGCTATCCCGACAAGTGCTCTTGATCCTATGTGAGAGCTACATACGCCTCCATGTATCTCTGCCAACAGCTCTAGTCCATCCTCCCGAGGAATACACTTCAATTTCACACCGTTTGGTCTCTTTCTGTACAGGACGTCATCGACGAACTTGTACATAACAGACCGACGGGCTACTTTTTCCGCTTCTTCCTGTTCTTCAGGGAGTTCTCCTGTCTGAAGGAAATGGACAATGTGTTGCGCCCATGTTGGAGCCTGGGGCTCGACAGCTAGGACTAAAGGCATTTCCTCCGCCGGGGGAACATTTGTCTCGACAGCGAAAGCATGAGATTCCGTCGGAGCCTGTCGTTCCACGGCAGGCTTGTCGTTGATCCCGGCAAGTTCCTTGTCGGCGGCTCCAGGGAGCTCTGCCGAAAAGTACTGTCCAGAATTCAACTTTCTTCTCTTTTCTTGCCGCATTGATGGCGCCACGGATGGTTGAGTCAAATGGAGCACAAAAGTTCCTGGTTCCACAGGCAACTTGAGGGCAGCGCGCTTTGACAAGTCGTCAGCAATACTGTTTTCGGCACGGGGAATGTGCTTCATTTGCAGACTGTGTAAGCGCTCTTCCATTTTTCTCACTTCATCCACGTAAGCTTGCATCAATGGACTCTGATAATTCTTGTTAACTTGCCTGACGACAAGCTGCGAATCGCCTCTGATGACGAGCTTCTTGATACCAAGGTCCACCGCGATCCTTAGACCGGCAAGCAGGCACTCGTACTCTGCGGTGTTGTTTGTCGAACTCTCCCGGGGAAAATACATCTGGACTATGTACTTGAGGTGCTCTCCGGTGCGTGCGACAAGCAGCACGCCAGCACCGGCGCCTTGCAGCGAAAAAGCCCCATCAAAGTACATAACCCATTCCCGATCGATTTCCTTGCCGGGGAGAGTTGTTTCTTGGACCTCTTCGTCTGGCATTGGGGTCCATTCCGCAATGAACTCTACCAAGGCCCTGCTCTGAATTGTCGAAGTGCTTTCAAACTTGAGACCAAAGCTCGACAACTCCAACGCCCACTCCACAATCCTACCGGTTGCTTCTGGATTTCGCAAAATCCGTTGCAACGGAAAGCAAGTGACGACGGTGATTTCATGTGCTTGAAAATAATGGCACAGCTTCCTTGAGGCCATGAGGAGGCCGAAGAGCAACTTCTACACGCCAGAATACCTTGACCTGGCTCCTTGCAAAAGAGAGCAAACAAAATAAACTGGGCGCTGCACCACCTTTTTCTTCAGCACTGGTTCTTCTGTCTATGCAGATCCTTTCTTGCCGGGATCAACCCTTGCCGGGAAAGATCTTGCCGCGTCACCTGGCGGTCCTGCCGCTGGTGTTGCTTCCTCATCAGCTTCTCTCTGCGCCACTAATGCAGCACTAACTACTTGATTTGTCGCTGTCAGATATAGCAGCAACGGCTCTCGTGGTTTAGGCGCGACTAGTGTCAGCGGAGAAGAAAGGTATTTCTTTAAATCTTGCAGCGCGGCCTCCACTTCCGGAGTCCATTTCATTGGACCTGCCCTCTTCAAAATTTTGAAAAAGGGCAGGGCGCGCTCAGCAGATTTGGAAATAAACCTGCTTAGAGCAGCAACACAGCCGGCAAGATGACGGACATCCTTGACGCGTCTTGGCACTTCAATCTGCTCAATAGCTTTGATCTTGTCGGGGTTCGCTTCGATTCCCCGTTGAGATACAAAGAATCCGAGAAGCTTGCCAGAAGGAACACCAAACACGCACTTCTCAGGATTAAGCTTTAAGTTGATCTTGCGCAGATTTGCAAATGTTTCTTCCAGATTTGTATGAGCGTCGCCTTGTCCTTGGTTTTAACCACTATGTCATCCATGTATGCCTCCATATTTCTATGGAGCTGAGGCTCAAAACCAATGTGAACCGCTCTCGCAAATGTAGAACCAGCACTTTTCAACCTGAAAGGCATTCGTATAAAACAATACGTACCACATGGGGTGATAAATGCGGTCTTTTCTTCATCTTCTTTTGCCATGAAGATCTGATGATACCCTAAGTAGGCATCAAGGAAGGACAGTAGATCACAACCAGCAGTGGAGTCCACAATCTGATCGATGCGCGGCAAGGGAAAAGGATCGTTTGGACAGGCTTTATTGATATCTGTATAATCAATACACAGCCTCCATTTCCCATTCGCCTTGCGCACTACAACTGGATTGGCCAACCAGGTTGGGTGAAGCACTCCTCTGACCAATCCTGCCGCTTCCAGCTTCCTGATTTCTTCGGCAATGAATTCTTGCCGCTCCAAGGCTTGCTTCCTGACACTCTGCTTGACGGGCCGCACGTGAGGACAGACAACAAGGTGGTGCTCAATTACCTCCCTGGGAACACCGGGGATGTCGGACGGTTGCCATGCAAACACGTCTGCATTCACCCGCAGGAAGGCAATGAGCACGCTTTCCTATTTGTCATCTAGGGTGGAACTTATGGAGAAAGTTCCTCCCGTTCCGTCCTCCCTGACGGGCACCTTCTTGGTCTCTGGTGGAGAAGCCTTGGATTTCTTGTTCTTGCCGGCGGAACTCTCGGGTGCGTCCTCAATGGAAGCGCAGCACTCCGAGGAGGTGCGCTTGCCGGAGTTCGCGCAAAGATTCTTACCGGTCTTCTTCTTCCCCCCGGGAGTTCCAGCGGCAGGAGTAGATGCCTTGACGGCAGGTGCTGCAACTGCTTCCCGGTAGAGTTGGTCGGCATAGATGAGCGCATCCTTCTTATCGGAATGGATAGTAATGAAACTCAACGGCCCGGGCATCTTCAATACATTATACGCGTAGTGTGATGCCGCCATAAACTTAGCCAGCGCGGGGCGGCCAAGGATCCCATTGTACGATATAGGAATCTTGGCGACATCAAACACCACCTTCTCTGTCCTGTAGTTGAGCTCGCTACCAAACGTCACCGGTAGCGTAATCTTGCCTTTTGGCTGGGTCCTTCCTGGATTGACCCCTTGAAACGTGCCCGTTTCCTCGAGATCTTCATCAGGAATTTGGAGCCTCTTGAGCACATTCGGTGAGATTAGGTTCAGTCCGGCCCCACCGTCGACTAGCATTTTCGTCACCTTGAGGTTGCGAATTGTTGGTGAGACCAACATTGGCAAGCACCCAACCGCGGTTGTGCGATCAGGGTGATCCTCGGCGTCGAAAATGATAGGCATGTTGGACCACTTCAGGGGCCTACACGCATCGAACGATGGCTCTGTTGCATTAACTTCTCGCACCCACTGTTTCAGTCGACGGTGAGAAGAATGCAACGAGGCGCCTCCATCGATACACATAGCCTCTGTAGCTTTCTGAAATTCTTGCTCACTGGACTCATCATCTTCTCCATCATCATCATCTCCCTCTGCTTTATCACGGCCACGAGCGGGCCTCTCCCTCTATTGCTTGGCCTTGCCGCGGCGACCCCCTCGGCCACCGCGCTTCTTGCCGGATCCCTCAGCACTGCCTAGGGCCTTCTCCTTGTCCCGCTTTTCATACTCAGCTCTCTGCTTCTCGACGAGCTGCTCAACTTGCCGGCAATTTTGGAGATCGTGGCCCTTGGTGCGATGGATCTTGCAATACTGCTTGCCGGAGCTTTCCGACCTGTCGGCAGCCGCCAAGGCCTGGTAGGAGGTGCACCGGGCAAGTTCCTTGCTGGGGTCGTCAACCTTGGCCTTCTTGGCGGCGCCGGGGTTGCTGGATTCCTCGACAGCAAGCACGGCCTTGCCTCTGCGCTTCTTGTTCCGCCGCCGGCCTTTCCTTGACGGGGTTGCAGCATCTTCATCTTCTGATTCACCCCCTGGGCCAACAGCCTCGCCAGGGAGTTTCCTCCCCTCTTTAGCTCGAGCGCATTTGTCGGCCAAAGCGTAAAGCTCGGTAATACTCCTGACTTTGTTCATTGCCAGCTCTTCCCGCATTTTGTGGTTACGCATGTCCTGATGAAACGCGCTAACGACAGCGGTAGGCTGAACATCAGGAATATTGTACTGCACCCGGCTGAATCTCTAGATAAACTTGCGCAGGGATTCGCCCTCCTTCTGAGGGATGATATGCAAATCACTCTCTTGGCCAGGAGCTTGGTGGCCTCCAACAAAGGCGCCAACAAACTGATGGCACAGATCTGACCAAGAAGAAATAGAATTCTCCGGCAGATGCATCAACCACGACCTGACATTGGGCTTGAGCACCAACGGGAAGTAGTTGGCAAGTATTTGTCGTCTCGGCCCCCGGCAGCCTGCACCGCAATGGTGTAGATGCTCAGGAACTCCGAGGGGTGAGTTTTGCCGTCATATTTCTCCGGGACCTCTGGCTTGAAGGTTCGGGAATTGGGCCACTGGACTTGCCGCAGCTCATGGGTAAACACTGGAGTAACTACCTCGTAAGGCAAGTCGCCTGCGTCCCATAGCGCAGGCTCATCGACAGTGGGCCCTGTGCGCCTATCAGATTGATAGCGCGCTTCCCGTCGCCGCTCGATGGTGGTTCAAGCGTCCTCTTTGCTTCGTTCCTGGAGAACTTGACGCTGGTCGCGGCGCATTCGTGGATCGGACGACGCCGTGGAATCATCGTCACGGCCATCAGTCTGCCGGGTTGTCGACCACCTCTGGTGTCGTGGAGGAGAGTGCACCATGGTTGCACCACCTCCGGTTTTCTCCACATCGGCTCGCGTCGGACCGATGGACCGCCGCTGCGAGGGCCCTGCCTCCTGTGGCCCATCTTTGTTGGCGAAGCCAATGAGGCTCTAGATAGTAGCTCGCCACTCCTCCATCTTCTCCAGAGCAGGAGGGAAATCGAGGAGTAGTTGCGCACGTGCCAAAGCTTCCGCTGGCGTAGGCGGCGGCGACAGGTGCGAGGTACGTGAGGTGCTCTGACTCCTAACAATGTTAGAAGGAGCACCGTCACGATCACGCGACCGCGCGCCACTTCCGCCGGCAGTTTGGCGTGCATGCTGGGCCTGTGTGCCTTGGGGTCAATGTGCAGAAGCTTTTTCATGGGGACGCCCTGAACCACTAGCGCCATGACGTTGCTCATCGTGCACGACCTGGGTAGGCCGTGACGCTTGCGCCGGCGCGGGAGCCCTAGAAGGCATCCTCCGATCTCTGGAGTTCGTTGTGCCGCCCGTAGGCAACACAGCTCCATCTCTGGATCCAGCGGTGTGTGGGTTGCCGCTGCCGCTGCGAACGACACCACTCACCTGGCTTGGATCACCGGAATGTCGTGGAGGCTCTAAACCTCTTCCTTCTGCATCTACACCGGCACCCGTACGCGAGGGCACAGGCAAAACGAATGTAGATGGTTGCGCCATTGCGGCGCTCTTCTACTTGGGTGGCATGATGATGAGGGTGATGAAGAAACTAAGGCGCCGATCACTGGATCAGATTCGCACAACCTCGATCCCCTTACCTGGCGCACCAAAGATGTCGGCGTACGACACCTATGGGATCCTAAGGGACCCCTTTACGGTTCGGCAGGGAGAGAAGTATGCACAAAGAGCAGAACCAACGATCGACGCGGGGCGATTTTACCCAGGTTCGGGCCGCTAATCAGCGTAAAACCCAACTCCTGCCTTGTTTTATTATGAGTGTTCTTGAGCCTAGGCTCCAGGAGCGCTTACGATGAACAGTACATTCAAAGAGAAGCTACGCATGCAGAATGTGCCAGAAGATCCTCCTCCTGTAGCAGTTGCCTTGGGCCTCCTTTTATACGCTTGAAGGGGTCACCACAGTGGCAAAATATACATACATTGAGATGTAAAGTAGCTATAGGGTCATCATACCTAACCCCTGACAGATTAGGACGAACGCATTTAATGCACCGTGAGGTGTCCGTTTAGGTGTCCTCACTTTCTTGGGGATGGAAAAAGGGGCCATCCCATCAGCACTGCTTAAGCTCTCCCCCACTGGTCTCCTGCTACGCATCCAGGAATGGGCCCAGGATGCCAGGCTGGTTGCTGTGCTGAAGCGGCGGAACAGTGATAGAATCTTGCCGCAGTGCAAATCTTGCCGGGCCCAAAATCTTGTCGGGTTTCGTGAGCCACCCCGTCAAGATCTTGCCGGGGGCCTGGCCTTCGGTCTTCAGATCTTATGATCTTATTAACTCATGATCCTTTGATTCTCGGTCTGAGTGTCCCCTTGACAATCTTGCACTAATCTCCAATTACTCCCCCGGCAAGCCTTGCCGCGGGCTTGGCTACGACTGCCCGTGCACAAGTATGGGGTACTAAAGTCCCAATACTTAGTACACCGACAGCAACCCAACTATTGACCCAAGACATACTTCGGAACTAATGCATATAGTGCATTATCCGAGACGCCGAACACTCAACGAAAAGTGGTGCCAGACTTAATATGTAGAGCTGATGGGAAAATCAGGCCTTTAATTAATTAACTGATTTGTATTTATTACACAATGTGTGCATGCCCAACTGTTCGAAGAGCAGGAAAAAAGGAGAAAGGAAAGAAAGAGGGCTAGATAATGCGGATGCCCGAACACCATGAAAGATGTTTTTATTTTCCATAAGCTCTGGACGTCTATCCGTACAATTCTAACTGCTGAGGCATTTATAATAGTGAAGAAAAGAAAATTTTACATAGAAAGGTTTACACAGGGCCTTGATATGTGGGTCGAAGCCTCAACTGTGCCCTGCTGCACGTCTGCGCCTTTTCTTCTGCGAGGTGGAGGGGAGTGAATTGGACATCCATTTAGAACACCGGGTGCTGGCGAGGGGTGCCTTCAATAGGGACCTTGAGATGTAGCATTACCGTCATAGCTTGATGCTGAGCGAGTCCGGAGTCCTACCCGTTGTCGTCCGAGGACGCGGTGATGCCATAGTCCGGTTGACCCGAACACATGGTGTTGTAAGCCCCAACGACCGCCCATGGTATCTTGAGCGCGAAGTTGTGCTAACGAGGCAAGTAAAGTGCGGTGAGGGAGGGCGTGCAATGGGGAGCGTATCCCTATTTGCGGCATATGCAGGCGGGTTCCCATGACGAGGATCAGGCTCGAGCCCATTTAAGTGTATCTTTTGCCTTTACGGCGGCTGATACCTTGGCTTATTGGCGACGAATTGGTCTTCGGCTGCCAGAGCCGCAGTGTGTTCCTCAGTCCAGAGTGAGCGCTCCGTGTTGCCATTGATCGTTATGACGCCTGCGGGACTAGGCATCTTCAGCTTGAGGTATGCGTAATGCGGGACGGCGTTAAATTTGGCGAACACCGTTCGGCCGAGGAGGGCGTGATAGCCACTACGGAATGGGGCGATATCAAAGATTAAGTCTTCGCTTTGGAAGTTGTCCGGCGAGCCGAATACCACCTCCAAAGTTATTGTGCCTGAGCAGCAGGCCTCTACGCCCAGAATAACCCCCTTGAAGGTGGTGCTACTGGGTTTGATCCTTGATGGATCGATCCCCATTTTCCTCACTGTGTCTGCGTAAATCAGATTGAGGCTACTGCCTCCATCCATTAGGAATCTCATGAGGTGGTACCCATTGATAATGGGGTCTAGTACCAGGGCCGCCGATAATCCATGACGGATACTGGTCGGATGGTCCCTGCAATCGAAGGTGATCGGGCAAGCCGACCACGGGTTGAACTTCGGCACTACGGGCTCGACGGCATACACATCCCGCAGCGGGCGCTTCCTCTCCTTCCTTGGTATATGGGTGGCGTAGATCATGTTCACCATCTTGACCTTAGAAGGGAAGGGTTTTTGGCCTCCATTGTTCGGCCTGCGGGGGTCATCATCGTCCTCTCTTCGTGGGCTTTTGCCCAAGTCTTCGGCTGTAAGCTTGCCGGCCTGCTTTATCACGCAACAACTACGGTTGGTGTGGTTGGCGGCCTTTTTGGCGGTGCCATGAATCTGGCAGGGCCTGTCCAGGATTGCGTCCAGCTTAGTTGGGCCGTCCTGTCTGCCTTTAGAAGGCTTTTTCCGTGACCCAGACTTCGGGTTACGGAATCTGGCATTGACTGCCATTTCGTCAACTTTGCCGTCATTATGGCGGCATTTGTTTTTGTTCCTTCATGGCTTCCCATTACCGTCCTGAACTTTAGAGGTGCCGGAGGTGTCGGGGTTGGTGCTCCGACGAGCCAGCCAACTATCCTCTCCGGTGTAGAAGCGGGTCATCAGGGAGTTTAGCGTCGCCATCGTTTTTGGCTTGTCCTGGCCGAGCTGGCGTGCTAGCCATTCATCCCGAATACTATGCCTAAGGGCGGCTATAGCTTTGGTGTCCGGACAGTCAATGATTTGGTTCTTCTTGGTCAAAAATCGGTTCTAGAACTACCGGGCTGACTCGTCGGGCTGTTGGATTACATGGCTCAAGTCATCGGCGTCCGGGGGCCGGACATAAGTTCCTTGAATGTTAGCTCGAAAGGCATCCGCAAGCTCCTCCCAACATCCTATGGAGTCTTCGGGAAGGCTGTTTAACCAGTGTCGAGCCGGACCCTTGAGCTTCAATGGTAGGTACTTGATGGCATGAAGGTCGCCCCCTCATGCCATGTGAATGTGCAACAGGAAATCTTCGATCCATATAGCCGGATCTGTTGTCCCGTCGTAGCGCTCAATATTTACAGGTTTGAATCCTTCCGGAAATTGGTGCTGCATGACCTCGTGTGTGAAGCACAAAGGGTGAGCGGCGCCCCTGACAGAAGCTATGTTGCGCCAGAGATCATTTGCCATCCAGGCTCGTTGTTGTTCCCGAGCTCCATTATTTCTGTCTAACCAGGCTTTGTACCCATCCCGTCTAGCCAGGGGATCATCTCTGGGTCCGTTAATGGACCTTGTCCGACCTGCCCGAGCGTCCAAGTCGCATCGTAGGTCATATTCGTAGACTGGCTGTACTGGCTCCTTGCCTTGACGGCGGGGTGGGTCGGGACGCGGTTCGGCTTTATCAGCTGTCCTGTCCCGTCCTCGAGGGGGGCGGTCCGGCTGGTCCGCCTGAATGTGCCTTGCAGGCATTGGCTCTATGGCCTCATTATCGAATTGCGGCAGTAGCCTTCACATAGGGTAGCTCTTGGTCTGTCGTGTGTGGCCGTACTCCTCTTCAGCGACTAGGACCTTGGTCCACCTGTCGTTTAGGGTATCTTGTTCGGCCTTTTTCTTCTGCTGTTGTTTCTTCAGGCTTCGCGCGGTGGCAATTAGTTGCCGTTTAAACCGCTCTTGATCCAGCGGGTCTTCGGGGACGATGAAATCCTCGTCGCCCAAACTAACCTCCTCTTTAAAAGGGGGAGGTAGTTGCTATCTTCGGAGTCATCAAGGTGGTCGAGATCCAGCAGGTCCTCATGCTCCTTGTGGTCATTTTGTGGTTGTTCGTCGGCGCCGGGATCGCCAAGGTCGTCTGCATTGTCTGGGGTGGCATTTTCTCCGGTGTCCGTGTTGCTCGCATGGCTTCGACGTGCCTTGTAGCGGCAGCGCTGTCTGCGGCATTTTGGTGGCTCATCGCTGGGCCTGTCGTTATCCTTCCTGGGAGTGCCGTCGTCTTTCGGAGTGTCCACCATGTAGACGTCGTAGGTGGACGTGGCTGTCCAGCGGCCGGAGACGGGGGAGCAGCGTCGATGTTAGTCGTGGCTTCGCTATCCTCGTCCATGTATCCGGCATTTTCCGAGGTGTAATCCAATATGTCGGTTAAGTCTTCGACTGTGGCCACTAAGTGGGTGGTGGGTGGGACGTAAAATTCCCCAAAATCTACCACTAAGGGTTGCTGAACGCAACTCGAGGGTGAGTCCTCCCAAATAGCCATCATCTTGATTCGGTCCAACGCCTCGTTTAATAAGGCGAGGGTCGCCGGACTGGTATGCGGTGGCCGTTCAGGGCCGGTGTCCGACGTGGCGGGGCAAGGAATGATCTGCGCTCTGACTAGATCTTGGTCTTCAAGGGCCGAGTTAACCTCGAGGCCCGGCACCGGACTGTCGTAAGAGACCGAAGACAAGACCTGGTCTTCGAACACTGTTTCCATATTGGAGCTCAAAGCCGAGTTGACGAGGGGGAGTTCAGCCAGGGATGATTCCTGGCTACTGAGCGTCGGCCCGTCACAGGGGCTCAAGGCCGGAGGCATGTCGTGAGGAGAGGGTTTGGCCGGGAGTGACTCCTGGCGTCCGAACATCGCTCCCGCATTGAGGCCCGAAGCTGATTCTTCGGCGGGCATTATTTGCGTGGTCGAAAGGGATTCTTGGCCTCCGGTTAGGGTGGTACCGTCCGAACTCGAGGCCGGCTGAAGGGTCAAAGTTGATCTGCAGATCAGATCAGAGGAGGACTCCGGAGCGGGCACAGCGGGGCCCATAGGGGTATGGGGAGAGGTTGCGAATCTGGTAAAGACCCGATCATCTCGGACGTCCGCAACGTACTCCAAGTTAGCGAATCAAATCCGGTGCTTAGGGGCAAAATTGCTGATTTGGTCTAGATGACCAAGTGGGTTGGCATGCATTACGATGTTGCCGTCTACAAAGAGTTGGCCGGGGACGAAGAAGTCCCCAGAGCTGACGCCGTCTGTAATGATCAGGCGAGCCATCGATCCTTCGGTGACCCAACAACGGAACTCTCAATGAAAGCACCAATGTCGGTGTCAAAACCGGCATATCTCGGGTAGGGGGTCCCAAGCTGTGGATCTAGGATTGATGGGGAACATGGGACGATGAACACGATGTTTACCCAGGTTCGGGCCCTCTCGAAGAGGTAAAACCCTATGTCCTGATTGATTGTATTTGATGTATGATATGGTTACAAAGTCGATCTACCTCGAGATCAGGTGAGCTAAACCCTAGGTTGATGGGGTAATGGATGTTGCTCTAGCCCTAAAGACCTAAACCCTCTGGTTTATATAGACACCAGTAGGGTTAGGGTTACATGTGATCGGTTACAATGAAGGAAAGATCTTGCTAATCTGGGCACACCATGACTCTGAAAATCTCCTGTCCGGTCACGGGTTCGCACTCTAGTTCGGTCCCATTGTAGCCCATCAGTCCGGCCCATATGCAATAGGCCGATGGCCCCGGGACCTCTTAATCCAGGAATCCATGAACCACTAAAACAAAGTAACGATAGTACTTAAATACCATTTTTATATATATTTGCAAACAGCGATGTGTATCTCCATACCCGGGCATGTCTTCCTCAATTTTAGTGGAATTGCACAAAATTGGATGGCTACTATTGCTCTGCCTCACTGTCCTCTGCCAAGTGGTTCTTCCTTTCTCGAGCTTGATTACCGAGAAGAAACAAACCACATTGAGGATTGTCAAACTTGATTGGTGCCTGACCCAAACTTGATGCCAAAATCGATGATGCATCACCATGATGACCTATCGATGCTCATGGTTACGTCTCATGGTTGCATCGTCTGGTGAAGCTGATCGATGTTCAATGAAGAAAGGGCTGTCTTCCATCGGTGCTCTTTGCTTCTTACCCACAAAGACGATATCCTTCATCAGTTCATCTTGGACACAGTCGTTTACGTTGGTGCAATTTTATCACACAATTGGATATAAACCAAATGTTTCCTCGAAGAAGCATCGACTATGGTACTAAGAGAAAAAGTTTTCCTCTAAGCCTTCTCACAACTTTGTCTTCAGCTCCCCTATAATTTTATTTGTCCAGCTTTTAACTAAATATGTGGTCTGACTTTGATTAAAAATATGGTGTGGACTAAAAACCCGGAGGGAGGTAGTAGCCTCCGTTTTTATTTACTCTGCATATTAGATTTGACTGAAGTCAAACTTTGTAAAGTTTGACCAAGTTTATATAAAACAATATAAATATTTACTATAATAAATCTATATGATGTGAAAGTACATTCAATAATGAATCTAATGGTATTGATTTGTTATTGTCCATGATAGTATTTTTGTTTAGAAACTTTGTCAAAGTTTACAAAGCTCGACTTTGACCAAAGCTAATACGCGGACTAAATAAAAATGGAGGGAGTACAAGATACGGTGGCACACTGATTTAGGCAGAACAGAACAATCCATAATTATTTAGAGAGGGCAAACTGTACATACAAAATAATTGAAATTAAATTTCTTTATTTGTACACACTATCACACTTTTCCGATAATTTGGGGCGTGTGTGGTTGTTCACTTAACGGAGGGTAGTGTAGCACAGGTGAATGACAGGAAGTGCGACCAGGACACGTGGATTGTTAGTTCATCGTAGTTTTCTTCACTGGTACGTTAAATAAAGAGTTTTGTTTTGTACACAATTTAAAACGATAGTTATAGAGAGAAAAAAAAACCACTCCACTATATTAGTACTATATACAAGTACTATATAAGCTGGAGCCTCATCAGTGCTTGTTCGCTAGGGTTTGCACTCTTCACACTCTCGCTGCACTACATATATATATACATGCTGGAGGCTCAGCGTTCCTTTGCTAGGGTTTGCTCTATTCACAATCTCTCACCCTCTTCATCAGATCTAAACAAGACTGCATTGGCCTCTCTCTCTCTCTCTCCACCCTCACAGCTGGTGAAGGAGCCGTCCGGAACCCGTCGAACCGGGCAAGGGAGGAGGTGCAACATTCACTCTGTCGCCTTTGGCGAGGGAGGCAATCCGCTGCCGGCTGCGCTGTTCTCTTTCACCCAGCGCATGTGCGGGAGGGCCTCCGACCCCTTCTTCCTCGCTGTCGTACGTAGTGTGGGCAGATCCGGCCTCCCGCCGCATGCCTAGCCACATCCGGACGACCCTAAGGTATAACTTTCTTTGAAACCGTCATTGCTCTAGCGGCATGCGGATCTTTTTCGATTCTGTAGTCGAATCTAGGTCTTGGTTCAAAGAGGAAAGAAGGGGGGTGGGGTGGAGCATGAATCTAGGACGTGGTTCAATAAGGAAAGGAGGGAGGGAAAGTAGTATAGACTGGCTATCCAGCCGCTCTGTTGGTCGAAAAGGGAAAAAAGGGGTAACCTAGTACACACATCTGTAAGGAACCGATCTCTTTGTTGAAAAAGGAAAGAAACCAGGGTGTCGGCGAGTTTGTGCAGGACTAGGTTTGCTGCCCTCACATAGGAAAAAGGTTCAAAGAGAACAAATATGGGACCAACATAGATATGCTGCTTGGCAACATACTCTGCATCACCCATTTATACGTGTGGAGGCACATGGTGCTGGCATGTCCCATGTCCCATACAACTATTTTGCTGTTGTTAATCTAAGAATGCCACTGGAAAATTGAAGCAATGCCACTGTTAAAAGTAAATTACATGTTTAACGAATGTTATTTTAAGAGAATGTCTCTGTTAATATGAATCAATGAAACCGTTTTAGAAATGCTACTGTCCTACTTTGTTTTCCATCAAGATAAGGTAGATTTTTCTTTTAGTGGCCATATGATTCGTTCTCCTTTATTGGCCAGTAATTATTTATTTTTTTACCTCTGAAAATAGGGATATCTATTCAACTCGTTGCTATTGCGACATTTTGCTTCACTACGCAAAACACTTTTGTTTTAGGAGTGTTTTGTGTAGTTCAACTTAAATGTCACACCGGCAACTTTGCTTGATTTAGTTGAACTACACAAAACAAGATTGGATTTCCTATTTGTGTTGGCAGATTCATATTTGATCTTGTCTGCCTCATGAAAGGTCAGTATTGGCCTTCATCCACATGATTGTGCAGTGTGCTTTGAGATGCTATGCTACTTGTATTGGTACTATTTTAAATAAATGTTGAATTGAAGCTATTGTATTGCTGTCTTTTCCCATCAAGTGAACAAAAATGGGATCAAGCCAGACATGATGCTTGTTTCTTTGTTACAACAAACTCTGCATCACCCTCTTTATAAGTAGATGGAAGCACATGATGCTGTTGCGCCCACTCTCCCCTGCAACTGTTTATGCTTTTTTTGTTAATCTAATGCCACTGGTAAAATTAAGCAATGCCACTCTTAAAATTAACTACTGAATCTTAGTTCAAAACTGCAACACATGTTAGGGATCGGCGGGAGTACCATTTCTGTTAGGGATCGGCGGGAGTACATGTTTAACAAATGTATTGTTAAGATAATGTCTCTGTTATTATATATCAGTTACAGTGTTTTACAAATGGTACTATCCTGCTTTGTAGTTCTTTCGACATGTTTAACCAAGGTATTGTTAAGATAATGTCTCTGTAAATATGAATCAGTTACACTGTTTTAGGAATGGTACTTTTCTGCTATATCGTTCTTTATACATGTTGAACCAAGGTATTGTTAAGATAATGTCTCAGTTAATATGAATAAATCACACTGTTTGAGAATTGCTAGTGTCCTGTTTTATTTCCCATTAAGATAAGGTAGATGTTTTTTCTTCGGGGCGTATAAGTCATCAACCGTTATTTCTTAGTAGTTGTTTCTTTTATACCTATTTGTGCATACAGGGATATCAAAACTTCTGCTCGGTTCTATTTCGACTTTGATTTTAGTTGAACTGCACAAAAGGAGCCAATATGTTTAAGGCAAACTGTTGCATTATTGGGTCCAGTTGATCTTTCCACTTTGCAGAAAGAAGCTGTCGCTATTTGCGCTACATTACACAAGGAATGATCGAGAAGCTTTAGAGTATTAGTAGAAGCTGTTGACATGACTAGTCTACAGAGACCAAGGGAAACTCAACAGCACGTCGAGTGCAAAATTCACTCCACAAGGAAAGGTATGACAAAGTCAGTGGCCGACGCAGCTGTAACAAACGAGGACAGTATCGGCGTTCATCCACATGATCGTGCTTTGTTATGTTGTGCTACTTATATTGTTGTAATGTTTTGAATAAATGTTTAATTGAAGCTATTGTATTGCTATCTTTTCCTATTAAGATAATGAAGATGATTATATTTGTGAGCGTATGTTTAATCAACTAGTACCACTATTATATTCATCACACTTTTTCTGTATTTATGCAGACATGGATGCTCAGCTAGATTTCGGTGGAACTGCACAAAATGTTTAGATGGTTTGTGTCCTCCATAATACTTCATCATGCACAATACATCGAATGGTTCTCTAATCATTCGTTGTCACCTTGAGCCATTGGACTATCTACTTGAATGGAGCTGCCAATGAGTTCAAGGCCTTGCAACATATAAATACGAAATCCACCATGCTACGCAAGACATTGTTTGATTTCAGTGGAACTGCACAAAAAGATAAGCTGGTTAATCCGGCTCCATGTGCCATTTCAATGTGCAAAATGATGACAAACCCTGCCCGTTCCACAATCATAGGCATTACATATTTTGAATGGGAAAAGCTTGTCAAAGTTTAATCATTTATGTTTGCAAGAAGACATTCGTTTGATATTTTGTAATTGGAAAACCTTGTCAAATTTTGCTCATTGATGTTAGCCAGAAGACATGCATTTGATATTTTGGAATGGAATGCCCTTTGCCATGAGCAGCGTCGATCGTTTTTTCCTATTTGTGTGATCAGTTCAGAAGTAAATATTGAGTCTGATGAGATGCATAATCATGAATGTTGACTTATGTAAGGTATTTTAAGAGTTTGTTCTGAATGTTGTCTATGAAATGCCAGGCCTTGTGAGTTTGATTGCAAAGTTGAGCTTGGAATGATGTGGCATGCGACATCACGAGCTGTTCACCGTGCCTCCTGAGAATAATGCTTCGTATTGTTTTGCATCTTGATCTAGTGCCAGTGATTTGCATGTTAAGAAGATCATCCTCTTCTGTTGTTTCTGTGCTTAAGAAGTTCATCATCTTATGTTTCATTCATAGCCTATACGACAACTCGGGTAGGCTAGAGGTGAAACCATATGATCTTCTGACCAACTCATCATCTTATTGTTCCTGGCTTCCTGAATGAGCAGCGAGCGCTGTATCAGACCATCTGTAGGGCCCATGAGGCCCTCTCTGTCGTCCTTCAAGTTGTTGCGCTCCCCGTGGCGCTGCTGTCTCGCGTTGTCAACATGGCCAACAAACACGAGGAATCAGGAGATGACTTTACTTGGAGAGGATGACATTAGGGACCCACCAGGGCCATAGCCATACGTACGCAAGTGCCTCCTTATTATATACAACTATAAAAAAAATCTTCCTCCTGGTTTCCTGACATCATGGTCCCACACCATTGTCAACCTATATAGTCAATAAACGAGAGAATTGCACAAGGAGCGGCCGACAGCTGGGACCCAGCAGCTCGAGCAGTATTTGTTTTTTGAGGTGTGAGCAGAGTGTTTCTTGAGCGATGTTTTTGTTGTTATTTAGAGGAGCAGGGTATCAACTGGGTGGGCTATGGCCCATCTAGCCCAGGGTATTATTTTATGTCGACCAAATATCCAGCTCAGATACTAATTTTTCAAGGTGAAAATGGCTAGCCCAGCTATACTTTTTTTGCGGAATACCCAACCCAGGTCAAATTGTTATTCTCCCCCCCCCCCACATTAGGCTTGCCAAGAAAATGGGCTTTAAGAAATAATAAATGGGCTTTAATTATGAAAATTGGGTTGTAAATAAAAAAACACCGAACAGGTAATTAGTTTCAAATTTACTATTTTTGGATTTTAAAATTTTTAATTTCATTACTTATTGCGTGCGCAAAATTTCATTGGATTTTTACCTAATACAAATTTATTTTGAAATTATATTTAATCTGACTTGAAATTTCAGGGTAGAAAATATTTCTGATCCCACCAAAATGTGGGAAATTTTGTTGATTTTTTCTGAGCGGTTGGTTGAAATTATTAACCGTTGTCCTGGCTAGAAAATGGGTTGTAATTTAACAAATAGTAAATGGGCTGCAGTAAATTCCATTAGAATTCAAAAATGGGTTGTACATTATAACAAATTGCAAAGGGGCTATATGTTCTCTGCCACATATTTGATGGTCACTTGTGCGCCTACTAACTTGACGCATACGCAAGGCTTTGTCAACTTATAGTCAACACACGATTCTAGTAGAAGTTGCCGTTGGATGTCCATCCAACGGCTGGGGTGCTTCTTCAATCTCAGATATTCATGCTTCAGCCGCCCAAATCACCGCCGGCGGTACCGCCTGCTACCGCCTCCTGTGGCCGGCTACGCTGCCGCGCAGAGCTCACTGGCCCACCCTACTCCCATCGCCGTCTAGGCCATTCCGCTACTCACCAACACCTCCTGTTATTCTCCGGCGACGGCAGCCTCACACTGCAACCGAACAAGTGAACCCTCGTACTCCCCTCCGCGTGGGCATCCACTGCTGTGTCTTCGTCGGCTCTGGATCGTTCCCGTCCTAGGCCTCACCATTGTCCACCGCGTTGGTTCTCTCGGCGCGGCGTGGTCAACTTTGTGAACAAATGATAGCCATCGGAAGAGGCATGTAAGTGGAGTGGCTGACAGTAGGGACCCACATGACCCATGGCCGCACGCAAGCATGTACCTCCTTATTATGCGAAAACAAATGATTTGTCCCCCTGACAGGTTTGACCCACTAGCTACATCTTCGCACGCAAGGAACTACTTCCTTTATTACGCAAAAAAAAGTTACCTCTCCCTGACAGTTGGGACCCACCAGCTTTATTATGATCCATTTCACGAAAATATAGACTGTATTAAAGATGCTAAATTATTTTCTTTTTATTCTAACTCGAAAATGAAGAAATTAAAAAAAAACCAGAAAACATCTTCGCGCGCAAGGAAGTGCCACATTATTACGAGCAAAAAAATGATTCCCCCTACTAGCTGGTACCCACCAGATTTGGAGGCTGACTTGTGGGCCTACTAAGTTGATGTGTACACAGGGCTTTGTCAACTTAGTCAAAACGATTCTAGCTGCAGTGACCATTGGATGTTAAATCAATGGTCGTGTTGCGTCTTCAACCTCTGGTCTTCTTGCTCCAGCCACCCAAACCAGAGCCCGCCATACCGCCTGCTCCAGCCTCCCTTGGCCGACTATGCTGCCACGCAGGCCTCACCGCCCGACCATACTACCACTGGCCAGGCCTTCCCTCTACTCACCAACACCCCCTATTATTCTCCGGCGACGACAACCTTACACTGCAATCAAACCTGTGAACCCTCATACGCCCCTCCGCGTGGGCATCCACCTGCCTCGTCTTCTCTGGCTCAGCGCTGTTCCCTTCCTAGGCCTCGCTGTCGTCCACTAACTTGATGCTCTCGGTGTGGCATGGTCAACGTGGTCAATGAACGACAGCCATCGGAAGAGGACTTTAGGCGGTGAGGCTGACAGCTAGACCCACCAGCTACATCTTCGAACACAAGGAAGTGCCTGCTTATTACTCATAAAATAAAAATGATTCCTCCTTGTTACAGCTGGGACCCAGCAGCTATATCTTTGCACGCAAGGAAGTGCGTCCTTATCCTCCCTGACAGCTGGGACCCACCCGGTCAAAGCGTACGTAGCGTTGTCTGTCTGGTCACGAACGTGTACGTACATACTGGTCGATCGGTCTCTCTGCAATGATGAACCATGGCCGAGCAAGCAACGACACATGTAGTAGTAGAGGCCCCGACGTAGCAGTTCAGGTAGTCCAGTCTAAGCCGTGTACATGTACGTACAGCCACATGCCAAAAAATACGGCCACATACGTACATACGGGCAGGGTCTCGAACGCCTACTCGCGCATATGTACGGCCAGGGCTCGTGTACATGGAGAGGCAGCGAATGGCAGCAACGGCGTCCTGGTCATCGGCAGCCAACCGGTTGGGTTGGAACGGAGAAACTGCGTCATGTTCATCGGGAGGCAACGGAATGCGTCGTGTTCATCGGGAGCCAACCGGCTTGGATGGAACAGCCAAAACGAGGCCTAATGTACCGCAGAACGGAGGAACAGGAATTCTGTTCGACCGCCTACGGTCGAAATGGGATCCTGTTCATCGGAAGGAGCGTGGCGTACCGCAAAACAGAGGAAACGGACTTCTGTTCGAGCGCCTATGGTCAAAACGGGGTCCTTTTGATCGGGAGGGGTGTGGCGTACCGCAAAACGGAGGAAATGGACTTCTGTTTGAGCGCCTACCGTCGAAATGGGTTCATGTTCATCGGGAGGGGTGTGGCGTACCGCAAAACGGGACTCCACGGGCTACTGTTCATCCACCGTCAACTACCTCTCGCTCCAGCCTCCACGAGGTACTGTTCGTCCACCGTCGTCCTCCAGCTTACACCGGCTATTGTTCATGGAGCCTCCATGGGGTCATGTTCATCCACCCCCAACCAGCTGGGGTTTGGCGGCCTCCTCGGGGTCCTGTTCATCTAGCGTGACCATAGCATTCATCCAACCCCCACCGGGAACTGTTCATCCACACCCAACCAACCGGCTCGACTCACCACGTCTCGACTTGTTCTATGTACCACGCGCACGGTAGCAACAGTCACTGTTCATCAAGAGGCAACCCAACACCTGTTGGCTACATCTCGCACGGGGGCTCGATCGGCTTCAGTAAGCAGCAGGAGTGATCGATCGCTTGGGTTCAGTTAGCAACAGCAGTGAAGGAATCGCCCGGGTTCAGTCAGCAGCGAATGAATTGCTTGGGTTCAGTTAACAGCCAAGGGATCGATCGCTCGGGTTCAATAATGTAGCTAGTGCGATCGCTCGGGTTCAGTTAGCCAACACCTCGCACACAGGCGCGTACACGAGAGAAACGCGCAAACCACAGTGCATCGCTCGGCCCCGACCACCCACCGTAACCGGGAACTCCATGATATTTTCCTCGCCCTCGCTTCTACCATGATTTTTTCTGTCATGGATGGCCCAAATAATGTCATGCAGGTGTGTTCCCAGCCCACCCAGGACAAAAAGCCCATTTTATGTCATGATTTTTTGTCATAAAAGTAGGATCCCACCACATCTATGATGATACGTGTTTTTGTCACAATTATCGTCATAGAAGTGTCATAACCATGACAAATTTTTTTCGTTCGGGCCAAAATGTCACGGATGTGTCTTTTTTTGTAGTCTGCACCGACTGCTCATCCCGTCCCGTAGGCATGCGCGTTCTTTCCTCCGCAGTTGACTCTGTGAATATGATATCTGCCATTAGGCCCAGCTCAAAATCAACGTGACGCTGCCAGATGCTGACATCCCTTAGCATCTCTCCCCTGAGATCGACTTGCACCTCCGCCTTGTGCTTCGCCAGGCGCAGCTCCTTCGAACTTGTCTCCAATCGATGCGACACTTCCTCGATCTGATTTTCCCTTGCTGCCCACCACCTCTAATACAGCCCTGGCATGTCCTCCGGCGCCACCGATCTGTGATTCCAGAGCAATGGATCCCCTCTGAAACACATGAGGGTTTCACTCAAAGGCAGCAGTGCTGCGGGCCGCAGCAAGAGGGCAGCCCGCGGGATGCTGGGATCTAAGGGAGTATCCATGGCGGGATCCTCCATGGCGGTATCCGATGGGCGAGGCGGGGAGGCAAGCGTAGGCGCTGGGAGAGTCCTATGAGGCTAAGATAAAGATAGTACTACTCCACTCCATCCATGTTTAAATACAAAGGCCACCAACAGTAGCCCAGGCAAAAATTGATCATGTTGCTTGCGTCAGGGTTTATTGGCCCCCTTTGTATTTTTTGCCAAATGTTGACGAAAAACTTAAGTAATAAAATGTTAATGCATGTCACAAAAAATTACATCATTGGATTCACATTTGAACATAGTTTTCGATGATTTACTTTTTATGACATGCATTAATATTGTGTTACTTAAAATTATGGTCAAAATTTGGCACAAAATACGAAGGAGACCAATGGAAGTAGCAACCCATGATTTAACTACTCGCATGCACGCAGTGGAGTAGTAATGTAATTCTCAACTACTTCCTCCCTCGCGTCCACTCAATTTGCATGCGATGTATGAATTAACCATCCATTAAGTGAATGACTTTACACGGGTCAAATTATCACATGGGGTCGATCTTTGTACAAAAATGCGTTCCACCCTGTACCCACATGTGCGTGCGAGGGAATGAATGCGTGCATGCACATCTTCTGTTCGTGCACGTACTCCATTAGTGTGCATGAGAGAGGGCGAGTACATTCTTCTGGAACCAGCAGCACGTCACTGTGATCAATCCACACAAGAAGTTCGCAACAATACCTCCACATGTGCCACATGGCTTCATGGATGCCCCCCACATAATTTTAATCATAATATATTGACTTAAAAAGGGAGGGACACCCGTGTAGCGTGCCATTGGAATTCTAATTTACGTATTTTGCACATACTGGAAGTACTAGTAAGGTACACGTGCATTGCACGCATGAGATTTGGCAACCAAATTATGAATAAATACCACACTATAGCAAGCTTTGAGTCATATATGCATGATGTAGATGTTCGTTTAATTCTTATAGTTCATCTCATTCAAAATCAATTAGTTTTATAAAAAAGTTATTCTATTTAAAGATTCATGGAATTGTGCATCGTAAAGCATAAAGTAAAAAACAAATAATGGCAATTCATTTAGAAAAAAAATTGGGCAATTATGATATGGAAGATTCTAGAACAATGGAGAAGTGCTTGTGTTTTGAGGTTTGTGCATTATGCTTAAGTTCAACCATGGAGTCTTCGATATTGTACATGTGGCAGAATCTGGTGGAATGTAGATGATATCCAATGGCTAGTAGTTCTCGGATTTTCCATCTCTGCACCGTCGGATTGGCTTCATCCAACGTCCAACTTTCGAAGTTATTCGCACACTATATAGGGGTATAGAGGTATAGATATAGACTAGTGGCATATCATCTAAAACCTTTCTACACACACATTTTTTGTACAAATATGCTCCACCATGCACTCGTGCGTTTGTATGGTGGAACGAGTGCGTGTGTGCACCTCTTGTCTTTCGTACACGTAGTTCGTGTGTGTGAGAGATACTGAGATATGGTGAGGGAATACGTGTCAATGCAATTTGTGTGAAAGAGAGGCCTATATACATACATGTATGTGCATGGGGCCGGTGTGATATACGAGAAGGGAGGAGAGGGGTCGACTGTGCGAGATATCGATAGAGACAGATAGAGGGAAGAGCTCTACGAGCTTACAAGCACTGGGATATGGGGGGTGCTGGAAGATGGTGCGAGGGGCCAAGTGGAGGGATATTGGGAAGGAGTGTACAAGTGCGAGATCGATATTTAAAGAGAGGGGGCGAGAACATGCGCGGTTGCACGCAGTGGCGGAGCCATGAAAATTAAATGAGGGGGCCAAGCATTGCTAATCCTTGATGGGGAGGGCCAATTCATCAGTTTAAACATTTTACCAGCAATTGATCTACTAATCGCATTCATATTAGCCTCAATATAGTGATGTTAGGGGGGCCAGGGCCCTTGCTGCCCCTATCTCCGCCAGTGTGCGCGCATCTGAGAGATGAAGCGGAAGGCATGGATAATGAGAGGGAGACGATGGATAGATAATGTGTGTGTATTAGCTATGTAGTCCTATAGAGAGAGGTTGATTGATCGATGTGTACGTGGAAAAGAGGGTGAGACCTGACTGGAGATATAGATCGATCGGTTTGTGTGGAAAACTAGGAAAGACCTAGCTATATATACACACACATAGAGGAACATCGATCATTGTGCATACATGTGAGAGATAAAGAATGCCCGAAGTGGTACAACTATAAAGAGAAGACGACTGTGTGGGTGTAAAAGACTTGGTGAGGTCATAATCAATGTAAAGTTGAATTCAAATATTTGAATAAGAGATCATGATGTTTGAAACCCATGCATGCATGAATATAATTGAGACATGCGTGGTGTGGTTTTGAAACGACCATGCTATACTGTATACACATTGAACAAGGTCAAAATGATTTGAATTGGAGATACCGATGGCAGAATCCATTAGATGCTTCTTTGGTAAGATTAAGATAGCCCAATTGTGATGTGACGGCTATAAAGTCTCGACGCCATATATGACGGCCTTTCCTATGTATTACCCATAGCCTACTAAACCATGCCTCCACTGCCATCGGTAAAACCACTCCCTCTCCTCCTTGGAGGTTTGACGACTGATGTTATGATAAGTTAGTAGCGGCATACAGAATAGGACGTGGATCAGTTGGCTCTGATTCCATGTCGGTTCACCAGGCCCCAGCAGCCGCATCTTTTTTGGAGGACATGATATTTGCGAAGAGTGAATTAGGTAAGCATCCAATATTAAAGAATTCATAATTTTCTATTGGAAATTTGCATGACAGGGTTGTAATTTTATTTGAGTCTCCAACAGACTATGTTTGCACACATATTTGAGGTTTGACTGAAACTTTTGTGTAGTTAGCAGTACGCAATGAGAAATTCAGAATCCAATTTTTTCATGTAAATTTGTATGGCCTAGTTCGAATTTCAAATTCCATGGGACTTTTTTTCTTCCAGAAGCAGGTTTGTGAATGTTTATCCAGCTTTCAGAACCAAATAAAGATATAGGAGTTCACATGAATACATGTTTGATTTGGAGAATGTGATATTGTACCCATGGTCATGCACTAGGTAAGTTGTTTGGTAGCTCATATAAGCATCCCATCCTCCAAGTTGCCTATTTTGTTTTTTCCGACACCAATATTTCTAGGCCAATGGTTGTAAAGAAAAATTCTCTACAAAACCTTTGGTAACCTCCAAGATAAAATAATTGTCTAACAGGCCAACAGGAACCAGACCAGCCCTGTTCATTTAGATTTTGTTCTGCATCATTAAGATGACAAGATAGCTGCCTTAGCATATATGCTTCAATGCTCCATTAATTTAGACAAGCAATTAGCATGTATTCATTTATTCCATTGACTCATGACAGGGATGAGCTTCCAAAAGTTGTACATAACTTTGGAAGTTTTCAACTGTTTATACAACTTTCTGGAGGTCCTTTAAAGCCACTATCATAAGGATTAATATATGTGTATATGTCTCTTGGTTTATCTCTAAGGTTGTCCTAATTTTCTTGGAGGCTCAGTAAATAATGTGGTGTGGTATGCCCTATAATGTTCATGAGTATCTCTTTGTAGGAGCACCTAATAGGAATTCCTTACTCCAATGTTCAAGAAATTATGTTACTATAAATGGATTACCATGGATGAGTTAACTTTTTGGGTTGTTTCTTTTTGTGTAAGAATTAATTTGAAAAATTAACTTATTATACTTACCATCTTCTTTTATGTACGTGGTGTTCCACTTAAGTCTAAAGGATGACATAGTACATTACAATATTTATGTTACTAATAACTAACTTACATAACGACACGGGCAAAAAGGATGAAATGAGAACGTAAGCCCTACGTCCTCCCCTTCCTTCTAAACTAATGGTTTCTCATGACACTTCCAGTAACAATAAAACTTGCTACCGGGTAACTGAAGCAATGTATTGGCATGCCGCTTCTCGACTTAATTAATTAGTCTTCAACGAGATGTACATTTCTGTTGACATCTTATCCTCTTGCAGGGATAAGAGTAACAATTGCTTCATTTGTACATGCAAACCAAGATGGACATTTTGTTCGTGTGGTACAAAGATACTATCTATTTCTCCACCTTTTCTATATCAGAGGAATTGTTGGTGCAATACCTCCCTACCTATGTTTTGGAGATTGTTGACATAAACATGTATGGACCGATTTGTTTGCTAGTGCATACAGAGAGAAATGGTCCATACAAAACCGAAGAGAATGCTGTCTCCGGTGTTAAGTTCGAGGAACTTCCCTGAAGTATATCTGCGTTGTAGAGAAGAATGAGCTATATTTGTTGAAGTCATATAGATGAGAAGATTGATGTGAAGGAAATAACCCCCTCGAAAGTTTTACTAATGAAGCGAAGCATTTGTTTTGGTACCGTCGTCCGAAGTAATTGACTACAGCGAGCGGAAGTCGAAGACAAAGTGAAGATGTAGTATTCAATTGTTTGTTCTTCTTTTGTTCATTTGAGTCATAGGACCTCCGTAATATTAAGAGGGGTATAGGTTCTCGAAGCTTAGATCCACTGTGATGCTTAGTCCAAAACCTACAAAAGATGCGAGAGAAATCTCTTTATGCTCCGAATGATTACCTGTCAGCAGTAGACATTGTTCTTCGTGCTGCAAGAGATATCTTTCAGACTGAGGAGTTAGCATTAATTGCCCCGCAAGTAATGTTACTGTTGTGCTCAAATTTCCGATCGTTGGACTCGTGTCATTCGGGCATTGGCTGCTCCACCTGTCCAATTTGGTTATTTCCCATCAGGGAAGGCTACGGCTATAAATAGCCACCCTGCTCCAACATTGTCCATTCGCTGCTCCATTTGAGATTTCCGAGAAGATTGATTTGAGCAACCCTTCTACGTGTGATTTGAGTGTAAGATCCACCGAGAGAAAAATTAAGAGCCCAAACTTAGACAGCGGTTTAGCATCACAGTAGTTCTGAGTTAGAGTTCTTGTACCTATTACTTTTGAGAGCTGCGCACTCTCTAGATGGATAGGTTTCCGCTCGAGTGTTGAAGAGTCGTTGTCTTCACCGAGCTAGATCTTCAGCAACCAAGAGTGATTGTGGTTTGTGAAGGTCGACCAAAGGTTTGGAGATCGCCGACAAGTATCTACCACGAGTGAAATCAACTGGAGTCTGATCAACTTTGAGTTGAACGAGAATAGGGTGAAGAGAGTTTATCTTCCTTGTTAAGTCATAGCCCCTCCAACCAGACGTAGCCCTTTGGCAGAAGGGTGAACTGGTCTACCAAATCTCTCTGTCGCCATCGAGCACCACTAGTTTAATCTAGTTTACTGCAATTCCTTCAGCAGCTTCCATTCGTGTTCTGTGTCGATAGTTTATCTGATCATTATCATTTATTGTAGTTTTACTTTATCATCTGACTCTGTTGTCATTCACTTGAGTTAATCTTCGTATCTCATTCCGTTGCATTTTCTTCATTCTATTTAGCCATCCTCATTTCACCTCGGTGAACCCTCCTGCATATCACTCTCCACCTGTACCATGTTGTGTCTTATTCTATTGCATCTGTTTACATGTTGCATTACTCTCATCGTAGTTAAACCCGTGATTTCCCAAGCTTGTGTTGTTATCACTTCTTTCATCGAGGAATATGCTTCTCAAGATGAAGATTGATTTAGTTCATTGCCCCCTTTTCATTATTCCACTGCTGTGATTGGGACCGGTTTCAAAACATTCGAAAGAACTTTTGAATCTCCCATTCACCCCCCCTCTGGTCGATATACTCTCAGTCCTAAAATTGGTATTAGAGCAAGTTCTCCATGTCTCTTTTTATTAAAGCTCTAATGTCCTTGGAGTTTTGAGTATGTCGTATCCAGGTAGATCCCCGCACTCTGAAAGATTTCCTATCTTTGATGGAAATGACTATATCTACTAGAAGGAAAGAATGAGAATCAGAATTCAACCTATCAACTTTGATCTGTGGAAGATTGTGGAAAATGGGTACACCATTCGGCAACCAGAAGATCCAAATTCCGATGACAAAGCCAAGCTGCAGTTGGATGCTCAAGCAAAAGACATCATCTGTTGCAGTCTGTCAAAAGACATTTTGCTTCGATTCTAAAAAGTCGACACTGCAAAGCAAATCTAGGATGCCATAAAAAATGCTCATGAAGAGTTCATTGCCAGAATGGATCCCCACCCTCAAATGCTTTGTGCCATGTTTGCTGGTTTCAGAAGTCTGCGTAAGGAAAGTGCTACGGAACTCACTGATCGATTAACAAACATTATCGAAAGACTTCATCAACGAGGAGTAACTGATATCACCGATAGAGATGTGGCCAACAAGCTTCTAAGTGCTCTTGATGAAACCTTCGATCCCATCGTAACTGAAATCAAGCAAAGACCAGGCTATGAAGAAATTCACTATGTTGAGATCATGACGCTGTTGTCCATTCACGAAGGAAAGATGGAGCTTGAAAATGCAGATCAAGAATCTTCTTCGGAAAGTAAAGGAGAAATTCTCTCACACTATGGCAGTTCAGAAGAAGAAGATGTTGAGAATCAACAGACCATCACTAGAGAACTACAGATGCTAACAGAAAGGCTAAGTGATCTCAGAAGACAAACTCTATGCCTCACTAATGATGACGAATTTGACTTGCCTGAATCATCAAGAAGGTTATCTCCAAAAGAAATGAAGTACTTCAAGTGCAAACAATTCGGTCATCTTATAGCAGACTGTCCTAGCTGGGAAGGAAAACCTAGCAACAGATGGAAGTATCTTCACTACAGTGGATTCACACAAATGGATCGTCACACTAAGCTCTCGAAGAAAAATGAACCATCCTCATATTCTTCGACGAGACCAGTCACTGATGTGAAAAACCATAGCAACAATAATCAAGTCAAATATGAAGAGAATATCATGATTGAATAGAGCATGTGCTGATATGACCGTGGATTCTGAAGAAGAAGCAACAGACACTGAATCAGATGATGAAGAATTCTACAAAAGGATTGGAAGGAGCAATGCCTTCATTGCCTATGAATCATAAGAAGATTCATTTGAATCAGACTCCGATGATGATGCCTCAAGTGATGATGAACCAATCGCCTTCTGTCTCATGGCAAAATCATCTAAGGATCAGGTATCAGCAAAACACCAAAAATCCATGAATGGATATTCTCCTAAATACATTGCCTATGCTAAACTGGTCAAGATTGCAAAATCTCAACATGATGAACTTGAAATGCTTGAGAAGAATCTTAGGAAAACCGAAGGATTACTGGTCGAAGAGATGGAGAAGAATCAAAAGTTGATGGAAGAGCATGACGCTTTTTCTTGAACTATTGATGATCTTTCTAACAAATATGATTCTCTTTCAGTTGACTTCGAAAGTGATGAAATCCTTAACAGGAATCAAGAACTCAAATCTATGAAAGAATCTCATAACGTGCTTATGAAAGAAAAAGCTTCTCTCTTCGTCGAGCAATCCAATCTTCTTCCTGATGATTTTGTGCCCCCTTGCTTAAAATGCCTAGAACGTAGCAATGCTGATTCACATGCTGAAACTTCTAGTGCTAACATCGAGAATATTGCAACCACTATGAATGCTATCTCTAACCCCTCTCCCAAGGATATTGTTGCTATTTCTGATGAAAATTGCAGATTAAAGAACTTGCTTGAGACAGGAATGCTAAAGAGCCTCAAAGGGCATCAAACTCTCTGTGATGTGCTCAAGAAGTCTATACTGCACAGAAATCCTCGAAAGGAAGGATTGGGTTTCGAAAGGAAACTCAATGTTGTTGGAACTTACTGGACTCCTGAGCAGTATCCATGAATGAGTTGGGTTCTTTCTGAAAGAAAAACTCTTGAACCTGCAATTATGTCAAGATATGATACTCCTATTACTGTTGTCTCTGATGAGTCAGATGACTCGAACTACAAATTGTTCAAACAACAGAATGGTAAAGTTTTCGCTCGATATGTTGGGACTAACTGCAGGTCTGGTTCACCCAAGAAGCAAATCTGGGTGAAGAAGTGTACCATTGAAATACTATCTGTCACTTCTAACCTGAATATGCAGAGTAATTCTCCTCGAAACATTGATGATCATTCACAGAATGGCGATGGAAAATTCTCGAATGGGAATCAATCAAACCTTCGACAGAAGGAGTACATGCGTACCTCTTCATATCATTATACTCATATCTCTGGAAATAACTTCAATGCATATTCATATGATTACTCTCGGAGTACACATGTGTTTTACAGCTCTCGACGAAAGAATGTTCCTGTTCAAACGAAGAAAATGAGATCCTCGTTGCCCACGCAAGTGTGGGTTGCGAAAAAGAACTAACCCTCTCTTGCAGATAATATCTCAGGAATTCCTCTCACTCATCCTTTATCCTGAGATCTATATTGTTGGTGCTAGTTCAGTGTGTTTGTTGGGTTGTACAGTAGGGCGCGTCGACTGCAAATTAAAATTTTCCTACACGGAGAACAACCAAGAACATGCTACGAGAGATGGATCACAGATCTTTACCACTAGACGCGCAGTGTCGTGCAGTGGAAGTAGAGTTGGGCAGCGCGTCCAGAGTCGTCTCCTCCTCGTCCGATCTCCCTCGAACAGCCGGTCATGGATCCCACGTACAAGTTTGCCGAAGCGGCGCGGGTGCACCGCCTCTAATGATATCCACACGTGCAGGAGGAACACCGTGCGGCAGACTGGTCGGTCCGATCACACAGTCGGCGATGAGTGGAGGTGGCTATTCGCAACACATGCAAACCCTAGTGACAGCGCCGAAGCGATCAACCGCATGAGTGTGCCGCACCCCCACTTTATATAGGCGTCTATCGCGGGCTCAATACTTGGGCCTCGCACGGACCCTAAAGCCCAAAAGCTGTTCAGCCTGGATCCGAGTCTGAGTAGGATCACATCTGACTCGTGGAGTCTGATCCGGCCTCACAGGTTCCTTCCCTTAAGCGCGCGACCCCTTAGGTTCAAGTCGGCTTGGTCGTAGGTCGGATCACCTCCGACCTGCTCGGTTGGTAGCGACCTCTAGCAAGGCGTGCCGACCACCAAGTAGACAATAAAGCCGGTTGGCGAACCAGTACATCACACTCCCATTCCTTTTGCCACATGACATATGTTGTTGGGCTCAAGGCGAGTCTGTCATCCTTGTGCTAGCCCAACCTCTTTCTCATTCCAGTGATGCCGACCACAAATTGGATTATCTCATAATCCTTGTCGCATGGCCATGCTTATCCTGGTCGGACCACACGAGGGGCCCAGAGTATATCTCTCCTGGTCAGAGGGGCAAATCCCATCTTGCTTGACCACGCCTCGCAGCATGGGTCTGGACAAGCCCGAAACCTACCTTTGTAACTACCCAGTCACGGAGTAGCATTTGGTCGGCCCAAAGCAGGTATGTCACCATCCCGAGTACATGCGCCAGCTCAGCTCTTAGGACATAGAATGTATGTTGTACTAGAGACTCACAGATGATATATCGCTGCGTCTCATGGTTGGGTCTGTCCAACTCGGACCTTATCTCAACTCGGATCCGACTATGTCGAATCCGACCAGACCCTTCTGAGTCCATATTATCCAGTTAGCATCCAATGCTCCATGGCTAGTGAGACCAAGCCATCGACCGTGTCATATGCTAGTCTAGTCGGCTGCGCGTCCACACAACCCTTTCGACTAGGGACCTTTTACGATAATCATCATACAATGCATAGTCCCACAAACAAGTCACGTACTTGCTGATACACATCATTGATAATGTCCAAGGACTATCTTTATTCATAAACACATAGGAAATATCATCATACATGATTGCCTCTAGGGCATATCTCCAATAGTCTCCCACTTGCACTAGAGTCAATCAAATAGACATCGTATGCCCATAGCTCTAATGTGCCCCTCATGCTTGGGTTGTGGAAGCGGCTTAGTCAACGGATCCGCAACATTTGCATCCGTGTGAATTTTGCATAACTCTACATCACCACTCTTTATGATCTTTCGTATCGGGTGATATTTCCGATCTATGTGCCTGGTCTTGTGGTGATTCCTTGGCTCCTTGGCTTGTGCGATGGCACCATAATTATCACAATAAAGGTCCAACGGTTTTACCGAGGCTGGGAAAATACCAAGATCATCCAGAAAGTTTCGAATCCAAACACCTTCTTTTTGCAGCTTCCCAAGCGACAATGTATTCAGCTTCTGTGGTAGAATCGGCCACCGTATCTTGCTTGGAACTCATCCAGCTCACTGCTCCTCCATTCATGACGTACACGAATCCGGACTGTGATCGACAATCATCTCTGTCGGTTTGGAAACTAGCATCGGCGTAACCCTTTACAACGAGCTCTTCCTCACCTCCATAAACTAGAAAAATTTCCTTAGTCCTTTTTAGGTACTTCAAAATATTCTTCACCACTGCCCAGTGACTCTCACCTGGGTTGCCCTGGTATCTGCTAGTTAGGCTTATTGCAAAAACAACATCAGGCCTTGTACATATCATGGCATACATGATGGATCCAATTGCCGAGGCATACAGAATCCTACTCATCCTGCTTCGCTCATCAGATGTCGAAGGACTCTGAGTCTCGCTTAGCCTTATACCATGTGAGAGTGGCAAGAACCCTTTCTTTGCCTCACTCATGTTGAACCGCTTCAACACTTTATCTATGTATGTGCTCTGGCTTAAGCCGAGCAGCCTCCTCGATCTATCTTTATAGATCTTGATGCCTAAAATATAAACTGCTTCACCGAGGTCCTTCACTGAAAAGTTGCCATTCAATGACTCCTTGACCGAGTTCAGCATCGAAACATCATTCCCAATCAATAGTATGTCATCCACATACAAGATCAAAAACACTACCGAGCTCCCACTTAACTTCTTGTATAAACAAGCGTCCTCTTCACTTTTGATGAAACCGAGACCAGTTACGACCTCATCAAAACGAATGTTCCAACTCCGAGATGCTTGCTTCAACCCATAAATGGATCTCTTGAGCTTGCATACATTACCAGCGCTAGTCGGATCAACAAAACCCTCGGGTTGTATCATATACACGTCCTCGGTTAAATTTCCGTGAAGGAAAGCCGTTTTGACATCCATCTTCCATATCTCGTAATCGAAATATGCAGCTATAGCTAGTAAGATACTCACTGATTTCAGCATTGCTACCCGCGAGTAAGTCTCATCGTAGTCAATTCCTTGAACTTGTCCATAACCTTTAGCAACAAGCCGAGCTTTGTGGATCTGAACATTTCCATCCACATCGGTTTTCTTCTTAAAGACCCATTTGCAACCAATGGCTGTTATGCCAGGCGGCGGATCAACCAAGTCCCAGACTTGATTCTCATCCATGGACTTTAACTCGGATCTCATGGCCTTCAGCCATGCCTCGGAATCTGGGCTCACCATCGCTTCCGCATACGTGGCCGGCTCGTCGCTTTCTAGCAACAATACATCACACACTCTGCGCAATCTTTCCGACCTCCGTGGTTCCGGTGCCGCTACCACTACGGGTTCCCTAACTGACTCTGGTATGATCTCATCACCAGCCGAGCCGTTCCCGAGTGGTCCTCGAATTTCTTCAAGTCGGACCGTCCTCCCACTGGCCTCCCGACTGAGAAACTCTTTCTCAAGGAAAATCCAGTTCCGAGCAACAAACACTTTGTTCTCTTCCCGGTTGTAGAAGCTATATCCAAAGGTTTCCCTCGGATATCCCACAAATATGCATTTATCCGACTTGGGAGTAAGCTTGTCTAACATAAGTCGCTTGACAAATGCTTCACAACCCCAAATCTTTAGAGAAGACAAACTGGGACTCTTCCCGGTCCACATCTCATGCGGTCTCTTATCTACGGATTTTGATGGTACCCTGTTAAGTGTGAAAGCTACAGTTTCTAGAGCGTATCCCCAGAATGACAAGGGTAAATCCGATTTGCTCATCATGGATCGAACCATGTCTAACAAGGTACGATTCCTCCATTCCGACACGCCGTTTCTCTGTGGCGTACCCGGAGGTGTGAGCTGAGGTACTATACCTCGGCTTTTCAGATGATCATCAAACTCCTGGCTCATGTACTCAGCTCCATGATCAGATCGTAGAAGCTTTATAGTCTTGCCGAGCTCATTCTCAACCTCATTTTGAAACTCTTTGAACTTTTTAAAAGTTTCTAACTTGTGTCTCATCAAATACCACCTCTAGCAGTTGTGCTCATTGGACCACACACATCGCTGTGTATAAGCTCCAACAGCTCGGACGCCCTCTCGCAACTCTTTGCAAAAGGAGACTTAGTCATCTTGCCGAGCAAGCATGATTCACATGTCTCGAACGACCCGAAGTCGGACGAAGTTAGGAGCCCATCATCATAGAGCTTCTTCATGCGTTTTAGACTAATGTGTCCAAGCCGGCAATGCCAGAAGTATGTTGGATTTATCTCATTAGGCTTATGCCTCTTGAGATTCATGTTATAGACCTGTTCTGTTTCTAGATTCAATATAAAAATCCCATCAACAATGGGTGCATAGACGTGGAACATACCATTCAAATAAAACGAACAACCATTGTCCTGTAAATTGAATTCATAACCCTGACTCATCAAGCATGAGGCAGAAATAATGTTCCGACTAAGTGCAGGAATGTAATAACAATTATTCAATTCCAAAATAAATCCAGAAGGAAGCTGGAGCTGTATCGTGCCGACCTCCAACGCAGCAACTCTTGCTTTGTTGCCGACCCTGATGTCAATCTCCCCTTGTGCCACACGCCTAGTTCTTACCAGCCCCTGCATCGAGTTGTAAATATGAACAACCGATCCAGTATCAAATACCCAAGAGCTACTAGGTATGTCAGCAAGGTAAATGTCTATAACATATGCAACAAGTGTACCTTTGCCTGAAGAAGCATTTCCGGCCTTCTTGCCATGCTTTGCAAGCCACTTGCTACAGTTCCTCTTCCAGTGACCGGTCTCCCTGCAATGATAGCAAATGGTCTTCGAGTTCTGTCCTGACTTTGGCACAGCGGCAGAGGTTACCATCTCCATGCCCTTAGCCTTAGCCTTTTTCTTGGACCAACTCTTCTTGAACTTAGTTGATTTCTACACCATCAACACTTGATGCGTGCCTTTCTTAATATCTCGCTCTGCCACTTTGAGCATCCCATGCAATTCAGTGAGCTTCTTATCCATGCCATGCATATGATAGTTCGAGATAAACGTCCCATAGCTGGGCGGAAGAGAACCCAGAACTGCATCGGTAGCCAGCTCATCCAAGAGCGAGGAGCCCAACCTATCCAAAGCTTGCACATATCCAATCATCTTGATCACATGTGGGCTCAGTGGATCACCTTCCTTCAGCTTGCAGTCCATCTAGGATTGCCAGACGTTGAACCTTTTGGTCCTATCCTGTGTCTGAAACATGCTCTTGAGACTTTCGATCATATCGTAAGCCTCAACATTTTTGAAATGTTGTTGCAAATCGGGCTCCATACAAGCCAGCATCAGATAGCTGATCTTCATTGATTCATCAACAAGTTTCTGGTAGGCATTCTTGGTTGTGGCATTAGCATTATCGGCAGGTTCCTCTAGAAGTGGATCCTCTAGAACATGTTCCTTTTTATCATGCTTGAGAACAATTCTCAAATTTCTATACCAGGTGGTAAAGTTTGTTCCATTCAGTTTATCCTTTTCCAGAATTGATTTCAATGCAAAGTTGGGTTGAGCAGGTGGTGCCATTGATCAACAATAGAAAATATGCAATCACTAAGCAATGTGTTTTTGTAGAGTAATTCAAGCCTTAAATATAAATACTCCCACTGAAGTCGGCATCCCTCCGCAAACTCTCAGTGATTCAGGATCCGACTAGCACATGCGACTAGTGAGCTTTAGCATCACTGCTAGAGAACATGCCTATCCGGTAAGCAACTCCTTGCTCATCGTATCTCTATACGACTCCTGTCGGTCGGGAAGGTATCTCATACCCCGGCCCCCAACCTTCTTTGCCACAATTCCCAAAACCGTTTTGATAGCCTTGTCAAGTTAACCTGATGCAGTGCATGTCCGTGTCCAACACGAACCCTTCAGTTCAAGGACACCTAGTAGCACCTCAATTTTATGAGCCCACCACTAGACGTACTTGACGTGCGAAGGTGCAACATCAGGAATGGAAAATTGCTTGATATTAACGAGGGATCTTTCTATCATTCTAAGATGCATAGAAAACAAGAAGCATAACAATCACAAATAAACATATATTGTGAAATAGTATGGCTCCTTCATGGATGTTCTTCCAGGGCGGCTCCGACTCCGATGACCATCTAGGAACTCCATCTTGTTTGTCACACCGAGATGCCAAGCCACCAACCTGATCTCTATCATCCAACTACTACAACTAGTAATGAATTTTACATAGAGTCACAAGTCAACACGCAGGTCGTTATACATTATAATGACATCACTTTGGCTCCTGCCAGCTGACAAACATGACATGCAGGCCATGTATAATTTACACACATGCATCACATACACTTGATCCATACTATTCACATCAAACCCTGGAAAATAAAGTTATGCATAGAATCGCATTCTACCGGTTTGAGTGATTGTGTACGAAATACAAGGCGCTACGCACACGGTGGTCCCGAACTCCGATCACGCCAAATTCTCCAATCTGACCGATCTCATCGATCATCGCGAGTCCGGTTCGGATTTACATTTCACTGTTAACCCCGATGGCGGATACCGACCGGTAGGGGTAGGTTGTGTCACTACCTCATCGACTCCGATCATCAGAAAACATAGCCACATCGATCCCCATGTGCAGTTGATCTCATCAACCGTGCACAGAGCCGATTTCTTAAATGACAACAGATCTCATCTGCCGCCTCCACATATCTAATATGCATACGATTTGAAACCAAATCCTATCGCAGAGGCTCTGATAGCACTATTGGGTTCTACGGTAGGGTGCGTCGACTGCAAATTAAAATTTTCCTACGCGCAGAACAACCAAGAACATGCTACGGGAGATGGATCACAGATCTTTACCACTAGACGCGCAGTGGCGTGCAGCGGAAGTAGAGTTGGGGCAGCGTGTCCAGAGTCGTCTCCTCCTTGTTCGATCTCCCTCGAACAGCCGGTCGTGGATCCCACGTACAAGTTTGCCGGAGCGGCGCAAGTGCACCGCCTCTAACGGTATCCATGCGTGCAGGAGGAACACCGTGCGGTAGACTGCTAGGTCCGATCACACAGTCGGTGGTGAGTAGAGGTGGCTATTCGCCACACATGCAAACCCTAGTGACAGCGCCGAAGCGATCAACCGCCTGAGTGTGCTGCACCCCCACTTTATATAGGCGTCCTTCGCGGGCTCAACACTTGGGCCTCGCACGGACCCTAAAGCCCAAAGGCTATTCGACCTGGATCCGAGTCCGAGTAGGATCACATCTGACTCGTGGAGTCTGATCCGGCCTCACAGGTTCCATCCCTTAAGCACGCAACCCCTTAGGTTCAAGTCGGTTTGGTCGCAGGTCGGATCACCTCCGACCTGCTCGGTTGGTAGCGGCCTCTAGCAAGGTGTGCCGACCACCAAGTAGACAATAAAGCCGGTTGGTGAACCTGTACATCACACTCCCATTCCTTTTGCCACACGACATATGTTGTCGGGCTCAAGGCGAGTCTATCATCCTTGTGCTAGCCCGACCTCTTTCTCGTTCCAGTGATGCCGACCACAAATTGGATTATCTCATAATCCTTGTCGCATGGCCATGCTTATCCTGGTCAAATCACACGAGGGGCCCAGAGTATATCTCTCCTGATCGGAGGGGCAAATTCCATCTTGCTCGACCACGCCTCGCAGCATTGGTCTGGACAAGCCTGAAACCTACCTTTGTAACTACCCAGTCACGGAGTAGCGTTTGGTCGGCCCAAAGCAGGTCTGTCACCATCCCGAGTACATGCGCCAGCTCAGCTCTTAGGACATAAAACGTATGTTGTACTAGAGACTCACAGATGACATATCGCTGCGTCTCATGGTTGGGTCTGTCCAACTCGGACCTTATCTCAACTTGGATCCGACTATGTCGAATCCGACCAGACTTTTCTGAGTCCATATTACCCGGTTAGCATCCAATGCTCCATGGCTAGTGAGACCAAGCCATCGACCATGTCATATGCTAGTCTAGTCGGCTGCACGTCCACACAACCCTTTCGACTAGGGACCTTTTACGACAATCATCATACAATGCATAGTCCCACAAACAAGTCACATACTTGCTGATACACATCATTGATAATGTCCAAGGACTATCTTTATTCATAAACTCATAGGAAATATCATCATACATGATTACCTCTAGGGCATATCTCCAACAGTGTTTTCTCTCGTCTCTTTATCTTTTGTTGTGTTTTATGTTTTGTCCGAATGTCAACTCACTCAGAGCTCATTGGTTTTGTGCTTTTATCTCATTTGGCTCAGTGTTTTGATTCGGACACTATTATCCCTCCATTCTTTCTCATCCAATCTATGATGTCCATCATAAACATGCAACTTGATCCGAAGAAGATTTCAATCTGATGTCCTTGGTCGCGAATGAAATCAACTTCGAACATTTATCTGTTTTGGCGCTTGCCCTTCTTCAAACCCTTCGGCCTTCCGTTCAGTTTCTGAGAATTTCGTAGGAAACGGTTGACACGTGCCCACAATCTCCATGGTCGTGATCTCATCCGTTGAATGTGGAACGTCCCGTGCTTTTCGGCTATAGATTTCGGAGGAAGCGGTTCCGCCTACGGGCTATATATATACCCCTCTAGGCGTCTTCTTCCTCTGTTCTACCTCAGTTCATCCTCAAACCCTCTCTCGCTCTCCTCCCGAGCCCGAGCTCGAAGCAACGCTGTCGACGCGCCTCGCCGTGCAACTCCGGTGAAGCCTCGCCGTCATTGGTCGCGCCAGTGTGGTACATCCTCTCCTCCATATTGCCATAGTTGATCTTTGTTGCCAAGTTAGGGCGCATGGGTCTGGAGCTAGCCCTGTCTATTTCTCTTTTCTAGGGTTGTTCTTACCGACGAGTTTTTCTCTTGTTTTACTTCCTTGCGGTAGATCTTTAGAATTCTCTAAGTTGTGACTAGTACGGTTTGTAGCTTTCCCTCGTACTAGCTATCTGAGATCTAGGGTTCATACGTATTATTTCAAAAGATTAGATAGTTATTACTCTGCCTTAGGGCATGCTTCAATTCTATCGATGATGTCTTCCAAATACTTATACCATGGATTCCTTTGCTGCCTCCAAAAAACTTTCTATTTTCAGTCAAAATGAGTCTGTTCATGTTTGCGACCCTATTCTATTTTCCCTCGTATCTTTTTTTTCCAGGTTGGTCATGGCACAAATTTCACAAGAGCGGTCTGGTTCTGAAGAAGAAATTCCTCAAGTGCCTCAAATGGTTGAACGAAAGAGATTGACTGGTGCAGTAAAACCATCAAAGCCACCAAAAGTGCCAAAGAAGAAGTCTGAATCTGAATCGAAGAAGAGGAAGATGATATTCCCTCGGTGCATAGTCAGCCCGAGGATGAACAGATCACCGATTCAAAGACTTTATTTTCTGATGGTAATCCCAAGAAGGGTGGTCGTGGTAGAGCAAGGAACACAGCGGCCGAGATGTCTGATCCCGAGACTTATAGAACTCCACCTGGAGTTGAAACTACAACCGAAAGAAATAACAGGCTACAAATGATTCACCGTCACTAGGTGAAGAAATGGTTCAATCATGAGAATGTCCGAAGTTAATATCAAATCTTGTTCGCGTTCACTCCACCCTGGAATGACTGCATCGCTGAGGGTTACATTGGTCCAAATGATAAAAAGTCAGGCCACCTCCTCCTGCAAATGCTCATGCTGACTCACTGAATACAACAAATGATTTTCCCCAAGAAGTGGAAAAGAGAGCCAAGGCTAAGGCCAAGCGTGATGCCAAGGATGCGAAAAAGAATCATGTGGAACAGAGAAATGTTGAGTTGACCGAGCAAGATGTTCAAGAGAAGAAGGATCGGGCCTCTGCCCGAAAGGAATGAAAGGCAAGGAAGTCAGTTACCCCTCGAGCCTCCAGAAAGAAATTAGTTGCCAGAAAATTCAAGAAGGCAGCTTCTGCCTCGTCTAAAGAGTCCTCCGATGAAGATGCTCCCGTAGAAATACCTATGTATAATCAACGAGCTCTTCTTGACCAGCCATATTGAACTCCCTCACCAGCGAAAGTTTCACCTCCATTGAGAATGTCACCAAGGATTGCACATGCTCCAGTCTCAGATAAACCTTCGGGTTCTGGTGCCCCATCCGCAAAGAGAAAGCTGCTGCCCAAAGAGAAAGCAGTTGTTTCTGCCAAGAAGGCCAAAACAAATGTTCCTGCTTCCACAGAGGAACAGAGATATGATTTCGAGCTCATGATTGATGTCATTGAAAGTGTCGTGGGTGAACACGATCACCTATGGGGCCACAGACCCCTTTGTGGTTCGGCAAGGGGGAAGATCACGTTGCGCAAAGAGCGGAAGCCATGTGCAGCACGACAATGGTGACACTAGTGGTTTTTACCCAGGTTCGGGTCGCTGGGAAGCGTAAAGCCCTACTCCTGCTTTAGTGGATTGGATGGAGGAACACAATGAACACGCAGTGCTCAAGCCCGGCAAGGTGGCCTCGGGGAGAGCTACTACATGCGTACAAGTGTGCAAGGGTCCGAATCCCTCTCCAGGTAGCCTTGGACCTCCTTTTATAGTTCAAGGGGTAGCCACAGTGGCAAAACAGTCTTTATCTGGTGATTAGATTGCTAACAATGCTATCATACCTAACTCTGGCACTTAGGACAAAGTGTATTAAATGCACTTCTGATACGTCTCCAACGTATCTATAATTTTTTATTGTTCCATGCTATTATATTATCTGTTTTGGATGTTTTATATGCATTAATATGCTATTTTATATTATTTTTGGGACTAACCTATTAACCTAGAGCCCAGTGCCAGTTTTTGTTTTTTTCCTTGTTTTTGAGTTTCGCAGAAAAGGAATACCAAATGGAGTCCAAAAGGAAATAAAACTTTTGCATTGATTTTTCTTGGACCAGAAGGAAACCAGGAGACTTGGAGATGAAGTCAGAAGCCACGAGGCGGCCACAAGGACGGAGGGCGCGCCCAGGGGGCAGGGTGCGCCCCCACCCTTGTGGGCCCCTCGTGCATCTCTTGACCTAATTCTTTCGCCTATATATACTCATATATCTCCAAACCAACAAAGGCATCCACGAAAAGACTTTTCCACCGCCGCAACCTTCTGTACCCGTGAGATCCCATCTAGGGACCTTTTCCGGCACCCTGCAGGAGGGGGATTCGATCAAGGAGGGCTTCTACATCAACACCATTGCCCTTCCAATGAAGCGTGAGTAGTTTACCATAGACCTACGGGTCCATAGCTAGTAGCTAGATGGCTTCTTCTCTCTCTTTGATTCTCAATACCATGTTCTCCTCGATGTTCTTGGAGATCTATTCGATGTAATACTTTTTTGCGGTGTGTTTGCCGAGATCCGATGAATTGTGGATTTATGATCAGATTATCTATGAATATTATTTGAATCTTCTCTGAATTCTTTTATGCATGATTTGATATCTTTGTAATTCTCTTCGAATTATCGGTTTGGTTTGGCCAACTAGATTGGTTTTTCTTGCAATGGGAGATTGCTTAGCTTTGGGTTCAATCTTGCAATGTCCTTTCCCAGTGACAGTAGGGGCAGCAAGGCACGTATTGTATTGTTGCCATCGAGGATAAAAAGATGGGGTTTTCATCATATTGCTTGAGTTAATTCCTCTACATCATGTCATCTTACTTAATGCATTACCCTTTCCTCTTCAAGGGAAAAACCAACGCAAGCTCAAGAAGTAGCAGGAAGAATTTTTGGCGCCGTTGCCGGGGAGATCTACGCCAAGTCAAGACATACCAAGTACCCATCATAAACTCTCATCTCTTGCATTACATTATTCGCCATTTGCCTCTCGTTTTCCTTTCCCCCACTTCTAAAACGATTTTTGAAAAGATTTACCTTTTTCTTTGCCCCTCTCTTTGCCTTTTCTTCATCCCTCTTCTGTTCGTCTTCTTCGTTTGCTTTTTGTGTGCTCGTGTGTTGGATTGCTTGCTTTGTCACGATGGCTCAAGAGAATAACAAATTGTGTGACTTTTCCAACACCAATAACAATGATTTTATTAGTACTCCGATTGCTCCACCACTAGTGCGGAATCTTGTGAAATTAATGCCGCTTTGTTGAATCTTGTTATGAAAGATCAATTTTCTGGCCTTCCTAGTGAAGATGCCGCATCCCATCTAAATAATTTTGTTGATTTGTGTGATATGCAAAAGAAAAAAGATGTGGATAATGATATTGTTAAATTGAAGCTATTTCCATTCTCACTACGAGATCGTGCTAAAACTTGGTTTTCATCTTTGCCTAAAAATAATATTGATTCATGGAATAAGTGTAAAGATGCTTTTATTTCCAAGTATTTTCCTCCCGCTAAGATCATCTCCCTTAGGAACGATATTATGAATTTTAAGCAACTTGATCATGAACATGTTGCACAATCTTGGGAGAGAATGAAATTGATGATACGAAATTGCCCTACTCATGGTTTGAATTTGTGGATGATTATACAAATTTTTTATGCGGGATTGAATTTTGCTTCTAGAAATCTTTTAGATTCGGCCGAGGGAGGCACTTTTATGGAAATTACTCTAGGAGAAGATACTAAAATTCTAGATAATATTATGGTTAATTATTCTCAATGGCATACCGAAAGATCTTCCACTAGTAAAAAAGTACATGCGATTGAAGAGATTAATGTTTTGAGTGGAAAGATGGATGAACTTATGAAATTATTTGCTAGCAAGAGTGCTTCTTTGGATCCTAATGATATGCCTTTGTCCACTTTGATTGAAAATAATAACGAATCTATGGATGTGAATTTTGTTGGTAGGAACAATTTTGGTAATAACGCGTATAGAGGCAATTTTAATCCTAGGCTGTTTCCTAATAATTCCTCTAATAATTATGGTAATTCCTACAACAATTCTTATGGAAATTATAATAAGATGCCCTCTGATTTTGTAAATAGTGTTAAAGAATTTATGAGTTCGCAAAAGAATTTCAATGCTTTGATTGAAGAAAAATTGCTTAAGATTGATGATTTGGCTAGGAACGTGGATAGAATTTCTCTTGATGTTGACCCTTTGAAACTTAGATCTATTCCACCCAAGCATGATATCAATGAGTCTCTCAAATCTATGAGAATTTCCATTGATGAGTGCAAAGAAAGAACCGCTAAGATGCGTGCAAAAAAGGATTGGTTTGTAAAAACATGTTCTTCTCGTTTCCGTGAAAATAATGATGAAGATCTTAAAGTGATTGATGTGACTCCTATTGAATCTTTGTTTTCCAATATAAATCTTGATAAAGATGGGAGTGGAGATGAGTCAACTTTAGTTAAAAGGCGTCCCAATGATTCAGAATTTTTAGATCTTAATGCAAAAATTGATAAAAGTGGGATTGGAGAGGTCAAAACTTTAAGTAGCAATGAACCCACTCTTTTGGATTTCAAGGAATTTAATTATGATAATTGTTCTTTAATAGATTGTATTTCCTTGTTGCAATCCATGTTGAATTCTCCTCATGCTTATAATCAAAACAAAGCTTTTACTAAACATATGGTTGATGCTATGATGCAATCTTTTGAAGAAAAGCTTGAATTGGAAGTTTCTATCCCTAGAAAACTTTATGATGAGTGGGAACCTACTATTAAGATTAAGATTAAAGATTATGAGTGCTATGCTTTGTGTGATTTGGGTGCTAGTGTTTCCACGATTCCAAAAACTTTATGTGATGTGTTAGGTTTCCCTGAATTTGATGATTGTTCTTTAAATTTGCATCTCGTGGATTCCACTATTAAGAAACCTATGGGAAGGATTAATGATGTTCTTATTGTTGCAAATAGTAATTATGTGCCCGTAGATTTCATTGTTCCTGATATAGATTGCAATCCGACATGTCCTATTATTCTTGGTAGACCTTTCCTTAGAACGATTGGTGCAATTATTGATATGAAAGAAGGAAACATTAGATTTCAATTTCCATTAAGGAAGGGCATGGAGCAATTTCCTAGAAAAAAAATTAAATTGCCATATGAATCTATTATGAGAGCTACTTATGGATTGCATACCAAAGATGACAATACCTAGATCTATTCGTGTTTTTATGCCTAGCTAAGGGCGTTAAACAATAGCGCTTGTTGGGAGGCAACCCAATTTTATTTTTGTTTCTGCTTTTTTGGTTCTGTTTTGCAATAAATAATTCATATAGCCTCTGGTTAGATGTGGTTTTATGTTTTAATTAGTGTTTGTGGCAAGTAAGACCTTCGGGATGGCTTACGGTGATAGTTGATTTGATCTTGCTGAAAAACAGAAACTTTTGCGTCCAGTATCAGAATTTTAGTAATTCACTGGAGTGTTGAAAAACCCTTAATATTTTATACGATATTGATATACAAATTTCCTATGTTTTCCTAATTTTTCAGAAGTTTTGGAGTTACAGAAGTATTAGAACAATTCGGATCTTCGCAGACTGTTCTGTTTTTGACAGATTCTGTTTTCTTTGTGTTGTTTGCTTATTTTGATGAATCTATGGGTAGTATCGGGGGGTATGAACCATGGAAAAGTTGGAATACAGTATATATTACACCAATATAAATAAATAATGAGTTCACAACAGTACCAAAGTGGTGATTTATTTTCTTATACTAACGGAGCTTACGAGATTTTCTGTTGAGTTTTGTGTTGTGAAGTTTTCAAGTTTTTGGGTAAGGATTTGATGGACTATGGAATAAGAAGTGGCAAGAGCCTAAGCTTGGGGATTCCCAAGGCACCCCAAGGTAATATTCAAGGACAACCAAGAGCCTAAGCTTGGGCATGCCCCGGAAGGCATCCCCTCTTTCGTCTTCGTCTATCGGTAACTTTACTTGAGGCTATATTTTTATTCACCACATGATATGTGTTTTGCTTGGAGCGTCTTGTATAATTTGAGTCTTTGCTTTTTATTTTGCCACAATCATCCTTGCTGTACACACCTTTTGAGAGGGACATGCATGAATCATGATTTATTAGAATACTCTTTGTGCTTCACTTATATCTTTTGAGCTAGGCAATTTTGCTCTAGTGCTTCACTTATATCTTTTTAGAGCACGGCGGTGGCCTTATTTTGTAGAAATTATTGAACTCTCACGCTTCACTTATATTATTTTGAGAGTCTTTAAACAGCATTGTAATTTGCTTTGGTTATAAATTTAGTCCTAATATGATAGGCATCCAAGAGGGATATAATAAAAACTTTCATATAAAGTGCATTGAATACTATGAGAAGTTTGATTCCTTATGATTGTTTTGAGATATAAAGATGGTGATATTAGAGTCATGCTAGTGAGTAATTGTGAATTTGAGAAATACTTGTGTTAAGGTTTGTGAGTCCCGTAGCATGCACGTATGGTGAACCGTTATGTAACGAAGTAGGAGCATGAGATATTTTTTGATTGTCTTCCTTATGAGTGGCGGTCGGGGACGAGTGATGGTCTTTTCCTACCAATCTATCCACCTAGGAGCATGCACGTAGTACTTTGTTTCGATGATTAATAGAATTTTGCAATAAGTATGTGAGTTCTTTATGACTAATTTTGAGTCCATGGATTATACGCACTCTCACCCTTCCACCATTGCTAGCCTCTCTTGTACCGCGCAACTTTCACCGGTACCATACAATCACCATATACCTTCCTCAAAACAGCCACCATACCTACCTATTATGGCATTTTCATAGCCATTCCAAGATATATTGTCATGCAACTTTCCACCATTCCGTTTACTATGACACGTATCATCATTGTCATATTGCTTTGCATGATCATGTAGTTGACATCGTATTTGTGGCAAAGCCACCATTCATAATTTTTTCATACATGTCACTCTTGATTCATTGCGCATCCCGATACACCACCGGAGGCATTCATATAGAGTCATATTTTGTTCTAGTATCGAGTTGTAATTTTTTTTGAGTTGTAAGTAAATAGAAGTATGATGATCTTCATTATTAGAGCATTGTCCCATGTGAGGAAAAAAGAGAGGCCAAAGAAGCCAAAGAAAAAAAAAGAGAAAGAAAAAAAGAGAAAAAAAGAAGAAGAGAAAAAAATGAGAGAAAAAGAGAGAAGGGGCAATGTTACTATCCTTTTTCCATACTTGTGCTTCAAAGTAGCACCATGATCTTCATGATAGAGAGTCTCCTATGTTGTCACTTTCATATACTAGTGGGAATTTTTCATTATAGAACTTGGCTTATATATTCCAATGATGGGCTTCCTCAAATTGCCCTAGGTCTTCATGAGCAAGCAAGTTGGATGCACACCCACTTAGTTTTATTTTTGAGCTTTCATACACTTATAGCTCTAGTGCATCCGTTGCATGGCAATCCCTACTCGCTCACATTGATATCTATTGATGGGCATCTCCATAGCCCGTTGATACGCCTAGTTGATGTGAGACTATCTCCCTCTTTTTGTCTTCTCCACAACCACCATATTCTATTCCACCTATAGTGCTATGTCCATGGCTCACGCTCATGTATTGCGTGAAAGTTGAAAAGGTTTGAGAATGTCAAAAGTATGAAACAATTGCTTGGCTTGTCATCGGGGTTGTGCATGATTTGAGTATTTTGTGTGATAAAGATGGAGCATAGCTAGACTATATGATTTTGTAGGGATAAGCTTTCTCTAGCCATGTTATTTTGAGAAGACATAATTGCCTTGTTAGTATGCTTGAAGTATTATTGTTTTTATGTCAATATTAAACTTTTGTTTTGAATCTTATGGATCTGAACATCCATGCCACAATAAAGAAAATTACATGCATAAATATGTTAGGTAGCATTCCACATCAAAAATTCTGTTTTTATAATTTACCTACTCGAGGACGAGCAGGAATTAAGCTTGGGGATGCTTGATACGTCTCCAACGTATCTATAATTTTTTATTGTTCCATGCTATTATATTATCTGTTTTGGATGTTTTATATGCATTAATATGCTATTTTATATTATTTTTGGGACTAACCTATTAACCTAGAGCCCAGTGCCAGCTTCTGTTTTTTCCTTGTTTTTGAGTTTCGCAAAAAAGGAATACCAAACGGAGTCCAAACCGAATAAAACTTTCACGATGATATTTCTTGGACCAGAAGGAAACCAGGAGACTAGGAGATGAAGTCGGAGGAGCCACGAGGCGGCCACAAGGGTGGAGGGCGCCCCCACCCTTGTGGGCCCCTCGTGCACCTCCTGAACTAATTCTTTCGCCTATATATACTCATATATCCCCAAACCAACAGAGGCATCCACGAAAAGACTTTTCCACTGCCGCAACCTTCTGTAGCCGTGAGATCCCATCTAGGGACCTTTTCCGGCACCCTGCCGGAGCGGGATTCGATCACGAAGGGCTTCTACATCAACACCATTGCCCTTCCGATGAAGCGTGAGTAGTTTACCACAGACCTACGGGTCCATAGCTAGTAGCTAGATGGCTTCTTCTCTCTCTTTGATTCTCAATACCATGTTCTCCTTGATGTTCTTGGAGATCTATTCGACGTAATACTTTTTTGCAGTGTGTTTGCCGAGATCTGATGAATTGTGGATTTATGATCAGATTATCTATGAATATTATTTGAATCTTCTCTGAATTCTTTTATGCATGATTTGATATCTTTGTAATTCTCTTCGAATTATCTGTTTGGTTTGACCAACTAGATTGGTTTTTCTTGCAATGGGAGAAGTGCTTAGCTTTGGGTTCAATCTTGCGGTGTCCTTTCCTAGTGATAGTAGGGGCAGCAAGGCACGTATTGTATTGTTGCCATCGAGGATAAAAAGATGGGGTTTTCATCATATTTCTTGAGTTAATTCCTCTACATCATGTCATCTTACTTAATGCATTACTCTGTTCTTTATGAACTTAATACTCTAGATGCATGCTGGATAGCGGTCGATGTGTGGAGTAATAGTAGTAGATGCAGAATCGTTTCGGTCTACTTGACACGGACATGATGTCTATATTCATGATCATTGCCTTAGATATCGTCATAACTTTGCGCTTTTCTATCAATTGCTCGGCAGTAATTTGTTCACCCACCGTATTATTTTCTATCTTGAGAGAAGCCTCTAGTGAAACCTATGGCCCCCGGGTCTATTTTCCATCATATAATCTTCTACCTTTTATCATACATGTTTCTGATCTACTATTTTGCAATCTTTTACTTTCCGATCTATAAAAAAAATACCAAAAATATTTACTTTATCGTTTATCTATCTCTATCAGATCTCACTTTTGTAAATAACCATGAAGGGATTGGCAACCCCTTTATCGTGTTGGGTGCAAGTTGTTTCATTGTTTGTGCAGGTATTCGGTGATTTGTGCATTGTCTCCTACTGGATTGATACCTTGGTTCTCAAACTGAGGGAAATACTGATCTCTACTTTGCTACATCACCCTTTCCTCTTCAAGGGAAAAACCAACGTAAGCTCAAGAAGTAGCAACTGCTAGGTGTCACGTTGAGGGTGAAGCCCGGCAAGACTGTTGTGCCGCTTAATCATCTTCTGCTTATCTGTTCGACACGCCTCTGGACAGGTGTCATGTGAGGGTAATCTATCTTCCGACGGGCTGCCACGTGCCTAGTGGAAGCCACTTAATCATCTGGGGGCTTGATACCGCATTGATAAGTGATTTGCGTCGTGGTGCGGTGGAGCGGTGGTGCCTTGGCTGGAGTCCTTGCCCTTGGCGGTCCCGGCAAGCCTGCCGGGGTTATTTGGACTTGTCCTTGGGGTGGTCTCGACTAGGCCAGGCTCTCCTGCCCGGCTAGGGAGGCCTTCCCAAGGTGATGCTCTGCTGTCTTGTACGTTGACTTGGTCTTCTTGATCCGCTCCTTGATCTCACAAAGAGCGGCTTCTCTAGCTTGATCTTGCTTTGTATGTTGGTGCCAAACACGTGATGCCAGCACACCTGTGTATAAGTCCGTGCGACAAACATGATTGTTTGTTGCACCGACAGGAGCCCCCGAGCCTGGCCCATATGTGTTGCCGAGCATCGTTGGGGTAGGCCCCAACAAATACACAGGTGAGCACCTGAGCCATGCCACGGTGGGATTTATGTCTCTCTTGATATTCTCCTTGCTTCTTCATTAACCTGTGATTGAATCAGTTTCCGGTTTTCGCGCGAGTCATGCGGAGCGATGTGGGGTTATCCACGTAATGGCCCGCGGGCCTCCCACGTTCACGGGGAGGTAACTTCCATTTCATCCATCCCACTATGCCTGCCGTTTCTGCAATGTACGCTGCACGCATTGCGCAGGGTTGGTGGCGGACGCGTAGGGCGCGGGAATGAGTGCCATCGCAGAAAGCTTGGCGCCGTGGATAGGCGCAGGAGGGCGGTCGTCGATCCTGGACATCGTCAGCGACAGAGAGGGACTGGATTGGTGGAGTGGGGCGGTTGCCTTCTGGGTGGTGAGGAGCCAGCCCCCAGCCATGCTCCCCTATAAAAGGAGGCGCGGGCGAATGGCTAACACACACACATCTCCTCCTTCTTGTTGTGCTTTCTTCCACTATGGCGAGGGGAAGAGGACGCGGTCAAACTCCAGCGGTGGCGATGAGAGTCTCTTCTCGGCAGCGCCTCCCTACCTCAGCTAAAGGTGCAGGGGCAGAATCCAGCGCACAAGGTGGTGCCACAGGACGTGGGCGCGGTTGTCGTGGCGCTCGGGGCCGAGGAGGACGCGGTGGCGCTCTGGTCGCTCCTCCCCCGGTCGCCCTAGCTCCGATGGAGGGCCACATCGGGGACCAGCCGTTGGAGTTCATCATCAAGCTGCGCGGGCCCCCGCGCAGCCGTCTCCGGCTCCCTACCCCTTTTGCAAGGGTGATGGAGGTAGAACAGCCACCAGGGATGAAGCTGCGCATGAGGGGTTGCTGTAATGGCAACATGCGGGCGGACGTGTAGTTCCCCACACCTCATGTCATGCTCCTCCGGCGTGGCTAGAAAACCTTTGCTTGTGCCCATAGCTTGGCGGCGGGGCACGTTCTCCATTTCAAATTAATGGAGGCCAACCTGCTCTCCATCAAGGTCTTCGGGCGTTCGGGTGCTCGCTTAGGGTTCTGCGCGGAGAGCTCGACCGACAACGAAAGCTCCTCCTCGAGCGACAGCGATGAAGAGAACAGTGACGGTGATGATGATGACACCGAGTGGGAGGACGGCGGCTCGGACTCCAGCTGAGCGCCGGATGCATCGTCACCGTTAGCTAGGTGCCGGGGGCACCATCATCTGCACCTGTTCTTCTCCCCGGCAGAGCGATTTGCCAGGGCTTTGGGTGTGGATGTCTCCGCCTCCTCCAGCTGGACTCCTGCAGGCTTCCCCGTGGACTCCGGCTTCGTCTTCCCTGCCGGTGTCCCTCCTGCCGCGTTCCACTGGTCCTGGTGGTGGTGACCAGGGCATCGCCTAGCCGCTCTCTCCGTCCGTCGTCTTCGCCCCCGCCCCTCTCGATCTTGTCAGGATGCGTCCTGCGGGCCCTGACGGGGTCAGGCTAGGCTTTTGCCCAGGCACTCCTTTTGCCCTCTTCACCTCCCACTGTAGCTCCTAGGTGGAGAGGGACAAGAAAGGCATTACGTGGCACTTATCTTTTTTCAATCTAAAACATGTAGGCACTTGCCAAATTTTATCTTAAATTATGTACCCTTCCATCCATGTTTGTACTCTGTATGAACTTGCACTTGTTTATCCGCGTATTAATGAAAAAAAGAAATGCTTGTCGGTCACTTGTGCATGTATCATGTCCATGTTGAGGATCGAATCCCCAGAACTTCCAAGTAAACAAGAGTTTCCCGGCAAGATATCTTGCCGGCCCCTTCCGTTGCTGCCGCAAGGCTCAGCCTAGCAGGTTAGGAGCATGGAATAGAACTGGCCCCTTGTCAACCCTTTCTTCCAAATGCCACTGCGACCAGCCTGATTGAAGTAATCTTCAAATCCGAGGATGGGAGCACAAACGTTTCAGGGTGACAAGGTTTTTCTACGCACAATTTTTTCACATGGAGGTACACCCTGGATGGCTAGAGGAACTTATCTGATTTACGTTGCCGGGGGTAGACACACAAGCTTTTCCTCACTTTTTCTCCTTGGGAGTTCATCTGCGGCATGAACCCTGTAGTTAGTACAAGGGGGGAAATAGCAGCATGCGACCCTCTCTAAATTGTCATGGAAAAGTCATACTAAAAATATACATGCATGCAAGTTTTAGGTGCCAGCGCTTCATTTTATTATCTTTGCACAGGGTCTGCGCCAGACTTTGTACAAAGGGTTACATGCCCAGCGGCAGTGCTTGTACAAAAGGTGGTTGCCGGGAACTGAGCCCGGCAGCCGCGCCTTACGGGTAGAACTTAGGAAGATGCTCAATATTCCATGGGTTTTGCACTTGTATTTCATCTTCGGTCTCCAGACGGGCTGCGCCAGGTCTGGTGACTCGTACTACCCTGTAAGGGCCTTCCCACTTTGGCGTCAACTTGTTAGAACCCTTGGCGGATTGAACGTGCCTAAGGACAAGGTCGCCTTCCTCAAGGCTCCAAGCATGGACCATGCGGCTATGATAGCGGCACAGAGCTTGCTGGTAGCGTGCAGCACGCACAGCGGCCCGGAGACGATCTTCCTCGAGGAGCACAACATCGTCATGCTGTAGCTGCTTCTGCTCTACTTCATCATAGGCAAGTGCTTGAGGTGACCCGTATATGAGTTCCGTGGGGAGTACTGATTCTGCCCCGTACACTAGGGAGAAGGGAGTCTACCCGGTAGCTCGATTTGGTGTCGTCCTGAGGGACCAAAGAACCATTGGCAGCTCATCGATCCAGCGCTTGCCGCATCTCTGCAATTTGTCAAAAGTTCTTGTCTTGAGCCCTCGCAGCACTTCAGCATTCATCCTCAACTTGCCCATTGCTCCGTGGATGAGCAACAGAGGCGAAGGAGACCTTGCTTCCAAGGCTTTGGATGTATTGCATAAAGGTGCGACTCATGAACTGGGTGCCGTTGTCAGTGATAACTCTATTAGGAACTCCAAAGCGGCACACCAACCCTTTCAAGAACTTGACAGCTGACTGCGCAGTCACCTTCCTCACTGGCTCCACCTCAGGCCACTTTGTAAACTTGTCAATTGCAACATACAAGAATTCAAAGCCTCCGGTGGCATGGGGGAAGGGGCCAAAGATGTCGAGCCCCCAGACCGAGAATGGCCAGGACAAAGGGATCAGCTAGAGAGCTTGAGCTGGCTGATGAATATTTTTGGAGTGGAACTGGCAGGCTTCACACTTGGTGACTAGCTCAGTTGCATCTTGGAGGGCTGTGGGCCAGTAGAAACCCTGCAGGAAGGCTTTCCCAACCAAGGCTCTTGATCCAATATGAGAGCCACACATACCCCCATGTATCTCCGCCAACAGCTTCTATCCGTCTTCCTGGCAAATGCACTTCAATTTCACACCATTTGGCCTTTTCCTGTACAGTGTATCATCGATAAACTGGTACATATTTGACCTTCGGGCTACTCTTTCAACTTCTTCTTGCTCTTCGGGAAGTTCTCCTGTTTGAATGAAATGGCCTATGTGTTGCGCCCAAGTTGGAGTTTGCGGCTCGACAACAAGGACTAAAGGCACCTCCTCATTCGTGGGAGCGCTCACGTCGACCGCAAGAACTTGTGGTTCCATGGGAGGGTGCTGCTCACCAACCGAAGTTGGGTTGTTCCCGACAGCCTCTCTACTAGTGGCTTCGGGAAGCCCTGCCGGGAGATACTTGCCGGTGTCCAACTTTCTTCTTTTTCTGGCCATCATTGAAGGGGACATTGAGGGTTGAGTTAGGTGGAGGACAAAAGTTCCTGGTTCCACAGGGAGCTTTTGTGTGGCGCACTTTGATAAGTGATCAGCAATGTTGTTCTCTGCACGTGACATGTGCTCTGTTTGTAACCCATCAAAGTATTCTTCCAACTTTCTCACCTCCTCTACATATCCCTCCAACAACGGACTCTGGTAATCTTTATTGACTCGTCTCACCACGAGCTGCGAGTCCCCATGGATGATTAATTTCTTGATTCCCAACTCCACTGCAATTCTGAGCCCGGCAAGGAGCCCCTCATACTCAGCGGTGTTGTTGGTGGCCTTCTCCTGGGGAAAAGTTATTTGAACCACATATTTGAGATGCTCTCCAGTGGGCGCAACAAGAAGCACACCAGCTCCAGTGCTCTGCAACGAGAAAGCTCAATCAAAACACATGATCCATTCTTGAGGCGCCTCCTTGCTGGGGATAACTGTCTCTGGTACTTCTTCATCTAGAGTGGGCATCCATTCTGCAATGAACTCTGCGAGTGCTCTGCTCTGAATAGTTGAGGTACTTTCGTACTTCAGGCCAAAGCTTGACAACTCTAGCGCCCATTCAACTATCCTGCCGGTGGCTTCGGGGTTCCTCAATATGCGCTGTAGCGGGAAACGAGTGACAACTGTGATCTCGTGGGCTTGGAAATAGTGGCGTAGTTTCCTCGAGGCCATGATAAGGCCGAAGATCAACTTTTGCACTCCAGAGTACCTTGACCTAGCCCCCTATAACAGGGAGCTGACAAAGTACAATGGTCGTTGCGCCACCTTCTTCTTTGCCGTGGTATTGGTATTGTCTTCGCTAACTTGCTCTGATTTTCTTTGATCTATGTCCAATTCTATCGTGACTGGTTCAGTTTCATCTCCGGAGGGGACAGTTGCTGCAGCTGCTTCCTCATCCACTTCTCGCTGCGCCACCAGTGCTGCAATAACAACTTGGTTCATTGCCACTATGTATAGCAGCAACGGCTCTTGCGGTTTAGGAGCGACTAAGGTGGGAGCAGAGGAAAGGTAGGCTTTTAGGTATTGCAGCGCTGCTTCTGCCTCTGGGGTCCACTTCATCAGCCTGCCTTCTTCAAAATTTTGAAGAAAGGCAAGGCACGCTCGACAGACTTGGAAATGAACCTACTCAGCGCGGCAACGCATCCAGTTAAACGCATCACATCCTTGATAGTCTTGGGTGCTTGTATCTGCTCGATCGCTCTGATCTTGTGGGGGTTGGCTTCTATCCCTCGATGAGACAAAAAGAAACCATGTAGCTTGCCGGAGGGAACACCAAACACACACTTCCCAGGGTTTAACTTCAAATTGATCTTGCGCTAGTTTGCAAAGGTCTCTTCCAAATCTTGAATGAGTGTTGATCTGTCCTTGATTTTGACCACTATATCATCCATATAAGCTTCTATGTTTCTGTACAGTTGTGGTTCAAAACCAATCTGTACTGTTATTGAAAAAGTGGATCCAGTGCTCTTTAATCTGAAAGGCATGCGTACAAAGCAGTACGTGCCACATGGGGTTATGAACGCGGTCTTCTCTTCATCTTCATTGGACATGAATATCTGATGGTACCCGGAGTACGCATCCAAAAAGAAAAGCAGATCACACCCGGAAGTGGAGTCTACAATCTGATCAATGCGCGACAGGGAAAGGGTCCTTTGGGCATGCCTTGTTTATGTCAGTGAAGTCAATGCAGAGCCTCCATTTCCCATTTGCCTTGCGCACTACCACTGGGTTTGCTAACCATGTTGGATGCAACACTCCTCTGACCAAACCAGCTGCTTCAACTTTCTTGATTTCCTCGACAATGAACTACTGCCACTCTAAAGCCTGTTTCCTGACCTTCTACTTGACGGGCCGAGCGTGAGGGCAGACAGAAAGGTGGTGCTCGATTACCTCCCTGGGAACACCGGGGATGTCAGATGGTTGACAAGCAAACACATCGACATTCGCTCGCAGGAAGGCAACGAGCATGCTTTCCTATTTGTCATCAAGGGTGGCGCTGATGGTGAACGTACCATCAGCGCCATCCTGCCTTGTCGGGACCCTTTTCACTGCAGGTGAAGCAGACTTGGGTCTTTTGCTAGTGGAACTCTCCGGCAGGTCCTCAATAGGTGCGGCGCACTCCGAAGAGGCGCGCTTCCCGGAGTCCTTGCCGGCATCTCTGCTAGCTTTCTTTCCCTTCTTTGTTTCCTTGGCGGGAGCTGTGGCTTCTACAGCTTTAGCTGCTATCGCGTCTTGATACATCTGTCCACACATATAATTGCATCTCTTTTATCTGATGGAATGGAAATGATACCCATCGGCCCTGGCATCTTCAAGGTGTTGTAAGCATAGTGGGATGCTGCCATGAATTTTGCCAGAGCTGGATGACCAAGAATCCTATTGTAAGGCAAGGGAAGCTCAACCACATCAACCATGACCCTCTCGGTCCGGTAGTTTAGTTCCCCACTAAATGTCACAGGTAACGTGATCTTCCCCCTTGGTCGGCTCCTGCTAGGGTTGATTCCTTGAAATGTACCCGTGGCCTTGAGCTCCTCATCGGGGATCTGCAGCTTCGCAACCACCTTAGGGGAAATCAAGTTCAACCCAGCCCCGTGATCAACTAGCATCTTGGTGACCTTGAGGTTGCGGATTGTTGGGGAAACCAACAACAGCAAACATCCAACCATAGTGGTGCGGTCAGGATGATAAGTGTGCGGGACCACTTGAGTGGCTTCCGGGAATCTGCAGTTGGTTCCACGAGATTGACCTCACGCGCGCACTGCTTGAGCTGGCGGTGAGAGGAGTGCAAAGACGCACCCCCGTCAACACACATGGCTTCAGTTGCTTTCAGGAATTCTTGCTCGCTGGTTTCTTCATCCCCTTCATCACTCTCACCATCTCCTTCTTTATTCTCACGGCCTCAAGCAGGTTTCTCCTTTTGCTGTGGGGCCTTGCTGCGGCAGCCCCCTCTACTGCCACGGCCTTTTCCTCCGGCACCCTCTTGGTCTTTCTCCTTGTCTTGTTTCTCATATTCTGCCTTTTGCTTCTTGACAAGCTGCTCGACTTGGTGGCATTCTTGGAGATCATGACCTTTAGTGCGGTGGATTTTGCAGTATGGCCCATCGGACTTCCTAGCTTTCTCTGCTGCTGTAGCCTCTTGGCAATCAGCGCACATGGCACCTTCCTTGCAGGGGGCTTTGGTTTTGGCCTTTTTGCTGGTGCCGAGATTGGCAGAGCTCTCAATGGCCAATACTGATTTATGTTTGCGCTTCCTGTTGCGCCTCCGGCTTCTCCTCTTTGGGTTAGTGGTCTCGTCATCGTCCTCTGAATCGACCTCGACGCCATCCTCCTCCCCGTGGAGTCGCCTTCCTTCCTCAGCCCGAGCACATTTATCCGCCAAGGTGTACAACTCATTGACGGTCTTGGGCAGCCGGATGTTCATTTTGGACCGTATCCTTCTGTTGCGCACGTTCGAATGGAACGCAGCAATCACAGCTGCTGGGTGTGTCTCTGGAATGTTATGGTGCACTCGACTGAACCTTTGCATATACTTCCGCAAGCTCTCCCCTTCCTTCTGTGGAAGGACTTGCAGGTCACTGGGCCTCCCGGGCTCTTGGTGGCCACCCGTGAAGGCACCAACAAATTAATTGCACAAGTCGTCCCATGATGAAATGGAATTCTTTGGTAGGTGCATCAGCCACGACCTCACGTTTGGCTTGAGTGCCAAAGGGAAGTAGTTGGCGAACACCTTCTCATCCTTGCCCCCGTTGGCTTGAACGGCAATGGTGTAAATGCTCAAGAACTCTGCCGGATTCAACTTTCCATCGTATTTTTCTAGTAACTCTGGCTTGAAGAGCCGGGCTGATGGCCAGCAGACCTGCCGCAGCTCGCGAGCGAAGGCAGGGCACCCAACCTCGTAAGGCAAGTACCCACCATCACTGGGCGCGAGTTCATCAACGTCTGGGCCATTGCGCCTGTCAGATTGACGGCGGGTCTCCTGACGTCGTTCTATAGTCCAGGACCCGCCGCTGAACCCGGTGGGTTCGTGGGTTAGAGGAGGCTATCGATGCTTCGTCGGGTTCGCGGACATGCTGCTCTTGCTGCTGTTGCCTCTGGGTCTGCTGTCGAGGATGAGACTGCACCGTCGGTGCGGCCCCCTCGACACGACCATTAGACCAGGCTGCTGTTGCTATTCGCGGGTGCCGTGATGGCTCTGCCTACTGTGATTTTCCAGCTTCAGCGAAGCCGATCAAACTCTGGATGGTGGCTCTCCACTCATCCATTTGATCAGCCACCGGTGGGAATCTGAGTAGGACTTGGGCCCGCGCTATGGCTTCCGTAGCTGTGCTCGGTACCTGATGAGGCAAACTGGGACGTCACTCAACTTCTGGTAGTACCAGCAGGAGCGTCGCCGCGTGCATGCCATCATGAACCGGTCACCAAGGCCGTCTAGTGATGAGTGGGTCGCGCTCGGGGATCGACAACCCCGTTCGGTGCTCCGTCTTGTTCGCCTAGCTCCGGGCATGGCACATGCTTAGTAGCCGCGCCTGTGGCAGGCACGGCTAGAGGGTCACGACCCGCACCAGAGCGGGCATCATTGCTGTGGCTGCGCCCGCTAGTGCGACGGGGTGGTGGAGACTGAACGTTCCCTCCACCCGCGGCTTGCGGGTCATGCCCGTTGGGATGTTGTTGTTGATGCTGCCCTTCCCCGGCGCCTCCCTCTCAAGCTTCGTCCACGGGGTACACAATGATGGCGTTCTAACCCAACACCACCGTGCCGCCTACAGCGTCCGTGGCCGCGTGCAAGGCGGCCTTCGAAGTGGAAGGGTGTGCGGTAGTGTCGGGTTTCTTCTTGGGCGCCATGGATGAAGATGATGATGATGAAAGATGTCGTGGATGAACACGATCACCTATGGGGCCACAGGCCCCTTTGTGGTTCGGCAAGGGGGAAGATCATGTTGCACAAAGAGTGAAAGCCATGGAGCAGCATGACGATGGTGACACTAGTGGTTTTTACTAGGTTCGGGCCTACTGGGAAGCGTAAAACCCTACTCCTGCTTTAGTGGATTGGATGGAGGAACACAATGAACACGCAGCGCTCAAGCCCGGCAAGGTGGCCTTGGGGAGAGCTACTACGCGCGTACAAGTGTGCGAGGGTCCGAATCCCTCTCTAGGTAGCCTTGGACCCCCTTTTATAGTTCAAGCGGTAACCACAGTGGCAAAACCGTCTTTATCTGGTGATTAGATAGCTAACAGTGCTATCATACCTAACTCTGGCAGTTAGGACAAAGTGCATTAAATGCACTGCTAGGTGTCACACTGAGGGTGAAGCCCGGCAAGCCTGCCGTGCCGCTTAATCATCTTCTGCTTATCTGTTCGACATGCCTCAGGACGGGTGTCATGTGAGGGTAATCTGTCTTCTGACGGGCTGCCATGTGCCTAGTGGATGCCACTTAATCATCTGGGGGCTTGACACTGCATTGGTAAGTGATTTGTGTCGTGGTGCGGTGGAGCAGTGGTGCCTTGGCGGGAGTCCTTGCCCTTGGCGGTCCCGGCAAGCCTGTCGGGGTTATCTTGGACTTGTCCTTGGGGTGGTCTCGGCCAGGCCGGGGTCTCCTGCCCGGCAAGGGAGGCCTTCCCAAGGTGATGCTCTACTGTCTTGTACGTTGACTTGGTCTTCTTGATCTGCTCCTTGATCTAACAAGGAGCGGCTTCTCTGGCTTGATCTTGCTTTGTATGTTGGTGCCGGACATGTGATGCTAGCCTACCTGTGTATAAGTCAGGGTGACAAACATGAATGTTTGTCGCACCGACAGAAAGTGCGGCCTACAATGCAAAATCAGCTGATTTGAGCAGTTTGGGTCTTCTTGATGATGTTACCAAGATGGTAACAAAACAATTCACTGAGCTGTGAAAGATTACCAAGAAGTTGAACCAAGCAGTCGAGGACAAGAAAACCATTGAGCTAATGAGACAAGATGCCAGTACTGAATCTAAAAGGAAGGAGCTAAATAAAGAAATTCTTGAGATCACAAAACCTCTTAGTGTTATGAGGAATAAGAAAATTGAATGGCACTCACGACTGAAGATGGAAGTATCTCAGTTATGTGACCGAAGGAATGATGAGTTGGAATGTCAGGCAGAACTTGCTCGACGAAGAATAAAGGAAGAAAAGCATCAGAAGGCAAAGGGAAGAGCAAGCAAACCGAAGGCAATCAAGGATCGCCGTATTCAAAATGTTGAACTGATGCTCCTGTCGATTCAAGTGCTCCTCTGCAATAGATTCCACCATCCCCTCTTCATGAGGATGATCCCATGCAACAAGCTGAGCATGCGGAGGTTATCATGCCTACCTCAGTTGCTCAAGAGACTGATGTTATTGACATCATTCTGAACAACCCTGATGAAGAAAATGTCCAGCCCAAGCAAGAAGCCCCTGAAGAGAATATTGATGAAGAGATTGAGGTTGAGAAGGTAGTCTCATCGCCTCTGAAGGAAATGCAAGTTGAGCCCTCTGGATCCAGCAAGGAGGAGAATGATAAGGTTGAGGGGGAACTAAATGCTTCCTGAGGAAATACTACCCCGGTCACCTCATCTGGTGCCCCTACCCAGATGGAGGTTTGATCCTGCTCCTGCTGCTACTTATTCGTAGCAAGAATAGGAAGAAAGAGATCTGAAGAGCCCATGGCTGACGAAGAAGTTGTTGCACCCGTAGTACCCCAGGAAACCGAAAAAGATGCAGTTGTGACCCAAGTGTCCGATGGGGTTGTCGTGCCTCCCTCCGTTGAAAATGCTCCGAAAGAAAAGGCCCTAGTGCTTGAAAGTCAGAAAGCCGCTGAAGGAGTTCCAGCAAAAGAAAATGAAGGATAGACAAGTGCTTCAATGCCGTCTGCTCCACTAAAGATGAAAAGGCCCCTTGCTCCACTCAAGCCCATCAATGAAAATATGACAGCACTTGATGATTCTCGGTCCATGGAAATAAGTGATGAAGAAAATCTGAAGAATCCCCAGAAGTCATTTCCCCTGTTCCCTGCTAAGTATGGCTCAAATGGTCCTGCATTCAATGAGCAGCTTCATCTTTCGAAGCTAGCTTTCTTTGGAACTAGCCCATATGAAGGAGAGAGAACTTCATTATCACCCAGATTTTTGACTGAAGAATAGGCTGTGTACTATGCCCAAATTTTGTTCGGCAAGAATCGGATTTTCAATCACAAGATATTGAGCTTTGCTAAGCTCGAAGAGATACCCTGCTTCCACCATGCCATCGAGCATTTTGAGCATGCATTCCTAAAGGGATTTCTTCACTTCAATCATGGATGGAATCGACAAGTAATCCATCAGTTCTATGCCACTTTGTACATCTCAGGAGAGCTTGGAGATAGCTCAATATGGATCCTAGAATGGATGACCGGAAGGGAAAAGATCAAGTGCTTTGCAGATCAGTTTTTAGCTTTGCTAAATCTTCCTTGGTGTGAGTTTGAAAAAGATCGAGAACACAGGCTGCACTACTGGGAAGTGTCCGAAGCACAACTTCACATGCTGATGGATCCCAATTTGGTTGGAGATGAATGCATTGATGTAGATCCTAAGAAGTTGGCCTATCAAAACAAAGTGATGTTTCATGTGCTATGCAATTCTCTCACGCCAACCAACAGACCAGATTCTATCAATGGCATCGTGGGTAATGCTCTTCTAGCCATCTCTCAAGGAATTCGGTTCGATGTTCCAGATCTATTCATTCGCAATTTGGCATGTGCTACTGACATCCCCCAATCATTGAAGCCATATGCCCCGTGGATTATGTATGCAATTGAGCAGCTCAATGATGAAAAATTCTTCTGCCCTCATGTTCCGAAAGTTTTCATGCCACCAGTATGTGACACTCTTCGTATGGTGAAAGATATTGGCAAAGGAAATGCACTCGTTGATGTTGCTGGTGCTGCGTCTACATCTGAAACTACTCCGAAGGTTAAGAAAGCCAAGGTTGAAATCCCTCGGAATGAAAATCCTTCTCTGTATGAAATCTACATTCGCACATAGCAAACTCTGGAAAGCCACATGAAGCTCGATCGAAAAGAAAAGCTGGAGTTGATGACTGAGCTGAATTTGCTTCATAATTATGCTCGCTAAACCCTTCTGCATGAGAAGGAGGCAAAGAAGTGCTCCTGGACTCTTCTAAGGCAGCATTATTCTCGCAAGCAGTTGGCTGCCAAAGGCATCAAGAAAGATTATGACTACCTGGATTTACTTGTTGTTCCTCACATCCGAAGGCAAACTCCTATGCTCCCTCAGCGTTCACCTTCAACTGACCTGTTGTTTGTCGGACTAGATGATGAAATTGAAGACACAGCTGGAACACTCATCTTCAAGCCAGATGTTCATTGCAACATTTTGTCTGAAGTCCATGCTGCTACTCCTACTACATTTGCCTTGACCACTCCTCGCTCTGTAGATTATGATTCATCAAGTAGTTTCAATTCTGATTCTAAGGACACTCCGGACGAGTAGTTCCTCGTATGCTTTCTCTTTCTTTTTGACACTTGTTGACAAAAAGGGGTAGAAGTAGATCGAGTGATAGATGAACGGGGTACTTGCAGGGTGTTTTTCATTCGCCATTTGCTTTTCTCACTCGAACGTTTTGGTTTTCCTCGAACAATTTGCTTGATGAACTTATAGCACCGCCTGTGGTGTTGAAATATTCGGTCGCCATGTAACGTTAATAACCCCCCTGCAATATTATTTGCTTTCAACTATATGTTTGTAGGTGCTATCGAAAGCCTTCTCCTGTGCTATGTTTTCCATCGATTATTATCTATCATGCAGGGAAAGTAATAGTTCTTCAAGGAGGGCAGGAAATCATCGAGTGACAGTACAAATGGGGAGAAGTACATCGGGAAATAGATAAACTATATCTGCTATGGTTGGATATGCTATGATCATTATCCTTCGATTATATAACCTTGCAGGAAGAGAAAGTCATTGACTTGAAAGCTATCCTTATGACTAACAAAGTGTTTTTTCTCGCATATATTCCTCGTATCATCTCTGTTGCAGGAAAACCACATCGGAAGCTTATCCACTCAGAGCAATATACTCGTGCTTATCTTGCTCTGCTCACACTCGAATATCTAACTTGCAGGAAACCTACATCTCGTGTGGATTCAAATTGTGCTCTGAGAAAACCTTCATGACTTATCCTTCGTCATAAATCATTTCAATGTACTCACTGTATCCAACTAACTCATTTCAAAGATTGTGTGACAGGAATTATCTCAGACACTGTTGAGTGCATTGCAAGAATCTTCAAATGAGATCATAGGTCAGTGTCACCTGTACGAAGAATTACCTCGCCACCTTACATTTTATTTTATGATCTGATGCATACCTTCAGGGGGAGCGTGTTTTATCTTCGTAATTATCTCTCGTCTCTCTTTACCCTTCGCATTACATCCCATTCATTATCTATCCTTCGATGTGATCTGTTTTGTCAACAATTGTCCAAAAAGGGGGAGATTGTTGGTGCAATATCTGCCTACCTATGTTTTGGACTAATTTGTTTGCTAATGCATACAGAGAGAAATAGTCCATACAAAACCGAAGAGAATGTTGTCTCTGGTGTTAAGTTTGAGGAACTTCCCCGAAGTATATTTACGTTGCAGTGAAGAATGAGCTATATTTGTTGAAGTCATATAGATGAGAAGATTGATGTGAAGGAAATAACCTCCTCAAAAGTTTCACTGCTGAAGCGAAGCATTTGTTTTGGTACCATCGTCCAAAGTAATTGATTGCAGCGAGTGGAAGTCGAAGACAAAGTGAAGATGTAGTATTCATTTCTTTGTTCTTCTTTCGTTCATTTGAGTCATAGGACCTTCGTACTATTAAGAGGGGTATAGGTTCTTGAAGCTTAGATCTGCTATGATGCTTGGCCCAAAACTTATGAAATATGCGAGAGAAATCTCTTTATGCTCCGAATGATTACCTAGTAGCAGTAGACGTTGTTTTTCGTGCTGTAGGAGATATCTTTCAGATTGAGGAGTTAGCATTACTTGCCCCGCAAGTAATGTTACCATTCCACTAAAATTTCCGACCGTTGGACTCGTGTCGTTCAGCCATTGGCTGCTCCACCTGTCCAATTTGGTCATTTCCCATCAGGGAAGGCTTTGGCTATAAATAGCCACCCCACTTAGACATTGTCCGTTGGCTGCTCCGTTTGAGATTTCTATGAAGATTGATTTGAGCAACTGAAAGAACATGCGGTGCCCCCATGTGAGGTTTTGGTAATTGATGACATTCTCTATGGACTAATGGTTGCCTTGAGTTATATTTAAAGGATTTGTCCATAGGCATTTCTTGAAGTCCATTTGTTCATTTCAAGGAGTTTATGAGTTGACCAAGGTGCTATTCAAGTGGTGATCGTAGTTTGGTCAGATAGAAGACATGAAACAAGGTTGATCAAGACTAAGTCAAAGAGAGAATCAAGTTGATCAACACACAAAGCGTACAAGATGTACCGAGAGGAATCAAGTGATCCCATGGTATGGTAAGCATTGTCCATTATGCTTTGTGTACTAACCCATGGTCTACGTGAGAGTTCTATGTGGGGTTAGGTAAGTTTCCATGAGCTTGCGTCAAGAGGAAGATCTCATACAACCCATGGAGGATGACATGAAGTGGTGATCGTCCTCAAGATTGTGGTGTGCAAGTTCAAGTGGAGCATCACGAAGAGATCATGCTTGAAGCTTGCCGTCCATTGTCGTGACAATGGACTTGTGAAGATGTTCTGAAAAGTGGCTCGCCCATAGTGGAGTATGGCGGAGCAATCTACTAGTGTTCATCGAGCCAATGCAATCAAAAAAGATGGTCCAACTTGAGGAAGTCGAGATCGTCATCATCCAGCTCAAGTGGACTATGTGCAAGGCAAAGGTTTACCCTTGATAGGTTTTCTATTTTACAGGTCTCATGATGGTAGTTGGGAGACCGGGTTATAGGATCAATTGCCGTACTATCAAGGGGGGCTCTCAAGTGGATAGCTTGACCGTATAGTTCGTAGAGAGCTCAAACCATTGCATCCTTGCATCATCTTTCTTGGTTCTTGTTTGGTGTTCTCTTTGTGAGTTTTAGAGCTTATGATCATCTTCATGACAAGCTCGAGTTCATTGAAAACGGAGTTCACATGCATTTTCTATGATGTTTTCAATGTTGGGGTTTTTGCCGGTTCTTCATTCATAGAGGTTTTTCATCTCTATATCATCGTTGTTCGATAGTATTTGGCGTCCTCTATCCAACAAGCTTGAGTTTGCTCATTTCGGAGCTCATTTGCAGAAGTTATGGCAGTTCAGGTTTTATTGTATCCATTTGTTTTGCTTGGGGCTTGCTTGATGCACCCCTGTGGTAGTACCGCTCTGGGCAGTGGTAGTACCACTTGTAAGCGGTAGTATCGTCCCTATCGGGCGGTAGTACCGCTTGTAAGCGGTACTTCCAATGTTCCAGTTCCCGCGCGTACTTCCGCTTGTTCCGGGGGTTCTGTTTTTCGTGTCGGGTTCAACAGTTGTAGGGCGGCAGTGAAGTGCAGCAGTACCGCCTAAAAGCGGTAGTACCGCCCCGGTCGGGCGGTAGTAGTACTACTGCAATACTGCCGTCGCGCTCTGCTCTGCTCTGCCCTACCTCCTCTGCTCCTGTGTTCTGCTTCTCCCGTGGTAGTACCGCTGGTATGAGCGTAAGCACCGCTCTGGTGGCATTTCCGCCCCAAGGTTCCTAAGTGTTGCTCTATTTTTCCTGTTACTATTGCCCGAGCGGTAGAGCCGCTCGTCGGAGCAGTAGTGCCGCTCGTGTGCGGGCTGAGCACATAACGGTTGGTTTTTTCCCCACCTATAAAAGGGGGTCTTCTTCCCCATTGAACCTTATCCTTTGAGCTCGCTTTTGCCCCCCATTGTTGACCTTCTTCGAGCTTGCTATCTCTCAATCCCACCATGGATTCTTGCTAGTTTTGGGGGGAAAAGAGAGAGGAGATCTAGATCCACACTTCCACCAATCACTTTCTCCTCTTTGTGAGGGGAAACCCTTGGATCTAGATCTTGGAGTTCTTGGTGTTCTCCTTCTTGTTCTTCCTCTCTTTTTCCTCCATAGCCTTCGTTGCTTTGGTGGGATTTGAGAGTGAGGGACTTGGGCACTTCGTGGGCCCTTGCCATTGCATTAGTTGCATCGGTTTGAGTTCTCCACGGTGATACGTGGAAGTTACAAGTTGAGAAGCTTATTACTCTTGGGTGCTTGGTACCCTAGAGCTTGTTCCTCTTGGGTTCTTGGGCGCCCTAGACGGTTGGTGGTGTTCGGAGCTCAATCATTGTGGTGTAAAGCTCCGGGCAAGCATCGGGGTCTCCAATTAGGTTGTGGATATCGCCCCGAGCAATTTGACGGGTACCGGTGACCGCCCCAAGGGTTGCCAAAGTATACAGGTTCGGTGACTGCCCCAAGGGTTGCCATTTGTACGGGTTCGGTGACCGCCCTCAAGGGTCCCTTAGTGGAATCACGGCATCTTGCATTGTGCGAGGGTGTGAGGAGATTACGGTGGCCCTAGTGTCTTCTTGGGGAGCATTGTACCTCCAAACCACTCCAAACGGAGATTAGCATCTGCAAGGGTGTGAACTTCGGGATACATCGTCATCTCCGCGTGCCTCGGTTATGTCTTACCCGAGCCCTTTACTTATGCACTTTACTTTGTGATAGCCATAGTGTTTCATGCTATCACTTAGTTGTTTTTCTTGCTTAGCATAAGTCGTTGGTGCACATAAGTGAGCCTAGTTGTTTTAGCTTTTGTGCTTAACAAATTAACCGCTAGGTTTATTCCGCATTTGTTCAAGCCTAAACCATAATTATTTTAAAGTGCCTATTCACCACCCCCCCCTCTAGGCGACATCCACGATCTTTCAGCAACCCCTCTCTAAGTGATTTGAGTTTAAGATCTACCGAGAGAAAAATCAAGAGCCCAGACTTAGACAGTGGTTTAGCATCACAGTAGTTCTGAATTAGAGTTCTTCTACCTATGAATCTTAAGAGTTGTGCACTTCTAGACGGATAGGTTTCCGCTCGAGTGTTGAAGAGTCCTTGTCTTCACCGAGCTAGATCTTCAGCAACCAAGAGTGATTATGGTTTATGAAGGTCGACCGAAGGTTTGGAGATCACCGACAAGTATCTACTATGAGTGAAATCAACTGGAGTATGATCAGCTTCGAGTTGAAGGAGAATAGGGTGAAGACAGTTTATCTTTCGTGTTAAGTCACGGCCCCTCCAACTAGACGTAGCCCTTTGGCAGAAGGGTGAACTGGTCTACCAAATCTCTCTGTCGCCATCGAGCACCACTGGTTCAATCTACTTTACTGCAATTCCTTCAGCAGTTCACATTCATGTTCTGTGTCGATAGTTTATCTGATCATTATCATTTATTGTAGTTTTACTTTCTCATCTGCCTCTGTTGTCATTCACTTGAGTTAATCTTCGTATCTCATTCTGTTGCATTTTCTTCATTCTGTTTCTCCGTCCTCATTTCACCTCGGTGAACCCTCCTGCATATCACTCTCCACCTGTATCATGTTGTGTCTTATTCTACTGCATCTGTTTGCATGTTGCATTACTCTCATCGTAGTTAAACCCGTGATTTCCCAAGCTTGTGCTGTTATCACTTCTTTCATTGAGGAATATGCTTCTCAAGATGAAGATTGATTTAGTTCAATCCCCCTTTTCATTATTCCGCTGCTGTGATTGGGATCAAGAAGTTTCAAAACATTCGAAAGAATTTTTTAATCTCCCATTCACCCCCCCCTCTGGTCGATATACTATCGGTCCTAACAGGAATCATTTATTCCGTCATACTCCTGTAAACTTTGATATATCTTCACATGACTCATGTCCGCATATGCAGAGTTGTTTCAAGTATAATTTTCAACAGGTGAAAGTGCATCATTCTATATAATTTCACCAGAATTTTATGTTATAAAACTATCACCTTCTATGGATAGTTGAAGCAAAAAGGCTGAAATGTTTATGTTCACAACATAATATTTACTAGAGACAACTATTGAATAGAAAAAACCGCTCAATAAGAGGGACCTAAATGAGGCAACGAATATAATGCAGAATTTCCACAAATAAAAATAGTTTGAAATGTTTGCCAAATGGCCCACATCAAATACACCAAACTAAAGAATACCAACAATTCAAAAAAGTATAGCGTACAAAAAATATATGATAAATCTAGCTGCGCAAATGCACGGGTCACCCTTCTAGTTACAAATAGTTCAATTGTCTGCTTTGATGTATTGCTTGATTCGAATGCTTATTTGTTACTTGTTAGGCTATACCTGAGTTGGCCAATATGTCAGCAGTGCCTGCTGTACTATCGTAAAGAAATGCATGCCTAATTCATTTGACTCCTTAACTTTTCCTATGAACTTCATCACAAGAGTGTCTTCCTAGTTTATATGAGGCCACACTATTTAAGTCCTTTCTCAGATTATTTCAACTGCTTATATGCCTGGGCAACTTAAATATAGCGGTGTACACAGCCTTTCATCTTACCATTTCAATTTGTTTTCAGTTGATGCAACTTTGAACCATTTAAATATAGCTTGCCATGCTCGGCAATAATTCGTATGCCATTTACCATGTAAGCTTACTGCCTAGATCATGCGATAACTATCTCTTACTTATGTCCAGCGGAAACCTTTCAGGATGCAGTTCACACTAGGACACAATGTACAACCCCAGAATCTATTTGTGGAAGCAGTGCACCATCCATGTTACCAGATGGTAGCAGTTCAGAGGAAACACCGTTGGAGAGCAGTCAGAGCACAGATAATATAGTTCTTGAGGCTCTACTAGAGGCAGAAAGAGATGGTGTGGCTGCAATGAATGAGGTAATCTTGATCTTGAGGCTGGAAATTATGCAATTAGATGCACGCATTATGCAAGCAAACCAAGAATTGGAGGAAGTAAGAATGTTGCATTTGAAGACAGAGGAGGTCCTGCTGCTTCTGCTATCTGAAGTCCAGGGTAATCCCAATTCTTCTTTAGATACCAGTTGAAATTGTCATTAGATTAGTATACTTGCATGTTGTGTCATGTCTGTGAATGGATTATGTTGTAAGACCCCATATTTGTTGTCCATGTGTTGTAATGATCTATTTTTTTAGGCGAGGTAATGCTCAGTACTTGTATGAGTGGACATAAGGTGAACTATTTTTCATGTGAGCAGATTGTATTGGATGAAATAACTGTTTGACTCAAAGTGTATCCAACCTACTGAATTCGAAGATCACAACATTTCTAAATCATATTTCATATATAATGGTGGAATAAATCTTTGTTGTGGTTTTGAAGATATAAATAAGAAAATGTAGAATGATGTATGGATATTCGTAATCGAATACAAATTGGATTTCAATTCAGTTGCCAGGGCCCAGGGTAAACATGGATGCTAATTCTCCCAAATTTTGAACAAAGCGGCAAAACACCCACTCTCTTTTGGCGGCTGCCCAAAGCCAGTGTTCGCGAGATGGAAATTACTGTCTACCCTGGACACTTTACATCCTATCGGCCCAATTTCCACTGCTGTCAATAGGGGTAGGTTAGTAACTTCAATCAGATGTGACACAACCGCCTCTCACCCTATTCAGACATGGTGGGCCCCAAACATGGGCGGCAAACACACATTTGATTCAAAATCATCCAAAAGACCTCTCTCTCTCCCTCCATTTGCCCATTCATACACATGGGCGGCAAAACAAACTCTCCTCGGCCGAAATCGATGTAGGCAAATATTTTAAATAGGGACAGGTGTGTAACTTCACTCAGACGTGACACAACCGCCCAACCTGGTAGCCCCATTCATACAACATGGGCGCCAAACATGGTCGGCAAAACACCCTCTCCTCACCCGAAATCGCTCCCGGCAAATATTGGGGAGATGCGAGATTACCGTCCTATCCCCAACCGACGAGATGTCCGAAATTTTAAACGGTGGCTAAGTTCCTAACTTTCCCACATTTCGGACAAGCGCGTCCCAAAGTTTGAGATCCCCTACCCCTCCCCCTCCATTTCCCCATTCATACACCTCGGCGCCAAAACACACTCCCCAAACCAGGCAGCCTCCTCCCTCGGCCACCCCATCCTCCACCTTGCCGGAGCCCCTACCCCTACCTCGTCGTCCACTTTAAGAGATGGACATCTCTCATCCATGGTGCTGGACCTAGATCCTTTCATCGCGTCCTCTCGCTTCATTGGCACCGTCATCCACCTTGTCGTGGCCGCTCCTATGACTGCCTCGTCCAGGGCAATAGGACTTACCCCCCGATGCCGCCGTCTGCCGTCTCAAGTCTTCTTCCGCATCGTCGATAGCCATCGCACCCACAACACCCTCAACATATCAGCACGGCCTACATGGCGTCACAAGAGAGGTGGCACTCTTTCATATCTGCTTAAGTTATTGATCTCACCCAGAAAATAGATCGTCACTTGTTTAGTGTACTTTTCTTGTCCATACCAAATCGTAGTGGCTGGTTGAAAGCAAACATTGGTTGCGAATTAGCCTTTGTCCGATTTGCACCTTTAGATCCGCCATGGGATGGTCACTATACTCGTAAAGCTTATGGTTTCCCCCCTTTATATTCACTACCATCATCCTAGGTGCTTCGTGTCGTGCTAGCACTGCTCCTCAAGACCTCAACCCATCAAGCGAAACAACATGCCACTCATAATTCCAAAGCTTAGTTGTTTAAATACGAATCTGATATGATGCTGATATTACTAAAACAGAGAATGTTTAATTGGTCAGCTAATGTTCCTATATTCTTTTTGAATAGCATGTGCGCCACATATAGAGAGACAATAGAGATTTGCATTTCTTTATATGCTCTGGTTCATCATGGGTGGGCAACACACATTGTATTATCTAAAATCTGCTTGCTCTTTGTTATCATGTTTCTCTCCTATTGTTCTTAATAAGTATATTACTTCCTCCGTTCCTAAACTGCCTTGGGTGCGTGCGTGTGTTGTGGTGGTGTGTGTTTGTACCGGGTGTTGTTCCTCGTTGCTTTATTTATAAAGCGGGGCAAAAGCCTTTCTGGGTAAAACATATGCTTTTTTAGATATTCTAATAAGAACTACATACGGATGTATATAGACATATTTTAGAGTGTACATTCACTCATTTTTCTCCGTATGTAGTCCGCATTCAAATCTCTAAGAGACTTATATTTAGGAACGGAGGGAGTAGTATAGTATGTTCCTTGTCGGGAAGTGGAGCAGGGACATTTGCAGTCGACAGGTCTATTGGGTCGCTTTAGATGGATGCTTTCAACTATTCTATATGGTCTGCCATAATATCTGAGAAATGCTGGGAGCTATGTTGTCTTTGAGAGTCTAGACTAATAGTAACAGTATTGTGCCTTCAGTTGAATAGAGCTGCCCCTGTAGGGGCCAAAGCCTTTCTAGCCGTACCGGCAATACAAGCCCATATGCTCCAGCTAGTTCCACTTTCCTGATTTTACTCGTGATGCTTAGGGTTTTCCCCTTTTATCTACACTACTATGACCTGCGTAGGTGCTTTTTGTCGTACTAGCAGTACTCCACCCTTCACGCTAAATAACACAACACTCATTATTCCAAAGCTTAGTTGTCCAAATATGATTGTGATATGATTCTGATATTAGTTAACAGACACATTTAATTGGTTAGCTAAAGCTCCCACTTGAGTTTCCAAATGCATGTCACGACATATAGAGAGACAACAAGAATTGCATTTCTTTGTCACTTGTTGACTGTACTTTCTTGTCCATACCCAATCTTAGTTGTTATTTCAAAGCAAACATCGGTTGCTAAGTACAATTTGCACGGTTTGCAGCTTTAGATCTGCCATGCCACTGCCACGGTCAACACTATACTCATCATGCTTACGGTTTCCCCCTTTTATGATCACCACGATCAGCCTACGTGATTCGTGTCGTAATAGCACTCCTCCACCCATGAAGCTAAACAAGCTTAGTTGTACAAATTTGAATATGATATGATGCTGATATTAATAAAACTGAGACAGGTTTAATTGGTGAGCTAAATGTTCCTACTTTAGTTTCGAAATGCATCTGAGCCACATATGGAGAGACCAGAAGGAATAGTATTTATCTGTGCGCTATGGTTCATCATGGGTGGGTGAGGGAGTCACGGACTAAGGGGTCCTCGGGGCGACTGCCCATTGTACATGGGCCGGACTGGTGGAGCCGTATGGTGACCGGAGATCTATGAAGCCATGGTGTGCCCTCCAAGTCAAGGATGGACGAGATCTCTTTCCCTCTTGTTGTAATCTATCTCCGGTAACCCTAACCCTATCGGTGTCTATATAAACCGAGGGTTGTAGTCATTAGGGCTAGAGCTACATTCATCACCTCATAGCCTTAGGGTTTAGCTCATGCTGATCTCGAGGTAGATCTACTCTGTAAACCACGTTATACATTCAATACAATCAAGCAGGATGTAGGGTTTTACCTCTTCGAGAGGGCACGAACCTGGGTAAACACTGTGTTCGTCGTCCCTTGTTACCCATCAACCCTAGATCCACAGCTCAGGACCCCCTACCTCGAGGTCTGCCGGTTTTGACACCGACATTGGTGCTTTCATTGAGAGTTCCACTGTGGGATCGCTCAAAGGATCGATGGCTCGCCTGATCATAGGAGAAGGCGCCGGATCCAGGGACTTCTTCATCCCCGGTCAACTCTTCGTGTTTGGCAGCATCGTGCTGCACGCCGACCCGACTGGTCGTTTGGATCAGATTGACAACTTCACCCCAGAACACTGAATTTGATTTGGCAACCTGGAATATGTGGCGGACTCACGGGGCGATCTGGTCTTCGCCGGACTCACTACCCCTTCCCGCACCCACAAAGGCCTCGTTGTGCTCACCCCGGAGTCTCCGTCCGATCCGATCTACGTATCGGCCCTAGCAGCTTCGAGCCAGGAGAGCTCCGCTTCGAGCGGCGGCCAGACTCCACCGTTTCCCGAACCCGTCATGTTGGCGAAGGACTTATTCCCGACCTTAGAGGAAGGATCTGGAGGCAGAAGCCAAGAGTCAATCTCGGCCGAACCGTTCCTCCACAATGCTCACCCAGCCTTGAGCTCCCACGATGAAGCAGCGGCCGATGGCCAGGAATTACCCCCGGCCCGAAGCAACTCGATCTCAAGCCCCGGCGTGGAATCCACACGCAGGGATCAAAATCCGTCCTTGACTTCCGAAGACTGTCTGGACCCGATCGAGGATCCAGTTCCACACCCTGAGCTTAGCTCGGCCTGTAGAAATCAAGGACTGGCTAGGGTAGTGACTGCCCTCATTACAACGGAATCTGGCCCAGAGCCCTCGAGTTCGGCGACCCTCGCTATGATAAATGAGGCGTTGGACCAAATTCAGAAAATGACTATCCAGGAGAACCTCTCCCCCGCTCACGGTCGTCAACCCGTCGAGGAGTACTATAGGGAATTTTGCGTCCCACCCACCACCCACTTGGTAGCCACTATCGATGATTTAACCTATATGCTAGACTATAATTCAGAGAATACCGAATACATGGATGAGGGGGACGGAGCCATGGCCAATGCCGATGTTGCCCCCCTGTCACCGGCCGCTGGTCGGACACTTCCAGCTACGACATTTACATGGTGGACACCCCTAGAGACGGCGACGGCACTCCCAATTAGGACAGAGGCAAGCCCAGAGATGAGCCGCCCAAACACCGAAAACAGCGTCGTCGATCAAAGCCACGTCGAAGCCCTGCGTGCAACATGGACTCTGCGGAGAACAGCATCGTAAATAATACGGATGACCTCGCCGGAGATGCAGCCTTCGAACATCATCAGGATGACCCTGCAGGGCAGGAGGACTCGCTCAATTCAGAAAACCCCGATGACTCGGAGGATAGCAACTACCTCCCACTCTCTGAAGAGGAGGCCAGTCTTGGGGAGAATGATTTCATCGTCCCCGAAGACCCTATGGAGCAGGAACGGTTCAAGCGGAGGCTTCTAGCCACCGCCTGGAACCTAAAGAAACAAAAACGCAAAATCAAAGCCGAACAGGACACCCTCAATGACCGATGGACTAAAGTCCTAGCTGCCGAAGAGGAGTATGCTTGCGAACAGCCAACCATGAGTTATCCCAAGTGAAGGCTATTGCCCCAGTTCGACGACAAGGCCGTAGAGCCAGCACGCCTGACATATACAAATGCCGAACAGCCGGACCGCCCCCCTAGAGTCTATTTCCTGCTTAATCTCTCTCACCTCCCATCAAACACTTTGCTATTCCTGTGGTTGCCAGCAAGCTGTGGCCACCTTAGTGGGCACTATGCCTGTTTCTTTCCTCCTTGGCTCTATCCTTTGAATGACCTATCCAGCAGACATGATTTGGCCGATCGGAGTGCACCGCGTGCGCCAGTTCACGCGGTGACTACGTGGTTGGCAAGCACGTCCACGCGCTCTGGCACTCCGCGGCGCTGTGTCGTTCGTTTCCTCCTCTCCCTCACCACCTAGCCATGTCTAGGAGCTTCCCCGCGTCGTCGTCCTTCTCCTGGAAGCCTCTCCCCCTCCTCTTTCCTTCTTCTTGTGCCACGATGATCGCCGCCACTATTCTGCCCGTGACCGCCATCGTCGTTTTCCTCTGTCCCCTCCTCCCCGATCCCTCTCGAGCGCTCCTGAAGCCCCTTCACTCCTTCGTGATACTTCCCGACGCCGAATACAGCCAGCCACGTTGCCTTGTCGCTCCAGTGCGACGATAGGAATGCCACGGCAGCCGTCCCGATCGCCTCGGCTGCCCTGGATATATATATAGCCGCGGGCTGAGCCTCCCTGAGCCCCATCACCACCCCAGCAGCCTTCCCTCTCCCCCCTAGTTCCGCCCAAGCTCTAAATCGAGCTCGAGCAGCTCTCTAGCTCCACCTATGGCCGGAGCTCTGCCGGCAGCCGCCGCTCAAATTCGAGCCGACCAGAGCCCCACCTCCCCTCCTTTTCCCTCCAATGGAGTTCCTGGAGCCCGGCGAACCTCCCCGTAGCCTCAGCCCCCCCTCTCCACCACCGCAGCCCTACGCCCCAAGCTCACCGAAACCACCGTCCGCCCTGCTCGCAGTCGCCACCGCTCCCATCCCCCTTGGCGTTCGCACGCCACACCGGCGGATGCGGCTCGGCCTCCCAATCATTTTGGTGGCTGAACCTCCACCGGAGGTCGTCTGTGTCGCCAGAGGTCATCACCGGAGCACGCGGCCTCCTTCGGTGCTCGGGCTGGTGCGAGGTGGAGGAAGCAGGGTGGCGACCCTGGCCAAGTGCGCCCTGGCCCCATCCGTCAGCCGGAGAGGCGGAGTCAACGCGGGCCCGCGCGGGAGTAAGTGGAGACGCATTCCTCTGAATGAGCTTTCAGAATGTTGAAAGCATATTTCCTTCTACTGCAGCTAAGTTAGCGTTTTCCTTTTTGGAAAATGTATTTCTATCCAGTGCGCCTTCGGTTTTAGCTGCCAGGGGCTTGTCTATAAATAAACTTTTTGCAGATTGGTCCCTGGACTTCAAACGGCTATACCTTTTCATCCGTAACTCCGATCGAGGTGATTCCAAAGCTCACTTCTTCGTCTCTTCGAGCCCGTCATGTTGGTATCATTTTCATAATGTTTTGACACAGTGAAAATGACCATTTTGCCCTTGCCGTAAACAGCCCCCTCCGGGAGAGAACTATTTCCAGTGATCCATTCCGCGAGCATTCCGCACTTCTCCCCGATGATTTCCTTCATCCCCAGGCAAGCCACGACAGCCACTTGCATGATGGATTTGCAGTAGCTATGGTTCCTACTTGAATAGATATTTAACATGTACATGTTATTCTGTTTGAGAAATAATGTATATGCTCATGCTTATCTCCACATTTCTGTCCTTGTGCATCTTGCTGGTTATCAAGTAGTCATTTTTAGCATTATGCTCATGGTTAATACTTGCAGTAGTTCATGCTAAGATGGTGACATGTCTGCATGTTTCTTTATCTATTGTTATGGTTCATCCTGTTATCATGGCTCAGCACATCATCATTCAAATTTAACCAGATGTTAGCCGAACTTGAACACCTGTTGGCTGAGTCATAGTGCGCCACCGAATCGAGCTCACCAGTGCAACCACACTTGCTGGGATGGGGCAGCCCTAATTCGGTCTATTGTCATGCCTCTCACCGGTACCTCTCACCAGGGAAGGTTATGAGCGCGTGCTACCCTAGCCCGGTAGGTGGCTATAACCTTGTGAACCCAGTTTTGGTATTGAGCTCAGGTCCCCGTTTGGGACAGTTTTGTTTGGCCATGACTGTGGCAGGTGTCGGAAGGACACAGGGGTCACCCATGACATAGCCCAAAGGGGAGTGTGTCGGAGTGGCTGGGAGAGTGCCATGCAATAGACTGGGTTTTGTCGGAATGTCGTTGGTCCACCCGAATGGGAGCACGAGCCATGCATTCCGTGGTGTGGGTACAGTGTACTAACCTCTGCAGAGTGTATGATCTATCGATAGCCGCATCCTCGGTTACGGGCACAGTTCGTAGTAGGTTACACTATGGGTCAACAATATAATAATATTTCTTATAACAACCCCGTCCGATAAAGAAAGAAGTTGGTTGATCTTTATGTGGTCGCGAGAGGATCACCGTGGTATCGAGGATACCGATGTTGATTGATCGTGATCACGAGAGGATCACCATGGTTTGGTGTTACATGGTGACCTTGGGTAAAGATCAAGCTCCTTGTGATCTTGTTATCACTACGGTATTGTAATACCAAGTTTGGTTGGTCCCGAGGTTATCATGTGGCACACTCGATGGTAAGTTCTTACATGTGGTGGTTACGAGGTAACCCCGGACAGAGTAAGTTGCATCATGATAGTTTTAACCTGATGCATGTAGTGACGTCCTGCTCATATGCCATATCGTTCTAGCATCATCATGATTACACCTGTTTAACCTGTTAATGCCATGCGGTTGCTTGTCTTGATTGCTTTGGTTGCTGTGAGCTTGCGAGTACATTCAAAGTACTCACCTGGCGTGTCATGCCAGTTTGCAGGTCATGCCATGATTGCTTGCTTGTCGAGGATTCCGAGTTTGCGAGTTAGGATAAGCTTTCCAGCCAGAGTCCGTGCGGAGTGGAGTCCATCACCGCCGTCGTTTTTACGCTGCAGAGGGTACTCCGCTTCCTCGGGTTGTTCCGCTGTTAGCATAGAGCTACCCTGGGCAGGCATAGTCTCGCCGTGCCGATGTAATCCAAGTACCCTTGTAACCTTATCCATGGTAATAAAGAGCTGATTTGTTCTATGCCAGTAGTGTCGTATTCTAGAAGACTTGTCTCTGGGCTGGAATATGGGGCGTTCCGGTTCCTCTGAGCCGGGGTGCCACAGGCGTTGGTATCAGAGCCAGTCTAGCTGTAGGACGCCCTAGACCGTGCGAACGTTAGTAACCGGTAGTATAGAGTGTAGCCAGTTTGCTGCACTTGTTTGTTGCATTTGTTTGTGCATAGCATGCATATAGAATATTTATTATGTCACTAACGGTTGATCTGGTAAGTGTAGGTGGTGTCAGTTTTAACCCACTACCTACACCCTCCATCTGCATATTCGTTCCTTGGTGTGGTGTTATCTCCGTCCCAGCGGAGTGATGCCAAGGTGCCTGGTATTGTCGATTCCTTGTCGAATTGATGCACCAGTACCACACCAATTATCCTATTCAGCCACCCCTTTTGTTTCGGTGATAGACATGTTTCTATCCCGGATCTTGCCATCGTCCCACTAGCCGCGTTGGCAACCCTTACTGATCTTAGTTATCAGAAAAGGGCAATGCCCGCAAGCCTTTCTTTTCATCGTTATCCCACCCCGCCATCCACTCTCTGGACGAGTACGGTTTCTTCCGTACGCTTGATGATGATGTGGTTGTGACCTCCGTGTACCGATCCACGATCGCCAAGTCCGTCCCCACCTCCGTATCCATCCAACTACAATCGGTGTAAGCCGTGTTTGGAGTAGTCTTGTTTACACCAACTTTCTTCCACACGTGGACTCACTTTCATGCACACCGTCACAGCATGTTAGACCGTAGTACCAGAGTTCCCGCGAGATTTGTGTGCTTAAGTAGGAATGCATACATTGCTGTGTATAGCTGTAGTATATGATATTGCTTGTGTGTGATCTTGTTGCTTTGTGTGCTTTTATTTTAGTCGTTTCTTTTGCTTCTTTCTTTGGGCCCTTGGTGTTACCTTATTTTCCCTTATGGAAGTTGCTCACCGACACTGGACTCAAAGAATCAGTGAAGGGGCAAGCATTTGGAAGCTCAGCTCAACAATATGGGATTTGGCGCCGACTGCCTGGCATGGGGAATATCTGGTCTGATTATAATGATATCCTGGATTGATTATTGGCATCAGGTATATATCAATGTGCGATCTTCATAGCAGTAATAATCAAATCAGCAAGAAGGCAAAGATGTGTGCATGATCAGCAGTACACTTCGGGTCAAAGGTATGGTTCACATATAAGGTTGGAGGCTGCTATGAGTACAATTTGAACCAGCTATATCCCGGAAGCAAGCCAGCATATGCTAGGAACTCAGTGCCCAACAAGAAGGATAGTCAAACAACTTTCTGCATACAAAAGTAACCGACAGCAGAAACATTAAGGGATATATATATATATATGCACTCAGTCTGCTTATGGCAACAAGGAAACTTCAAATATAAGCAACTCAGTCTTTATACACAAGCTTGCCTCAGGAATCAAGTGGCCAGCCACACATGTTTCCATAGATGTGGTGAACATGCTGCCAAGGTCATACGAGTTACCCATACAATGACGTCAGCTCGGTGAGGATTTAACCATTGCATGAGCTATATAAGAAGAAGAAGGATGCTAGTTATACACTTCAGTGTGATGACCAATAACCTATGGAGCAAGCCGACCAACTGATATATGCCCTAAAGCATTGCTCTGTGTTATTCTTGCATGTTTAAATTAATATACTTATGCTTGTATGCATAGTAGTGAGCTGTATGGGACGTTGATGAACCCTTGCCTGCCTTTCTTTGGTGACGGCACCACGCCTGTGTTCTGAGCTGTTTCCGGCCGTCCGGGGTGGATGCCGGCTTTGTATTTCTTTTGTCAGCAACTGGCCCATGTTCTGAGATACTTTTCGGCCGTCGCGGGCAGCTGTTGAATTTCTTTCCGTAGCAATGACCCTATCCTCTGAGCTGTTCTTCGGCCGTCTTAGGGAGTTGCTACTTTCTTCTTTTCGACACCATCTCATGCTCTAAGCTACTTTTCAACCGTCTTGAGTCGGGGTTGAGTTACTCCAGTAATGTCCCAGATCTGAGTTGTAAAGACCGTTCTAGTGGCTACTGGTTTATTTGCCGGTTTCATTGAAGGGTTCAGACGATCGTTACCCTACAGCTACAACTTGTAAAGTAATATGCCTGCTGAAATAGTGTACCTGGCAGTAGCCATGGTCATCCGAAGAATCAAAAACACATAAGGCCAAGCTCTGTCAGCTAAGGATCCAGGCAAGGAGAACCATAATCGTCCATACAGGTATGATAGTGGTTGCATGGTACTCATACCCCGGATAGTCTGAGTCGGTACCAACCACCATGGATGCACACCTATGGGGTATATCCCATTTGCAACGACCTCCTATCAAGGTACCCCACTCAGCCAACTATGTATGCTCAGAATTGTCATAAGAAGACACCCAAGTCTGTCAGGTCAGCCAAAAGATCAATTCGGCAGTTGGATTCCAGCACCCGTGGCAAAGCATTACATGGCCTACTATTTACTTAAAGGTGCCGACAGACGGAACGATCAGAAGGTTGACAACTGTCTCGAAGCATATGTCCTAGCCTAGGGGAATCAGTTAAAAGAGAACCTGCCGTGAACAAAATTCTTCTGCCAGAACCATCGTCAGTCAAGCCTGGGAATAATACCGTTATAAGGACGTACCCTTTTATGCTGGTCACGGCAGGTGACAGTCGAGTCTTTGGTACAAATGTGATACTCAAGACAGTGGAGATACCCAAGATGTTCCAGCAATTATTGCAAGAAGCCAGGCAGTGAGTTAGATAAGATACAGTAGGGACATAATACAAAGGCAAAAAGGAAACCCGAGTTGGAAACAGTTTCCTCAAGTGGGAATATCCATGTTTGACCCCTGAGCAACCAAATCTCGAGGACGAGATTTCTTTAAGGGGGGTAGGTTTGTAACACCCTGGATTTTGCCCATTTTCTTTTGATTTTGGTTTGGATTTGCCCTTCGGTGGCTTAGTGGTCTAGAAACCTGGAGACATCACCCTCGATTCCTCTCCCAAGTGGCTTGTCAATCTCAAAACCATCCCAAGACCTTGCCATTTCCATCTTCGACCAATCCCAATATTCTTTTTCTTGGGAATATTCCTTTTTCCTATTAAAGGAATAACCCTGTCTGCCCTGGGTTGTGAAGCAACCCACACTTCCATCATTCCAAAGATTCCCAAATAATTCCCATGAATTGTTTGGGTTATATATTCCTCAGATAGGTCAAAATCCTTCCTTGCCATGTCCAAAAATATTTCACCAATATTTCTTTTCTGATTCTGCCCTAGCTGGCAGTTTGTGAAGCAAGTACCCTTTATATTTTCTTGCTTGCTCTCAAACTTTTTGTGCACTCTTTCCCATCCATATAATTTCCTCATGCCAAATTTCAACTTCATTTGCCTAGTGAATATTCCTGAGCAATTTTTGAAAGTTTCTGTTCAAATAGAGCCTGGTGAAGGAAGTGCAAGATAGGCATATCCAAATGAGTTGAAATTTTGCAAGCATATTCATATGCTCAAATTAACACTCTCCACAAGATTTGAGAAACATCCCAGCATCTATGTGAGCACACCTTCCAATCTTTGCTTCTGGTCATATTTTTCTGTTGTGAAGCAACTATATTTTATATTGCTTCATATTTCTGAAAAATTACCAGAGCATTCTTATACCCATATAACCCATCACCACAAAATTTGGGCTCAATTAAACTTCCCAATAATTCCCTAGAATTTTTCCAAGATTCTATCCATTTGGAAGCTGTGTGAAGGAAGTACCATTTTGGTTTATTCAAATGGTATGAAATTTATACAGTATCTTCATATGCCCATATAAATCATCTCCTCAAATTTTCAGCTCAATCAATCCAAGCATGTGAGTGCCACTTCAACATCTGCAATCCTGTCCAGTTTGGCACATTGTACAGCAAGTGCTAGCTACACTCCTCCATTTGGGCTGAAACTTGTCCATAGTACTCATCTTAGTGTGTGTTCACTCCCAGCCAAATACCAGAGTCTATTTCCTGCTCAATCTCTCTCACCTCCCATCAAACACTTTGCTGTTCCTATGGTTGCCAGCAAGCTGTGGCCACCTCAGTGGGCACTATGCTTGTTTCTTTCCACCTTGGCTCTATCCTTTGAATGACCTATCTAGTAGACATGATTTGGCCGATCGGAGTGCACCGCGTGCGCCAGTTCACACGGTGACTACGTGGTTGGCAAGCACGTCCACGCGCTCTGGCACTCCGCGGCGCTGTGCCGTTAGTTTCCTCCTCTCCCTCACCACCTAGCCATGTCTAGGAGCTTCCCTGCGTCGTCGTCCTTCTCCTGGAAGACTCTCCCCCTCCTCTTTCCTTCTCCTTGTGCCACGGCGATCGCCGCTACTATTCTGCCCGTGACCACCATCGTCGTTTTCCTCTGTCCCCTCCTCCCCGATCCCTCTCGAGCACTCCTGAAGCCCCTCCACTCCTCTGCGATGCTTCCCAATGCCGGATACAGCCAGCCACGTTGCCTTGTCGCTCCAGTTTCTCTCGTACACGTACGCGCGTGTGCATGAGGCGTTGGGCTCTAACTAAACCCGAGTGAGGTGTTCGCTTACTGAACCCGAGCGATTGCACTCGCTACGCGTTACTGAACCCGAGCGATCAATCGATCCCTGGTTGTTAACTGAACTCGATCGAGCAATTCCTTCGCTACTGCTGCTAACTAAAGCCGATCGAACCTGTTGCCTCTTGATGAATAGTGAGCATTGTTGGGGGTTGGATGAACAGTTCCCGGTGGGGGTTGGATGAACAGGACCCCGTGGTAGTAGAGACTGTTGCCCCTGGATGAACAGGACCCCGATCGAGAGGAGGCCGCCACACACCCGAGCCGGTTGGGGGTGGATGAACAGGACCCCGTGGAGGGCTGGTTGAACAGGTCCCCATGTGGAGGGCTGGTTGAACAGTAGCCAGTGGAGGCTAGATGAATAGGACCCCCATGGTGAACAGTAGCTGGTGGAGGCTGGAGGAAGTTGACGGTGGATGAACAGTAGTAGGTGGAGGCTGGAGGAAGTCGACGGTGGATGAACAGTAGCCCGTGGAGGCTGGAGCAAGGCAGTAGACGGTGGATGAACAGTAGCCCGTGGAGTCCCGTTTTGCGGTACGCCACACCCCTTCCGATGAACAGGACCCCGTTTCGATCGTAGGCACTCCAACACAAGTCCGTTTCCTCCGTTTTGCGGTACGCCACACCCCTCCCGATCAACAGCACCCCGTTTCGACCATAGGCACTCGAACAGAAGGCCGTTTCCTCCGTTCTGCGGTACGCCAGACCCTTCCCGATGAACAGGACCCCGTTTTGACCGTACGCGGTCGAACAGAAGGCTGTTTTCCTCCATTTTGCGGTACGCCAGACCCAGTTCCGACTGTTCCGTCCAAGCCGGTTGGCTCCCGATGAACAGGACAAATTCAGACCAAGTGGCTTGGCTCCCGATGAACAGGACGCGTTCCGACCCAGTGGCTTCACTCCCGATGAACAGGGCGCGTTCCGACCCAGTCACTTGGCTCTCGGTGAACACGACGTTGTTTCCTCCGTTCCGACCCAGCCGGTTAGCTGCCGACGAACAGGACGATGTCGCTGCCGTTCGATGCCTCTTCATGTATACGAGCCCTGGCCGTACGTATGCGCGAGTACGCGTTCGAGACCCCGCCCTTATGTACGTACGTAGCCGTATTTACTTTCTTGCAGCATGGTTGTACGTATGTGTACACGATATATATAGACGGGACTGTGTGACATGCTACGTCTGCGCCTCTACTAGGACACGTGCATCTCCTTACTCGGCCATGGTTCATCACTGCAGAGAGACTGATCGACTAGTATGTATGTACATGTTCGCGACCAGACAGACAACCCTACGTACGGTTTGACCCGGTGGGTCCCAGCTGTCAGGGAGGATAAGTAGGCACTTCCTTGTGTGCGAAGATATAACTGGTGGGTCCCAGCTGTCAGGGGGAAGAATCATTTTTTTGCCCGTAATATGGACGCACTTCCTTGCATGCGAAGATGTAGCTGGTGGGTCCCAGCTGTCAGGGGGGAATGTTTTTTTAGGCCCTTCCGATAGGTCCCGCTGTCAGGTGGAGGAATCATTATTATGCGCGTAATAAGGAGGCACTTCCTTGCTGCGGCCTTGGACCCAGCTATCTGCCTCTCCACGTACAGTCCTCTTCCGATGGAGGTCGTTCCTTGACCACGTTGACCACACCGCACCGAGAGCACCAAGGCCGTGGATGACGGTGAGGCCTAAGATGGGAACGATATGGAGTCGTGGAACAAGGGGCACTGGAGTCCTAGGCGGAAGGGAGTATGACGGACTGGATCGGCTGCCAGGCGAGGCTGCCTTCGCCGAAGAATAACAGAAGGTGTGGGTGAGTACAGGTCTGACCTGGCCACCTTTTGGAGTAGGGTGGGGTGGCGAGGTCTGCGCGGCAGCACAGCGGGCCACGGGAGGTAGATGCAGGCGCTCCAACCGGCGATGGTTTTGGCGGCTGGAACAAGAGCAACTAGATCAGAGATTGAAGAAGCAGGATCGCCGTTGGATGTCAATCCAATGACTACAGATGTCAGAATAATTTTTTGACTTTTTGTTTTAGACCATTAAATCTTTTGGTTCACTAAATGGACAACACCTTGCGCAGGCTTCGTCTAGTGGGCCACCAAAGTCAGCTTCGAAAGTTGTGGCAGAATGCAGCCCATTTATTTAGGTTTTACAGCCCATTTCATTTTGTTTGCCAATACATCTATTTCCTGGGCTTTGACTCAAAAAATAATCTATTTACTGGGCTGGGTAAAAATAATAATAGCCGATTTACTATTTATGATAATTTACAGCGCATTTGATTTTTATTCGAATACACCTATTTACTGAGCTGGGTGAAAAATAATATTGCGTATATGCAGCGCATTTATCATTTCTGATAATTTACAAGCCATTTGATTTTAGTAGAAATGGACCCATTTTCTAGGATGGGTGAAAAAAAATGATGGTCTGGACTGAGCATTTATTATGAAAAATAATATTGAGATAAGAATATTATTAAAAAAATTAAGTTGGGCTTGGTAATCTTATTATATAACAAATGAACTGGGATGTGCATTTTATTAAAAGAAACATAGACTAGGCTACGCTTATTATATAAAAAATGAACTGGGATCTTGTGTACAACTATCGGCCCAGTTGCATTGCTGATGTTCAACAAAAAAGGAATGTGTAGTATAGTAGAACTTTACATGGCTACTCAGCCCACATTCAACGACGCCTGAAATGGCCCAAACAAGGCTTCTGTACAACTTTTTGAAGTCACTGAGCTCAATTAATAACTTAAGAAAAAAAGTTAAGAGTACAGTGGAACCTAATTAAAAGCTGTCACAAGCGAAGAAATAATTCAACGGGTCCCACTTGTGTGTGTGTGTGTGTGCGTGCATGTGTGTGTGTGAGAGAGAGAGAGACCCATCGGTCAATACTCGTAAATACATCTTTCAGCCATATGCATTGCTGATGCTCGCTAAAAACTTATATAGTTGACACAATCATATAGAACATCATAGCACACTGAACTTGCATACAAAAATTTCACGCAGGCGGCCCAATCAGGGTGGAAGCAGTGGATCGCTACGGGTAGGGCTATGTTGAAACCAACAAACTCGTACATAACGGTTCATCGTCTTTATCAATGACTGGGAAATATCTTGAATGTTGTGCAAAGAAAACAGACAGTCAACATAATAAGTTCTGCTAGCACATTAAGTTGACGTACACCCCTTTCTAAAAAAAGTTCAGGTACAAAAATAGAACAGGTCACAATCAAATGTACTGGCACATCAGTGCTTCACACCGATAGCTCGGATTTAACTAGTATCTGAGAAGATTCAGTTGTTACCTCAAATTAGAGCACATCCAGGCAGCCAACCCTGTCTCTTCTCCCAAAGAAGCAGTGGCCTCCGCCGCGCGATGGAGTAGGCCCTGTGCCATCCATCATTCCGAGCAACACGGGGAAAGTCTGATGTTGACACCTGTAATGGATGTCGTCGACGGACCCTGGCACCAGCGGCGGCGGCAGGAATTCGATTGATGGATTGACCACATCTTCGACATGCACAAACACTCGATAAAGGTACATCCCTAACATGGTCCACAGCGGCCTTGGTGGCGACGAATAGTACAACCCCGGTTCCTACACCAGTATCTCAAAACCAATCACCTTCGGTATGGTGGACGGCTTCTTCATCCATGCCATAACCGTCAGAGCCCAGATGTCTGGAGGAACAAACATACTTACGAGCTCACCTCCAAGGTCGTTGATAAGCTCATTCATGGACTCGCTATTCCAAGCACGTCGAGCCATGCCGTGGAAGGTAAGCTTTGTTAAAAACTCAAGCTCAGAGGGCACTGAGCCCCATCTTGGGTGCCACCGATCAAAGCTCACCAGTGCGCCATCGCAGAACAAACGCCGGGAAGATTCGAACACACGACTGCAGTCGAAAGTTGTCCGGAACCTAATGAAGAAATCAGCCGGTGGCGGACAGACTTCGATGAGCAAGTCACTTATTTGGATGCCGTGTGCAATGCCAAGAGCTTTGACAAGGTCGTTCGGCGAGACGGGAGTCCGGTCGCCGTTGATGGTTACCATCAGCACTTTACCGGAAAACTGGTCGTGAAGCACCGCCATGCCACTGTTGAGCGACAGCACGCAGCGCCCGAAGGCAGGACGGACCTCAGGATCTCTGGCTCAGAGATCCGCATTACCGGCGACTTGATAGTGCGCTTGAGTACAGGGAGTACAGGAGGGGGATTTGGGGGAACTGGAGTAGGAATCGAGATTCCAGAGGTGGGGGAGGGGCGAGAGATTCGGGATGAAAATGTAGCATGAATTTCGAACATGCGCCAATATGCTCTCAGCGCGCAAGCGCACGAAAACACCGGTGGCGCCCACATGTCGGCCTAAAAGTCCGTTTTCTTTCTTTTTTTTGAGAGCCCGGCCTGAGAGTCATAATTGACCTGTTTGGCATTGCGTTACTACTCGGCCCATATTCAACAACACCTCACTGGCCCAAACAAGTGTACATCATCGAAAAGACACTGAGCTCAAATTATAACTTGGAAAAAGGAGATATACTCTGAACACTGGAGAATGGTGATGCCCTCATTTAGCCCACCAGCAGTTGGAGACAATAAACAGTTCGAAAGAACGATATATACAACATTCAAACACTGACTAGTGACTACTACTGACATAAACAGCAAGACATGATAGTTCATAAGAAGTCTTGCTACACCACCAAAACGCATCCATCTGCAGTGCTCAGACTCTCGTCATCCAGATAAGAATGACAATCTAAATAGAGGCAACTATTACATAGTAAGAGTGACATAGATGAGGATGACCAAATGACAAGGAATCAATATGCATAACAAAAGAGAGAATTACCCATCTAGAACAAGCAGCAAAGACAACAAGTCATTCGAAGAGGGATGATCCAACACCATCATAATTTGCAGCCCTGCTTTAGCCACCAGTGATTCGGAGACACCAGTACTCCACCCTTTCAACGCAACAGCCCAATTACCTATCAACCTGAAGGCTTGAACCGCATCACTGCCTGTCGGACTTGAGACATCCAAGGATCAAAGTTAATCCAGATGCCTTTGTCATTCTCACCTTCTTTTGGCTGCATGATGTATCATTGACAATCAGGGGAGTCTACTCCCGAAGTCCTAGGGCTCACCGTGTGGACACAGTTTTCGCTAGCAAACAGAGCCTCTCTGCCATCAAGGTCCTTGCCAATGGTGATCTCCTGGTTAATCGGATAATTGAGTCTGAGAAACAAAGAGTGTGAACCAAGGCTGTTTACCTGCCTCCAACTCAAAAATCCTGAAGGGCCCAACAAGCTGGTATCCTGCTCATAGACGTAACAGCCACTGTCCAGATACTCACGTATTTCACGGTGCTTGTACACAGTGGGGTTTTTGCAATATAACTTTTCTGGCTCATGTGTGCGAATGATCATCAGTATTTTGCCGTCGTCTGGTCGAGCAAGGAACCAGTTGTGCTTCCCTGTTTTTGGCAAAGGTGGTGTGATTACAAAGGGCAGTAACTGTAGGGACACTGCATCATATCAAAAAGGACATGCATTGTTAATGTAAGATCAACATTGTTCAGAGTATGAGTAGGATAATGCAAGAAACATCATTGATCTGTTCCTGTTGGAACTGAGAGGAAAATACAGGGAAATGTATACTGGGTTTGAAAATATAGAAGTGCCATGCATGGTTATACTCATGTTATCTCGCAGTTGATTCTTCACAGGAAACTACCATGTCATGCATGTTATGTAATCATGGTTTGTCCTCACAAACAAATTCTTCCAGGAAACTAACAGACCATGCATTGTTATATACTCATGTTCTGTGGGCAATTTTTTTGTGAGGATATTATTCTAGCCATTGATTACTGAAGGGCGAATATAGGTATGTACACATGGTAAGCATTACAGGATTTCACTACTTCCAAATATAGAGTTCTCCATAAGCACATTTACTTCCCTAATGTATGGTTAGATGAAACCAACAGTGTGATGCATGTTTCTACATCATGTAAATGAGGAAACTAACATGGCTATTGATACACACTCATATTTAGTAGTATATAGATTACTATAAAGTAAGGAGAATATCCATATCTTCCTAACCGTTTGATTATTCAAGGGTACAAATTGGCTGTAATGACATGGTCACGATCGCATGAATTAACTCATTCCAAATATAGCTGATTCACGGCGTCTCTAATACATTGCCATAGTTCTCAAATTCTGCTCAAACAGGGATATGCCAATCATCACAAAAAGTTCAAACAGTATCATGGTGTTATCATTAACATCAGACGAAAACAACTTATACGCGCCGTCCCAGCAATACATGGTGCCATCTGCTTTGTCGATCGCGTAGATGATGCCATTGTGTTCAATAGCATCACAGAAGTGTGTATCAGCTTTGACGATCCACTGCGAGGTGAGTTGTCTCCAGCTAAAGAAGGCACCGGCGGAAAGATAGGCGAGTCCGTGGTCGAACAAGGCAATTATCTTGAAGTCTGCGTAATCCGCATATCGTGTGGGCACTTGGCAGATTACAATCTTCTACAAAACAAGGTGCGTCCAACTAATGAAGTAATCTAGATGACTTGGACCGCGACGGTAAAACCCTATATTATCCAACGTAGGAAGGATAATCTCATGGGAGGTGTGGAAGTTCACGAGCACCAACTTTTTCTGGTCTTCTCTGACGGCAGCCAGCCAGTGGGAGTTCATGCCGACCCAGTACATACCTACCAAGAAGTTTCGGGCAATGGTGAGGATTGAAGTCAAGGGGCATGATGTACGGCGACGCACTACATACCTGCAAAGAAGTTTCAGCTAATGGAGGTCGGATTGAAGTCGAGGGGCATCATGTACGCCTCCATATCAGAGTGAGCAAATCTCGCAAGACCAGATAGCAGCAAGCAGGGTGTCTTGAAAAGCTTAGGCCTCGCTTTGACGATGGCCGTGGGCATGTCCCTCGAGCATGCAGCCAGCCGCACGGCGCTCAACATATCCATAGACGAACAACAGAGGTCGAGGATGTCACTAGGGAGATTGCTCCAATCGCAGCTCATATGGATGCTGCGCGGTTCGCGTTCGGCCATGGTGGAGTTTGGAAGGTGGGGTTTTTGGGGGCTTGATTTACAGGGGAGAAGGCTCTCGATGCTGGAGCGGCTAGCGAGTGAATAGTGGTACTGGGGGAGGCGAGCGAGACTAGGGTACGCGGGGGCAAAGTGAGATGATGAAGAGTGACCTCAGGATCTCCGGCGAGACGGAGATGGAGATGGATTGGTGCTAGGCGGGGAGAGGGAGACAAGGCAAGGCATGCTATACAGCGGCGGTGATAGTGACTGCAAAGTGCACAAGGTGAGGCTGACTTTGGTAACCTGAACGCGCTGCCTGGACTAGTGTCACCTCGGGCGCAGGGTCTTGTCACTTCACTGTGAGGACCGGATGAATAATATTTTGACCATCAAGTGTACCACAGTTGTACTACTACTAGTAGTAACATACGGAGTAGTACTGTATAGCGGAAATAGGTCTCCCATGCTAGCATGCCTCTGGGTTCACTTCATCCTCCAGGTAGCATCCATATTGCGAGCAGAACCAAATTCTCGTGCATGCGGAAGCGCGAAGAAGGGCTTTTTCTTTTTTTTTAGGATAGCCGCATATATTCCTTAACCAGAAAAGGTTGTGTCTCACAGGCACGCGCCAATATCAATCCGAACCAGCTACGACATATTTTTTTGTGCAAAGAGATGGATATCTGTTCGTCCACCAAAGTGGGTTTTGCATAGATCCTACCTGTCAGGAGGGGTGCAGAAATAAAAAGTAATCATAAAATGTTTGGCCATAGTGATTCGAAAGAGTGACCTGAACTAACCAGTGGCACATGTAGCGATAGAAGGATGGGCACGTACACGGACACGGACCACTCCTCAGTACGCTACCCGCATAGCCTTTTCGTTTTGCAAGTTGGTCTACCTAGCCGTCTAATCAACTGCCTGCATGCCACTTCTCCCATTTACTTCTCCATCGGGAACTGATTTTCCTCGACTTCTTCACCTCTCCTTCATTTGCATTCAAACCCCACTGGACTGGACCCACACCCTCCTTGAGTAATTCTAAAGCCCTTTTAAATAATCATCTTCTTCAGTTAGACTAGCCATCTTAATCCTAATTCTCCAAACCATAGCCCTCCGGTCCAGCGGTTCCAAATGGCGAAAGAGATCCCTATGCAGGTTTTTAGCATCAAACATGTCCTCGTCGAAGGCTCGTTGAGCATAGTTGCCACCGTCATCGACCACCCAAGGGTTGTTCGGGAGTGGATCAACAATGTATCCAACTCCCTCCAAAAGGTGGAGATGAAGGTTGTCGGTCTCGACGCAAAGTACACGGAGCATGCCACTGGGAAGATCCAACGCGCCGCCGTCCTTCAGTTGTGCCTCGAAGATGAAGTTTTGGTGTATCACATCATACACGCGCCCTCCATACACGGTGAGCTCCACGATTTCATGTCTTGGGAGGACATATACTTCTGTGGGCAGCCATCGAAGGGGACAAAGAGAAGCTGGTGCCATACAACCTTGACTTGAAAAACATCGCTGACCTACAAACCAGAATTCCTGTAGACGATTGTGATAAAAAAACACCATCCCTGTTCAACGTAGCAAATTCTGTGCTCAGAAAAAATCTTGAGAAGGGTGACAAGACACTGGGATTAAGGTCGTCTGGATGGGAGAATTATCCCTTGACCTATGAGCAGATAAAATATGCTGCCCTCGATGCTCGTGTGAGTTTCGAGATAGCTGCAAGGTCGAAAGAGCTTGTTGCGAAGCCGCCTCCCATAGAAAATGAGAAGAAGAAGAAGAAGAAGAAGAAGAAGAAGAAGAAGAAGAAGAAGAAGAAGAAGAAGAAGCTGCACCAGCAGCAAGGAATTATAGATGGATGAACTATTTCCTCTCTTGTAAAAATTATATTTCCTCTCTGTTTACATTGATATAGATGAACTATTTCGCTGGTGTGCATGTCTTTGGAACAAGTGTACTCTGTGTACATTGATATAGGTCCGCTTGACTATAATGAACTATTTATCCGCCTAGTTTTCTCTACTACTACTCCTTGCAGTGAGCAGTATGCATTGCATGTGTCATGTCTACCGCAATGCATGTGTCAGTAGACATGATAGCTTGTCCATGGAAGTTGAACCACGGCGACCATCACGTTTCTACCACTACCACACGGGATTCCCACGACGCCACTCCAACCCACGGCACCACGTCCCACGACGTGCGCCTCACCCCTCTCGGCCCCACCGCTCCTCTGCCTTTTTCTGCATGACATGTCGGCCAGCTGAGCTGCGGCAACCATCAAGTTTCTACCACAGCCACACGCGATTTGACGCGGCTTGCATGTTACGCTCCTGGCTCCGATCCGTACTACCGCACCATCCAATTTTCATCCAGCGGCTATGACACATTTCGTGTCAGGCATCACTCCTCAGCCACAAATAAAAGAAATAAAATAAAGGCCTGTCTTTGCCTTCTACTTCTGTAATACATGTAGTACCCGCCGGTGTGGCCATCTACGTCTTGTAACACCCCGACGTCCAGCTGTGGCACCCTCGCCACGGCCAGGCCACCACCGGCCGGTTCATCTCGAACGAGTGAGTCGCGAACGCCGCCGCGACAACGGCCAGCTAGGCATCTCGAACCACACCGATGCCGCTTCCCCATAGCCGACCTACGCTGACCCGTGGCCGCACGCCGTTGAGCCGTGTGTCAACGTACAACGGCAGGAACAGCTCCAGGCTCGCTGGCTCAACTAAGTCGAGTACATCACGTTCGCAAACCGGTATCCGTTGAGCAGGTTGCTCCCGCCCACGAGCACACGCCTATACGTATCCAGCATTCCTGCCTCCCCGCTGAGTGGTACATCCTCGGGACGGTGCAAGCGGTCGAAATCTCGAGCCCAAGTCGAGCTATGTGCCCCGGGTAGATCTGGCTCCCGCCCGAGCTCATCCGCAGCGCGAGCTAGTAAACGTCATGCTGCACGTCACAACAGACAAGCACCTCGACATGCGTCGGCCGGGTAGAGACCTTTCTTGGCCACAAGCTCCATGGTCTCGTCCAAGATCGGTGTGGTACTGCAGTCGAACATGCGGGTAAAATACTACGGGAGCAGCTGCATGTGCATGGCCCAGACGCCGATGTTCGCGTGGAGGAGGTGCTACTTGCTGGCGGTGCAGTGTGATACATGGGTTAGGCAGACACCTGTTGCCACGCTCGGAGGACGAGCAGGAAAAGGAAAGGAAAGGGTCTTGCATGTGTGTACAGATTCATGCAGGAAATTATTTCCTGGAAATACGGCCTTTGTTTACCTTTTTTTTAGGCTATAGATGACCCACATGAGGAAATCTATTACAGTATAACTGTTGGATGAAAATTAGTTGTGCGGGAGTACGGATCAGAGCATGGGAGGGGAGCAGGCAAGCCTCGTCCCACTCGATTCCCACGACGCCGCTCAAACCGATGACACCACACGTCCGCCGACCTGTGCCTCACCCCTCTCGGTCCCACCGCCCCTCTGCTTTTATGAGAATGACATGCCGGCCAGCAACATTTAGGGTCCACATATCATTAACTCAAAGGCAGGTGCAATAGCCGCTGAAGCTAGGTCCCGTGGGCCCCGAGAGGGAAATGTAACTCTTGCGCCAGGCCTTGTGGTGCTACCGCAGTACGAACTCGTGCCAAACCCGGAATTTGTTTCTTACTACTACCAATGTGCCGGCCCGTGCGTTGCAATGGATCCAAAGTAGTAGAATAATACTTGTTCACAAACTTGAAATATAAACACCCTAGTTTTGATATACATATATCAGTAAAAATAAATTATGCTTCACTGAAGACATATTCCTCGCGCTGGTTTGATGAGGTGAGGGGCGGGTGTGGCTGGTTTCAAGATAATAATAGATTTTTAAAACATTGGAGCAGATTTTTTTTCTAACATTTTGTAGCATGGCACGGCATCCGGTGCATCTAAGCGTTTGAAAAAAAAAGTGGAGTGCACTCTAAAGATATTTACATGCTCCCATTTAGTGGAGTGCACTCCAAACACATTATCTATTTATTTTTATCTAGCCTTTCCTAGCCATGCAACCAAGCCACATAAGCTAGTCATGCATGCAATCCATAAATTGCAATATACTTTAGCATGCAATGCCGCCACATCATCTATTTATGCCTGTTAGTCATACGTTGTTTTTTGCATTAGTCCAAATATGAAAGTTCCATAAAACTAAGCTCCAAATGTCTGCCGGAGGCGAGGTAGAGGACGTATGACGGGGGCGGTGGAGGCATCTTCATAAGAGGAGGAGAGCTCGAAGGATAATCTTGCACGTCCGCCGCCACCTGCATATCGGCGCGGGACTCCTAGAGTGCCCACTGGAGCTCGCACTCCTCCAGGGAGCCGCGGAGTCACGGGATTTTCCTAAACCATGATGGGTACCATGCAGTACTCCTCGTAGCCGGGGGCACGGTGCTCGCGGCCCGACTCCTGGGGTACTGTCTGGAGCACCCGCTCAACCACCTCGTGAGCCGCGAGGATGCCATTCTTGCGGCCGTGCTATTGGAGCACACGCTCATGCGCCTGAGCGGCGAGGATGCGATGTTCACGGGCGTGTTGCCGGAGCACGCGCTCGTCCATGTCGAAAGTGGCGACGATGCGATGTTCGCGGGCGGCGATGATGCGATGCTCGCGAGCATGCTGCTGGAGAACGCGCTCGTCCACATTGTGAGCGGCGAGGATGCGATGTTCGCGGGCATGCTGCCGGAGCAGACGCTCATCCACGTCAAGAGCAGCGACGTTGTGATGTTCGCGGGCGTGCTGTCGACAATGCGATGCTCGCGGGCATGCTGCTGGAGAACCCTCTCGTCCACATTGTGAGCGGCGAGGACGCGATTCACCTCCTCGTGACCGACCAAGGCGTGCTGCCGGAGCACAGCTACCCCTCATGGCCGACGAGGGCGAGCCGTTAGATCACACTGTCTTCCGCGTGGACAGTCAGCGTGTGCTACTCGCGGCCGTAGAGGGCATGCTCCACCTCGGCGATGTCAGAGACTCCATCCTCTTCCCAGGTCACGGCGCCGTCCACTTCGGCAACGGTTACGTGCTCCGGTGGGTGTTGTGTCCGTATGGGAGCTTTGAGCTACAGTACCAGTGGGTGTGGGGGGTGACCTTTTCGTGGTTTCACATGGTCTAAGGAGAAAAATAGAATCGGAAGTAGCACAATATGTTGGAACGTGTCGGAGGAAGGCTGGCAGGAGCAGTACAACAAACATCACATGCGCACCATATTTTGAGAAGCGTTTAATGTAATTTGTGTGAAATGGGTCTGTGTGATGTACGAGTAGTACATCCTTATCATTCACATTCATGCACGCAACAAACATTTGTGTGCATGATTTCACCCTATTTTCTTATTCTGTTTGGGAGTGGATTTGATTTTTGTAATCGGAGCTCATTTTTGTACTTGGTTTCAATTTAGACTGTGCATGTATTATTGCGAGAGATATATATAGAGAGAATATTTGTGTGACAAAGAGGGTGGCGGGGGTAGTGATACCTAATGAGAGAGGGGCATATGCGTGTTCGAAAGACTTTGTGTGTCGTAGAGAGAGGAGTGTCCGAAAGGGAGAGAGAGGGTGTGTGTGTGTGTTAGAGAGAGAGAGAGAGAGAGAGAGGTGCGTTTAACGTCGAGAGAGAGAGGGGCCGTGACAAGGTTACGAGGTTGCGGATATGGTAGAGCGATAGTGTGTGTGCAATGAAGGGACACACAGACAGCGTCTGTTTGCGTGTGAGAGAGCTGGATAGACCTCGACAGCACGGCTGGCTAAGGGTGGAAGGTTATGTGTGGTAGAAAGATATAGTAGAGAGACAGATGAATGCTTGTTTGTTGCAAGAAGACCTAACTACATAGACGGGGGTAGCAAGAAGAAGAGAATGGCGGTGTGCCTTTTTGTCATGGGATGGAAGAGAGACCAACAGACACGCATTGTGTGGAGAGGTGTCTGTGTTTCCAGAGAGAGTGAGGCATGGACAGGAATAATGAGATGGGTGCTCATGTGTATGTTATAGGGAAGGAATTGTCTAGGTGATAGTCTTATGATGGCGACCCAATCTTTCAATGAGAGTGGGGATAAGTATCGACTTGGTGGATTTTGACATTGACGATCCAGCTATATCGTACCCGATGATACAAATCGACAATCGTTACTAAACAAATCTTCGATGGACGATGATCTTGTTGTATGCACAAAATCAACCTGAATAACGAGATGGAGTTCCTCCAAGCAACCGAATAATTGGCTAGAACTAAGATAATGCAATCGTAATTGCCAATATGAAGTAATTAAGGATAATGGTGGGGTTGCTGGTACTGAACAAAAGGCGGTAGTCCTACACATACCCCGCAAATGCAAATTATAGGGAAAACAAAACAATGTGTACACAACAACGCGAGTTCTAATGTAGAAAAAGGGTAGTAGCCTTATTTATATCTATAGACTATATTACTATATTTTTTATTTGTATAGTTATATCTATATCTATTCCACTCCCTCCATTTGTAATTTACTCCACACATATATAGCTTTGATTGCATCCAAATTTTATAAAGCTTGACCGAATTTGGTGAAAACAATATGAACATTTACACTAACAAATTTACACTATGTGGAAATAAAAGCAATGATGAATCAAATGATATATATTTGGTGGTGTATATGTTAATACTTTTTCCTACAAATTGTCGAAAGTATACAAAGTTTGACTTTAGAGAAACCCAATATGCGGTATATGTATTGTACATTCTATATTCATTATTTTTTCGGAGTCAATGCACGTATTTGCACGTACACGATATAAACCGTTGATTGATGTTCATCCAATGGTCCAGGTGGCCGCGATTCAGATCAACTATAAGTACCCATACACGTTCTTCTCAAACGACCAGCACAGCAGTGTGATCGATCCACACAAGAAGCTCTAAATAAGACCTCCAGACGTGCCATGTGGCTTCATGGGTGCCCCCCAGATCATATTATTCATACTATGTTGACTGAAATAAAGATAAATCACCCAAAACAAGATCTTCCCGTTTTTTGTTCCTACGATGCTGTGCCATGCACGTACCTAGTTGTATAGTTGTAGTTGTAGTAGTAGTAGTAGTAGTACAAACTTCGTAGTAGGTGTAGTATGGAGTGCTCCTACTCTATCAACGAGTCCCATCTGACACCAAATTTCTTGGCTTTCGTGCTACAGCTAGATCTTCCCCTCCTCGTTTCTGTTTTCCAACGCGGCGGGCTGGGTGCGGTTTGCCGATAGTCGGTTTGCTCAATTGCGGTACCACATCAAAGTGAAAATGCTAGGCAACACGCCTTCCCTAGGTATGTGGCATGCCGAACGGGCCGTGGAGTACTCCCGATTCCCGGGCATGTGGGGGTACGACGCGAACGCGGCAGGCCTTTTCCTTTTACTAGCAATGTGCCCGTGCATTGCAACGGATCCAAAGTAGAATAGTACTTGTTCACAAACTTGAAAGAAAACACTCTTGTTTTGATATACATATATACCACTAAAAATATATTACTTTTCACTCAAAATATATTTCTCAGACTGTTTTGATGAGGTGAGGGAGGCAAGTGGTTGCTTTCAAGATAATAAGGGGTTTTCTGCACATTGGAGCAGAGAAGTGGGCTATTGTTGCAAAAATGCCACAACTTACCTCATAGCCATTAGATGCAGATCTAATGGTCAGAAATGATGGATGGCAAACACACCACCATCACCAACTGAGTCTTTTATGGGAGTAGAGAAACATGTATAAATTGTAACATTTGGTTCTGCTCCTTGGCATGATCGATAGATAGAAATAACGATTGGAAACGCTAGGGCGGGGCTTTTCCCGCCAGATAAGCAGGGTAGTAGCTAGGTTGGCGCATCGTCGGTTTGGTCACATGCGGTCCCACATGTTGTAGTGATATAAAGCCTAGCCAATGCGCGTTGACCGGGGGGGGTGGAACGACAGTGTGGTATGCGACGGGGAAGGGACATGCTTCATGTACGTGTTCCAGTTTCTCGTTTTGAACTTGCGAATGTGACAGGCGTGCTGCACGAGTAGTTTTGAATTTATAGGTTTGGTCTCAGTTTTTGAATTTAGGAGTAGTTCATAGGTCGGGTCAAGCATCGAATGTAAATTACGAAGTTGATGGAAAAGGTAAGCACAACTTATAAATTGACGGAAGGAGTACTAGTTACAGTGATGCATATAATTGCCTCCAAATCTGAACAAAGGGATCGCACATGTCTGTATTGACTGGAACGAGAATGCAATAGCACAATAAGAATTAAGGCCACGATGATGCGATCGTAGTGGTGGTTACAGGAGGCAAGAAGAAAGATGCATCCATCAACGTACGACCTCCTCCTCCTCGACTCAATGCGCCGGGCCACCGACCGGCGGCTTAGGAGCGGCGGCTTTTGTGGCGAGGTCAAGGTGCTTCTCAACAAAGGCGTCCAAGGCTTCTAGCCGGTTGACGAAGGCCAACGTCGTAATATCCTCACCGGCCTTGTAGATACCTATGTACACGACTTCCTCGTACATGTGGATGTGTAGGTCGACGAATTTTTGCAGGGCGAGGCGCCTCACGGCGAGCGCGACCTCCAGGTGGACATTCTTCATTGCGTTGGCGGGCAGTCGCAGGGCCACCAGTCCTTGAAAGAGGTTCTCGCCATGGAGGCCAATTAGGGTGGCAGGCAATGAGCAGCCCAGGCGCGCGGGCTAGAGGAGTACGGCGATGTCGTCCGTGAGCTTCTTGACGATGGTGAACTTGTTGATGGTGGCAACGATCATCTTGTCCAACTGAGCGTCGTAGCTGGCGTCGACGATGGCCATGAACCAGCCAGTCGCCAACACTGTCTGGAGATGATCCTCGGTGCCATGTCGCAGGCCGGCATCGTGGACCATCTGGCACAGCCGCTGGCTGCTCGCGCGCATCACCGCCATGGGTCTGGAATGAGCACTTTTGCACTTAGTGTAGGTGCTTAGGTGCGTACGATGTGGTAGATGCATTGGAATGGAGGGGCGCCTTTATATGAGTGCAAACTGCGTAGCATTCACATCGTGCTGGCTCTTTTCCCCATCCTCCTCCTATTACTTCCCTCATTCATTCAGGATGCATCATTGGTCGTTCAACATTTTGGGAACCGCTACCCTCTCCCTCGTCTGCATTAAAGCCGTATCGGGAACTGTCCTGGTTTACTAGTAGCTGTCAAATCGAATAGTAATGCGCCGCCCGCTGCACGCCCGGCTGAACACGCCTCCTCGCCTCCATCAAACGCCTCCGTTAAACCCGCATGCAAACCAAGAAACCTACTCCGGCCACACGTCCGTTCATGAGCGGGCCAGAATTAAACACAACGCCGGCCGAGCTCCTCCCGTCCGCCCTCAGTTTAATTGAGGCCAGACGCCGACCAAGCTCCTACCGTCCACCCTCTATTTAAACGAGGCCAGACAGCGGGCAAGAATCGCATCCCTTCGCCGCTCCCCCATCTCCTCCTTCACCATTTTCTCCACTCTTCCGATGGCTTCCGAGGAGCCATTCTCCGGCATACTACCCGTCTGGGTGGCCCGCTGAGCCCTCCGGATACGAGCCAAGCCACTCAATGCTTCAGCTACCTCGCCTGGCCCAATGGAGCCAGTTGCCACCCGAAGCCGGCGCGTAGTTCAGCAACTCGCCGCTCCAGTTCAGGTCGATAACGAGTGGTGAGTTGCTCCACGCCGGCACGGCGGCACGGGCGTCGTCGCTGCCGCATCGTACCGCGCCACCAGTGTCTTCGGCTGCGCCTCCCGTGTCTGCGGTGGCTGCGCCTCCTGTGTCTGTGGGCACGCCTCCTGTGCCTGCGGCAGCGGCATGCAGGCATTGACAGAAGCCGGGTGTGCAGAGAGCGACGAGTCAGTGGCCAGCTTCTCCGTGTCTGCCGCCATCATCGAGGAGAAGTAGAACATGGGAGACCGCCGCCACTTGGGTCCCATGAAGGCCACCGCCGAGGCGACGACTGCGCATACAGGTGGTTTCTTGGCTGTTTCGTCTCTTGCGAGGACCTTCGTGAACCCGCAAGTGTCTGCCAGACATGAGGAAGACAAAGGGATCCGCGGGCGGCCATTTAGATTAGGTATTAATTATACCACGAGAGCCGGATTAGCACCGCTTAGTTCTTGTAAATGTAATGAAATCCATCATGTTTATATGAAGATCCGGCTTTTTATATGAAATCCTTCATGCTTAAAATCAGTCCGTGTTTGCACGAATTTCCTCTAGTTGGTTAGAGTTGTGAAAATGTATGCCGCTGGCGTTGGATGTCGTCCTCCGCGGAAGGAAGCGGGAGGAAATTTGCCGGTTGCCATTGGAGATGCTCTTATGCTGGAAATAATAGAATCACATCCAATCCATTTGAGTTAATTGCGTGTATGATTCTCCCTCTATAAAAATTTAATTGCATGTATAGTGTACATGACTTGAAGGGTGGCTACAGATTCGTACAGAAAGTTAAAAAGAAACAAATCCATCCTTAATCTTGTATTCTAAGTACTCTATGCGTTCCACTGTCAGTACAGTAGCGAAAGAAGTATATATTAAAAAAAATATAAAAATCTAAAGTTTAGGACAGAATTCGAACTCAGGTCATCGCGTTGCGAGCATCCGGCGCTAACCAGTCCAGCAGATGTTCGTTGTGGACGATGCTAGAGATATATCTCTATGTCTACTCTTATACTCCCTCCATTCTTAAATATTTGTATTTTTGAGATTTCAAATGGACTACCACATACGGATGTATATAGACATATTTTAGAGTATAGATTCACTCATTTTGCTCCGTATGTAGTCACTTGTTGAAATCTCTAAAAAGACAAATATTTAGGAACGGAGGGAGTACAAAACAGAGTTGGTGATGATGGTGTGCCTGCCATCCTGCAATATAGGTCATCCGATTTATATCTGATGGATAGGAAGGAAACTATGGCAATTTTGCAAAAAGATACCCACACCCCTCTCCACATTTGCAAATAAGGCCTTCCCTTGTTCATCCTTTTCGCTCACAAGATAAACTATTCATACAAATACATCTTGATGTTCCGTGCAACGCACGGGCATCTTGCTAGTTTCTTTTTAAATAGTTACTACGATAATTGAGTTGAAGTGATATATTTTATGTCTATCCCGAATGATCTCAAATTCACTAGTAGTAACAAAGAAAAGGTTGCCTTGTTAGTTAATAGAAAACAGGGAGAAAACTATCAAATGAGGCCGGTAAAAACAAGGCACACTGGGTTCACGATCATCGTCACTACCATTGTGCGTGCGCGAGAAGTCTACATATCGATGGGGCTACGGAGAGAAAGGCGTATCAAGTGTGTGTGAGCGAGGCACAGAGACACAACTAGCGTGTGTGTGTGTGTGTGTGTGTGTTTAAGAGAGAAGCCAATTGATAGATTAAGATCAATATCGAGTTGTCACCCTTCTGCAGTCATTGTTGGGGGGGTGGGGAGGGGGGAAGGAGAGAAAGACGTATCGAGAGTGTGCGCGCGGTACGCACAGAGGCACAACTAGCGTGTGTGTGTGTGTGTGTGTGTTTTTGAGAGAGAAGCCAGTAGATAGATCAGTATCAAGATCGAGGTGTCAACCTACTCCTTCGGTGTCGGGAAGTGTGTGTGTGTGGGTGTGGGGGGGGGGGCAGTGACACTTAGATATAGGGAGAAGGAGTTTGTGTCATACATATCTATACTAAGGGATAGGTAGATAGCATGTGTGCAAGGCATACTTAAAGCATCACGAAAATAAACAAGTGGTGTGCATGCAAGTGCCGGAAAAAAATGAAGAGAGAAACAATGTCTACGTGCGCGCGCGCGTATGTGTGTGAGCAAAATCTCAAAACAAAAGGTGCTCTGCTGGAATCCCATTGTATGTATTCGTATGGTTCCGGGACTCGAGTTAACCTTAGGCATATGTGTGCGAGACATAGTTATACTTTGAGACATTAGTGGCGGTTGGTGGGCGGAATTAAAGGGGTGGGCTTGTTCGACAGGGAGAGCATGTGTGTTACTGTGTGAGAGACTTATAGGACAGGGTAGAAAGATGAATTCTAACCTTGACGGAGGGAGAGAAATACATGAAGTGCGCGTGTGTGATTCCGATGCCCACGGAGAAATGAGATATGTATGCGTGTGAGAGAGATTGCACAATTCATTCACGTATCACTATCTAGCGATCATGGACATGCATCGCTTGAACATAAATCAATATCTACTTCATAAAGTGTCCAAAGATACAATATCGATTCAATGCTATAAAGATTGGACACTCACATATCGCATTTTTTTCCAAATAATCCTTTTCAATTGTGCATGCCAAAATTACAGTGTTGTTTCTTCAAACAACCACTGTAGCTATCTTGTACATGCACCACTGTTAGTTTTGCATTCAAATTCATTAGTCTTGGATGATTTAAGGTTCTATTATGAAGTAATATATGTAATATTCATATATGAATTCAACGGGTACGCAATTTATGAAATGGAGGCCATGTAACCATATGAGGTAGCACTTTTAAGTAGCGGACTACAATATCCATTTCTTTTGTGGGACTACAATATCCATTTCTTTTTGTGTGCCTCTACAATAACACGTCAATGCATTATGTTTAAAGTAAATTACCAATGGTACTAAATTTTATATTTACACGAGAAATACATAGGCTGAGCGTTTGATCCTTTTTTTATGAACGCGCCTCTACGCCCGTACGATTGGCCGCGCCCGTGTGAACGTCCAAGTTATCGGTGCATCATCCTGAGTTATTGTCTTTTTTTCTGGGGTGGACTTCATACCAGTTATTAACTGCTGACGTGTGCCCCGTGTACACAGTCTCGCATGACCTTCCTGCTAGCACTGTCCAAAATTAGTTGAAACTGGATACGAACGATCCCGCGGGCGGCAAAATCTCCCGCCTCCTTCTAAAATTTCCGCCACCTAGTCTTTAGCATGCGAAATTACCCTTTTGTCCTTGGTGCACGGAGAACAATAGTTACAATACGGCCCTCATTTACATAATAGGTCGGGGTTGCTTTGGTAACTTCCGGTTCCCCCCACCACAGAGCAACCCCATTTCCTCTCCCCCTCCAGCAAAAACTACTACTCCATAGCACCAGAGCATCTTACATCACGTCGTCCGTACTTCATCGGCCTTTCTACCCCTCCCCTCTCGAAATCCTAGACTTCTCATCCACCGGCGTACCAGAGCCCATTCACTGCCAGCGGCGTCCACCTCGCCGGATCTGCTTCTGCGGCCGCATCTACCCCTCCCACCTCCCCTAGAAACAAGTAGACTACTCATCCACCACTGTACCACAGCCCATTCAGTGCCAGCCTTGTCCACGGCGCCGGATCTGCTTCGTCGGTACTCTCATCAACCGCAGCGCATCTGCAGCAGCTCCTTCGTATTCCCCATCAGAGACGCTTCATTCACACCCCCGGAGCCGCCCCACCGACGCCCCCGTCGACGGCCTCTGATCCTCTTCGCCGACACCTTCCTCAACCCTACCGGAGCCGCTTCGCCGACACCATCCTCAACCCTACCGGAGTAGCTTCGCCTATACCATTCTCGACCCTATCGGGGCCACTTTCCCAACGCACAAGTCCATGGCCTCAGATCCGTTTCGTCGCACCCTCGTCCAACCTACCGGAGCAGCTTCTGACGCCCCGTCCACGGCCGTAGATCCGCATCGTCGACACCATCCTGAACCCAACCACCGGAACAGCTTCACCGACGCCCTCGTCCACGGCCTCAGATCCACTTCGCCCACACCGTAGTCCACCCTACCGGAGCCGCTCCACAAACACCCTACTTGACGGTTCTAGATCTCCTTACCGGACCCCGACAGCCAGTGTAGCATCATCACCCTTGACGTTTCTAACCTGATTCCCACCGTCTGGCAAGATGCTAAGCACCCACCACGGCCTAGGTACTTGTCACCTTTAAACCCATCCAGCATCACCTGCCTGATGTACTTCAAATATACTAAAAGGTCGATGTTACATGTTATGCAGCTGGCAAAAACTACAAGGACAATGTTTCTTCTGGATCTAACAGCTTGGCCAACCAGGATCCTGGACTGAGGCATTGCTATGATCTTGTAAGTGCGTCTCTCTTGTATTGTTGTGTGCCTACCAACGTGCTTTGCTAGGATTTTTGACCAGTAATCCCTTTGTGCAGACGATGATTTCCACTACTGGCTGCTAAATTAGAGATGTAGATATCATACATGATACTCCCTCCGTTCCTAAATATAAGTCTTTCTAGAGATTCCACTATAGACTACATACAGAGCAAAATGAGTGAATCTACACTCGAAAATGCATCTATATACATCTGTATGTGGTTCATACTGGAATCTCTACAAAGACATATATATAGGAACAGAGGTAGTACATTACACAAAATCGTAGGTGGCATGTAGAAATTCCAGTGCACTACATTAGGCTCCCTTAGAGTGCCTGCTAGTCCAGTACATAGAGTCATGGCTAGTTTATGCTACGCACACAATTATTAATTGGTGGTTTAAATATGCACAAGGGATATGCAATGCATTATCATGTAGAGATATCTGAAATTAGCCGTGTCAACTTGCAGATAAGGTTACACAATAAAACGTACAAGATGTATGTGGCAATTTCATGGAACATCGCAAAAAAGGAGAGGCAGCGGTGAGCCTATACAGTGTGCTATGGTAGGTCACTCCGGCCCAGTTCTTTTGCAGGATTCTCCCAGAATCTGCCCCTCTCTAGCTTCTCCTAGAATCTTTGACCCCCATTTGTTTTACAATCCTAACTAATTAGACCCTAACTAGATAGGATTGTAAAACAAATGGGGCTCAAAGATTCTGGGAGAATCTGGGTAGGGGTCAGATTCTGGGATAATCTGGCAAAAGAACTAGGCCTCCAATGCAATCATCATGACATGTTATTTGTATGTCAGTTCTATTGGTCAAGTTTCTTAGGGACAGTTATTTTGAGTTATCCTAAGAAGATAAGCACCTTTGAATATAAGCTACAGATAATAAGCCAACCAGTTCTTTTCATTGCCTGCCTTTTCAGCTTATCTGTGGTATGATCAGTGAAAAGTCTAGATTGCATTTTATTTTGTCATTTTGCTGCCCATATGAAAATTAATTTGAATTGCAAACATCACAAATTGAACCCAGTGCAGTAATTAATATGATAGGAAAACAGACCATCAATATTTGTTCAAAATGCAAATACAAAGATACCATCTACTTGACACAATCTACTTTGGTCAATGTCTTCCATAGAGATCACATTGCCTAATTTAAATGAAGAACGCATGACCTAAATTTAAATGAAGAACCACTATTTATTGAAATTCGATGGTCTAAGTGGATGGTTATTATCATATAGCAGCACCACCTGAAAGCATCATATAGCAGCAGCAGCTCATAGCAACTCATCATACAGCAGCAGCAGCAACAGCAGCTAGCAATTCATCATATACCAGCAGCAGCTCATAGCAATTCATCATATAGTAGCAGCAGGAGCAGCTCATAGCAATTCATCATATAGCAGCAGCAGGAGCAGCTTATAGCAACTCGTCATATAGCAGCAGCAGCTCATAGCAATTCATCATATAGCAGCAGCAACTCATAGCAATTCATCATATAGCAGCAGCAGGAGCAGCTCATAGCAATGCATAATATAGCAGCAGCAGCAGCTCATAGCAATTCATCGTATAGCGGATCAAAATGAAAATTTGGAAAAAAATCAGAGGATATCCTCACCTTGTTGGATGAGCTCATCCTTCAACAGCACCTCAAGGCCATGGCTTGGGAGGAGGGGAGGGGGAACGAGGTGCCTTCTGCCGGAGTGGGGCATCGGCCGTAGTTGTGCGGCGCCCGCCGGAGTAGTGCGTTGGACAGACCACAGTAGAGCAGCTGCTGGAGACCATGAGAATGAGGGGCGGCGCTAGAGGGAGGAGCAGCCAGGGAGATTTGGCCCTACCCACCGGCCATGTAGCCTAGCTAGACAGAGCATCATTGAGGACCAGGCCAGATGGGACCAGTGGCGATGGCTCGCTGGAGGAACCCTAGCGCTGCAGGTAGGGGATCGAGGTAGAGGGAAAGGGGAGAGGAGATGCAAGCGGGCAGGGCAACGAACGCTTGCGTGTTTGTTTTTACTTGAGGGTCAGGTGTGACGCGGGCGTGAGCAGTGTCATTTTGAGTGTAATATAGGCAGACAACAAAGTCATTTCACTATTCCCCTTCCATTCAATTTTTAGTGAGCTTCTACCCAAAGCGAAATAAGTTAAGCCCAAGCCCATAACTCAAAGATGACTTCTTTACATCTTTAATAGCTTATTTTGACAATAAGCTCTGAAAAGGCGGAATAGAACTGGCCCTTAACCTGCAATTCAATTGTGCGTGCAATGATGAATCACTCCTGCCTGCTATAGTGTACGTTTAGGCATCATACATGGCATAACCTAATACATGTGCATTTCATTATAGAATCTGAAATATGCAATGTTTATGTTAGTTCATACGTTGCACATGATGTTTAAATGCCCCTTAAATCTAGTCAGTCAAGTGATGGTCTTTAAGCCTCCTTCTATGCTTCTTTTCTTGATATGTAAGATTTGCTCACACCTCTGTTCAATTGCTTGTTTGTATCAGCCATCCATACTAGGACTGTTTGCTTTGATTACTTGTTGTTCTTGACCTAACAGAGCTTGTCAACGATTTAAACACTAAGGGCTACTATAGCGGGGGCTTGTATAACTCATAGGTGACATAAATGTTTGGCTGTACACTAAAGTAGGCTCTCCAAGAGTACCTGGAGATCCAGTTCGAAGGTATGCCTAGTTTTTACACAATGCGCACATAGTAAATGCTCATTTCATTGTGTGCAAGAGATGTGGCATGTTTCATTATGTGGTGTTGTTTTGTTATAAACTCATCCTTTTGTGTTGTTCACAGACTGGAAAGTATGCATATTTATCTTCCAAGGAGAGCAGTAACTAGTTTGTGTCACCTTGCAGAGGGGGTGCAATGAAGATAAGATTGGGGATTTCCAAGTACAAGATGTTAGGAAGGAGCCTTGCAAGAGAAGGAGGAGCAGCGCTGAGCCTGTTCAACCAGTTATGTTAAGTCACTGTATTACAATTACCAGGACATCCTATTTGTCTGACATTGTGCTTGCATAGGGTTCTTCACCTGTAACCCAGTCATTGGGCCATTGATTGAAACCCCCTCCGCTCACTACTATATGATGTTCTAACTATTTTGTAAATCAGATGTATGTAAACACATTTTAATGTGTCTGTTCACTCATTACGGATGTAGTCTACTTTTAAATATCTAAAGCATCTTATAGTAGTGAACAGTGTGATACTGCTTCCTGCCATGGTAGAGTTGTCGATGTCATAAATGTCATAACCAAACGCATATTCACATCATTAGCCTCCCTATCATTACTAGGATTTTGATTACATACTAATCGAGATACTTCATAGGGGGCAAACAATATTACATTACTTGTTCCTTTATATAGTAAATGTAGCAAGGCCATGGATGTTATTGAGGCGTGCATGTATGCATGCTGCCAACTCAACAGTTCAATTGCTTGTTTGTTTCAGGCATAGTTAAATTGCTCTTTTCAATTGCTTTATTTGTCCTCAGTTAATGAGATGCCCAAACAATGATGCCTGATGTTGGGTACTTGTATAACTATTAGTTGACATAATTAAATGCCTTACCATTTAATTACTCTGGCGAAGTGTGCCTGAAGCTTTGAAGTCTATTAACCAACTATTACTGCATGAGGCTCACAATCTAGTTTATACTAGGCTAATGATTGCATAGTTTTGCTTGCTGTAGTAGGTTTGTATGAATCCCTCTGTTGTTCATTATGCTCCCTAAGACTTTAATTGAGCTACAGAATGGCCAACTGCTTGCTTACTTATACGCAAGATATATATATATATATAGACTATTCTGTTACTAGTAACAGAATAATATTCTGTTACCCTCGGCCCTATAAGGGCGCGACGCACCTACACCGTAGAAACTCCCCGACCCAGTCCGAACCTAACCCACCTCCTTCCGCCGGAGGCAGCCATCGTGGGCGAGTGAGCGACGGCGTCAGCCGGAGCGAGGGAGCCCGCGGCGCCATGACTGGCCGCCGACGTATCCACCGCCGCCATCCCCGTCCTCGCTGGCAAAGCAACGCCGGGGCCGTGATCCCCGCCTCCTGCCTCCCTCCCTCGCCGGAGCTCCTTCGCCGGGGCCGTGATCCTCGCCTCCCGCCTCCCGCCCTTGCCGGAGCTCCTTCGACTGGGCCGTGATCCCTGCCTCCCGCCTCCCCCCCTCGCCGGAGCTCCTTCGACTGGGCCGTCATCCCTGCCACCAGCCTCCCCCTCGCCGGAGCTCCTTTGACGTTTCCGTGATCTCCGCCACCAGCCGCTGCCTCCCCGGATCTCGTCGCCGGATCTCCACCACAAGCAGGAGCGCCATCGTCTCCCCAAGCTCCTTGCCTGCATCAATGGCGCCGCCTCCCAAGATTATGCCAGTACGCCGACAACGAGAAGAAGAAGAAGACGTCAGATCCAAGAACATGCCATTGCAGGTGATGTCTGCTTCCCACACTAATTTTCCTCAAAATTGAATCTGCCTGATTGCTACAGAAGCACAAACGATCAGTTCAAAAAATGTTTTCAGTTCTGGGTTTGCCTGAAGAAAAATACCACGTTTGTGTCAGTTCATCAGTCCTGCTATGCAAAAGATTCGATTTAAACATTGCACACACTATGCTCTGCCTACATGTTACACTATTAGGTTCATCAGTACTACATGTGTGCTGCATCAGTGACAAATGTTCCTATAATGTAGAAGCTGATAGTACATTGCAAATGCTTGCATCTGTTCATTACACCCCTGCCACTTGATGCACAATTTGGATGTCGAGGTTACTGTCAGTACCTCTAATATGCTAGCTTCAGTTCCAGTCAAAAAACATAAACTTGTGCATCAGTCCAAGTAGCTACTACTAAGGTTCAGCTACAACTGCAAGTTGTATGTTGTTATTTCTAACAGTACATGTCATGTACTTGCATCAGTTCGAACGAGTAAAAAGACTGTTGTTGAAAAAATATACACTTGTTACACAGTAAGTTCAATGATACAGAAACTAGGAGTACTTGTAATGTAGATGCATAAGTTCTAGATGAAAATAAGAGAAGACATGCATCAATTTTTTATATATGCATACTGTTCCGACGTTCAATGTTCAGTTTACAAGAAGTGCACCAAATGTTCATGCATCAGTTCTAGGGAAAAAGATAAAAAAAACTATGCATAACAGATGCATCAGTGCTAAAAACAGTACATCAGTACATCAATGCTTAACATGTCCATTCATCAGTTCGACTGAAACTACATCAGATACAAAATAGACAACAAAGTTTAATAACGCCCAGCGATGCAAGTTCAACTTGTACGTTACCTTCAATACATGACATGTTACCCATATCATGTATACGAGAAATGCAGAAAAGATTAATCCCAAAACTGTTGAATGTCATTGCAGAAACATGCAAGGCGGCACACGCAGGGAGGGTTTGATGAGCCAAGCAGATATGAGGCACCGCCTGGTTGGGTAACACCAGAAATAGCACCTGCATACTTCAACAATACAGGAAGATTTCAAGCTACAACAGAATCATCAGAAGCATGGACTGGTTCTTTCTGCAGAAAACACCGATTGCTGGGAATACAAGCTTTGCCACTGCTGGGGTGCAACAAGGTCCACAATGTCCCCAACAACAAATATTTTCCTTCCCTAGCGCATGCAGAAAGGCAAGGACACCCAGGCTTCCACCAGTCGCTCCATCAACATCAATCATCCGTGCTGCAAAAGCGGTTGCAATGGGAAGACCAGGCCAAAGAGACAGGAATGTTCGCCACTCTAGCAGGATGCAAAGTAGAAGATATGAGCCATATAGACAGGAGCAACCTCACAACGAATCTGAGGGAAGACGGTCGTACAATGAGAGATGGAGAGCTTCATCAACATTGCTCCCTCCAAGAGATACATTGCTGCATGTGCCGAGGGTGACACCACCTGCGCCTATACACCAGGGTGAACAGCAAACACCAGATGCAGCACAGAGCTATACACATGTAAGTATCCATTCAGAAAAAACATACAAGCACAGTCCATACCCTAGTACTGAGACCACCCCATCTAACAGTTTCATCACTGTGTTTTTGTTTGCTCACTGTTGCGTGCAGCCACCTAACATTGAAGCTTATGTTCTGCCAAGGCTAGAGATGCGCTTTGAAACTTTCAAAGAAGCAAAGAACTTCTACAACGTCTATGCAAAGCACGCGGGTTTTGCTGTCAGGGAAGGCCCCAAGGTTAACAGCAGAGTCTAACTTATTGCACGTGCTATGGAATCTATGAATCGAAGGTTTCAGAAGCAAATAGACAGCAGAACAAGACCACAGCCAGGACTAACTACGGGGCTAAAATGAGGCTGAAGAAGGAAAAGGATGGAACACTTGTTGTAAAAGAGATATGCTGGGAACACAACCACAGGCTACAGCTCACCCCCCAAATGCTTGTCTTCTTGCACTCCCACAAAAACTTTGACAAAACAATCTTGGAGTACGTCAAGTACCTGCAGTTCAAAGGCATTGAACACGTGCAAATCATGAGCATACTGGGCGGCGATGACCCCGGTAGCTACTTCCTCGAAATGAATGCCAAACACCTGATTAACATGTAAGTACAAACTTGTTCTCCTCCCAGAAACCCCCTCCGTCTTTTTTCATCTGTCAGTACAAACATATTACACAACGCATGACCTGATGCCAGTTCAACATGCATTTTTGAATGACTGATCACGTTTAATATGCAGCAAAGCAAAGAATTCAAGGATGGATGATGTGGACGATGTCCTAAAGACTGTCAACTTCTTTAGGGAGATGAAAGCGATAAACAAGGAATTCTTCTGCGACTTACAACTTGATGAGTCCGACAGAGAGAAGAACATATTCTGGGCGAACGCAAGCTGCCGAGGGGCATATCAAGACTTTGGTGACTGCGTGACGTTTGACACCACATATAAGACCAACAAGTAGCATATGCCACTTGGGATGTTTGTGGGTACTAACAACCACTTACAGACTACATTCTTTGCTTTCGCCCTGATAAGAGATGAGGATGCAGATTCATTCAGATGGCTTTTCAAAACATTTTTAAGGTGCATGAGAGGGAAGGCTCCTACATGCATCCTCACAGGTACAACCGCCAAACCCCCCCCCCCCCTCCCCCAAAAAAGGAAAATAACACAGTAAAATTGTTGTGTCAGCTCTATTTGTATATATGCACTACCATCTGCTGACCACTCCACGTCTCCTTTTCTCATTACCAGACCAGTGCCCGGCAATGGCTTTGGCGATCCCAGATGCTTTCGGGGACACAGTACACAAGCTATGCCGCTGGCACATTATGAAGAAGTACAGGGAACACCTCGCGTACCTGTACAACCTCCACGAAACCTTTAAGAATGAATTTACAGCAATCCTCAACTGGCCCCTCATGCCAACTGAGTTTCAGACTGCCTGGAAAGAACTCATGGATAAGTACAACCTCCATGATGATGCTACGATGGGGGCAATGTGGAACGAGCACAAGAAATGGATATCAGCTTATTTCAAAGAAATTTTCTGTGCCAAAATGACATCCACACAACGGAGTGAGAGCATGAACTATGTGCTGAAGAAGAACTTCGTAAGTGAGAGACAAAACCTACACCGGTTTGTCAGCCAGGTAAGCACCTGCGTTAAAACCAGGAGGCAGGCAGAAAACTAGGAGACAATGGGTAACCGGGTATAGCTCTATCACCTGTCGTAAGACAAATAACATGCTTACTAAAGTAATTCTTTCTTAGTTAGACAAGTTTTTGCTGCAAGAAAACTAATAATTTGTTCAACACTCTTGCATGCGCAGAAAGAACAAAACACGCTGACCTCTATGGGTTCGATACTCAGATGGCAAAGCTTTACTCATGAGCTATGTACAGCGAGATCAGGAAAAGGCTAAAACTGAGCACCCTCTTCACGGTGACGGGGACGGAAGAGCCCACAAAGTACCTTCTGCGCTACAACAAACCGCAAATACAGTTTGCGTTGTCTCAGCACGCGTTCCACGTGGTTACAGACCCCGTGGGAGAAATATACGACTGCGAGTGCAAGCTGTGGGACCACACAGGTGAGGACTAAAAAAAGATGTTACAGACTGTAGTACTTATTTTTGCAAAGTTTTTTTTCGAATGAAATGACAGAAAACATGCACCTCTTCCAAAAAAATAGGTATTTTCTGCCTGCATGTCCTGTGCATGATGCAAACAATTAAGGCTGCCAGCGTTCCGGAGAAATACATCCTCAGGAGATACACCAAACGCCCAAACATCCAGCCAACCTTCAACAGAAATGACTTGAGGACAGTAGCGTTAAACAAGGCCTCCCAATACTGCATTGAAAGCGCACTGTTGCTGCTGTGCATGAGAGTGCACAGAAAAAGCTTGAGAAGCCAAGACCAAATGGTGAGGTCACGGGTCGTCATGGAAAGACTTGAACAAGAACTCGATGCCATGCATTCTTCTGAAAATGGAGATGTCGCGGACAATGAAACAGAAAAAATTGAGCAGGATATCACTACAATCTTATCCGAGATGAACCATCTGGGAGCTATTGACCCATACGACAACTAGGAGGAGGAGCAACAGAAACCAGAGCTTGCCCATGTGCACACTCAAGAGCAGCAACATGCTCACATGCAAGATCATGAGCTTGACGGTGCGGTAGGCGAACGACATGACAACAGGACATCCTACCAGCAGCAGCAGCAAAGGGTAATTAAACCACCCATATACTCATGCACAAAGGGGAGGAAGAGTAAGACGCAAGCAGCGAAAGCAGCAACCAAAAAGCCGCCACGCCCCATCAGACACGTGGAATTCGGCCCAGACGGCAAACCTCTCGGGATAAGGGCATGCGGATTCTGCAACGTGGTGACCAATCATAATTACCGCACATGCCCACACCGCATAGATGCCATTGTCAACAAGCAAAAGCTTCAGAAGGAGATTGGAGCCGCCCAAGTTTCTACCAATGCAGACAACACACGTAACAGCTAGACTTGCAGCAAGTGTGGGGGGACTGACGGACATAATGCCCGCACATGCAAAGTGGGCAAGGAGGTCAATGGCGCTGAACAGAAATAGGGCAAGGTCCAGAGTTCCAAAAAATCAAAAGAAGAGGATGAAGAAGAAGAGTTTGACGAGAATGACGACCAATCAGATGAAGACAATGAAGATGACAGTATTGGGGACGAGGAAACTGAAACTGACGATGAAGCTGCCAAGGCTCAAGCAGGAAAGGACGCCAACAAGGGACAACATTCGGGGCCAGTTAGGAGCTCAAGACTGAAGAATCCATAGTGGTTATGCTTCTGCGTCAATTCAAAAATAAGCTTGTACTCTCGGTTGCCTCGGTACACAATGAGGAATCATATCAGAACTTATCTAGCTTTATCATCGATTTCTCGATCAGTACTATAGTTAAGACATAATTTGTGATTTGTGCCCGCTGGACCAGTGACATTATTATGTAAACCATTTGATAAACCTTTTGAATGCAGTCACAAATATATTTGAAAAAATTGATCTGGATTTATGTAACGTCAACACTACTGTCGACCAGTAACACAGCAAAAATTTGCTAAAGAAAATTTAAACTCTTATAGTACATCAGTACTGATAATTCTGACTCGTCAGTTCAAGGTAGAGTAACCAAACACACCCGTGAACACCTCAAAAAACATCATTCAAACAAGCTATGACTGGTTCTGCCAGTCCTAGTTCAGAAAGCCCATCAGTACATAAAAAGAATTACCTCAAGCAAACAGAAAAAATTGGAAGTACAAATATAATACACCTGTACTGATGAAAAACTAATTTATCTATAAAAAATACTTTCAAAGATTATGTTGATATATACAATCATTTCAAAAAACAAAAAATGTTTTAAAAGATTAGCATGACACACATAGTCTGAACTTGTATTTGGTAAGTTCAACTACACCTCAATCACCAGTCCAAGTACCCATAGTCGAGGAGTACAAAGCGCCATCATCACCGCCTTCTAAGACGTATAAGTGGGAGAAGCAACTAATAAGTTCACCTGCACAAGACGGATCAGTGTGTCACACTGAAAAACATCACAAAGTATACGTCACTTAAACAGTACAAAATGCCATCATCACCGACCCTGAGACGTGCAAGTGGGATAAGCACCTGATAAGTACAGCTTGACAAGACTCGTCAGTGCGACCAGTAAATACCCTGGCAAAGAAATTGGCTTGGACGGTTGGTTCTTCCAGGCCACCGCCCGCGCCACCCACTGGGCAGTTGCCACGACGGACTGCAATGGCCACCCCACGACCACTACCCCCATGTACCCGACGAACCGCCTCCCACACATCCCCGTCCACGCCCTGGAAATAACCCATTGTCTTCCATCTCTGCCTCATTCCGAGAACCACCATTGCTGCTTCCATCTCCACTACAAACAACCCAGAAACATCTCTCTTCCAAGCCCACAGTCGCCGGAGGAGGGCAATGGCGGAGGAACCATCTGCCAAGCGTCATCATGGCGAGACGTCCGACCAGAGCAGAAACCTCGACGACGTTCACGTCCTCGGCGAGAAGTGCGAGTACACCCGAACCCTCACAGGGGTTGAGCTCCACGGCAAGGAGACGCTGGAGATCGTCTGCACCAGCGAACCAGACAAGGCCGACGAGATGATGAGCAGGCTCAGGATGAAGGGCGGCGGCTTCTATCCTAGCATCATCGGAGTTGATTTGGAGTTTACCAGAAAAGATGAACCTCCCCAGATGGCAGTAGTCCTGCAGTTATGCGTGGAGGAACTCTGCTTGGTGTACCACATCGCAGCGGCCACAAAATGGTGATCCATACTACTCTTCATTCATCTGTTCTATTATTACTACTCCCTCAAAATTTCATTAAACTTGTTTCCCAACTAGAAGAACTAATGTAGTTTGTGAAGTGGATGCACGAGTGCATGTTTCTCAAGTAGATGGACTATAATATATTTTGAAACTGATGCACTGGATTAGCATCTGAAATTGTTTCACCAGATTAATTTCTGAACTTGATGTACTAGCATAGTTTCTGATCTTGATGCACTAGTGTAGTTTATAGAGTTGATGTATTAAAAGATGTTTCTAAACTTGATGTACAAATGTAGTTTCTGAACCTGGTCTGATGTTATTTTAAGTAGAAAAAAATAAAGTAAGAACTTGGTGAAGCACTGGTATAGGTCTTTTATTCAACAAAAAGAAAACTAAACTTGAAGTAAGCAGCACATAGATCATTGACTCTGGTTATAGGTTCTTGAACTTGGTGAAGCATTTGGTGAAGCACTGAAGATACCAAAAAAGAAAAATAACATTGTGTACTTGAATTTAATTTCAGAACTTTGTGTACTAGTTTCTAAACTACATTCATCCATGACTTATACTATATAAGCATCTTCCTCATGGATTATCACTTTTAAACCAAAAATAGAAGAATTAAATCTTCAAAAAAGAACACTAATCTTCAATATGTTTCTCCCCCTTGCAGGCCCAAGCGCCTCAAAGAGTTCCTGCAGGAGCAGAATTTGTACACCTTTGTCGGTTTCAGCATTAAAGATGACAAACAGATGCTGAAGAAGTCTGGTTTGGAGATCAACCCCAAGAACTTCATCGACATTCAACGCAACTGGAGAGTTCCAAGCTCCGAAAAAGAGTACGACTCCTTGGCTGATGTTGCAGCCAGCGTCATACACCCATTCTACAATGGCATGAAGAAAAAGATCGACAAGGAGGAAGACCATAAACTGTGGGGGATCAGCCCGCGGCCAGAGAAGCTCATCGAGTATGCAGGAATAGATGCGTACGCCACATACAAGTCATGGAAGATAATCGACAACATGAAAACAGGTGTGGAAATTTCGAAAGAGCAGGAAGCGGATCCCTACTACCACTGCCACTACGCGGGATGAAGAGACATCAAAGTCTGCCTTGGTGTTGCTTGTGCTTGTGCTTGTCCTTTATCTTGTAGTTTCAAATTTGTAGTTTGCTTTTATTAGGTTGAACCAGCTTGCTTATGTCGTGTGTGTCAAGGTTGAACAAGTTTGCTTATGTCATCAAGTGCATCATTCGCTTATGTCGTTGAACAAGTTTGCTAGCTTCCTATTTTGTTTATCCATCATTTGAAGTTGAAGTAGGTTGTGAATGAAACAGGGATATTTCACAAAAACAGTGGCAGACTAAGGACAACAACAAATAGTAGCCTTGGACTCTCAGTACAGCTTAGTCCTGTACGGTAGTACTATCACACTAAAAATTAGCTTTTAGTTTCAGAAGAACACTAAAAAGACTAAGTTGCAGCCGAGGACAACATTCAGTACTAACAGCATCATGCTTTTATTCGTTAGAAAATTACTAAGTACTGCAACAGGAAAAGCCAAGAACCATTAGTACGTATTTCATAGTCAGTTGCACACTAGGAGTGAAAGTACTGGTACACTTGAACACACAATACATCTATACTACAAAAATAAAAAGGAATGGGAAGCGTTAGTTCGCATTCCCTAAAATAGTGACACACTAAGAATAACAGTGCTAGTACAATTGAAATCTCAGTACAACTTAGTTTACGCGGCAAGTACTATGATGATACCAAATAATGCCTTGAGAATAATCACAGCTTAGAAAAAAGAAGGCCAAAACTAAATCAAAAAGATATCAGTTCGACCAAGGAGAAAAATCACAAGAACCACAATAGAAGCATCAGTCCACATTGAACAGTGAGGTACTAGTTTCAAACAACAAGAAAAAATGATGACCGCCCAAGGACAGGCCAGCCACGCATAGGAGGATACACTTGGACTCGAGCCCACGGCGGAACCGTTGGCGAATCCATAGTAATCGAGACTGCGCGGGCCAGCCAACAAGGGCCCATAGGTCATGGAACAGAGAGCGAGCGCCGTGTATAAGCGCCCAGGTTAGTACACAGAGGAGTTCGACAGACAAGGCACGACAACGCTTATAAACCGGTCGAGAGCCCCCTTGGCTAGCGAGGTGGGACTAAACTCAGAGCGCACGCACAGCCAGCAGTCCACAGTCGCGCGCACGTGCCATTTGGGCCGGAAAAGGGCCCAATACGACTGCTACTCCCTCCACTCCAAACTCTCCTCACCCCACCCCATAAGGCTCGCTGAATAAAACCAGAGCGTGTGGCAAAGAAATATAAACTAGTACAAAAAAGTTCAAAAACTGAATATAGAAAAGTTCAAATACATGTTCGCAGGCAAAATAATTCTAAATTCAAATATAAAAATAAAATAAATTTACCTCTTCAGCACAGATAAAAGGATTAAAAATATGCTACAAAAACAATGATACTTTGAAGTTCAACTAAATACACTACAAAAATAATTATGAACTTAATAGGGCTATCTGTTAAATGTAGCTAATTTAAACCAGTGGTTTAACTTTTACTCTGAAGTTCAACTACTAAAATGCAAGAAGTTCAAAAAAATATTTGGCTCTCAATTTTGCTAAATTTCTTATATTTAAATAAAATCTGGCTAGAGATCACGTAGCAATTTCATCGTAAATAATCTCAATCCCAAAAAAACTTCAGTTCTAACACATTATATGACATCAGTTCTACGTAACAAGGAAGGGTCACTCCACTCACGCTACATCCACAAATACTATTGTGACACCAATTTTAAAAGCCTTACGTTGTATGAAATTACAATTCAGTACTCATAGAACTATACCATAAGTACAAGAAAAGAGGGTACAGAAACTATAAAGGTCCAACTTAGGTTGGGACAGATGAAAATAAAATAAATCTCACTTTTCAGCAACAACTCGTAATGCACTTGAAAAAAAGTGTTTCAGTTCAACTAGTGTATAAGACTTCAATGCAAAAATAAAACTTAACCAAAACAAATCCCCGAGAAAACATACATGAGTGAAACAGCTGTTCAACCACATTCTCATCATGGAAAAAAGTTTGTAAAATGTTGTGCCACACTTAAAAACATCACAAAGTATACTGGTTATTACATAGTTGACAAGTATTCCAAACACTACGTACAAAGCCTACAATGCTTTCAAGACATAAATCACACAAGTATCCCATTCACTACGCAAATTATAACCATTTCTTCTATGCACCAGGAGCCAAAGCCTGAACCTCCTTGGGAAGCTCCGTCACCAGAACCTGGTTATTCCGGTTGAACACAACTGTATACAAATCCTCAGCATTCCAATCAACAATACGCGGCTGCAAAACAATAAAACAAATTATCAAAAATCATCACACATAAAAAAGGAATAGACAATCAGCCAAACACAGAAAGCGAAAGCTGAACTAGAACCCACATCATTATTTTGAATGTTCTCAACGATCTTTTCATCATCATAGGTTCCCGCATACTTCAGAGTATAATGGCCACATTCATTCGGCCCTTGAAATGGAACCTTGACAAACATTGGTTTCTTTGCTAAAACCTCCCATTTGGGCTACTTGCTCGCATTATACTGAGCATCACAATACACGACCTTCATTACTTGGACCAATCTAGAGATCTGTAAAAAAAAAGAAAAGAAACCACACATTTCAGGTCTCAGAAAAGCAGAAACAAGAGGCGGAAAAATTAATCTAGTACAGATAATAAATATCACTCACAATCTTCTCGCAGTCTTTGTGATAGGTGTTCTTCGAAGGACGATAGTTCTTCCCATAAAGTAAAGGGTCAAGGATGTCAATGGTACTTCGGTACCGATTCATGACATATAAGGAAAAGTGCGACACTTTCAAATCCTTTGATAAAACCATAGTTTTGAATAGAGGCATCATGACCTAAAAACATATGACCAAAAAGAGATATTAAATATTCAAAATAAAAACCAACATCACAGCAAACAAATAAAACCAAAAATCAGCTAGTAGATCTCACAAGGTCGGCACTGAGCAAGTCTTCCCCATCTTGAACATAGCTCTTGAAATCTCTCACTGCACTCTCCACATTAAACTCTTTATCTTCATCATCGTAAAACGAACAATCAAGCACAACCTGCGAAAAGCCAAAAAGAAATAGACAGGGGAAAGGATCAACAAGGAAAGTATTTTAAAAACTCGTAAAACAACAGGCAATCTTGTTTCACAGAAACAAACGATCTGATTCATTACCGTGATGAAATATGGACTCAGCAAGATCCTTTTTCCAGATGTGAAATCAACATTGCTTTCGGGATCTCGCTTCCAATCATCAATGAGGAAGTCCATTACATCACCCTCCATCAGCTGTCCAGGTGCAAAAACTTCCCAGATGCGTTTGCCAGTGAAGGTAGTTACGTTATCATCGGGCTGAGGTATCATTGAGAATGTAGTCCTGCAGCACACAGAAGAACAAAAAGCAGGGGAAGCAAGATAAGGCATTCGTAGCAGTTCAAGTTATATAAAAATGAGCAGTTCAGGTCATATTTATCTAGGAGTTAGAAACAACAGAAGAAAAGAAGAGGAAACATAATGAGAGATACTCACTCGGCATACTTCTCACGTCCTTCATCACCAAGCAACAGATTATACAACTTGCGAGCCTTGTCCAGGTGAAGGAATTTATGAGGGTGAAGCTGCTGCACAGGGGAGCAAAACTTTATAGGAGCTCTGGGTGCACGCTTCGTGCTTGTAACATTGCCAGACTTCAAAAGCAGGATCCTTCCTAACAACACCAGCTCTACGGCCCACTATTCCAGCAAGGGGAGATACACCCTTGGCAGCAGCGCTCCTGGTGACTCTTCCCATGCCAGCGATCTTGTCAAACGCATCATCATCACTGTCTATCAATTGCACAATGGAATTCTTGGGTGTAGAGGGGCTCTCTGCACAAGCAGCCGTAGAACCTTTGAGAGCTCCCAATCGCCCCTTCATAACACCAGATCTTGTCTTTTCAGGAGAACGCCCTTGGCTCAAATCAACAGCTACACGCTTGAGCTCCGAGAACTGGCTGCCAAAGATCCTATACTCATGCTCACCAAGATCCAGCCACTCACCTGCAAATAAAAAAAGAAGGAGCGCAAAAAGGGTAAGTTCAAATACAGAATTCATGACAGTACTAGTCAAGAAGTACAAGCTAGAAACAAATACAAAAGTTCATGAATACGTACAGGGTTCGATGCCAAACAAACCCCGGAAGTCAACATCAAACACATCGCTAGTCGCGCAGGTATACAACAAAGTCTTTCTAATGTCAAGAATGTCTTCGTGGCTGTAATCCAACATTTCAATCACACCATCCTCCCGGCAATGATAGGTCTTGCAGTTTTGTAGCATAAAGAAGCCACAATCATGCCTGTTAACAATAGAAAAAACAAAAGGGTACATTACAAATTCGAAATACAGGAATACAACCAAAAAATGGAAAACCACGCATTCCATCAACAAAAACAACTAATAAAAATCATTAAAAACGGATACTCATGTGTTTTGCTGCTGCGGCACACGCACAAACTCGCAAGAGAAACCATCAACATGCGCCGGCGAGAACGGTTTGGCCATGTCTAGGCTGGACTCCCTACAAAGCTTCTTTATATTATCTGTCATAGTCCTTAAGAATCTAACTGCATCACTCCAGGTTTCATCGCAGAGTGAATCAACACACTCGAAATGACGGAACCTCAAATTCAGAACAATCAAGCACCAATGACCAACATCTTCACCAGGCTTCATGTCACCCACAAATGACGGCGGATCAAAAGTAGGGAAAAGAAGCTGACAGAAAAAAATCGCAGAGGAAAAATAAATTTAAGAACTATAATTATAATGAAACAATAATATTAAGCCTCCAAAATAATAAATAAAAGTAACAAAATTGAAATTGAGAAGTCCAAACAGTTCAGATAATCATAAGTTCTAATTGAGTAAGCAACTCAGTACAAAAAAAAGGGGCACTGAAGTTTATATCCACTGTCCAAACTTTCAAGAAACACACCAGTTCGACTTTCTTGCTACAAAAAGTTCAGCTTAGAATAAGAGCACGCATCATTCCTAAGTACAGGGAAAAACAACAGGCTACTGAAGTTCATTCCCACCTTCATTACATGCAAAAGAAACATGATAGTTCTAGTTCATGAGTACAATAAGTTTAGATAAGAGCATGCATATTTCATCAATACACAGGAAAAACATAAAGCATCAGCATGAGTCACGTACATGGTCGTAACCATCAGCCCCTGATCTTGTGAACCACTGCCGCACATTGGCATCAAGATTTCCATCATGGATCTTGGTCTGTTGCACAAAAAGAACAACAACAGTTAGAAAATAGACAAAAAACTTATCATCCTATGTACAAAGCAAAAAAAACTGACCGTGACCCATCTGGGAACAATCAACTTGTCGGTGTCTCGGTACTTCTCACATAGAGAATATAAAACAACATCAACACTGTCTGAGTTGAGCATGCCAGTGGGGACAAACGCTTTAGCAACAGAACCAACACTGGCATCACATTCCCTATTTTGGAACATCGGCTTTTCACTAGGGAAAACACAAAGATGAGAGCAATTAAAACTACCGCAGTGACAACAATAATCATATGAGAGAAAAAGAAAAAGAGACAAAAATGAACCGTGCAAAATCAAACACTAACTGTTTCCAACGGTTCGTGCGCAACCTCGTTACAGCGAAGAAAAATGAATCAACCTTAGCAACGTTAGCACCTTCTGCTTTCAGAAAAAAGAAAAAAGAAAATAAGTTCAAGCACTACAAGATAACATTGCCACCATGCCATAAATGAGAAGTACGCCTCATTTAAAAGTCCTTACCTGCACTTTCAGCGTTTCACGACGGGAGTTCCTGTGACGATAGCAATATGCCTGCAGTTTCAGGGTTTGTCGATGGAAGAACCTGTGAGGACACCAATATGGCTTCGCTTTTAGGGTCTGAAGAAAGAAAATCCTGGGACGACAGGAGAGCCTCCTGCGTCAAGGGTCCAGAAGAAATCGACAGAATTAAATCATCATCCTCAGATGGCACCTCCTCCACGCTAGACACGTCGGCGTCTTGCAATGCATCACCGTAATCAAGACCTCCAGGCGGGAAATTTTCCGGCGGCAAATCTTCACAATCAGAAAGAGTATCATTCTCAGCAATACCAACACCAGACGATTTGGCATCAAGTATGCTGGCAGCACCAACATCCTCATTAGCAACTTTGCTACCAACATCGCGCCCACAGCTCAATGGAACACCACAAGCATCAGCTCCAGTAGTAACGGCAGCCTCGCGCTCAACATCAGTCATCTGAAAAAATAAAAATTCAGAAAGTGAAGGAAATGAGCAAAACTAACAATCAAAATAGTAATTTTTACAGCTAAGGAAACAACAGCGAAAACTGCATATAAAATTAATGCAAGCACAGAAAAACAAACCTTAGCAGCATCCACAGCAACATCACCGATGTTGCTGCTGCTAACATTCAAAGGAACATCACCGATGGTCGAACAAGGCTCATCACCATCAACTGGATAAACAACAGGAACCTGATTCATAGTAATGAAGCAAAAAAAAACAATGCTATTATTAGCAACAACACAAAAAAAGTTAAACTACACTAACAAAAGGTAGATATCACCTACAAAATCTTAACGGCGTGGGATAGAAAAATGAACATGTAAGGCACAGTGGTGCGCATGAAAATTCAAGAATATATATAAACACAATAAAAAATTAAAATAACCTTGCTCTTATCAGTAGATGGATCATTAACTCCACAGTCAACAGCAGCCTCAACATCATGACTGGTCTCCTGCATGAAAAAAATTAATAAACAGATGAACATGAGAAAGTTCAACTACAATACTGACAGCAGAACAACATAGTAAAAAATGCAAACATCAAGGACTGACTCACCTCAACAACAGGGGACTCCAAACCAACATCATTCGTATGGTGGTCAGAAACATTAGCCTCAGTACCATCACCAACCCTGCTGGCAGTGGCAGCAGCCTCATCCTGCTCAATCTGCCTAATAACAACATTGGCACCTTCTTCATATGGCTTGCAGGAAGAGTCTTGCATAGTTTTGAAACGCTTCATGTTGTTCAACAAACGAACCGAGCTCTGAATTAGTTGAGCAGCACCATCACGCATATCACTAATTAGCATTCTCTACATCTCAATATAGTCCACTGCTTCCTGAGCATTAAATTGATGACCGTCAGGGAGGGTACCATTGATACAGCTCAGACGCTCAACTGTAGTTGGGACCTTTTCCAGCTCAGAACGCACATTAATAAAAATATGCTCAGCATGCTCCAACGCAGAAACAGCTACATCAATACCAAAACCCTGCCTCTGTGAAGTACTAGCCTTACTAGGGCCAGGGGGAACATAACCAGCACCCTCAACACTATGACCATTTCTCAACTCATTGTGCAGAGATGAAATCTTGGGAACCTGAGACGGCATCTCCAGGACTGGCCGTTTATACACCCGGAAAAAGACAACTTCCTCTTGAGTTTTCCACTACGAACAAGGGAAAAAAGAGTTAATTAATCAATGCAACACATAGGGAAAAATAAACATTATATTAACAGTTTAAATCCACAGTACTAACGAGCTTCCACTGTCAGTGCCAATTTGTTAGTATTTACAAACAGGTCAGTTGAACAAGAGATTCAGTTCAACCACAGATGACACAACAGTACTAAAAATCATACATAAACCTCACAAAGCTTAAGAACTGACAAAATCTAAACAGGTAACTCTGCAGTACACATGTTCACTCAAGCAAAAACAACTATACCTAAAAAATAAAAGGTCTGCAAGACACGAGAGAAATAAAACTCACCGGAAGCTTCCCATACACCCAAGTCCTTGGATCTGCATTGCCTCTTCTTATCAAATCTGCATCAGCCAGATCGGAAAGCTTGTCCTGATCCATGAAACATATGCGGGGGACTCGCGTGTCAGCATCCAGAATCTTTCCACGGATAAGGCAGTCAAGGTACATTAGTACAGGCCCTATAACACAGCCTGTGATTGCCTTCACAAGGGTAACACCATCATGGTACCTGACAACAGCCCTTCTAAGCTCATCAACCATCTGCTGGCAATAATCCATATTAGCCATGTCTTCAATGACGAGATCCTCAAACATTGCTGCCTCTCTGGAAACACGATTGGTGGCACTAGGCAAAACAACTTTCATAAACACAATAATGAAAAACACTTTTAGAGAAAGGTCATCTTTGCTAGGATCCTTGACAAGCACCTTGAGCTTATCCCTCAAATCCTTCGTCTTGATATCTTTGTTCCTGCTAATGTCAAGCTCCGATCTTAACTTCATCATAGCGTCATCATATTCGTCCTCTAACGGCCTTGGTGCAGAACGACCACCACGAGGGAACCCAAATAGTTGTTGTATACCATCGCTAGTGATGCGAAGCTTCTTATTCGCCTCACCCATGTCAAGAGTCATCATATCAGGATCTATCTTCAGGTACAAAACTCCCATCAGAGGGCGGGAAATGTTAGACTTCACATTCCATTGGAAGATAGAACCAAAACCAGTTGCATGAACCCTAGCCACATGGCGACTCTCAAGCAAACGAGCACAAGCATCAATCTCTCTCAACCAACATCGCACAGTTATATTCAATCGCTGTGAGTCACCTTCATCCAAAGCAACTTTTCCGTCATTGCCTCTCACCAGCTTGACCGGACTCCTAACGCTAACAGGCTGTAAATGAAAATAAAGAAGGCACATCTTAATTCAATGAATATAAAAAACAAAACAAACATATGAAGCCAAGAAGGAAAAAAAGATTGCACAAGTTCAACTATTAAAACAACATCAGTACCACCCTCAATTGATGCAAACAATGACCAGGCCTCACCTAGCCAGCATACCAACCCAGACACAATTAAATTATTGCAAGTACAACTAGTCAGTCACATACAGTACAAACACGTATCCCAAATCAAAAAAATTGTTTTTACAAATATAACTAAGTCCAGTGTGCATGACTAATACTAATAAACACAGAAAATCACTAACATACTTCAGCAAAGACTAAAGCAAAGTAATAAAAAAATACCACTAACTAGAAAATTTCAAATACTAGAAAGAAAAAAAAACACATACCACTGCATATTCATCTTCATAATTAACTTCAATATCATCTCCTTCAAATGTAGGATCTTCAGCTTCGACACGAGCATGCTTCTTCACACCTTTGTTCACCTTCGCTGGAGCAACTTTACGCTTCTTATTTTCCTTTAACAAAGAGCGCTTCGGAAAAGGAGATGAAGAAGGCTTGTTATTTGACAAAACTCGTGGACTCCGGCGAACAGGGGAGCCACCAAGTGTGCTTGGAATAATCTTCATAGCAACACTATCTTCTTCAGCTTTGCTATTACCGGGTCGGGAAGCAGCTTTCACACGTGGGCTACGCCTCTGTGTGCCATCAGGATTTGGATCTGCCATCTTCCTCTTCAAAACAGCTTTCTTTTCCTTAACTACATCACGAGGAAACACTTGCATCAAGCGAGTCTGCAACAAGTTTGTCTTGCAGACATGTCAGTTCCATGAGATCCAGCATCACCAGTTGCAAAGGCCGCATCACCACCTTCATCATCTCCAGCTTGAGCAACATCCTCAGCGCTTCGTTGCACGCAAGCAGCCTTTTGACGCCATTCCAACTCCTTTCTCCTCTGAAAATCACACTTCTTCTTTCTTTTCCTTTCGTCCTCCAGCTGTAACTGCATAGGAACATCCTCAGCCTGAGTAACAGGCTCAGTGCCATCAACACTCTATGACTGAGTAACAGACAACTGCAAGCTCCCATCACCATCACCAAAATTAAGAGAATAAATTCCATCATTAATATCTTTCACAACATCAGCAATGTCCTCAGCAGCAGCATGGCTATCATTAACTGCATAAACCAAAAACATAAGCACACACATATGAAATTAAAAATAATTAACATTGCAGAGACAAGTAAAATAAGGCGCATAGCGTCAAACGCAAACAAAAGGAACAACTGATGTAACTAAACACATTTGTGTATGCAAGGCTGTCAAAAAAGAGCAAATAAAAGGGAAACACCAGCAACACTCGCAAGTTCTTCTAGAGGATTTGTCAGAATCAGGAGGCACCGGCACTCCAACATCTGCAACAACATGATAATCAGCAAAAAGGGAAAAAAGAAAAGTACATGAACAAGCAATCAGTTCAACTATATGCACACTACCAGTGCACAAACACGACAACACGTCAGTTCATGAACATGACAGCAACCAATAAAATAATATAACCCTAGCACTCGCACACCGAACTTCAAAATGTCAGCTCTTTCAACATCATAGTAGTTCTTCTCAAACTGCTACAAACTATTCAGATGCCAGTACAATAGTTCAAACTACTCATAGTAATCACTACTACAACCTGTATGCAGGTTACAGCGACCTAAAAACTAGACATACCACACATTCCAGGGCAAAAATTAACAACTATCAAAATCCATAAAACTTGTAATGTCCATACGACAACACCTATACAACTAAAAACCTATTAAGCACCAAATCTGATAAAACATCATCAGCAGAAAACACAAAAAAAGGTTTCAGCACAACGAATTACCTGCATTCAACTTGTCTGGACTGGATGATGTACCCATTGAGATCTACAGACCTAAAATCTGCCGAACCAGAACTTCAAGACACATGACCAAAAATTAGGGTTCTTACCGATTTCAGAAATGAAGGACGCCAAACAAAGCAAAACTCTTACCAGCAAACACAAACTCCACCACCAAATCCAGTATCAGACACGCGAGCCGCTCGTTCAAGAGCAAAGGAACCCTAGCGAATCCAGCCTGAGACAACATGAGAGCAACAACTTACAAATACAGGAAAAATCTATACAGAAGGGGAGGCAAAGGGAGTCGAGGGCAGAGCAAGGGAACCAACAGAGCACACACAGTTTCCCCCTGGAGTTCAACCCGCTGGCCGACGATCTCACGATGAAACAGGGGAAGCAGCTTCTATGCGAGAAGAGGATGGGAGGGGAACGAAGAAGGAAGCGATTTGCAAATAACTAACCAAAGGGGAGGGGAGGGGAACGGGGGAGAGCAGAGGTTAAAAGGTGAGTGGGAGAAAACCGACGGCTAAAGCCCACGATCGTGGAAGAAAAAAAAGGGCAAAGCCCACTATCTCAGGGCAGTTACTAAAAATAATAGCAAAAATTAAATACAATAACAAAAAAATTAATATAGAAGGAGAAAACGAACGGCTAAAGTACAAATAAGACCTCATAACAGTTCAATAAAAAATATCAAAAAAGTACAATTGAAATACCTGACACACTATAAAAAATTAAGTACAATATTACCCAAAAAAATAACAACAAGTACCAAAAAAATGGTGGTACACTTTGAAACACAAATTCATGAAAAGCACTTGCATCCTCACACTCGTGTACACATATGACACCACATCACATTATACAATGCAGACACCTAACAAAGATACCAAATGACGCAAGTTATGTTACAGATCCACCTCAGTGTATGACAAAAACTGCGTCATGTTACGGACTCGCCTCCGCATGCGACGCCTTGGCACGCCTTTAGACCGTGCCTACCCCCCTCCCTCCCGGCTCGGCCTCGCGCTAACGCGGCAGTGCACTCGTTTGACAGGCGCAGTGCGGTTATTCTGTTTCCCACCCCCCACGCACCCACACCCCCTAAGATAGATAATGGGGGCAAGTCCATACAAGGAAGATGTGTCAGTACAACTATGCCCCTCGGTGCGGTGCTGGTTTTCCCCCTAAAAAGATAGATAATGGGGGCAAGTCCATACAAGGAAGATGTGTCAGTACAACTATGCCCCTCGGTGCGGTGCTGGTTTTCCCCCTAAAAAGATAGATAATGGGGGCAAGTCATGTTACGGACTCGCCTCCACATGCAACGCCGCGGCACGCCGCATCGTCACCTGCTACGGCACATTCCTAGCTCGGCCTCACCGGGATGGGGGATGGGGGGTCCCTGCCCCCCGCCCCCGGCTCGGCCTCGCGCTAACGCGGCAGTGCGCTCGTTTGACAAGCGCAGTGTGGTTATTCTATTTCCCACACCACACGCACCCACACCCCCTAAGATAGATAATGGGGGAAAGTCCATACAAGGAAGATTTGTCAGTACAACTATGCCCCTCTGTGCGGTGCTGGTTTTCCCCTAAAAAGATAGATAATGGGGGCAAGTCCATACAAGGAAGATGTGTCAGTACAACTATGCCCCTCGGTGCGGTGCTAGTTTTCCCCCTAAAAAGATAGATAATGGGGGCAAGTCATGTTACTGACTCGCCTCCGCATGTGAAGCCGCGGCACGCCGCGTCGTCGCCTGCTACGGCTTGTTCCTGGCTCGGCCTCACCGGGATGGGGAAGGGGGGTCCCGACACACCCTCCCCCCCTCCGGCTCGGCCTCGCGTTAACGCGGCAGTGCGCTCGTTTGACGGACGCAGTGCAGTTATTCTGTTTCCCACCCCCCACGCACCCACACCCCCTAAGATAGATAATGGGGGCAAGTTCATACAAGGAAGATGTGTCAGTACAACTATGCCCCTCGGTGCGGTGCTAGTTTTTACCCTAAAAAGATAGATAATGGGGGCAAGTCCATACAAGGAAGATGTGTCAGTACAACTATGCCCCTCGGTGCGGTGCTGGTTTTTGCCCTAAAAAGATAGATAATGGGGGCAAGTCCATACAAGGAAGATCTGTCAGTACAACTATGCCCCTCGGTGCGGTGCTGGTTTTTCCCCTAAAAAGATAGATAATGGGGGCAAGTCCATACAAGGAAGATGTGTCAGTACAACTATGCCCCTCAGTGCGGTGCTGGTTTTTCCCCTAAAAAGATAGATAGTGGGGGCAAGTCCATACAAGGAAGATGTGTTAGTACAACTATGCCCCTCGGGGCGGTGCTGGTTTTCCCCCTAAAAAGATAGATAATGGGGACAAGTCATGTTACGGACTCGCCTCCGCATGCGACGACGCGGCACACCGCGTCGTCGCCTGCTACGGCTCGTTCCGAGCGCGGCCTCGCCGGGATGGGGGAGGAGGGGTCCCTCCCCCCTCCGCCCCCCGGGATCGGCCTCGCGCTAATGCGGCAGTGCGCTCGTTTGACAGGCGCAGTGCGGTTATTCTGTTTCCCACCCCCCACGCACCCACACCCCCTATGATAGATAATGGGGGCAAGTCCATACAAGGAATATGTGTCAGTACAACTATGCCCCTCGGTGCGGTGCTGGTTTTTCCCCTAAAAAGATAGATAATGGGGGCGAGTCATGTTACGGACTCGCCTCCACACGCGACGCCGCGGCACGCCGCGTCGTCACCTGCTACGGCTTGTTCCTGGCTCAGCCTCGCCAGGATGGGGGAGGGGGGTCCCGACCCTCCCTCCCCCCCCCCCCGGTTCGGCCTCGCGCTAACGCGGCAGTGCGCTCGTTTGACAGGCGCAGTGCGGTTATTCTGTTTCCCACCGCCCACGCACCCACGCCCCCTAAGATAGATAATGGGGGCAAGTCCATAGAAGGAAGATGTGTCAGTACAACTATGCCCCTCGGTGTGGTGCCGGTTTTCCCCCTAAAAATATAGATAATGGGGGCAAGTCCATACAAGGAATATGTGTCAGTACAACTATGCCCCTCGTTGCGGTGCTAGTTTTTCCCCTAAAAAGATAGATAATGGGGGCAAGTCATGTTACGGACTCGCCTCCGCATGTGACGCCGCGGCACGCCGTGTCGTCGCCTGCTACGGCTCGTTCCTGGCTCGGCCTCGCCGGGGTGGGGGGTCGGGGCCCTACCCCCCATCCCCCCGGCTCGGCCTCGCGCTAACGCGGCAGTGCGCTCGTTTGACAGGCGCAGTGCGGTTATTCTGTTTCCCACCCCGCACGCACCCACACCCCCTAAAAAAAGATTTTCTTCAGTCCATACAAAAAAATGTGTCAGTACGACGAAGCCACTTGGTGCGGTCCTATATATCTTACCCGGATGTTTCATAAAAAACCAAAAAATATGCTAAAAAATGAGAACAAAGAGAAAGCGAGGGAAATACACTATAAAAAAGATGTCAGTTCAAGCAGAGGAGAACATTCAGTACTAAAATAAAAAAATACTTATACTATGCAAAAACAAAATCATAAAAACTAGAGCAAAAAATGCTAAGAAACCCAAAAATTGACTGCCCATGGGACAGGCCAGCTCAACGCAGGTGGGTACTAGGACTCAAGCCAACAGCGAAACCAAAGGCAAATTCCATTGTAAACCAGACTGCGGGGCCAACCGACCAGGGCCCACAGGTCATGACAGAGAGCGAGCGCCGTGTATCAGCGCTCAGGTATATATTCGGAGGAGTTCGACCACTAAGACTCAGTAGCCCTTATAAACAAGTCGAGAGCCCCCTCGGTTAGCGAGGTGGGACTAAACGCATAGCGCACGCGCACACGGCACTGCATAGCCGCGCCAACGACATATTTGGTCTGAAAACAATGGCTCCGGCGGACGGCCCAATACAACAGTGCAACCCAATACAAAATTCCTACAGATCACGCACGAACCAGATTAAAAGGGACAAATGCAGATAATTTAAAAACACCCTCATAAAATATTCAATTCAAAAAAAAGAATGTAGAAAAGTTCAAACACATATTCATTTTAAAAAATAAAAAAATTAAACAAAAAATACTTTTTTTCAAAGATAACTATATAAAAGGATACTTCAACGTAGAAGATTGCAATAAAAATTTCAGAAACAAATTTTTAAAAAGCTCAACTACTAAAATTCGAAAGGTTCAAGTAAAATTAGTACTATGCAGCAAGATTAAATTCTTTTTATTTAAAAAAATACTAGAACTATCACTATTCAACTAAAAAAATAAATTGTGCGCTAAATTCCTGTCAATAGTAATAAAAAATGCTCTACAACAAACGAATGCGGTTGGCCAGTGACATCCAAAATAGTTCAGTAGTATCATTAACAGCATGCAAGTTCAACAAACTCAACCCAAGGGGTCCTACATCCCTCATCAGCGTATATTTTTCGTGCGCAAGCTATGTACATGAAAATATCCCAGTAAAAACAAAGGATGCGCATCAGTTCAACAGTAATTGTTCCAATTCAAATATAAAAAATATATAAAAATAAAACAGTTGTGCTTGAGCGAAAATAGGAAGCATTACATTTAAAAAAATAGCGCATACAATAACATATGAACAAATTGTTCCAAACCATCTGGTAATAACATAGAATTCAACCATCTCACATGCATTGTTTAAAAAAAACTGCAACATAATCAAACGCACACAAATCTCACAACCAGCGTCATTTGCCACATTTAAACCTATAGCACATAAATTCTGAACGTCAGAGAGTCATCTTCCCTGGAGAACATAACCATAACCACATCTCCATCCTCAATTCCAGACTCTGCCACAAACTCCTTCCACCCAGTAGTTAGGTTGATGCAACCATCAAAGTCGATGTGGTAGGCAACTTCCATCAACTGATACCCATTTTTGTCTGAAGTCTCCATCTTCAGTATCCCTGAACTAGGAGCAGCAATCCTGATTCTGGGTGACATTTTCTGCAAATGGGCATGGGAGTAGAAAATAAAGTGAAGACCTGACATAACTAAATATTTCCACAGATCTAGCAACTGTTGCATAACAAAGTGAAAAAAAATATCTGAACCAAAAAAAAACACCAAACTAACTAGTGATATGTCCTGACTAAACTGAAGAAATATACATATCAATACCCCTACAATAAAACATCTTACAAAAACAGAACAAGGATTATACAAAAAGGGATGAATACTGTTAACTAATGAACAAATACACACACAAATCCCTACTGTTAACTTCTGACAAAACCAAATAAAAATTATAGACAAACTATTGATAAAACTAAACTACAGATTCAGTCCATGGGATTCAAAATGAGACCTACAAAAGAAGAAAACAAAAAAAATAGGAACACATACCCATGATTCCTCCAAGTCCCCAACCGTCAGGCGACAAACATAGGGAGCACGAAACCCATGGTTGTTGTACAGCAGCGACGAAAGTTGCCCACGGCGCTAACTCTCGATGAGCTCCAAACCAGATTCGTACACACTGCCGTCAGCTATGCGCGCCATCTTTGCAAGACACCCGCATGAACAATCCTCCATGGGAAACACATGAAAAGGGAAGAAAATAACAGAGAGAAGAGGGAGGAACCTAGATCTGATTCTGGAAAAGGAAGAAAAAGGAGGGGGAGACTGAGCCGCACACCACACATAGATGGATAGAATTTATAGCCAGGAAGACTCGCAGATTATAAAAATAATAAAATAGGCAGGTGGGCAGCCAGCTGATAGAAAATAGTTATTATACAAGTCATACAACATTGACCGCAAAATAGTTCAACTTCAGATACATCAGCAGTTCGAAATAATTATTGGAGAGCACATACGGCAGCAGTTCAAAGTGCACATACCAACATATGTAGATAAAACAAATCATTCAAAGGTAGACAGATGAATTCATTTAGTCATTCAACCATCTGCTCTCTCAGAACAGAACCTTGAAAACATAAAAATTCAGTACTGCAGTCATAACGATCAAAGAAACGACGCCATTTGGCCCTGGTGGATGGATGTGGAACCGTGGCTGCTCTCACCCTAGCCCACCTGATGATCTGTATATGGTTCCTTCCCCTCCCGTCTGGGAAAAGTAGCTCCAGTTCATTGGAGTTGCAAGTATCCATCACCTCGCGGGCAAGGCGTCTGTTGAACTCTGCCTCCACTTCCTCCTCGGCAGCACGTCGTGCCCTCTGCCTGCGCATGCGCCTCCTCCTCCTCCTCTGCTCTGCTACTGCAGCCCTCACATCGACGGCATCCCCCTCCTCCTCTGTGTCCTCTCCCAGCTCAGGATCCATCTGGCTTTTCTTTGGTGGCAGCTGGTCCAATGAAAGTGACAGAGGGCAGGGGCTTTATATTCCAAATGCAGATGGTTGGGTAGGCAGCCAGTAGAAACTACTTACTCTAATGTCAACGCACAGTAATACAACTTTGACACAGAGCAGTCCAACTACACATACGGCAGTCATGCAAACAACACTGAAAAACATGAAACTTAATTACACAGTTTGACCAAATTACAAGAAATCATAGGCTATAGTCAGCCACCATACACCACCTCTGCCAACGACCAAATCACATGGGAATCCGGGGTAGAAACAACTCAAGAAGCAAAATTGACAACACAAATCTATTCATACAATCCTCATTTCTCTCCCTGCAACGCCAATTCGAAAATAAAACATTAAAAAAAGAAGAACACATTTTCATGGCGGCCATGGCCAATGACTAAGAACAGCAAAACTTCTCATCAGAAATTGCAGTCAAAGAATCTCCAAAAACTCTAACCCACCGATCATTCTCACATCCCCATAACACATAAAACAACAAGCGGACGTAAAATCGACGGCTACGAACACCACGGTAAACACCAACGCCTGCAACACCTCCGCCGCCAAATGCCCACGCCGTCACCTCCGATGACTTGAGATCGGAAAACATGACCAGGTGAGCGCGCGCACGTGCGGAACCCCGTACATGTCTGCTCTGGCAACGAATGGCCCGCAGCACCGCGCCGGAGAACCTTCGAAAGCTCCCCATTGAATCCCCTGTTTCCGTCTGTCGAAGCCGCAGGAAGCTCAGTTCAGGTGGCAACCCAAGCCAGGCCAACCTGTCAACTTCGTCAGTTCAAGTAGGGTAACAGAATAATATTCTGTTACGCGAAACAGAACAGCCCAGATGTATGTATATATATATATATAATGTTTAGTAGCTGCGTGTGGTCTAAATTTGTAACCTGTATGTGTTTTGGATTTGGCCCCAACATCATGCTTCTCTGGTGAGCTAAGAGAGATTTCTGTGTGCGGGCTGCACAGATTTCCATTTTTTATAATTTTTAAAATATCACCTGCTTATGGTTCATGACGTGTAACATTATTGTTAGTCCTGTTTTGCCATGTACAAAATAGTCTGTCTTGCTCGCTTCACTATTGTAACTATATTTTTTCCCTAGTCATGTGTACTTACAGAAACATTTCAGGATGAAGTGACATCAACACAAAGATCTGCGAGCAGTGCGGCATGGCCGTTACCAAATGATTATGGATTGGAATTGGAATGTGCTGATGTTCTCGAGCATCAACTAGAGGTGGCAAGACAACATGTACATGATTCTCAACATGCAATCAACAAGTTGAGACTGGAGTTGCAGGTATGAGATGCAGGAGTCAAAAAAATGAAATGAGACACTGAGGTAACCATGAAGGAATTGGAGATTTTGCAGACTGAAATTTGTGCTATCTGAATCTGGCCAATCATATTTTTTGAAGAGATTATAGTTCAAATGGTAAGTTCTGTTGATGCGTGTCCATGATGTATGAGCTTTATTTGCCCAGTGTATGTAATTTGCTGTTTGTGTATGCTTTATTATCACTGGTGCCAAACTATAATGCCCAGTGGGTATAATCTACGGTACTTTCTTTATTGTATAGTGTAGGATTATTCTACGTTTTTATGCCTTAGTCTCTTTATTGTATAGCGTACGTTTTTTAGAGGCGATAGTATAGAGTAGGATAATTCTTTGTATATGCTATATCGTTGAAACGGGGGCCAACACGCCCAAACATTACCTGGACACCATCCGAACAAACAAACATGTGTAGTCAAAGCGGGCCTTAATTGGGTTGGTCAAATTAATATTTAGTGGATCCCCAATGATGTGGCCCACCGTAACAACGGCTCTTAGCAGGCCGTTAACAGGCCGAAAGCTCAATAGGGCCATATAAATGGAAATGGCCCGCGGGCCTCTAGCAGGCCGAAATAAATGTCAATATTGTCTCGGCCCTTTTACTTTACGGGCCAATAAGAGCCCGAAAGTGTTTTGGGCCAGAAGAGGCCCAATTAGCAAACTAGGCTTTTAACAGGCCGAAAGTCGCATCGGGCTAAATTTGTGCCCTGCGGAACATGGGCCGCTAATGGACCCAAAATTAGGTTGCATAGTCAAAGGCCCAACTGTTGTGCGGGCCGTTAATTAACAGTCCGAAAGACAAAATGGGCTAGGAATTAACCCATTTACCGAATGGGTCGAGGAAAGGCCTAAAGTCACAACGGGCTAGAAGTTGGCCCAACTGCAGAATGGGCCGAAAAAAGGCTGAAAGATGTACCGGGCCGTTAACGGGTTGGAACTGACGATGGGCTGCTAACAGGTTGAAAGAAAGTCGGGCCGTAATTGGGCCCAAAGACGTAGCGGGCTGTTAACGGGCTGGAACTGACGATGGGCTAGAAATTGTCAAATCTATAATGGGCCTTTGATGGGCCGATTATGTGTAACTTGTATGGGCCGTGGTTGTGAATGGGCCTGACTCAAGTAGGCCCCTAATGGGCCGGCCCGCTTATTTTGACAGGCCCGGCCTTTTAACCTAAATGGGCCACTGTTGGGCCGAGCCACGTGTCGACGTACCATAGGCTCGTCCCGTCCACTTGCTTGATGACACCTGTCCCAACAGGGAGCTGACATGCGGATACTAAGGCGAATCAGAATTTTACACGTGGAAAATCCCCATTGGTCCGGGCGGTTAACGGGTTATCGGATCCAAACTAGAACCCGATAGCTTAATGGCGACCCGTTATGGTGGATGCCACATGTCAGTTACCCTTGATGAAAGCACTTCCATGACGCGCCATTTATCGTCATGGAAGTGGACACTTCCGTGATGATAATTTTGGTATTGTCATGGAACACTTCTACGATAGCACAGGTATGACTATCTTGATTCTGTCATAAAATCGTCATGGATGTACATGCATGACAGAAAATGTGACCTACTGTGACAAACACGTATCATCACAGAAGTGTATTATTTTGTAGTCTAAGGTTATGCCCTAACAGAATTTTAAAGTGGTTAACAAGAACAAATAATAGCACGGCTCAAAACTACACATTTTTCTGATCAAATTACATATATTTTAATCCTAGTTATGTTGTAAAGTTATAGCATGATCATGTTTAACATATTCTCTGTAAATAATGAAAACTAGAGACCAAAACGGGTTGAAAAACAGAGCAAACTGGGCCTATTGCAGCTGAACATGGAATACTTACCAGCGCCCAAGCGAGCGAGATAGTGTCTACCTCAATTGGACTGAAGCCCAATCGAGACAGGTACTTAATGTTAGATCACGAGTTACCAAAAGAAAAAACCAGGGGCTGTTCTATAAAACATATGACGGACGGGCAGAAATGCTCTGTACTTTATTAGAAGGTATAGATTGAGATGGTGTGTTTTAGTCATAGTACACCTTGAAGCATTCGGTTTGCTCTAAGAAAATGAGATAATAAATAGAGCAGTCTTTCTATCTCTTTGCATCTTAAATTTTGCATCTCATTAAATACAGTGTCACATTGGATATTTATCTAGGTGGCGTGCTTTAGACAGAGTACATCTTAGAGCATTGGGATTATCCTAAGAAAATATGATAATAAATAATTTTTCTATCTCTTTGTATCTTTAAAGTTCGTGCAAGAGCTATTGCTTCAAGTTCATACGATTTATTCCCATACAACTATTGGAAATGCCCTTACCTCCATTTGCGAGTGAATACATACATACCTAAGAAAACAGGATGATGCCTCGGCACAACGACATGTGCGATGCTGAAGGAAATATGCCCTAGAGGCAATAATAAAGTTGTTATTTTATATTTCTTTATTCATGATAAAGGTTTATTATTCATGCTAGAATTGTATTGATCAGAAACTTAAATACATGTGTGAATACATAAACAAATACCGTGTCCCTAGTATGCCTCTACTAGACTAGCTCGTTGATCAAAGATGGTTAAGCTTTCCTAACCATAGACATGTGTTGTCATTTGGTAACGGGATCACATCATTAGGAGAATGATGCGATGGACAAGACCCATCCGTTAGCTTAGCATAATGTTTGTTCAGTTTTATTGCTATTGCTTTCTTCATGTCAAATACATATTCCTTTGACTATGAGATTATGCAACTCCCGGATACCGGAGGAATACCTTGTGTTCTATCAAACGTCACAACGTAACTGGGTGATCATAAAGATGCTCTACAGGTATCTCCGAAGGTGTTTGTTGAGTTGGCATAGATTGAGATTAGGATTTGTCACTCCGAGTATCGGAGAGGTATCTTTGGGCCCTCTCAGTAATACACATCATAAGCTTGCAAGCAAATGACTAACTAGTTAGTCACAAGGTGATGTATTATGGAACGAGTAAAGAGACTTGCTGGTAATGAGATTGAACTAGGTATGAAGATACCGACGATCGAATCTCGGGCAAGTAACATACCGATGGACAAAGGGAATTACGTACGTTTTCATAACGGTTCGACCGATAAAGATCTTCGTAGAATATGTTGGAGCCAATATAGGCATCCAGGTTCCGCTATTGGTTATTGAACGGAAAGGAGTCTCGGTCATGTCTACATAGTTCTCGAACCCGTAGGGTCCGCATGCTTAACGTTCGTTGATGATATAGTGTTATATGAGTTGTATGTTTTGGTGACCGGATGTTGTTCGGAGTCCCGGATGAGATCACGGACATGAAGAGGAGTCTCGAAATGGTTGAGAGGTAAAGATTGATATATAGGACGATAGTATTTGGACACCGGAAGTAATTCGGGACGTACCGGGAAGGAATCGGGTCACCGGAAGGGGTTCCGGGCACCCCCCGGCAAGTTATGGGCCTTATGGGCCAAAGGAGGGGACAGACCAGCCCACAAGGGGGCTGGTGCACCTCCTCCCTTGTTTGGCCAGCCCTAGGAAAGCAAAAGGGGGAGGGCTAGCCCATCCTGCCTTTCCCTCTCATGGGAGAAAGGAAAGGGGGGGGGGGCGCCACCCTACCCTGCCTTTCCCCGCACTCCAAATAAGGAAGAGAGAATTCCTTATTTGGCCCTTTCTTAAATTTTGCTTCCCTTTTCGGCCCTCAAAAATATTTTTTCCTTTTTTTTACACTTAAATTTTATTTTGTTCCCTCCATGACACTTCTGTCAGTTTTGGCCACTAACACCGTAAAGTGCAACATGAAAGGTCGTTTTTACCCTTGCTTGAGCTCACTGGTAAAAAAAAATCTCCAACGCACCTTCTCTCTAGACTCCATCCGAACTACGGCGGTAGTTGTACGAGGCAAATAGTGGCGGCGGCGCGAGGCTGAGAGAGTGATAGTGCGATATATCGGAGGGCAAGACCGATGTTTTTTTTTAACTGCAAGACTGATGTTGTTGCTGCGGATTGTGGGCGGACAGCGGCGTAGCGCGGCCTCGGGCGGCCATGGAGGAAAGGCGGAGGAGCCTGGCTTGGGAGGCAGCACACACTACGCCTCCACTTGACCCGCCACACACCAGGTGGCCTTCATGCTCGTCATCGTGCATGTTGTTGCGCTACATGCAACGTGTGTAGTTCCGTGTGCGTGTGTGATGTGTGCTAGTCTGTGTGCTGCGGCGTGCCGTGCATACATGTTACGTGATGTGTGCTTGTGTGTGTGTTGCTCCTCCCGCTGGGTGTGTGTGCTGTCGGCCTACCACGTGCGTGCGTGATGTGTGCTGCCGCTGCGGAGGGTGCGCGCGCTAGCCACTGGTGTTCTTTTAGTGTGTGTGGGTCTGTGGAGGCTTCAAGACGAGCTGCTCACCTGTGGATCCTGGAAGCCGAGTTCTTGACGTAGAGACATTGGGGAGCAGCGCCGAACGCGGACTCTGTCTCCGCGGCCACTGGCCACGCCGAGGGATCCGAAGATATGATATATGAACTTGAGTATGCCTTGATTCATATCCGATACGCGGTGCTAAAATACTAGTTTTTTTTATCTGCTCCTGTAGTCAACAAGACAAAACATATCACATTACCGCCTCTTTTGACTTGAAAATAATTTTGGTCACATAATACACCAGGGGTAAGATGGTATTTTCACGTTAGACTTAACAATTTTATGTGCCAAAACTGACTGAAGTGTCATGGAGGGAACAAAATAAAATTTGAGTGTCAAAAAGGGGGAAAATATTTTTGAGGGCCAAAAAGAGAAGCAAAATTTAAGAAAGGGCCAAATAAGGAATTCTCTCAATAAGGAAAGGGGGCGCGGCTTGGGAGGGACCCCAAGTTGGATTCCTCCTACTTGGGCGGCTCCTTTGGCTGCTCCTCCCTCCCTCCCACCTATATATATGTGGGAGGGGGGCGCCTAGCACAGAATAGAAAATTGCTTAGCCGTGTGCGGCGCCCCCCTCCACCGTTTACACCCCCGGTCATATTTTCGGTGTGCTTAGGCAAAGCCCTGCAGAGATAACTTCACCGTCACCGTCACCAGGCCATCATGCTGATGGAACTCATCCACTACCTCGCCATCTTGCTGGATCAAGAAGGCGCGGATGTCACCGAGCTGAACGTGTGCTGAACGCGGAGGTGGCGTACATTCGGTACTCGATCGGTTGCATCGCGAAGAAATTTCGACTACATCAACCGCGTTGTCAAACGCTTTCGCTTACGGTCTATGAGGGTACGTAGACATACTCTCCCCTCTTGTTGCTATGCATCTCCTTGATAGATCTTGCATGCGCATAGAAATTTTTTTGTTTTCCATGCTACGTTTCCCAAACAGTGGCATCCGAGCCAGGTCTATGCGTAGATGATATGCACGAGTAGAACACAAAGAAGTTGTGGGCGGTGATGTTCATACTGCTTACCACCAACGTCTTATTTTGATTCGGCGGCATTGTGGGATGAAGCGGCCCGGACCAACCTTACATGTCCACGTACATGAGACCGGTTCCACCGACTGACATGCAACTAGTTTTGCATAAAGGTGGCTGGCTGGTGTCTGTTTCTCCTAATTTAGTTGAATCGAATTTGACTACGGCCGGTCCTTGAAGAAGGTTAAAATAGCAAACTTGATAAATCACCGTTGTGGTTTTTGCCGTAGGAAAGAACGGTTCTTGCTAGAAGCCCGTAGCAGCCACATAAAACTTGCAACAACAAAATAGAGGACGTCTAACTTGTTTTTGCAGGGCATGTTGTGATGTGATATGGTCAAGAAGTGATGTGATATATGTTATTGTATGAGATGACCATGTTTTGTAATATAGACAACCGGCAGGAGCCTTTGGGTTGTCTCTTTATTGTATGAAGTGCAAACGCCATGTAATTGCTTTACTTTATCGCCATGCGTTAGCAATAGTTGTAGAAGCAATAGTTGGCGTGACGACCCCGACGCAACGATGGAGATCAAGGTGTCGAGCCGGTGACGATGGAGATCATGACGATGCTTTGGAGATGGAGATCAAAAGCACAAGATGATGGCCATATCATGTCACATATTTTGATTGCATGTGATGTTTATCTTTTATGCATCTTATTTTGCTTAGTACCGCGGTAGCATTATAAGATGATCCCTTCACTAAATTTCAAGGTAAAAGTGTTCTCCCTGAGTATGCACCATTGCTACAGTTCATCGTTTCGAGACACCACGTGATGATCGGGTGTGATAGACTCTACGTTCACATACAACGGGTGTAAGCCAGATTTACACACACGGAATACTTGGGTTAAACTTGATGAGCCTAGCATGTACAGACATGGCCTCAAAACATTGGAGACCAAAAGGTCGAACATGAGTCATATAGTAGATATGATCAACATAGAGATGTTCACCATTGATGACTACCCCATCTCACGCGATGATCGGACATGGGTTAGTTGATATGGATCATGTATCACTTAGACAACTTCAGGGATGTTGATTTAAGTGGGAGTTCATTAGTAATTTGATTAATTGAACTTAATTTATCATGAACTTAGTCCTGATAGTATTTGCAAATCTATGTTGTAGATCAATAGCTCATGATATAGCTCCCTTATTTTTGATATGTTCCTAGAGAAAAATAAGTTGAAAGATGATAGTAGCAATGATGCGGACTGGGTCCGTGATCTGAGGATTATCCTCATTGGGGCATAGAAGAATTATGTCCTTGATGCACCGCTAGGTAACAGACCTATTGCAGGAGCAGATGCAGACATTATGAATGTTTGACAAAGCTTGATATAATGACTACTTGATAGTTTAGTGCACCATGCTTTACGGCTTAGAACCGAGACTTCAAAAACGTTTTGAACGCCATGGAGCATATGAGATGTTCCAAGAGCTGAAATTGGTATTTTAGATTCATGCCCGTGTCGAGAGGTATGAGACCTCTGACAAGTAATTTGCCTACAAGATGGAGGAGAATAGCTCAGCTAGTGAGCATGTGCTCTGAATGTCTGGGTACTACAATCACTTTAATCAAGTGGGAGTTAATCTTCCAGATAAGATAGTGATTGACAGAGTTCTCTAGTCACTATCACCAATCTACTAGAACTTCGTGATGAACTATAATATGCAAGGGATGACGAAAACGATTCCCGAGCTCTTCGCGATACTGAAATCGGCGAAGGTAGAAATCAAGAAAGAGCATCAAGTGTTGATGGTTAAACAAGACCACTAGTTTCAAGAAAATGGGCAAGGGGAAGGTAGGTAACTTCAAGAAGAATGGCAAGCAAATTACCGCTCCCATGAAGAAGCCCAAAGCTGGACGCAAGCCTGAAACTGAGTGCTTCTACTGCAAAGGAAATGGTCACTAGAAGTGGAACTACCCCAAATATTTGGCGGATAAGAAGGTTGGCAAAGTGAACAAAGGTATATTTGATATACATGTTATTGATGTGTACGTTACTAGTATTCATAGTAGCCCCTGGGTATTTGATACTGGTTCAGTTCCTAAGATTAGTAACTCGAAACAAGAGTTACAGAATAAACAAAGACTAGTTAAGGGCGAGGTGACGATGTGTGTTGGAAGTGATTCCAAGGTTGATACGATCACCATCGCACACTCCCTCTACCTTCAGGATTAGTGTTGAACCTAAATACATTTTGGTGTTTACGTTGAGCATGAATATGATTAGATCATGTTTATTGCAATACGGTTATTCATTTAAGTCAGAGAATAATTGTTGTTCTGTTTATATGAATAAAACCTTCTATGGCCATGCACCCAATGTGAATGTTTATTGAATCTCGGTCGTAGTGATACACATGTTCTTAATATTGATGCCAAAAGATGCAAAGTTGATAATGATAGTGCAACATACTTGTGGCACTGCTGTTTAGGTCATATTGGTGTAAAGCGAATGAAGAAACTCCATGCGGATGGACTTTTGGAATCACTTGATACTTGCGAACCATGCCTCATGGGCAAGATGACTAAAACTCCGTTCTCCGAAACAATGGAACGACCTAATGACTTATTGGAAATGAAGACATATTGATGTGTGTGGTCCGATGAGCATTGAGGCGCGTGGTGGATATCATTATTTTCTCACCTTCACCGACGATTTGAGTAGATATGGGTATATTTACTTAAAGAAGCACAAGTCTGGAACATTTGAAAAGTTCAAAGAATTTCAGAGTGAAGTGGAGAATCATCGTAACAAGAAAATAAAGTTTCTACGATCTGATCGCGGAGGCGAATATTTGAGTTATGAGTTTGGCCTTCATTTAAAACAATGTGGAATTGTTTCACAACTCACGCCACCTAGAACACCACAGCGTAATGGTGTGTCCGAACGTCGTAACCGTACTTTATTAGATATGGTGTGATCTATGATGTCTCTTGCCGATTTGCCACTATCATTTTGGGGTTATGTATTAGAGACAGCCGCATTCACTTTAAATAGGGCACCGTTTAAATCCTATGAGAAGACACCGTATGAACTGTGGTTTGGCAAGAAACCTAAGCTGTCATTTCTTAAAGTTTGGGGATGCGATGCTTATGTCAAAAGGCTTCAGCCAGATAAGCTTTAACCCAAATCGGAGAAGTGCATCTTCATAGGATACCCTAAAGAAACTATTGGGTACACCTTCTACCACAGATCCGAAGGCAAGATCTTTGTTGCTAAGTATGGATCCTTTCTAGAGAAGGAGTTTCTCTCGAAAGAAGTGAGTGGGAGGAAAGTAGAACTTGATGAGATAATTGTACCTTCTCTCGAATTGGAAAGTATCACATCATAGAAAACCGTTCCCGTGATGCCTACACCAACTACAGAGGAAGCTAATGATGATGATCATGAAACTTCAGATAAAGTTACTACTGAACTTCGTAGGTCGACCAAAGCATGATCTGCACCAGAGTTGTACGGTAATCCTGTCCTGGAAGTCATGTTACTCGACCAAGGCGAACCTACGAACTATGAAGAAGCTATGATGAGCCCAGATTCTGATAAATGGCTTGAGGCCATGAAATCTGAGATAGGATCCATGTACGAGAACAAAGTGTGGACTTTGGTGGACTTGCCCGATGATCGACAAGCCATGGAGAATAAATGGATCTTCAAGAAGAAGACTGACATTGATGGTAATGTTACTGTCTACAAAGCTCGACTAGTCGCAAAAGGTTTTCGACAAGTTCAAGTGGTTGACTAGGATGAGACTTTCTCACCCGTAGCGATGCTTAAGTCCGTCCGAATCATGTTAGCAATTGCCGCATTTTATGATTATGAAATCTGGCAAATGGACATCAAAACTGCATTCCTTAATGGATTTCTTAAAGAGGAGTTGTATATGATGCAACCAGAAGGTTTTGCCGATCCTAAAGGTGCTAACAAAATGTGCAAACTCCAGCGATCCATCTATGGACTGGTGCAAGCATCTCGGAGTTGGAATATACGCTTTGATGAGGTGATCAAAGCATATGGTTTTATACAGACTTTTAGTGAAGCCTGTATTTACAAGAAAGTGAGTGGGAGCTCTATAGCATTTCTGATATTATATATAGATGACATATTGTTGATTGAAAATGATATAGAATTTGTGGATAGCATAAAAGGATACTTAAATAAGAGTTTTCAATAAAAGACCTCGGTGAAGCTACTTATATATTAGGCATCAAGATCTATAGGGATAGATCGAGACACTTAATAGCACTTTCACAAAGCACATACTGATATGTCTCCGTCGTATCTACTTTTCCTAATGCTTTTCCTCTTGTTTTGTACCCTAATTTGCATGATTTGAATGAAACTAACCCGGACTAATGCTTTTTTCAGCAGAACTACCATGGTGTTGTTTTTGTGTAGACATAAAAGTTCTCGGATTGGAACGAAACTTCGCGAGGATTTTTTAAATAATAAAAGAGAATTTATGGAGCCAAGAACCATAGGAGGGGGGCACAACCCACCAGGGCGCCCCCCCTCCAAGCATGCCCAGTTGGGTTGTCCCCACCTGGTGGCCCCGCAGACTCCAACCCTGATGCTATAAAGTCATATTTTCAGAGAGAAAAAATAGGGAGAAAGAATTATTGCGTTTCACGAGATGGAGTCGCCGCCACCTCCTGTTCTTCATCGGGAGGCCAGATCTGGAGTCCGTTTGGGGCTCCAGAGAGGGGGATCTTCGATCTTCGTCATCACCAACCCTTCTCCATCGCCAATTCCATGATGCTCCCCACCGGGAGTGAGTAATTCCTTTGTATGCTCGCTGGTCGATGAGGAGTTGGATGAGATTCATCATGTAATTGAGTTTGTTTTGTTAGGGCTTGATCCCTAGTATCCATTATGTTCTGAGATTGATGTTGCTATAGCTTTGCCATGCTTAATGCTTGTCACTTTGGGCCCGGGTGCCATGATTTCAGATCTGAACCGTTTACGTTATCACCATTATATCTATGTTCTAGATCCGATCTTGCAAGTTATAGTCACCTACTACGTGTTATGATCCAGCAACCCCAGAGTGACAATAGTCGGGACACTTCCCGGTGATAACCGTAGTTTGAGGAGTTCATGTATTCACTATGTGTTAATGCTTTGTTCCGGTTCTCTAGTAAAAGGAGGCCTTAATATCCCTTAGTTTCCAATAGGACCCCGCTGCCACGGGAGGGTAGGACAAAAGATGTCATGCAAGTTCTTTCCATAAGCACGTATGACTATTTACGGAATACATGCCTATATTATATTTATGAAATGGAGCTAGTGCCGTATCGCCCTAGGTTATGACTGTTATATGATGAATCTCATCCAACGAATTCACCGATCCAATGCCTATGAATTTCTCTCATATTGTTCTTGCTAAGTTACTAATGCTATTGTAATTCTTGCACTTGCTACAAAATCATTATTATCACTGTTACCGTTACTATTGCTGTTGCTACTACTATCAAAACTATCATACTACTTTGCTACTGATCACTTTGCTGCAGATAATTAATCTCCAGGTGTGGTTGAATTGACAACTCAACTGCTAATATTTGCAAATATTCTTTGGCTCCCCTTGTGTCAAATAAGTAAATTTGGGTTGAATACTCTACCCTCGAAAACTGTTGCGATCCCCTATACTTGTGGGTTATCAAGACCTTTTTCTGGTGCCGTTGCCGGGGAGCATAGCTATATTTGTTGAGTCACTTGGGATTATTATCAAATTATCACTATGAAGAATCTGAAGGATGCTAAGACTAAGATTTTTCCCTCTAAGACGAGGGGAGGTAAGGAACTGCCATCCAGCTCCACTTTAGATTCACCATCTGTTATAAGTAGACTTGCAACACCACCACATGCTATCAATTCTGATATGTCGCAAGTTATTGATGATGCTACTTCTGCTATGAATGCTACTCATGATGATGCTAGTACCTTGCTTGATGATGATGTGCCACTAGATAAATTTCTTGATGAATAACTTGCTAGAACTAAAGCTTTTGAGAATGCTGAAACTGATGAAGAGCTTGAAACTGAAAATCTTGAAATACCTATTAGACCTAGTTCTCCTAGATATGAATTGCCAAAGGTACCGGAAGGTTATGTTATGGATGAGGAGACAACTAGAAACATTCTTGCTTGTAAGGATAGAGATGATCCGGAAAAATTATTATGCAAGTATAAAGAAAAGACTTTGAATGCTAGAATGAAATGTGATCCTAAGTTTGCTACTTCACCTATCTTTGTTGATGATAAGGATTATGAATTCTCTGTCGACCCAGAGTTAATTACTTTGGTTGAATCTAATCATTTCCATGGTTATGAAACTGAAACTATTGTGGCACATCTTACTAAGTTGAATGATATAGCCACCCTTTTTGCTCATGATGAGAAGATTCGCTATTATTATATTCTCAAATTATTTCCGTTCTCATTAAAGGGTGATGCTAAGGCTTGGTATAATACTCTTGCTCCTGGTTGTGTGCGTAGTCCCCAGGATATGATTTATTACTTCTCTGAAAAATTATTTCCTGCTCATAAGAAACAAGCTGCCTTACAGGAAATATTTAACTTTGCGCAAATTGAAGAAGAGAGTCTCCCACAAGCTTGGGGGAGGCTTCTCCAATTGCTTAATGCTTTGCCTGATCATCCTCTTAAGGAAAATAAAATACTTGTTATCCTCTATAATGTACTAACTGATGCTTCTAGGGACTTCCTAGATAGTTGTGTTGGTTGTGTTTTCAGGGAGCGAACTGTTGAACAAGCTGAAGAATTATTGAATAACATATTGAAAAATTATGATGATTGGACTCTTCCTGAACCACCACTCAAACCTACTCCAAAGAAGAGGGGTATATTATATCTCAGTCCTGAAGATATGCAAGAGGCAAAGAAATCCATGAAGGAAAAAGGTATTAAGGCAGAGGATGTTAAAAATTTACCACCTATCGAAGAAACACATGGGCTTGAAACACCACCACCACCTAAGGTGGTAGAGGTAAATTCTTTACTAAAGTTCAATGATGGTGATATTCTTTATAATAAACATCCTAGTCAATGCCTTTATGAGTTTGATAATTACATTAGAAAACAAGATCACTTCAATGCAAATATTATGAAACAATTGAAATACAATTCTGATATGATTGCTCGCTTGAGTGACTTGTTATTTAGAATCTCAAATGATGTTAGAGGTGTAGGAAAGCATGCTTCTATGGTTCAAACTCAATTAGAACAAGTTGCTAAATCTCAAAGAGAGTTGCTTGATGAAATGAATAATAATATCAATGATCATGTTGTTAGAGTAATGACTAGAGGAGGTAGAATGACTCAGGAACCACTTTATCCTGAGGGACACCCAAAAAGAATTGAACAAGACTCTCAAAGAGTTGACACTGATGTACCTTGTCATTCTAAAAAGAAAAAGAAGAAGAAAAATGATAGGACTTTGCATGCCTCTAGTGAACCTGAAGTTGAAAAACCTCCTGATAATGATAATGAAGTCTCTATCTCTGATGCTGAAACTCAATATGGTAATGAACACTCACCCTCTAATAATGAAAAAGACAATGATGAGGTTCATGAAGCCACTCAAATAAATAAGAAAGAACCAGATAATGATGTTGAGATAGAACCAGCAGCTGATCTTGATAACCCACAACCCAAGAATAAAAGATATGATAAAAGAGACTTTGTTGCTAGAAAACACGGTAAGGAAAGAGAACCGTGGGTTCAAAAACCTATGCCCTTTCCACCTAAGTCAACCAAAAATAAAGATGATGAAGAATTTGAATTCTTTGCCGAAATGCTGAGGCCAGTCTTTTTGCGTACTCGCTTGACTGATATCTTGAAAATGCCTCCTTATGCAATGTACATGAAAGACATCATCACCAATAAGAGAAAAATACCAAAAGCTGAAATCTCCACCATGCTTGCTAATTATACTTTTAAGGATGGAGTACCTAAAAAACTTGGAGATCCGGGAACACCAACTATACCTTGCTCCATCAAAAGAAATTATGTGAAAACTGCTTTATGTGATTTAGGAGCAGGTGTTAGTGTTATGCCTTTCTCTTTATATAAAAGACTTGATTTGAATAAACTCACACCTACTGAAATATCTTTGCAAATGGCTGATAAATCAACTGCCATACCTATCGGTATTTGTGAGGATGTGTCCGTTGTTGTTGCTAATGTTACTATTTTGACTGACTTTGTTATACTTGAGATGCCCGAGGACGACAACATGTCGATTATCCTTGGTAGACCCTTCTTGAATACTGCAGGGGCTGTTATTGATTGCAATAAAAGCAAGGTCACTTTTCATATCAATGGTAATGAACATACGGTGCACTTTCCGAAAAAACAATTCCAAGTGAATGGTATTAATGTTATTGAAAAATCTCCGACAATCACAATTGGAAGTTTTCAACTACCCCTACCTACTGTTAAAAAGAAATATGAAATGCTTATTGTTGGGGACATTCATATCCCCATTGAGGTAACTTAGTGTTTTACGAAAGTTCTTCGGTTTCACGCTAATCGGAAGTGGTTGTTAATAAGACTTGATCAACCTTATTAATGAATCATTTTTGAGAGGTATGAAGTTGATGAATTTAGTGAGCACTACCTTCTGTCCCTACCTTTTGTTTTCTGTTTTTATTAGTTAAATAAAATAAAATGCCATGCCTTGCCTGTTTCCTGAGTTTTCCTTGCAATAAAAAAATGACACAAAAATAAAAGTTCTTAGAATGCTCTGAAAATTTGATACGTTTTTTCCTGAATATTTAAGAATTTTTGGTGCAAATAACATCAGAGGGAGGTGCTCCAGGTGGGCACAATCCACCTGGGTGCGCCAGCACCCCCAGGCGCGCACTGGTGGGTTGGTGCAAATAATATGTTCACAATGCCGAGCTCGGTCCCTACATTGCAGATAAGTGCAACCAACACCTCAGCCTAACTGAATCATTTACCAAAGAATTTAAATTCCATCCTCGTGAGTCCAGAGTATCATTTAAACTATATGACAATTCATTTACTATACCTCTAGAGACATTTTCTAATCACTACAAAATTCCATTTTGGAGCTCATTGGACGAGCAACCAAGGTCGGAGTTTGAGATATTCTTGACTAGCCTTTGCTATGGTGAGACTAGAGGAGTGACCCAAGGTAGAATAAAGAGCATTCCTTTTCCCTCAATCCAATACTTTGCACTATTTAATGGAAAATGCATTGTAGGCAAACAAGATTGTAGTACACTTTGTGCTCCAGACTTGAGCCTTATCCTCACCGCTCTCACCGGTGACAAAAGTTATAACCTTGGAGCGATAGTGGCACGTAGATTGCAACACAACGCTGGTAGTGGATATTTTTATGGTGAGATCTACGCCACACGCTTAGCAAGAGAGCTAGGTGTTTCACCTTGGCCTTATGACCCCATCTTACCCATGCAATACCTTGACTTTGATGCTATGAAACGTCATAAGATCCTTAGTGGTGAACCCCATAATTTTACTTATAACATGTTGTTTAATAAAAGTTCCGTTGTGGACACCTTTTGCCTGCACCTGCTCTCTTTGATGTTCATAGCAAGGGAAGATATTATGTTCTCGAGAGCGAGGCCCGAGCACATAACGCGGCAGTTGTGGCTGCACGACGGGCTGAGACATCGGCACCTAGAGCCTCCGTGAGCTATCACTCCGACCATTATGTAGGCTACTGATGGAGATTACCAAGTGAGGCCAAAAGCCTAAGCTTGGGGGAGTACGTATTTCCATCGACATTATATTCATGTTCACACATTTCATTCCAGTTGTCGGTGTCCACACTTTTTCATTGTATTATCCATGCTATATTTATTTTCTCGCCTTCTTCTTGTGTGTTTGAAAAACTTTGAGAAAATACAAAAATATTTCCTACTTCTTTTTTTATTTTAGTTTTTATTTTTCTTTCTAGTATAATTAGCTGTAGTATTTCAAAAAGAAAACCCAAAAAGATTTCCTTGTTCTTCTATTGCTTGCTAGGAGCTCTCCCGTGTAAATAGTTTTTCTCGTTTTTGTTTTTCCTTTCTTAAATTTGCTGTCTTTCAGAAAACCAAAAACTCCAAAAATATTTCAGTGTGTTTCTCTAAATTTCTTTTTATTGAGTCATACTGAGGAGAAGACCACGATGAAAATGTAGAGTGGCTCTCGTATGCATTGTTGTTGATCTAACAGAGAGCCCATATTACCTTGTTTTCTTCTTTTTGAATAAATGTTTGCAGATTCCAGCTTAGTCCATGGCACTCTTGCACTATTATTATTTTCATATCGTTCGGTCGTGCAAGTGAACGGCAATAATGACGATATTTGATGAACTGGCTGTGGCAGAGAGAAACAGGTATGAACTCAACTTGTTCTATTTTTGTAAATATGTTTAACCTAGTATCCACGATTCAGCTCATTATGATCAAACATGTTTGCAATCACCCTTAGAGATTATAGTTTCTCATGCCATGCTTAAGTAGCTAGGATTGGATAATGATTTGTCTTGGATGTTGATAATCCCCAAGTGCAAGGAATCATCGTAGCAATTTCCAAAGGTGGAAGTGATAAGTATGGAGTGTCGAACCCACAAGGAGCTAAAGGTAAGATCAATATTCTCTCAAGTCTTATCAGCCACTGATACGACTCTACGTACACCGAACATTTGCTTCCATCTAGAAACGAGAAATAAAACTACGTTGTGGGTATGAAGAGGATAACTGTGCATGATATCGGAGAACTAAAAAATAAAAGTAGGTGCTGTTAATATAAAGTTAGAATATATTACTATATACTATAAATAGCGAGTGTGGAATAATGATGGGTCGGTGTGCGGAATTGTCCTAGGCAATTGTTAACAAGATCGGTAATCATTATTGCAATTTCATATGAGGGAGAGGCATAAGCTAACATACTTTCTCTTCTTGGATCATATGCACTTATGATTGGAACTCTAGCAAGCATCCGCAACTACTAAACATCATTAAGGTAAAACCCAACCATAGCATTAAAGTATCAAGTCCCCTTTATCCCATACGCAACAACCCCCTTACTCGGGTTTAAGCTTCTGTCACTCTAGCAACCCACTATAAGAGAATCATGAACGTATTGCAACACCCTACAGCGGGAATCCTTCACATGTGCGCGGCATGGAAGACACCATACGACATCACCAAAATTAAACATACATCTCGAACCAATCTAGATCATGAATCAACCCAAATGACAAAGGAAATCTACTCAAAACATCATAGGATGGCAACACATCATTGGATTATAATATGTGGCATAAAGCACCATGTTCAAGTAGGGGATTACAGCGGGGTGCGGGAGAGTGGACCGCGTAAAAGAGATGAGGATGGTGATGAAGATGGTAATGTTGATGAAGACGATCACCGTGGCGATAGTTCCCCCGATGGCATTCCGGTGCCACCGAGAGAGAGGGGGAGAGGTTCTCCCCCTTGTTCTTCCTCCTCCATGGCCTCCCCCCTAGATGGGGAGAGGTTCTCCCTCTGGTCCTTGGCCTCCATGGCGATGATGGCCCCCTCCGGGATCCTCCTCCATGGCCATCAGTGATGATGGCCCCCTCCGGCAGGGTGCCAGAGCGGGCCTAGATTGTTTTTTCGTGGCTACAGAGGCTTGCGGTGACGGAACTCACAATCTAGGTTTCGTTCTGGAGTTTTCTCAATTTATAGGAGCTTTTGGCGTCGGGGACAAGTCAAGGGGGCCCACGTGGCGACGACAAGGCAGGGGGGCGCGCCCTAGGGGGTGGGGGCGCCCCCACCCTTGTGGTTACCCCGGGACTCCTCTCTGGTATCTTTTCGCTCCAGTATTTTTTATATTTTCCAAAAATATTCTCCGTAAATTTTCAGCCCATTCCGAGAACTTTTATTTCTGCACAAAAAACGACACCATGGTAGTTCTGCTGAAAATAGCGTCAGTCCGGGTTAGTTCTAATCAAATCATACCAAAACCATATAAAATTGTTATAAACATGGCATGAATACTTCATAAATTATAGATACGTCGGAGATGTATCAGCATCCCCAAGCTTAATTCCTGCTCGTCCTCGAGTAGGTAAATGATAAAAGAAATAATTTATGAAGTGTGAATGCTAGCATAGTGTATAAGTTTGATCAATGATAGTTTCAAACACTTTTTCTAGCATCATTATATATCATAAACAATAGCTCATCTCATAAAACTTCTCATGATCAAGTAGCAAGCTATTCACAAGTTAAAGTATAGATCATAAAGTTTCTTGAAAACTAACAAACCATGTTCTTAGTCATCAAACAATTGCAATTCATCTTATTTTCAGGAAGGGTCTATGTAAGAGCTTTGATTTAGCAAATTCCACATACTCAACTATCATATAGTCTTCCATGATTGCTAACACTCAAAGCATATTTTTAGAACAAATAGCATCTGTCAAACACAGAGAAAGATAGGGGCTTAATGTTTCGCCTCCCAACTTATTTATCATATAGATAATTGTCAACAATAATAATTCATGATCAAATATATTTGAATGGCCATATATGCTTGGATCTTTCCCCACCACATGATGCTTGCCAACTAAAGAATAATTGAGGTTGAAATAGGAAGGGATAGTATTGACTCATGCATAAAAGTAAATACATGAAAGTAAAAGATAGGCCCTTCACAGAGGGAAGCAAAGGTTGTCAGGCGCTTTTTAATTTTGGATGTGCAAACCCTTAATGCAAAGGAATGTCACATTGTATTGCCCTTTGTGATAGCAACCTTTATTATGCAGTCCGTTGCTTTTATTTCTTTACCACCACAAGTTCGTACAACGCTTATTTTCCTTTACAATAAAATATCATACATATTTAGGAGCAATTTTTATTGCTTTTTTGCACCGATGACAACTTACTTGAAGGATATTATTCAATCCATAGGTAGATACGATGGACACTCATGGCATGAAACTGGGTTTAAGGGTTTTGGATGCACAAGTAGTAACTCTACTTAGTACACAATTTTGGCTAGCAAAAGATCCTAAGCAAGCACCACATGTTAGAGGATCCATAACAATATAACTTCTATACAAATATACCAAACATAACTCATTACGTTGTCTTCCCTGTCCAACTTCAACTAATTTGCTCAAGTTTGAAAATAATTAAAAGGGGCTCACAATCATAGAAGATGTCCAAGATAGTATATTTATATGTGAAATCTCTCTTCCTTCAATATTCTTTCATGAATTGTTCAAGTGACCAATGTTGTGTTTGCTAACTTTCAATAAATTTTACCACATATACTTCTTATTTGTGAAGTCATTACTCCCCATGGGATAAGCATATGAAACATATATAATTTTAGATTTATGATATTCAATTCATTCAACCATTTACTCATAGGATATAAGTGAAGCATGAGAGTAAATGACAAAACTACTCCAGAAAGATATAAGTGAAGATCAATGAGTAGTCAAATAGTTAAATAGCCATGGGAGGACTCTCTCTCTCATTCAAGATTTCAGATCCAATGATTTTATTCAAACAGCAAGTAAAATGAAAATAAGCTCCAAGCAAAACACATATCATGTGACGAATAAAAATATAGCTCCGAGTAAGGTATACCGATAGTGTTGAAGACGAAAGAGGGGATGCCTTCCGGGGCATCCCCAATCTTAGGCGCTTGAGTCTGCCTTGAATATTACCTTGGGGTGCCTTGGGCATCCCCAAGCTTAGGGTCTTTCCACTCCTTATTCTCATCATATCGACACCTCACCCAAAACTTGGAAACTTCAATCACACAAAACTCAACAGAAAACTCATGACCTCCGTTAGTATAAAACAAATCATTCACTTGGGTACTGTCAAGACAAGATTCATAATTGTTTCCACATAATGCCTACTGTACTCTATCATTTCCACAATTTATATCACTTAATATAAGCTATGGAAACACTAAAATAAGCAAACTATGCATTGAAAACAGAATCTATCAAAAACAGAACAGTCTGGGAAGATCTGAATTGTTTTCATACTTATCTAACTCTAAAACTTCTGAAACATTAGGACAACGTAGAAATTTTTTATATCAATCCTATGTAAAAAATTCAGAGTTTTTACACGTTCCAATGAATTTTAATAATTCTGTTACTGGACGCAAAAGTTTCTATTTTTGCACAGAATCAAATCAACTATCAACCACACTATCCCAAAGGCTTTACTTGGCAATTTATTGAAACAAAAGCTATAAAAGATGATTACTACAGTAGCATAATCATGAGAACACACAAAAACAGTAGGGGTAAATATTGGGTTGTCTCCCAACAAGTGCTTTTCTTTAATACCTTTTTAGCTAGGCATGATATTTTAATGATACTCTTCCAAGCCCAATTTCGATGATAGTCTTATTCATACTCCAAAAGATATAAGTGAAGTTCATGGAGCATTCTACAATTAATATAGATTTATCAACATCCAAGCTCAAAATATATAAGTGAAGCACACGAAGCATTCTATGAAGTCATACTCAAAAGATTTAAGTGAAGCACAAAGAGCATTCTAAAAAGCCATACTCAAAAGATTTAAGTGAAGCGCATGAAGCATTCTATAAATCAATGAAGGACTATCTCATACTAGCATGGTGCATAAAGGAAAATAAAGGAAAAATAAACTCAAAATACACATATCATGTGAACAAAACAAAAACCGAGGAATATGGATAATTGTTGAAGAAGAAAGATGGGATGCCAACCGGGGCATCCCCAAGCTTAGATGCTTGAGTATCCTTGAAATATTTACTTGGGGTGCCTTGGGCATCCCCAAGCTTGAACTCTTGCCTCTCCTTATTCTTCTCATATCGATAACTCCTCAATCTTCGAACACTTCATCCACACAAAACTTAACAAAAAAAACTTGTGAGATCCGTTAGTATAATAAAGCAAATCACTACCTTTAGGTACTGTTGTAAACTCATTCCAATTTCATATTAGCATTATATCTCCTGTATTCCAACTTCACCATGGTTCATACCCCCCGATACTACCCATAGATTCATCAAAATAAGTGAACAACACATAGAAATCAGAATCTGTAAAAAACAGGACAGTCTGTAGCAAGCTGAATATTTCTTATACTTCTGTACCTCCAAAAATTATGAAAACTTAGGAACAAATAAAAAAATTGCATATAAGTACTGTGTAAAAATTTCATGATTTTTTCATGTTCCAGTAAAAAATGTAACTTCACGCACTACAGAAAAAGTTTCTGTTTTTGAATGGCACATACCAAAAAAGCAATCTAATCATCCTAAAGGCAAATCTAGGCACATTATTTTTATAATACAATGGATATATACAAGGGGATAATTATTTTTGAAAAACTTCCATGAAAAATTCTACATTGTTTCCATGAGCATGAACACAAGTGTTCAAGGTCGACCGTCACTTCTCCAATGCACAACCTTCCAATCACTTCCCTTTTTGGAAAACTTTTAAAGCATAAGAGGCAAGTAAATTTTTTTTTGTAATTTGCATTTTTTAAATTATTTTTGTTTGTTTCACCCACAACTAAAGAAAACAAAAAGGGAAAACAAAATCTACTTAGTGAAGAAAGCAAACAAGCATACACGAGAATATCAACCCCACGCTATTGCTCCCCGGCAACGGCGCCAGAAAAGAGCTTGATAATCCCCAAGTGTAAGGAATCATCGTCGCAATTTCCAAAGGTGGAAGTGATAAGTATGGAGTGTCGAACCCACAAGGAGCTAAAGGTAAGATCAATATTCTCTCAAGTCCTATCTTCCACTGATACGACTCTACGTACACCGAACGTTTGCTTCCATCTAGAAACGAGAAATAAAACTACGTTGTGGGTATGAAGAGGATAACTTTGCATGATATCGGAGAACTAAAATATAAAAGTAGGTGCTGTTAAAATAAAGTTAGAATATATTACTATATATTAAAAATAGCGAGTGTGGAATAATGATGGGTCGGTGTGCGGAATTGTCCTAGGCAATTGTTAACAAGATCGGTAATCATTATTGCAATTTCATATGAGGGAGAGGCATAAGCTAACATACATTCTCTTCTTCGATCATATGCACTTATGATTGGAACTCTAGCAAGCATCCGCAACTACTAAACATCATTAAGGTAAAACCCAACCATAGCATTAAAGTATCAAGTCCCCTTTATCCCATACGCAACAACCCCCTTACTCGGGTTTAAGCTTCTGTCACTCTAGCAACCCACTATAAGCGAATCATGAACGTATTACAACACCCTATAGTGGGAATCCTTCACGTGTGCGCGGCACGGAAGGCACCATAGGACAGCACCAAAATTAAACATACAACTCAAACCAATCTAGATCATCAATCAACCCAAAGGATAAAGGAAATCTACTCAAAACATCATAGGATAGCAACACATCATTGGATCATAATATGTGGCATAAAGCACCATGTTCAAGTAGGGGATTACAGCGGGGTGCGGGAGAGTGGACCGCGTAAAATAGATGAGGATGGTGATGAAGATGGTGATGTTGATGAAGACGATCACCGTGGCGATGGTTCCCCCGATGGCATTCTGGCGCCACCGAGAGAGAGGGGGAGAGGATCTTCCCCTTGTGCTTCCTCCTCCATGGCCTCCCCCCTAGATGGGGAGAGGTTCTCCCTCTAGTCCTTGGCCTCCATGGCGATGATGGCCCCCTTCGGGATCCTCCTCCATGGCCTCCGGTGATGATGGCCCCTTCCGGCAGGGTGCCAGAGCGGGCCTAGATTGGTTTTTCGTGGCTACAGAGGCTTGTGGCGGCGGAACTCATGATCTAGGTTTCGTTCTGGAGTTTTCTCAAATTATAGGACTTTTGGCGTCGGGGACAAGTCAAGGGGGCCCACGAGGCGACGACAAGGTAGGGGGGCGCGCCCAAGGGGGGTGGGGGTGCCCCCCACCCTTGTGGTTACCCGGGACTCCTCTCTGGTATCTTTTTGCTACAGTATTTTTTATATTTTCCAAAAATATTCTCCGTAAATTTTCAGCCCATTCCGAGAACTTTTATTTCTGCACAAAAAACGACACCACGGTAGTTCTGCTGAAAACAGCGTAAGTCCGGGTTAGTTCTAATCAAATCATACCAAAACCATATAAAATTGTTATAAACATGACATTAATACTTCATAAATTATAGATACGTCGGAGATGTATCAGATGTCAACATTGCGTTAAAATAATTGTGATGTAGTATGATGATATGGTATCCTCCTCGGAATGTTCGAGTGGCTTGACTTGGCACATGTTCATGCATGTAGTTGAATCAAAACCAACATAGCTTCTATGATATTTATGTTCATGGTGTTCATATCCTAGTCATGCTAGTATCCAATGTTACTTCTTATATTTACTAATTGGAGGCACCAATGGAGCCTCCACATTAATTCTCATAAAGCACAGTAATTTAACCCTCTGATCTTAAATCTATGGTTCAGATGAAATAAATAAGAGTCCACCACAAAAAAAACTGTTAATAGTCCAATAGGTGTACGATATGTTGTCTCCCACGTATAAAAATTGTAGCGCTGCCCTCATGGAAACAGAGATGTGTCCTCTTCGGCCTCCTCTTTCCTTGCGGGGTGTCCTCTTCGGCCTCCTGCAAGGCCTCTCCTCCTAGATCCTCCCCCACCAGTTTCCCTTTGCTACAACATAATCAGATTAAAAGAAGCCGTACGGATTAGCGTACTTTCTTCCTGGTGCTAGGATCATTGGACATATGACTCCAATCTTTGGTTTCATATTCCCAGATTTCTGGTGCTCAACATGGACAGATTTATCAACTACTTTAACACCATAGCAAAGCAGCATGGCCGTTTGGCGGTCAGACAGATTCAGGTGGTTGTTGCGCTTCAGAAGAAGCATGCTAATCATGCAAAAACCCTGATTCAAACGCCCATCCCCAACATGGAGGGCTGGATAGGTATGAATTCTTCCCAGCCGTACATGTTCGTCACCAATGCGATGCAGTTGGCAAAAACGAACTTAATCAATCCAGTTATGTGCCTCAACAGTTAGCTTATGATTAGACACCTTTTTCTCCACCCATAGACATCTTCGTTTCCTATTCAATTTGACAGGATGAGAATCCTATCTTCTGTGCTGCCCCCGATTGATTTGTGTTATGCTAAAGCAAATGGAGAAGCCACATGTATGTACGTGCCTCCCTGGGTGAGAGATCGCAATGCCCACCTCCTCACTTTTAGTGGTGCGCCATACTCCATGACCTCAGTTGTGCCCTCTGATATGTTGGAGTCGACTAATGCCATATATATATTTAGGTTTAATTTAATTAATTGTGCGTGTTGCAACAGCAGATTGTTGGCAGCTCGGTTTATTATATTTATATGTAGTGAATTAGATAAATGCTCAAATCTTTAAGATGAGGAGGCTTGCACTAGCGCAGTTTAATAAATAAGGATTACAAATAGTTTGCATGGATCATTCAACAAGGTTATAATTCGTTTTTGATCTTCTGTATGTTGTGAAATTGGTTGCTGCCTGTATGAAAATTTGTCGGACAAGACAATGGCGCGTGAACAAAATTATAGCAATGCAACATCGTACATGTTAACATAAACCGTATCTTCACCATGGAAAACCCGGGAGTTATTGTTGTCCAGTCTGTCCATGTCGCCAAGTGTATATTCTATGAGAAATTTCTCCTTTCTACCACATCCAGTATGCGTCCGTACTGATAGATAACTTAGTGAACACTTTTGGTTTAGCTTCCTCAGATATGAATACCGTTGATTGTTTTCCAAAAACCTGCTACCATATATGCCATGCCATACCTTAGGACAAAAAATATGTTCATATAGATATGATATATTTCCATAGTTGTATTTTAGATTCGAAAGAGTTACTGATTGTATGATTACTTTTTCTGCTGAGCCCATATATATATAATTAATATATTGGGACAATTAACAAATAGGGAAGTTATTTATGACCGGAAGCAATTTGAACATCTTCGTGTCTACATGAGATATTCGGACAAGTAAAATAATATGTTCATATTATCTTGGGTAACAATGCATCACTATATATCATCTTTTTTAATAAATTAAAATGTTATCTGGGTCTATGTTACATGTTTTTTTATAAATAAACTTCCATGAGCTCAAGATAAAACAATTGAATCATAATGAAATCCTTTTTCCGCATTGAACAAATGTTTTTCAAAAAACTACTAAGCTATAATATATAAATAACTAGCCCGTGCTGCTGCACGGGTTGACGACTAGTATGCATAATGCATGTTCATGACCATTTTCGCTCTCTAGCTGGCTGATTCTCAACCTAATTGCTAGCCTTCGCCTGTACTAAGTGGGAATTCTGCTTGTGCATCACAACACTGAAACCCAAGTTATTCCAGATGAGTCCACCATACCTACCTATATGCGGTATTACCCTGCCGTCCTAAGTAAATTTGCATGTGCCACCTCTAAAAACTTCAAATAAAAATCTTTTTTGTGTGCCTGGATTGTTCATAGAGCAACAGGAGGTAGTCAGTATCTTCCATGCTAAGCGGGTTATTCTCATGATGAGCGTTTATTCACTCGTCTTTGCACGAGAGGGGCGGTAATAGGGATTCCCAGTCCCGAATTCAAATTACAAATAATTAAACAAAACTTCCCCAGGAATGTTGTTGGTATGGACGGCACCCGTTATTTCGGACAAGCCGTGGAGTGTGATTGTTGGTGGAGGGGGAGTACACCTTTACTTTTATCGCTTGGGAACCGCCACTAATGTGTTTAGCATGGAAGATATCGATAACTAATGGCCGCGAAGTAAATAAGAAGGGTGCATTTCTCAAAATTTCATTTACCTCTATTTTAAAACTTCAGCTCTGGCACCTCTGCAAATCACTGCTTCCCTCTGCGAAGGGACTATCTATTTACTTTTATGTTGTGTCATCACCTTCTCAAATAAGCGCCAGAACCTGAGAGCACTATTGTCATCCTCATTCATTGTGTGTAGCTAATGTTGGGTGCATCATGACTGGATCTTTTCTATCATGAATTACAATGTTTAGTCGTTGCTCGGACTTTGGAGGTGCTCTACATTTATGTTTTGCGGTCTTAGAAAGGGCTAGCGAGATACCACTATTGTCATATTATATCATGGTTGCTTTGACAAAGTGTTGTTGTTTGAGATATCTTATTATTGCTTGCTAGTTGATCATGCCATTGTTATGAGTTAATATAATCTTTAAGAGTTATTGTTGACATGGTTAGTTATAATCTTTGCTGAAAACCTGGGTGCTACTTAAGCTTATTTATGTAAACAAGAGCAAAAGAGTTCGTAAAAGTTTTTTCTTTTTCACTTTCAGTTTATCAACTGAATTGCTTGAGGACAAGCAAAGGTTTAAGCTTGTGGGAGTTGATAATTCTCCATCATGTCTACTTTTCCTAAGGCTTTTCCTCTTGTTTTGGACTCTAATTTGCATGATTTGAATGAAACTAACCCGGACTGACGCTGTTTTCAACAGAACTACCATGGTGTTGTTTTTGTGCAGAAATAAAAGTTCTCGGATTGGAACGAAACTTCACGAGGATTTTTTTATATAATAAAAGAGAATTTATGGAGCCAAGAACCACAGGTGGGGGGCACCAGGGTGGGCACAACCCACCAGGGCGCGCCCCCCTCTAGGCGCGCCCAGGTGAGTTGTCCCCACCTGGTGGCCCCACAGACTCCAACCCTGATGCTATAAAGTCATATTTTTGGAGAAAAAAATAGGGAGAAAGAATTATTGCGTTTCACGAGACGGAGCCGCCGCCACCTCCTGTTCTTCATCGGGAGGCCAGATCTGGAGTTCGTTTGGGGCTCCGGAGAGGGGGATCTTCGATCTTCGTCATCACCAACCCTTCTCCATCGCCAATTCCATGATGCTCCCCACTGGGAGTGAGTAATTCCTTCGTAGGCTCGCTGGTCGGTGAGGAGTTGGATGAGATTCATCATGTAATCCAGTTAGTTTTGTTAGGGCTTGATCCCTAGTATCCATTATGTTCTGAGATTGATGTTGCTATGACTTTGCCATGCTTAATGCTTGTCACTTTGGGCCCGGGTGCCATGATTTCAGATCTAAACCGTTTATGTTATCACCATTATATCTATGTTCTAGATCCGATCTTGCAAGTTGTAGTCACCTACTACGTGTTATGATCCGGCAACCCCGGAGTGACAATAGTCGGGACACTTCCCGGTGATGACCGTAGTTTGAGGAGTTCATGTATTCACTATGTGTTAATGCTTTGTTCCGGTTCTCTATTAAAAGGACGCCTTAATATCCCTTATTTTGTAATAGGACCCCACTACCACGGGAGGGTTGGACAAAAGATGTCATGCAAGTTCTTTCCATAAGCACGTATGACTATTTATGGAATACATGCCTACATTATATTTATGAACTGGAGCTAGTGCCGTATCGCCCTAGGTTATGACTGTTATATGACGAATATCATCCAACGAATTCACCTATCCAATGCCTACGAATTTCTCTCATATTGTTCTTGCTAAGTTACTACTGCTATTGTTACTCTTGCACTTGCTACAAAATCATTGTTATCACTGTTACCGTTACTATTGTTGTTGCTACTACTATCAAAACTATCATATTACTTTGCTACTGATCACTGTGCTGCAGATAATTAATCTCCAGGTGTGGTTGAATTGACAACTCAACCGCTAATACTTGCAAATATTCTTTGGCTCCCCTTGTGTCGAATCAATAAATTTGGGTTGAATACACTACCCTCGAAAACTGTTGCGATCCCCTATACTTGTTGGTTATCACATACCTTTACAATATTTTGAAGAAGTTCAAAATGGATCAGTCAAAGAAAGGGTTCTTGCCTGTGTTGCAAGGTGTGAAGTAGAGTAAGACTCAAAACCCGACCACGGCAGAAGATAGAGAGAGAATGAAAGTCATTCCCTACGCCTCAGCCATAGGTTCTATAAAGTATACCATGTTGTGTACCAAACCTGTTGTGTACCTTGCCATGAGTTTGGCAAGGGGGTACAATAGTGATCCAGGAGTAGATCACTGGACAGTGGTCAAAAATTATCCTTAGTTACCTAAGAGGACTAAGGAGACATTTTTCGATTATGGAGGTAATAAAGAGTTCGTCGTAAAGGGTTACGTCGATGCAAGCTTTGACGCTGATTCAGATGACTCTGATCTCAATCTGGATACATATTGAAAGTGGGAGCAATTAGCTAGAGTAGCTCCATACAGAGCTTTGTAGACATAGAAATTTGCAAAATACATACGGATCTGAATGTGACAGACCCGTTGGCTAAATTTCTCTCACAAGCAAAACATGATCACTCCTTAGTACTCTTTGGGTGTTAATCACATGGCGATGTGAACTAGATTATTAACTCTAGAAAACTCTAAGGGTGTTGGTCACATGGCGATGTGAACTATGGGTGTTAAATCACATGGTGATGTGAACTAGATTATTGACTCTAGTGCAAGTGGGAGACTGAAGGAAATATGCCCTAGAGGCAATAATAAAGTTGTTATTTTATATTTCTTTATTCATGATAAAGGTTTATTATTCATGCTAGAATTGTATTGATCGTAAACTTAACTACATGTGTGAATACATAAACAAATATCGTGTCCCTAGTATGCCTCTACAAGACTAGCTCGTTGATCAAAGATGGTTAAGGTTTCCTAACCATAGACATGTGTTGTCATTTGATAATGGGATCACATCATTAGGAGAATGATGTGATGGACAAGACCCATCCATTAGCTTAGCATAATGATCGTTCAATTTTATTGCTATTGCTTTCTTCATGTCAAATACATATTCCTTCGACTATGAGATTATGCAACTCCCGGATACCGGAGGAATACCTTGTGTTCTATCAAATGTCACAACATAACTAGGTGATCATAAAGATGCTCTACAGGTATCTCTGAAGATGTTTGTTGAGTTGGCATAGATCGAGATTAGGATTTGTCACTCCAAGTATCGAAGAGGTATCTCTGGGCCCTCTCGGTAATACACATCGTAAGCTTGCAAGAAAATGACTAAGGAGTTAGTCACAAGGTGATGTATTACGGAACAAGTAAAGAGACTTGCCGGGAACGAGATTGAACTAGGTATGAAGATACCGACGATAAAATCTCGGGCAAGTAACATACCGATGGACAAAGGGAATTACGTATGTTGTCATAACGGTTCGACAGATAAAGATCTTCGTAGAATATGTAGGAGGCAATATGGGCATCCAGGTTCCTCTATTGGTTATTGACCGGAGAGGTGTCTCGGTCATGTCTACATAGTTCTCGAACCCGTAGGGTCCGTGCGCTTAACGTTCGTTGACGATATAGTGTTATATGAGTTGTATGTTTTGGTGACCGAATGTTGTTCGGAGTCCCGGATGATATCACGGACATGACGAGGAGTCTCGAAATGGTTGAGAGGTAAACATTGATATATAGGACGATAGTATTTGGACAACGGAAGTGTTTCGGGACGTACCAGGAAGGAATCGGGTCACCGGAAGGGGTTCCGGGCACCCCCCGGCAAGTTATGGGCCTTATGGGCCAATGGAGGGGACAGACCAGCCCACAAGGGGGTTGGTGCACCTCCTCCCTTGTTTTTCCAGCCCTAGGAAAGGAAAAGGGGGAGGGCTAGCCCCTCCTGCCTTTCGCTCTCATGGGAGAAAGGAAAGGGGGGGGGGGGGCTCCACCCTCCCCCGCCTTTCCCCGCACTCCAAATAAGGAAAGGGGGCGCGGCTTGGGAGGGACCCCAAGTAGGATTCCTCCTACTTGGGCGGCTCCTTTGGCTGCTCCTCCCTCCCTCCCACCTATATATATGTGGGAGGGGGCGCCTAGCACAGAACAGACAATTGCTTAGCCGTGTGCGGCGGCCCCATACACCATTTACACCCCCGGTCATTTTTTCGTAGTGGTTAGGCGAAGCCCTGCAAAGATAACTTCACCGTCACCGTCACCACGCCATCGTGCTGCCGGAACTCATCCACTACCTCGCCGTCTTGCTGGATCAAGAAGCGCAGACATCACCGAGCTGAACATGTGCTGAACGCGGAGGTGCCGTACGTTTGGTACTCGATCGGTTGCATCGCGAAGAAAGTTCGACTACATCAACCGCGTTGTCAAACGCTTCCGCTTACGGTCTATGAGGGTACGTAGACATACTCTCCCCTCTTGTTGCTATGCATCTCCTTGATAGATCTTGCGTGTGCGTAGAATTTTTTTTGTTTTCCATGCTACGTTTCCCAAACAGATGCATGAACCGGTTACACATGTCAGAGCTGGTGATTGTCGATGTACGACAATCTTTAGGACCAGCAAGGCCCCTTGGTGGTTCGGCTGTGGGAATCACAGTATACAAAGAGGAGATCCAACAGGCAAACACACGGGATTTACCCAGGTTCGGGCCGCCAGGAGGTGTAAAACCCTACTCCCGCTTTGTTGAATTATATGTGGAAAGATGCCCAAGTTACATGAAAGCGCAAGCTTGCCGGCAAGGTGCTTGGAAGTGCAGCTACGTAGTGCAATTGCGCAAGGTATCGACCTTTGTAAAGGTTGCCATGGGCCTCCTTTTATAGATGGAAGGGGCTACCATAATGGCAAAATGGTAAATACAGAGATAGATAGTGGCTACAGTGCTATCATACCTAACTATGATGGATTAGGACAAAAGCAATAAATGCTCCGTTAGGTGTCATGCTGAGGAGGAATGCTGGCAAAGTAGTCCATCTTCACCTGTACAGCTCGCCTAGCTACCTGCTACTTGTGAGCTGCGTCGGGATTTCCTCGAAGAGGAGAGGATAAAGTAGTACAGTAGAGATAAGTATTTCCCTTAGTTAAGAACCATGGTTATCAATCCAGTAGGAGAACCACACAGAACATCGTTAGTAGGACCTACACACACAAAAGAAAATACTTGCACCCAATGCAAACAAGGGGGTTGTTAATCCCTTCGGCGGTTATTTGCAAGGATCAAATCTCGTAGTGGTAGGTAAATAGATAAATTGTAAAACAAATAAAATAAACAAAAGTGCAGCAAGGTATTTTTGTGTTTTTATATATGATAAAAGTAGACCCGAGAACCATAGTTTTCACTACAGGCTTCACTCTTGAGCACATAACGTACGGTGGGTGAACAAGTTACTGTTGGGTAATTGATAGAAAAGCGTATACTTATGACGATATTCAAGGCAATGATCATGTATATAGGCATCACATCCGAGACACATAGACCGACTCCTGCCTGCATCTACTACTATTACTCCACCCATCGATCGCTATCCCGCATGCATCTAGGGTATTAAGTTAATAAAAATAGAGTAACGCCTTAAGCAAGATGACATGATGTAGACAAAGTAAATCCAAGCAATATGAATAAACCCCATCTTTTTATCCTTAATGGCAACAATACAAATACGTGTTGTGTCCCTTTCTGTCACTGGGAATTAGCACTGCAAGATTGAATCAATCACAAAGCACCTCTCCCATTGCAAGATAAATCAATCTAGTTGGCCAAACTAAATGGATAGATCGAAGAGAAATACAATGCTATAATAAATCATGCATAAAAGAATTCATAAAATACTCAATTAATATTCATGAATAATCTGATCATAAACCCACAATTCATCGGATCCCAATATGACAATGATGTTGTGTCCCATAATAACGGAACGGTGGAAGTTGCATGGCAATATATTTCGGAATGGCTATGGAAATGCAATGATAGGTAGGTATGGTGGATGTTTTGAGGAAGATATAAGGAGGCTTATGTGTGATAGAGCATATCATATCATGGGGTTTGGATGTACCGGTGAAGTTTGCACCAACTCTCGAGGTGAGAAAGGGCAATGCACAGTACCGAAGAGGCTAGCAAATTGTGGAAAGGTGTGAGTGTGTATAATCCATGGACTCACATTAGTCATAAAGAACGCACATACTTACTGTGAAAGTATGTTAGCCCTCAAAGCAAAGTACTACTACGCATGCCCCTAGGGGGGAGGTTGGTAGGAGTTAACCATTGTGCGCCCCCGACCTTCACACACAGGAAGACACTCAACAATAAATCGTGCTCCAACTTCTTAGCATAACGAGAGACTATGCATGCATGCTTCGAGAATCACAAACCTTACTTCCAATATTCTTACTAAACCATTGTGCGCCCCCATATCACCATCACTATATCGCAAAACTATTGCAAGGAATCAAACTTATCATATTCAGTGAGCTTCATGAAAGTTTTTATTATATCCCTCTTGAATACCTATCATATTAGGACCAATTTCATAACCGTGCATATTGCCATTACTATTTATTACTCTCAAAAAGATATAAGCGAATCGTGAGAGTGCAACTATTTCTTTAAAATATAACCACCGCCGTGCTCTAAAAGATAAAAGTGAAGCACTAGAGTATTCTAACAAATCACGAATAAATGTGTGTCCCTCTCAAAAGGTGTGTGCAACAAAGATGATTGTGGCAAACTAAAAAGCAAACAAAGCAAAGACTCATTTAATACACGATGCTCCAAGCATAACTCATATCATGTGATGAATAAAAATATAGCTCCAAGTAATATACCGATGGATTGTAGACGAAAGAGGGGATGCCTTCCGGGGCATCCCCAAGCTTAGATGCTTGCTTATCCTTGAATATTACCTTGGGTGCCTTGGGAATCCCAAAGCTTAGGGTCTTGCCGCTCCTTATTTCTTCATCCATCATGATTGTGATGCCCTAACTTAATCATGCACTAATCATACACGCAAATGTGCACGATCAAGATCAGAGACTCATAGGAAGATATCACAACACAACTCTAAACACGAATTAAAGTCATACAAGCTTTTATTACAGGCCAGGGCCTCGAGGGCTCGAATACATAAGCTCGAATACAAACGAGTCAGCGGAAGTTACAATATCTAAGTACAAACATAAGCTAAATAAGACTGCCTTAAGAAGGCTAGCACAAACAACAACATGGATGGAGAAGGCAAGGCCTCCTTCCTGGGAGCCTCCTATCTACTCCTGGTCGTCGATGGTCTCTGTTGGGGAACGTTGCATGGGGAAAAAAATTCCTACGCTCACCAAGATCAATCTAGGAGATGCACATCTACAAGAGGAGAGTGGTGTCTACATACCCATGTAGAGCGAAAGCGTTAACGATTTAGAGATCATGGTTGGCGTAGTCGTACTCGCGTCGAGATCCAATCTGATCCAAGTACCGCACATGTGGCACCTCCGAGTTTAGCACACGTACGGCTCGGTGGCGTCCTCTCCTTCTTGATCCAGCAAGGGAGGGAGAGGAGGTAGATGAGATCTGAACCAACACGACGGCATGGTGGTGGTGGTGGCAGCGGAACTCCGGCAGGGCTTCGCCAAGCGCGTACCGGTGAAACGTGGGAGGAGTTGGGAGAGGTCACGCACAAGGGACGAAGGGTGGCTGCCCCTAACACCTCCCCACATTTATATAGGCGTGGAGGGGGCTGGTGGCTTGCCCTCCAAGGCCCTAGGGGCGTTGGTCAAAGGGGGAGGAAGGAAATCCCTTCTTTCCTTCCCCACCGATCGCTATCCCCCTTTTTAGGGATCCTGATCTTATCCCTTTGGGATATGATACTATTCCTTTCAAGGGAGGATCTTGGTGCGCCTAGACCAGGGTTGTAGGGACTTTCCCCACTACCCACGTTCATGTGGGTCCCCCCATGCAGGTGGGCCCCACTCCGGAACCTTCTAGAACCTTCCCGGTACAATACCGAAAAAACTTAAACTTTTTCCGGAACCCCGATAACAACTTTCCATATATGAATATTTACCGCCGGAGCTCCTCATGATGTCCTGGATCCCATCCGGGACTCCGAACAACCTTCGGAGTTTCCACTATTAATATCTCAATACTACCCTAGCGCTACCGAACGTTAAGCGTGCGACCCTACGGGTTCGAGAATCATGTAGACATGACCGAGACTCCTCTCCGGTCAATAACCAATAGCGGGACCTGGATGCCCATGTTGGTTCCTACATATTCCACGAAGATCTTTATCGGTTGAACCACGATGTCAAGGATTCAATTAATCCCGTATACAATTCCCTTTGTCCATCGGTATGTTACTTGCCCGAGATTCGATCGTCGGTATCTCTATACCTAGTTCAATCTCATTATCGGCAAGTCTCTTTACTCGTTCCGTAATACAAGATCCCGTGGCTAACTCTTTAGTCGCATTGCTTGCAAGCTTATTGTGATGCTGTATTACCGAGTGGGCCCTGAGATACCTCTCCGTCATACGGAGTGACAAATCCCAGTCTTGATCCATGCCAACTCAACAGACACCCTCGGAGATACCTGTAGAGCATCTTTATAGTCACCCAGTTACATTGCGACATTTGATACACACAAGGTACTCCTCCAGTGTCAGTGAGTTGCATGATCTCGTGGTTAAAGGAACAGATACTTGACATGAAGAAAGCTATAGCAAATAACTTAAATGATCTGATGCTAAGCTTACGGTCGGGCCTAGTCCATCACACCATTCTCCTAATGATGTGACCCCGTTATCAAATGACAACTCATGCCTATGGTTAGGAAACCTTAACCATCTTTGATCAACGAGCTAGTCTAGTAGAAGCTCACTAGGGACATATTATTGTCTATGTATCCACACATGTATTTGAGTTTCCGATCAATACAATTCTAGCATGGATAATAATCGATTATCATGAACAGGGAAATATGATAATAACCAATTTATTATTGCCTCTAGGGCATATTTCCAACAGTCTCCCACTTGCACTAGAGTCAATAATCTAGTCACATCACCATGTGATTAACACCCAAAGAGTTCTGGGGTTTTATCATGTTTTTCTTGTGAGAGAGGTTTTAGTCAATGGGTCTGCAACATTCAGATCCGCGTGTACTTTGCAAATCTTTATGTCATATTGTAGATGCTGCTACCATGATCCACTTGGAGCTATTCCAAATGGCTGCTCCACTATACGTATCCGGTTTGCTACTCAGAGTCATCCGGATTGGTGTTAAAGCTTGCATCGACGTAACCCCTTACGACGAACTCTTTATCACCTCCATAAATGAGAAACATGTCCTTAGTCCTTTTCAGGTACTTTAGGATATTCTTGACCGCTGTCTAGTGTTCCACTCCTGGATCACCTTGAAACCTTCCGGACATACTTACGGCAAGGCTGACATCTGGTCTTGTGACACAGCATGGCATACCGTATAGAGCCTATGGCTAAGGCATGGGGGACAACCATCGTCCTTTTTTTTCTTCTGCCGTGGTCGATCTTTGAGTCTTACTCAACTTCACACCTTAGAACTCATGCAAGAACTCCTTCTTTGACTGATCCATTTTGAACTCCTTCAAAACCATGTCAAGGTATGTACTCCGTGAAAGTTTAATCAGGCGTCTTGATCTATCTCTATAGATCTTGATGCCCAATATGTAAGCAGCTTTACCCAGGTCTTCCTTTGAAAAACTCCTTCCAAAAAACCCTTTATGCTTTCCAGAAATTCTACATCATTTCTGATCAACAATATGTCATCCACATATACTTATCAGAAATGCTGTAGTGCTCCCACTCACTTTCTTGTAAATACAAGTTTCTTGCAAACTTTGTATAAACTCAAATGCTTTGATTACCTCCTCAAAGTGTATATTCCAAATCCGAGATGCTTGCTCTAGTCCATTGAAGGATCGCTGGAGCTAGCATACCTTTTAGCATCCTTAGGATCGACAAAACCTTCTGGTTGTATCACATACAACCTTCCCTCACAGAAACCGTTAAGGACCTATTTTGACATCCATCTGCCAGATTTCATAATCGAATAATGCAGCTCATTGCTAACATGATTCTGACGGACTTAAGCATCACTACGGGTGAGAATTCTCATCGTAGCTAACTCCTTGAACTTGTGAAAACCCCTTTGCCACAAGTCGAGCTTTACAGACGATGACATTACCGTCCATGTCCGTCTTCTTCTTGAAGATCCATTTATTCTAAATGGCCTTTATCCCTTCAGGTAATACTTCCAAAGTCCATACTTTGTTTTCATACATGGATCCCATCTCGGATTTCATGGCCTCTAACCATTTGTCGGAATCTGGGCCCACCATCGCTTCTCCATAGCTTGTAGGTTCATCATTGTCCAACAACATGACCTCTAAGATAGGGTTACCGTACCACTCCGAAGCAGTAAGTATCCTTGTCGACCTACGAGGTTTGATAGTAAATTGATCTGAAACTTCATGATCACTATCATTAGCTTCATCTTTAACTGACGTAGGTTCCACAGAAACATCTTTCTGCGCTGTGCTACTCCCTGGTTGAAGTAAAGGTTCAACAACCTCATCAAATTCTATCTTCCTCCCACTAAATTCTTTCGAGAGAAACTCTTTCTTGAGAAAGGACCCGTTCTTAGCGAAAAACACTTTTCCTTCGGATCTGAGATAGAAGGTGTACCCAACCGTTTCTTTTGGGTATCCTATGAAGACGCATTTGTCCGCTTTGGGTTCGAGCTTTTCTGGTTGGAGCCTTTTGACATAAGCATTGCAACCCCAAACTTTAAGAAACAACAACTTTGGTTTCTTGCCAAACCACAATTCATACGGTGGCGTCTCAACGGACTTAGTTGATGCCCTATTTAAAGTGAATGCAGTTATCTCTAACACATAACCCCAAAATGATAGTGGCAAATCGGCAAGAGACATCATAGAACGCACCATATCTAATAAGGTTCGATTACGATGTTCGAACACACCATTACGCTGTGGTGTTCCAGGTGGTGTCAACTGTGAAACAATTCCACATTGTCTTAAGTGATTGCCAAACTCATAACTCAGATATTCTCCTCCTCGATCAGATCGTAGGAATTTGATCTTCTAGTTACGATGATTCTCAACTTCACTCTGAAATTGCTTGAACTTTTCAAATGTTTCAGACATGTGCTTCTTTAAGTAAGTATACCCATATCTACTCAAATCATCGGTGAAGGTGAGAAAATAATGATATCCACCGTGTGCCTCAATGCTCATCGGACCACACACATCAATATGTATGATTTCCAACAAGTCACTTGCCCATTCTATTGTTCTGGAGAACGGGGCCTTAGTCATCTTGCCCATGAGGCATGGTTCGCATGTGTCATGTGATTCAAAATCAAGAGACTCCCAAAGTCCATCGGCATGGAGTTTCTTCATGCGTTTTACACCAATATGACCTAAGCGGCAGTGCCACAAGAATGTGGTACTATCATTATCAACTTTACATCTTTTGGCATCAATATTAAGAACATGTGTATCACTACGATCGAGATTCAATAAACATTCACATAGGGTGCATGACCATAGAAGGTATTATTCATGTAAACAGAATAACCGTTATTCTCTGACTTAAATGAATAACCGTATTGCAATAAACACGATCTAATCATGTTCATGCTCAACACAGACACCAAATAACATTTATCTAGGTTCAACACTAATCCCGAAGGTAGAGGGAGCGTGCGATGGTGATCACATCAACCTTGGAAACACTTCCAACACACATCGTCACCTCGCCCTTAGCAAGTCTCCGTTTATTCCGCAGCTTTTGTTTCGAGTTACCAAAATTAGCAACTGAACCAGTATCTAATACCCAGGTGCTACTGGGAGTACTAGTAAGGTACACATCAATAACACGTATATCAGATATACTTTTGTTGAAGTTGCCAGCCTTCTTTATCTACCAAGTATTTGGGGTAGTTCCGCTACCAGTGACCGTTCCCCTTACAATAGAAGCACTTAGGCTTGGGTTTGGGTTCAACCTTGGGATTCTTCACTTGAGCAACAACTGTATTGCCATTCATGAAGTTTCCCTTCTTGCCCTGCCCTTCTTGAAACTAGTGGTCTTGTTAACCATCAACACTTGATGCTCCTTCTTTATTTCTACCTTCGCGGCCTTAAGCATCACGAACAGCTCCGGGATCATCTCCATCCCTTACATGTTATAGTTCATCACGAAGCTCTAGTAGCTTGGTGATAGTGACGGGAGAACTCTGTCAATCACTATCTTATCTGGAAGATTAACTCCCACTTGATTCAAGCGATTGTAGCACTCAGACATTCTGAGCACATGCTCACTAGCTGAGCTATTCTCCTCCATCTTGTAGGCAAAGAACTTGTCAGAGGTCTCATACCTCTCAACACGGGCATGAGCCTGAAATACCAATTTTAGCTCTTGGAACATCTCATATATATGTTCCATTGCGTTCAAAATGTCTTTGAAGCCCTGATTCTGAGCCGTAAAGCATGGCGCACTAAACTATGAAGTAGTCATCAGAACGTGTCTTCCAGATGTTCACCACATCCACAGATGACGCTAGAGGGGTTGGCACACCGAGCGGTGCATCAAGGACATAAGCCTTCTGTGTAGCTGTGAGGACAATCCTCAGACTACGGACCTAGTCCGCATAATTGCTTACAATATCTTTCAACTTAGTCTTTCTCTAGGAATGTATTAAAACAAGGAGCTATAGCACGAGCTATTGATCTACAACAAAATTTGCAAAGATAACTTAGACTATTGTTCGTGATAAATGAGTTCAATTAATCATATTACTTAAAAACTCCCTCTCAAATTGACATCCCTCCAGTCATCCGAGTGTAACATGATCCAAATTCACCAACCCAAGTCCGATCATCACGTGAGATGAGGTGGTTTCAATGGTGAACATCTCCATGTGGATCATATATACTATATGGCTCATGTTCGACCTTTTGGTCTCTTGTGTTCCGAGGCCATGTCTGTACATGCTAGGCTCGTCAAGTTTAACCCGAGTGTTTCTGTAACACCCCCAGTGGTTAACTACAGTAACCACCCTTTTGATTATGCCATGTCATCATGTTTAACAGTGCATGATCATCATTAGCATTATATTGCATTTCAACTCCTAAGTCAAAATCCAAATTTAAATGAAAGTGGAAAATAGAAGTTGTCCAACATAGAAACTAAATTGTTCATTAAATAGCAAATAAATCAGAGACAATTCTAAATTGAAACCAACATCATTGGAGTTGGGTAAGTGACTCAAACATCTCCAAACAGTGACTAAAGACAATATTTAATTACCTTTTATTTAATCTAAAATAAATATGAAAAGATATTAACCCCAAAATAGTTTTTGGTGGTAGGATATATTGTGCTGTGATTTGTGGGCCAGCTCTCATATTTTACAAAACTCTAATGGGGGCCACACCTTTTGCAAAACAGAAAAGAAAAGAAAAACAAAAGGAAAAACAAAACAGAAAAAGAGAAAAGGCCCCTCACCCACTGGGCCTCTTGGCCCAGTCGGCTCAGCCGACCAGACCGGCCCAGGCTGGCCCACCTCTCTCCCCAATACCCCCAATTTACACCACACCCTACCAACCAACACATAGAGCCCACCCCCACTCCCCCACGCCCCCACGATCACCACCCTCTCCCTCCAGCGCCGTCACAGGAGAGGGCGCTCGATCCCCCCACTCTCCCCAGTCGCCCGATCCCCTCCTCCCACTCCCTCACCCGATCTGGAGCACGCCCAAGGACCGCCGCCTCCGCCCGTAGCTCCTCTCTCTGTCGCCCGCCTCTGCCGTCCTCGTCCTTGACCTCATCACCGCTTCCTCGCCCCCTCACCGGCTCGACTACACCGAGCCTCGCCGGCGTACACCGGCAACGAGGGGTGAGAACCCCGACTTCCCCTCCCCCTGTCCCCGACGCGGTCATCGCCGCCGCGCGACCCCGTTGTCGCTCGAGCCACGGCTGGCCACGCCCGCGTCGCGCCGTGCGCTCCGCCACCCGCGCCCAGCCCCTGCCCGCGCATCCCTGCCCGCTCGCGCCGCGCTCGCCTGCGCCTCACCTCGCCGCGCGCGTCGACCGTGCCTTCCCCCTCTCTCTGCTTGCACGCACCCGCGCACGCCTCCGCACGCACCAGCGCGCCACCACGCCCACGGCGCCGGCCATGCTGGCCGCCCCTGACCACCGCCCCCCCCCCCACGTCGGCGCTCGCCGCCCGCTTCCGGCCTCCCTCGCCGCGGTCTGCCTCCCCACGCTGGCCGCTCGCCGCGGTCCGCACCGCCGCGCTCGCGCGCCCAATTCCACACGGGCGCCGGCGCCCACGCCCGTTTGCCCGTGCGCCCGCGCGCCCGCAAGACCCCCTGGGCCACTGCCAGGTGGGGCCCAACCCCCCCGGCCCGATGACGTGTGGGGCCTAGCCCCAGGAAAAAAAAAGAAAAAAAAAGAAATGAAAATAGAAATATAAATAATAAAATTAATAATTAGTTAATTAGTTAATTAATTAGTGAATTAATTAATTTAATTAATCATGTTTAATTAGTGTAATTAATTAGTTAGTTTAATTAATCAGTAATTAATTAGCTAAAGCCTAATTAAACCTAACAGAGTATGACATGTGGGACCCACTGGTCCTGACGTCATGCTGACGTCAGCAAGACACTGTTTCGGATAATGCTGTTTTAATTAATTAAATAAATTCCAGAAATTAATAAAAACTTTAGAAAATCATATCTTTTAATCCATAACTCCGATCGAAAAACTTTATACATGAAAATTGCTCAGAACGACGAGATGAATTTGGATGCGCGGTCCGTTCGTCCGTCACGCGTCCCTAACTATCCGAATGTGCAACCGTTCCCCTCTTATCGTCTGTCCGATAATTCCAAAGACCCGGGAAATATCGTCAGATATTCTCCCGCTCCGTCTGATACGTGTAATGCTGCATTAGACTACCCCTAGCACCGTGCATCGTATTTGTCATGCTTATGTTTGCTCTATATTTATACTGTTTCCTCCCCCTCTTCTTTCTCGGTAGCCCGCGACACCGACGTCGCCCCCGAGACCGACGCAGCTCCGGATCTTGAAGACACCGTTGACAACCTTGCCCTTGCCGCCGAGCAACCAGGCAAGCCCCCCTTTTTGATCATCCCGATATCGCCCATTCTATTTCTCATGCTTGCATTAGAATTGCTGTTGCTGCTGCTGCTTTACCTATTCTGATGCATAGCCTATTCATTGTAACCTGCTGTTGATAATTACCTGCAAATCCTAAACTGTTTAGTCTAGGCTGGGTAGAGACCTATCAGTGACCCCACTTATCCCGACTGCCGCGCTGGATCGTCAGAAGACCCGATCAATGGGATTGAAGACCAGGCCCCGACACCGCACATCACCCCCTTTAGTTGTAACGACACTGCAGCGTTACTATCGAGTGCCGAGGGTGAAACCTCTTGTAGCACTTCTGATGTTAACTCTGTAGAGTAGCTATTCGGTCGTGGTCATCGAGGGTGATTCCTCCTTCACCGCTTCCGATAACGACGCTGTTGTGCAACACATCAAGTGTGAACCCATCGAGGGTGAATCCTCCGAGTTCACCTTGATAGACACATCGAGTAGGAATCCAACGAGGGTGATACCTCGGATTCCCCTGATGTTATGGACACACGGATACTTGGACTTTACACTGTTCCTTGGATAGGCGGGTCGGCCCTGAGGGGTACCCGCGTGCGCCTGAGAGGCGAGTGTTGTGAAGACGGGTGCCAGTGTGGTGCCCGAGTGGTGAATACGAGGCGCGGCCGGGCATTCTTAACCCTTGCAGCAAGTCCTCGAGACGGGGCGACGGGGTCACATCTTTCGTGAGTCTCTGCTCGTTACCGCAAACCCCTAGTCCTAACGATTTGGATATTTGATCCGAGCAGGCCTCTGGTCTGATAGCACTAACCATCACGTGGGCATAGTATGGGCGTTCTGCATCGTAGCATCAGCCGACAGTTCTGTCAGACGTCCAGTTCAGCATTGTGGCACGGTCGGATCGTACCGACCCTCCGAGGCGGTGCTGGTATCCACCCTGCACACAACGATCCGGAGTGCACAGGGCGATGGCCCAAGACCCCTGAGTGCTTAGGATGTAGACCGGCGGGGACCTCTCTGCTGAGCTTTAGGTAGGGCTGCGGTGTGTCGTTTGGCCGAGGCCGGGCATGACCCAGGAAAGTGTGTCCTGCCGGAGTTAATCGAGCGTGTTGTGTAAGTTGGTGCACCCCTGCAGGGAAGAACACTTCTATCGATAGCCTGTCCTACGGTAAAGGACACTCAGAGTTGTATCCTGATTGATACAATTTAGAACTGGATACTTGGATACTATGGCTCTGGGATTGCTTCTCGCAGGGAGTCGAGAAGGGATCTCCGGACGAGGTTGATGACTATATGGCTCTGGGATTGCTTTCTTGCAGGGAGTCGAGAAAGGATCTCTGGGTGAGGTTGAGACTTAATGATACTGCTACATTATATTATACTGTTCTACTCTCTTCTACTACTGCAAGACCGCTGAAGATGCTAGTCTTCGATAGGACTAGGCCTTCTCTCTATTCTGGCATTTCTGCAGCCCAGTCCACATATACAGCCTCCCCTTGAAAATGTTGCATATGTAGTGTAGATCCTTGCTTGCTGAGTACTTCTGAGTACTCACGGTTGCTTTGTTTTCCTTTTCTCCCCATATCAGTTTGTCGTGACCAGATGACGGAGCCCCTGAGATAGCTGCCCTGCCGACGATCGCTACTACTACTACCCAGAGGATGGATTCTGCTATGAGTTGACTGACGACCAGGAGTAGGATCGGAGGCTCCCAGGCAGGAGGCCTACGCCTTTCGATCGTAGTGTTTTATTTTGCCCCGCCTTTCTAAAGGCCTTTCTGTTTCTGTTTCATATCTGTACACAGATATCTGATGCTTCCGCTGACGCTTGTTCGCAAGCTTATGTATTCGAGCCCTCGAGGCCCCTGGCTTGTAATATAAAGCTTGTATGACTTTATTTATGTTTTAGAGTTGTGTTGTGATAACTTCCCGTGAGTCCTTAGGCTTGATCGTGTGCATTTGCGTGTATGATTAGTGCACGATCGGGCCGGGGGCGTCACAAGTTGGTATCAGAGCCGACTGACTGTAGGAACCCCCCTTTCCAACTCCTTGGCCGAAGTTGAGTCTAGTAACCGAAAATTGTTTTACTAACCTGGCTGTGTGGCTTACGGGCCCACGTCGCCAATTGGGTGGTATTAGGATCTTTTACTCCTCGACCTTTAATCTGGGACTCTGATCACTCTTCTATTCGGGTTAAAATTTTACTAACTTAAACATTAGGTTCTCGTGATCACATCCACCCGGTGTTCTGAATTATCCCCCCCTTGCTTCGAGATTGTGGACCAGGTTCTGCTTACAGGATCCTTTTATCGAGGGCACCCTATTTTGTCACTTGCAGATTCCTCGCTCCAATAGTTTTCTCCAACGTTGATGTAGCCTTTGCTATGTCTCGTTGTGTACTTTCTTACCGCGTGCCTGCGCGCCGCCTAGAATGTCTAGCTTCTAAATTTGCGCCGTTGTGCTGTCCGCATGTACCCGACTCTGTGCATGGATTGGTATGTCTTTCAATGACTACTATTTTACATCTAATGCCCTTCCTGTTCATCCCTCGTGTTACGTCCTGAATAACTCCTTACACATGCAGTCTTTCTTGCTAAACTGCCCCTGTTGATTTGGCAGGATGGCTGACGATCCACCACCTCCACCCTATATTGCCGCAATGATGCAGCAGTTTGAACTCAACCGTCAGCAGTTTGAGCTCAACCGTCAGTTTATGACTGGAGTATTGGCTCAATTCCCAACTCAGAATGCTCAGCAACAGAATGCTCCAATAACTCTGCCAGAATTTGTGCGCCTCAATCCGTCCACTTTTCGCAGCTCGACTGATCCAATGGATGCTGATGATTGGCTCCATGACATTGCCTTCCAGATGATGTTGGCCAATGTTATCCCTGACAGTTACGTCACCTATGCGACGTATCACCTGAGGGGATCAGCTGCTCAGTGGTGGGAAAGCCACAAGGGTATGTTGCCTGCTGAAACTGTAATCACTTGGCAGGAATTTCAGTCAGCTTTTCGTGCACGGTACATTCCTCAAGGTCTGATCGACCAGAAGAAGCAGGAGTTCCGCAAACTCTCTCAGGGTAAAATGACTGTGGATGAATATCAGAGGAAATTTCTCGAACTATCCCTCTATGCTGAAGATGACGTATGCACTGACGCCCGCAAGCAGGATAAATTCCGTGAAGGACTCCGTACTGACATAAAACTCGCACTTGCAGTCCATGATTGCACAGACTACACAACGCTTGTCAGCAAATCTTTCCAAATTGAAACAGCTCTGACTGAATGCCAGGAGTCGCTCAAGCGCACTCATGGAGCTGGCTCATCCTCGGGTCAGCCTGTTCAGAAGCGTCGAGTGTGGATCCCGCACAATGTACACCACCGACCTGCTCCAACACCAAGGCCGTCCTATGTTGCACCTCGTTTGCCTTCACCGCCGAGACAGCTATCGGTCCATGCTGGATCGCCTGATGCTATGGCTTTTCGTCAGGATGCACCACGTCCTTCTGCTGGTTGCAGGAAGAGCCGTCGAAAACATCCTTCTAGGAACGTTGGAACCAGACCACCTGCTAATCAGCGTGTTCATGTCAACCAAGTCAACATGGAAGAAGCTCGACAGGACCCCAACATTGTGATGGGCACCCTTCTAGTGAATTCAATCCCAGCTTCAGTCCTCTTTGATTCTGGAGCATCGCACTCCTTCATGTCCGAAGGTTTTGCGCGAAGCCATGATATACTTTTCGAGGAGATGTCCATCCCATTAGTAATCCATTCACCTGGGGCTAATTGGCAAACTACCATGGTTAGCCACGGTAACCACATTGTGATCGGAGGATTGGTGTTCCCCGTTTCACTCATTGCTCTCAAGACCTCCAACATAGACATTATTCTGGGTATGGACTGGTTGAAGCCTCATAAAGCTTTGATTGACTGTGCCACTGAAACAGTCCGCCTCACACACCCTTCCGGTCAGACTGTCAGATACTCAGCTCGTACAGTGCAGGACGCTGAAGCTCAGATATATGTTCTAAATGCATTGAACGCTTCACCTCTTGAAGGCATCGAGAACGTTCCAGTTGTTCATGAATTTCAAGATGTATTTCCAGAAGAACTTCCAGGGATACCCCCTGCTAGAGCTGTCGAGTTTGTCATTGACTTGAAGCCTGGCACTACCCCTATTGCGAAGCGTCCTTATAAGATGCCTCCGCATCATCTTCTCGAACTTAAGGAAGAAATCGACACGTCACTCAAGAAAGGTTTCATCCGCCCCAGTTCCTCTGCTTGGGGAGCACCTTCACTCTTCGTTAAGAAGAAGGATGGAACTAATCGATTGGTTCAGGATTACCGACCTATCAACCAAGCCACCATCCAGAACAAATATCCACTTCCCCGGATCAATGATTTGTATGATCAACTTGCCGGTTCCTCAGTATTCTCTAAGCATGATTTGAGATTGGGATACCATCAGATCCGTGTTCGTGAAGAGGATATTCGCAAGACTGCATTTGTTACCCGCTATGGTTCTTATGAGTACACTGTCATGTCATTTGGCTTAACAAATGCTCCAGCCACATTCTCCCGTCTGATGAATTACATCTTCATGGATTACCTCGACAAATTTGTCGTGGTATATCTGGATGATATTCTGGTATATTCGAAGAATAAAGAAGAACATGCTGAACACCTCCGTCTTGTACTGGAAAGGCTCCGAGAACACCAGTTGTATGCCAAATACTCCAAATGTGAATTCTGGCTATCTGAAGTAACCTACCTTGGTCATGTGATTTCCAAAGATGGAATTGCTGTTAACCCAGAACGAGTTCAGGCTATTCTGGACTGGACTCCTCCGAAGAACGTCAAGCAAGTGAGAAGTTTTCTCGGCCTTGCAAGTTATTGCCGTCGATTTGTCGAGAACTTTTCTAAGATTGCTAAGCCTTTGACTAATCTGCTCCACAAGGGCGTTAAATTTGAATGGACAGAAAAATGTCAGGAAAGTTTTCAAACACTCAAAGACAAGCTGACATCTGCCCCAGTACTTTCTCCTCCAGATACCCGCAAAGACTTTGTGATTTATTGTGATGCATCCCGTGAAGGATTAGGCTGTTTCCTAATGCAAGAGCGTAAAGTGATTGCTTATGGCTCTCGTCAGTTGCGCCCACATGAAGAGAATTATCCGGTACATGATCTAGAACTAGCTGCTGTCATCTATGCACTATAGTTATGGCGACATTACCTCCTCGGTAATCGTTGCGAGATATACACGGATCATAAAAGTCTGAAGTACTTGTTCACTCAACCTTCTCTAAACCTCCGTCAGCAAAGATGGATGGAGGCCATTGCGGACTATGATTTGGGTATTTCCTATACCCCTGGCAAGGCTAACGTGATGGCTGATGCCTTAAGCCGCAAGTCCTATTGCGACAACCTCATGGTTAGGCGAGCTCAACCTTGACTTTTTGAAGAACTATGCAAGCTGAATCTCCGTATTGTCCCACAGGGCTCTCTAAATAACCTTGTGATACAACCAGATCTTGAGAAAGCTGTTAAGAATGCGCAAGCTAAAGATGCTAAAATTGATCTGATGAAGAAAGACCTTCACCTTGTAAAGTACAGGGATTTCTCGCTGTCTGAAGATGGAACCTTGTATTTCAGAAACCGCATTGTCGTACCTCGCTTCGAACTCATGACTGACAAAGTCATGAAGGAGGCACATGATACCCCGCTGTCTATTCATCCGGGTAGCACCAAGATGTATCGTGATCTCCGTCAAAGGTACTGGTGGTCTAGAATGAAGCAAGACATTGCTCGATATGTTGCTGAATGTGATGTGTGTCGTCGCGTTAAAGCAGAACATCAGAAACCAGCTGGAATTATGCAACCACTTCCTATTCCTCTATGGAAATGGGATAAGGTTCAGATGGATTTTGTTACAGGACTTCCCAGGTCACAGAAGGGTCATGATGCTATTCTTGTCGGTGTCGACCAACTCTCTAAAGTTGCACACTTTCTGCCTGTCAAGGAGACGATCACTGCTAGTCAGTTAGCTGAGTTGTATATCTCCAGAATTGTATCACTCCACGGTATTCCGAAGGAGATCAGTTCAGACCGTGGCGATCTTTTCACTTCCAAATTCTGGGAAAGTTTTCAAACAGCTATGGGAACTCATATCACCTGGAGTTCAGCTTATCACCCCCAATCCCAAGGCCAAGTTGAACGAGTTAATCAAGTGCTTGAAGACATGTTGCGAGCTTGTGTTATATCGTTTGGCAAGAAGTGGGAAGAATCTCTTCCATATGCCGAGTTCTCCTATAACAACAGCTATCAAGCCAGTTTGAAAATGGCCCCCTTCGAAGTACTCTATGGACGTAAGTGTCGAACCCCTCTGAATTGGTCAGAAACTGGGGAACGACCGCTCGTGGGTCCGGATATTATTCAACAGGCCGAAGAACAAGTCCGTATCGTCCATGAAAATCTCAAGGCGGCTCAGGACCGCAAGAAGAGCAACTACGATCGCAAACGATGGGGTTTGACTTATCAACCTGGTGATCAAGCTTATCTTCGTGTCACTCCTATGAAGGGCACTCACCGTTTTGGAATCAAGGGCAAGCTAGCTCCACGCTACATTGGTCCTTTCCGCATTATTGCTAGACGTGGTCAGGTGGCATACAAATTGGAATTGCCGCCGCAATTCTCTCATGTCCACGACGTCTTCCATGTGTCGCAACTTCGTCAATGCTTCAAGGAATCTCCGCACCGAGCAGTGGATCACGAGGTGCTCGAATTGCAAGATGGCCTATCTTATAAGGAGCATCCGATCCGCATTCTCGATGAAGCTGAACGTCGAACCCGTCAGAAGGTTACCAAGTTCCTCAAAGTGCAGTGGTCAAATCATACTGAAGATGAAGCCACTTGGGAACGCGAGGATAATCTTCGTGCGGAATACCCCGAACTTTTTCCTTCTACTTCTTAATTCTCGGGACGAGAATTCTTGTTAGTAGGGGAGATTTGTAACACCCCCAGTGGTTAACTACAGTAACCACCCTTTTGATTATGCCATGTCATCATGTTTAACAGTGCATGATCATCATTAGCATTATATTGCATTTCAACTCCTAAGTCAAAATCCAAATTTAAATGAAAGTGGAAAATATAAGTTGTCCAACATAGAAACTAAATTGTTCATTAAATAGCAAATAAAGCAGAGACAGTTCTAAAATTGAAACCAACATCATTGGAGTTGGGTAAGTGACTCAAACATCTCCAAACAGTGACTAAAGACAATATTTAATTACCTTTTATTTAATCTAAAATAAATATGAAAAGATATTAACCCCAAAATAGTTTTTGGTGGTAGGATATATTGTGCTGTGATTTGTGGGCCAGCTCTCATATTTTACAAAACTCTAATGGGGGCCACACCTTTTGCAAAACAGAAAAGAAAAGAAAAACAAAACAGAAAAAGAGAAAAGGCCCCTCACCCACTGGGCCTCTTGGCCGAGTCGGCTCAGCCGACCAGCCGGCCCAGGCTGGCCCACCTCTCTCCCCCATAACCCCCACTCCCCCCCAACCAAACCCTAGAGCCCAACCCCACTTCCCCCCCCCACGATCCCCACCCCTCTCCCTCCAGCGCCGTCACAGGAGAGGGCGCTCGATCCCCCCACTTCCCCCAGTCGCCCGATCCCCTCCTCCCACTCCCTCACCGATCTGGAGCAAGCCCGAGGACCGCCCCCTCGCCCGCCGCTCCTCTCTCCGTCGCCCGCCTCTGCCGTCCTCGTCCTTGACCTCGTCGCCGCTTCCTCGCCCTCACCGGCTCGGCTACACCGAGCCTCGCCGGCGTACCCTGGCAACGAGGGGTGAGAACCCCGATTAACCTCCCCCTGTCCCCGACGTGGTCATCGCCGCCGCGCGACCCCGCTGTCGCTCGAGCCACGGCTGGCCACGCCCGCGTCGTGCCGCGCGCCGCCCACCCCGCGCCCAGCCCCTGCCCGCGCATCCCGCCCGCTCGCGCCGCGCTCGCGGCGCCTCACCGCCGCGCGCGTCGACCGCGCCTTCCCCTCTCTTGCTGCACGCACCCGCGCACGCCTCCGCACAGCACCAGCGCGCCACCACCCCACGCCGCCGGCCATGCTGGGCGCCCCTGACCACCGCCCCCCCCCCCACGTGGCGGCGCCGCCGCGCCGGGCCTCCCTCGCCGCGGTCCGCCTCCCCACGCTGGCCGCTCGCCGCGGTTCGCACCGCCGCGCTCGCGCGCCCAATTCCACACGGGCGCCGGCGCCCACGCCCGTTTGCCCGTGCGCCCTCAAGACCCCCTGGGCCACTGCCAGGTGGGCCCAACCCCCCTGGCCCGATGACGTGTGGAGCCTAGCCCCAAGAAAAAAAAGAAAAAAAAGAAATGAAAATAGAAATATAAATAATAAAATTAATAATTAGTTAATTAGTTAATTAATTAGTGAATCAATTAATTTAATTAATCCTGTTTAATTAGTCTAATTAATTAGTTAGTTTAATTAATCAGTAATTAATTAGCTAAAGCCTAATTAAACCTAACAGAGTATGACATGTGGGACCCACTGGTCCTGACGTCATGCTGACGTCATGCTGACGTCAGCAAGACACTGTTTCAGATAATGTTGTTTTAATTAATTAAATAAATTCCAGAAATTAATAAAAACTTTAGAAAATCATATCTTTTAATCCGTAATTCCGATCGAAAAACTTTATACATGAAAATTGCTCAGAACGACGAGACGAATTTGGATTTGCGGTCCGTTCGTCCGTCACGCGTCCCTAACTATCCAAACGTGCAACCGTTCCCCTCTTATCGTCTGTCCGATAATTCCAAAGACCTGGGAAATATCGTCAGATATTCTCCCGCTCTGTCTGATACGTGTAATGCTGCGTTAGACTACCCCTAGCACTGTGCATCGTATTTGTCATGCTCATGTTTGCTCTATATTTATACTGTTTCCTCCCCCTCTTCTCTCTCGGTAGCCCCCGACACCGACGTCGCCCCCGAGAACGACGCAGCTCCGGATCTTGAAGACACCGTTGACAACCTTGCCCTTGCCGCCGAGCAACCAGGCAAGCCCCCCTTTTTGATCATCCCGATATCGCCCATTCTATTTCTCATGCTTGCATTAGAATTGCTGCTGCTGCTGCTGCTTTACCTATTCTGATGCATAGCCTGTTCATTGTAACCTGCTGTTGATAATTACCTGCATATCCTAAACTGTTTAGTCTAGGCTGGGTAGAGACCTATCAGTGACCCCACTTATCCCGACTGCCGCGCTGGATCGTCAGAAGACCCGATCAACGGGATTGAAGACCAGGCCCCGACACCACACATCACCCCCTTTAGTTGTAACGACACTGCAGCGTTACTATCGAGTGCCGAGGGTGAAACCTCTTGTAGCACTTCTGATGTTAACTCTGTAGAGTAGCTATTCGGTCGTGGTCATCGAGGGTGATTCCTCCTTCACCGCTTCCGATAACGACGCTGTCGTGCAACACATCAAGTGTGAACCCATCGACGGTGAATCCTCCGAGTTCACCTTGACAGACACATCGAGTAGGAATCCAACGAGGGTGATACCTCGGATTCCCCTGATGTTATGGACACACGGATACTTGGACTTTACACTGTTCCTTGGATAGGCGGGTCGGCCTTGAGGGGTACCCGCGTGCGCCTGAGAGGCGAGTGTTGTGAAGACAGGTGCCAGTGTGGTGCCCGAGTGGTGAATACGAGGCGCGGCCGGGCATTCTTAACCCTTGCAGCAAGTCCTCGAGACGGGGCGACGGGGTCACATCTTTCGTGAGTCTCTGCTCGTTACCGCAAGGCCCTAGTCCTAACGATTTGGATATTTGATCCGAGCAGGCCTCTGGTCTGATAGCACTAACCATCACGTGGGCATAGTATGGGCGTTCTGCATCGTAGCATCAGCCGACAGTTCTGTCAGACGTCCAGTTCAGCATTGTGGCACGGTCGGATCGTACCGACCCTCCGAGGCAGTGCTGGTATCCACCCTGCACACAACGACCCGGAGTGCATAGGGGGATGGCCCAAGACCCCTGAGTGCTTAGGATGTAGACCGGCGGGGACCTCTCTGCTGAGCTTTAGGTAGAGCTGCGGTGTGTCGTTTGGCCGAGGCCGGGCATGACCCAGGAAAGTGTGTCCGGCCGGAGTTAATCGAGCGTGTTGGGTAAGTTGGTGCACCCCTGCAGGGAAGAACACTTCTATCGATAGCTTGTCCTACGGTAAAGGACACTCGGAGTTGTATCTTGATTGATACAATTTAGAACTGGATACTTGGATACTATGGCTCTGGGATTGCTTCTCGCAGGGAGTCGAGAAGGGATCTCCGGACGAGGTTGATGACTGTATGGCTCTGGGATTGCTTTCTCGCAGGGAGTCGAGAAAGGATCTCTGGGTGAGGTTGAGACTTAATGATACTGCTACATTATATTGTACTGTTCTACTCTCTTCTACTGCTGCAAGACCGCTGAAGATGCTAGTCTTCGATAGGACTAGGCCTTCTCTCTATTCTGGCATTTCTGCAGCCCAGTCCACATATACAGCCTCCCCTTGAAAATGTTGCATATGTAGTGTAGATCCTTGCTTGCTGAGTACTTCTGAGTACTCACGGTTGCTTTGTTTTCCTTTTCTCCCCATATCAGTTTGTCGTGACCAGATGACGGAGCCCCTGAGACAGCTGCCCTGCCGACGATCGCTACCACTACTACCCAGAGGATGGATTCTGCTATGAGTTGACTGACGACCAGGAGTTGGATCGGAGGGTCCCAGGCAGGAGGCCTACGCCTTTCGATCGTAGTGTTTTATTTTGCCCAGCCTTTCTAAAGGCCTTTCTGTTTCTGTTTCATATCTGTACACAGATATCTGATGCTTCCGCTGACGCTTGTTCGCAAGCTTATGTATTCGAGCCCTTGAGGCCCCTGGCTTGTAATATAAAGCTTGTATGACTTTATTTATGTTTTAGAGTTGTGTTGTGATAACTTCCCGTGAGTCCTTAGGCTTGATCGTGTGCATTTGCGTGTATGATTAGTGCACGATCGGGCCGGGGGCGTCACAGTTTCGCATGTGCAAAACTGCCTTGCACCCGTTGTATGTGAACGTAGAGTCTATCACACCCGATCATCACGTGGTGCTTCGAAACGATAAACTTTCGCAACGGTGCACACTCGGGGAGAACACAATTTTATCTTGAAATTTTAGTGAGGGATCACCTTATAATGCTACTGTCATCCTAAGCAAAATAAGATGCATAAAAGGATTAACATCACATGCAAATCATAAGTGACATGATATGGCCATCAACTCGTGCTTTTGATCTCCATCTCCAAAGCACCGGCATGATCTCCATCGTCACCGGCATGACACCATGATCTCCATCATCATGTCGCCACCGGGGTTGTCACGCCAACCATGCTTCTACTACTATTGCTACCGCTTAGCGATAAAGTAAAGCATTACATAGCTCTTAATGAATGACATGCAGGTCATACAATAATTAAAGACAGCCCTATGGCTCCTGCCGGTTTCCGTATGCATCGACATGCAAGTCGATATAAGCTATTACAAACATGATCATCTCATACATCAAATATATTTAATCATGTCTTTGGCCATATCATATCACAACATACCCTGCAAAAACAAGTTAGACGTCCTCTAATTGTTGTTGCATGTTTTACGTGGCTGCTATGGGTATCTAGCAAGAACGATTCTTACCTACGCAAAGCCACAACGATGATATGCAAGTTGCTATTTAACCTTCTACAAGGACCGCCTTTGTCGAATCCGATTCAACTAAGGTGGGAGAGACAGACACCCGCCAGCCATCTTTATGCAACAAAGTCACATGTCTGTCGATGGAACCGGTCTCATGTACATGGACATGCAAAGTTGGTCTGGGCCGCTTCATCCCACAATACCGCTGAATCAAGAAAAGACCAAGGAAGGAAGCAATCTGAATATCAATGCCCACAAACGTGATGCCATCAACACATAGACCTAGCTCTGATACCACTGTTGGGGAACATTGCATGGGAAACAAAAAAATTCCTACGCTCACCAAGAACAATCTAGGAGATGCACATCTACGAGAGGAGAGTGGTGTCTACATACCCTTGTAGACCAGGAGTGTTAACGATCTAGAGATCATGGTTGGCGTAGTTGTACTCGCGTCGAGATCCAATCCAATCCAAGTACCGCACATGCGGCACCTCCGAGTTTAGCACACGTACGGCTCGTCGGCGTCCTCTCCTTCTTGATCCAACAAGTACAGGAGAGGATGTAGATGATATCTGAACCAACACGACTGCATGGTGGTGGTGGTGGCAGCGGAACTCCAGCAGGGCTTCGCCAAGCGCGTACTGGTGAAATGTGGGAGGAGTTGGGAGAGGTAACGGGCAAGGGGCGAAGGATGGCTGCCCCTAATGCCTCCCCACCTTTATGTAGGCGTGGAGGTGGCTGGTGGCTTGCCCTCCAAGGCCCTAGGGGAGTTGGTCAAAGGGGGAGGAAGGAAATCCCTCCTTTCCTTCCCCACCGATCATTATCCCCCTTTTTAGGGATCCTGATCTTATCCCTTTGGGATATGATACTATTCCTTTCAAGGGAGGATCTTGGTGCGCCTAGACCAGGGTTGTACGGACTTTCCCCACTACCCACGTTCATGTGGGTCCCCCCCATGTAGGTGGGCCCCACTCCAGAACCTTCTAGAACCTTCCTGGTACAATACAGAAAAAACTCAAACTTTTTCCGGAACCCCGATAACAATTTCCATATATGAATCTTTACCTCCGGACCATTTTGGAGCTCCTCATGATGTCCCGGATCCCATCTGGGACTCCGAACAACCTTCGGAATTTCCACTATTAATATCTCAATACTACCCTAGCGCTACTGAACGTTAAGCGTGCGACCCTATGGGTTCAAGAATCATGTAGACATGACCGAGACTCCTCTCTGATCAATAACCAATAGCGGGACCTGGATGCCCATATTGGTTCCTACATATTCCATGAAGATCTTTATCGGTTGAACCATGATGTCAAGGATTCAATTAATCCCGTATACAATTCCCTTTGTCCATCGGTATGTTACTTGCCCGAGATTCGATCGTCGGTATCTCTATACCTAGTTCAATCTCGTTATCGGCAAGTCTCTTTACTCGTTCCGTAATACAAGATCCCATGGCTAAATCCTTAGTCACATTGCTTGCAAGCTTATTGTGATGCTGTATTGCCGAGTGGGCCCTGAGATACCTCTCCGTCATACGGAGTGACAAATCCCAGTCTTGATCCATGCCAACTCAACAGACACCCTCGGAGATACCTATAGAGCATCTTTATAGTCACCCAGTTACGTTGCGATGTTTGATACACACAAGGTACTCCTTCGATGTCAGTGAGTTGCATGATCTCATGGTCAAAGGAACAGATACTTGACATGAAGAAAGCTATAGCAAATAACTTAAACGATCTGATGCTAAGCTTACGGTCGGGTCTAGTCCATCACATCATTCTCCTAATGATGTGACCCCGTTATCAAATGACAACTCATGCCTATGGTTAGGAAACCTTAACCATCTTTGATCAACGAGCTAGTCTAGTAGAGGCTCACTAGGGTCATATTGTTGTCTATGTATCCACACATGTATTTGAGTTTCCGATCAATGCAATTCTAGCATGGATAATAAACGATTATCATGAACAGGGAAATATGATAATAACCAATTTATTATTGCCTCTAGGGCATATTTCTAATAGTCTCCACGTAGTAGTAGGCTCTGTCAGGGTAGTAGTAGTCGTCGGTGCTAGCATGTGGATCCTAAGATCCATCATCTGATCGCAGCAATCGGGTAGAAGGGAAAAAGGGTGTAGCAAAGCAACCGTGAGTACTCATCAAAAGTACTCACAAGACTTACATCAGATCTAAACTAAGTGTGCATCGATATCAAGGAATGGGGCTATACCTTTGGACTGAACTGCAGAATTGCCGGAAGAGGAGGAAAAACCTAGCCTATCGAACACTAGCGTCTTGAAGCATCTTGCAGCATTAGAAGAGTGCTGATTAGTATAATATAATGTAACAAGTATATTATATTAACGCCGAGATATCCTTCCTCGACTACCTGCGAGAAAGCAATCCCTGAGCCATCATATCCATTTAGTGTCTCCAGTATCCAGTTCTAGTTGTAAAGATTGGGATACAACTCCGAGCGTCCGTTACCGTGGACACGGCTATTTGAATAGATTAACTTCCCTGCAGGGGTGCACAAACTTACCCAACACGCTCGATTAACTCCGGCTGAACACACTTTCCTAGGTCATGTCCGGCCTCGGCTGATCCACACGCCGTAGTCCTACCTAGGCTCAACAGAGAGGCCATCACACCGGTCTACATCCTAAGCGCTTAGGGGTCTTGGTCCCATCGCCCTTTGCACTCCTGCGCATTGCATGGACGGCCGTGATCAGTCCTGGCTATCTCTTTATACAAAGCAGGTGCTTACGCGGACCACCAGGGCGCGTGCCGTTCAATCGCTGACGTCCGAAGAGCTTCTGGAGTATCGTACGGCGCCGAGTACCCATACTTATTCCCGCGTGGTAGCCAGTGCGAAAAGGCCAGAGGCCTACTTGGATCGCATACCCAAACCATTAGTGTCTCAGGAGCGCGCAGAGACAATCAATGATCCACGATCTGTGGTCCCGTCACCCCGTCTCACGGACTTACAACAAAGGCTAAGAATGCCCGGCTGTGCCGCGTAGTTATCTCGTGGGTACCCTCCAGGTCAACCCGACTCCACATCACTCGCGGGTACCCTCATGGTCAACCTGACTTCACATTTCTCTCGCGGGTACCCCTCGGGGCTGACCTGACTTCATCATGGTTCTGGGATAAATGTCAAAGTAACCGTGTGTCAATAACACCAAGGCGGAATCCGAGGAATCACCCTCAATGGATTCCACTTGATGTAACCATCAAGGTAAACTTGGAGGAATCACCCTCGAGGGTTCACACTTGAGGTGTTGCACGACAGAGTCATTATTGGGAGTGGTGAAGGAGGAATCACCCTCTATAGACCACGACCGATTAACTACACTACAGAGATCTCATCAGAAGTGCTACATGAGGTATCACCCTCGGCACTTGATATTAACTCTGTAGTGTGGAACAACGAAGGGGGTGTGAGGTGATGTGTCAGGCTCTGGACGTCGATCACATTGATCGAGTCATCGTTTATAAAGCAGGGGCAACAGGGATAAGGTGAGGGGTCACTGGTGGATCACTAACCAACCTATACTAAGCATATAGGATAAGTAAGTAGGTAACAATAGGAGGTTACAAAATCAGGCTATGCATCAAAATAAGAGCAATCAAATACAATAGCAAAATCTAATGCAAGCACGAGAGAGAAGGAATGGGCGATATAGGAATGATCAAGGGGGTTTTGCTTGCTTGGGAGCTCTGCTGCAAGTGGCTGGACGTCAGAGGTGTAGTCGTACTATGGAGCAGCATCAGTCTCAGTGTCTACCGGAGAGAAGAGGGGGAAGAAACAACAAATATAAAGCAAACAGATGCATCATGATGCATGACATGGCAATATGCAGTGGTAGGGTGACCTAACGTAGTGCTACACGATACAGACGAAGACGGAAAACATCTGGGAATGTTTTTCCGACGTTTGGCAGTTTTCAGACAAATGAATCGGAGGGGAAGGATCCATGTTCAGCATGTTAGCGGCATGTGACAGATGAGTGGATTGCATATTCGGATTCGTTACATTTTTCTGAGCAACTTTCATATATAAATTATTTTCATATGCCTTATAGATTATTTTATGATTTTTCAAAGTTTTAAACATTTCTGAAATTAATTTAATTTAGAAAATATAGGGGAAATTGCTATGGGTATACAGAGAGTGTACCCAGTAGTTTCCATGTGAGGCTGACAGGCGGGCCACTGCCTAGTCAGCAGCCCAGTGAGTAGTCAACTCTGTTGACTGTTGACCTGGTCAAACTGACTGGTGGGACCCCACTGTCAGTGACTCACTCATTTAGCAGAGTGATTAAAATTAACTAATTAAGTTAATTAGTTAACTAGGCCCCACTGTCAGTGTCATTTTAGTTAATTTAGTTAATTAAATTAGTGGCTTAATTAAGTTAGAGGGGGGCCCACATGTTAGTGGCCCTAGGTTGCCCAGTCTGTTAGTTGACTGGGTGAACCCAGTCATTAGGGCCCATGGGACCAACTAGCAGCGACCCGGGTGGGCCCCAGCGGCAGGCCACGTCGGCGGGCGGGCGACGTCTCACCGCCGGCGACAAAAGACGTGGCGGAAGCACGGCAGGCCGACGGGATTTTGCTAGGGGGACTTGGTTTGGGTCTTGGAGTAGTGTGTTTGGCTGCTGGTGATGCGCCGCGTCGATCCGTGGCAGCTACGTAAGCGGGGGTAGACAGAGTTGAGCAGGGTATCGACGGCAGTGGCAGCTGGAACCGGAGCTCGATGGAATCAAGCTTAAGGACACGGCTGTCGGAATCGAGGCTCCGGGGACCCAAGAGGTTCGAACTCTGCGGTGCGCTCGCTGCTACCGCGTTGCTCTATCTCACGTCCTCTCGACCTCACGACGATGCTCCGACAAGCACGAGCTAGAAAAGAAGAACAGTGTACACGGCAGTTTACCCAGGTTCGGGCCAACTTACGATGTAAAACCCTACTCCTACTTTGTGGTTGGATTGCTCTCGCGGGGGAGGATGTGAGTACAAGAGTTGTGGGGAGGAAGCAGTTGGTCTTGGGGGCCAAGTCCCCTCCTATAGTGGCACCCTGCCCTCTCTTATACTAGCCTTGGTCCTCTTCCCCCGAAAACACTTGGTGAGAAGGGTTGCCACAATGGCCAGTCTGAAGGGGGACAGGGGTGCAGTCTATCCTAACAAAAGTAGTCTTCGCCTGCAAAGCTACCGCCCATGACACGTTGGTAGGCTCGATGATGATCTCTGCCTTGGCGCGTCCATCGTCCTAGTCTTCATGCACCGAATCAGCAACCTTTGAGGATCGCCTTGGGAACTGGTGCATAGCGTTGCCCCCTTAGCATGAAAGGGGAAAGCCTCCTCATCCGTGCCTGCTAGCACTCCTCTGGCTTCGCTCGTCGCCACGTGCATCACCCACGTGAAGGCGCATGACCGCGTGACTCTGCTAAACTGCTCTTGTCTTGTATGCCTCCGCGAGGGGCCTCGGGAGGCAGCCTTGGGAAGCCACCTCGCAAGAGGGCCTCGCGAGGCTCCTAGCGACTCTTGCTGACACATGCCTCGCGAGGGTCTTCTCATGGAGTGCAGTAGTGGGCCATGCGCTGGGCCCGGGATATGCTATCGGCGTGGAGCCGGCAATCTATGGGGCGTTGTTGCCCCTTTCCTAGTTCGGCAAGGGGGTGCACCCGACGCAAAGAGCAAGAACAACGAGGGATGCTACAGTTTTTACCTAGGTTCAGGCCGCTGAGAAGCGTAAAACCCTACTCCTTCTTTTCTGTATTGAATGGGTGTGTGCGCAATTATACAGAGCGCTCTCCCCCAGTAAGTCACAAGGAGAGGGTAGCTACACGGATACGTATGCGTGGGGTTGCAATGGGTTCGAACCCTTGTAAAGGTTGCCCTGGGCCTCCTTTTATAGCTCAAGGGGTTACCACAGTGGTAAAAGGGTCATTACAGGGTGATTAGATAGAAACAGTGCTATGATACCTAACTCTGCTAGTTAGGACAAAAATACATTAATGTACCGCTAGGTGTCGCAAGGAGGAGGAGCCCCGGCAAGGTTGCCGCACCACTTGCTCATCTACCTCCTATAAGCTTGACTTGCCATCAGGACGGGTGTCGATAAAGGTAATTCCTCTTCCAACGGGCTGCCACGTGCCTGACAAGCCCCACCAAACCATCTGCGGGCTCGACACTGTTGGGAAGCGTTGCATGGAAAACAAAAAAATTTCTATGCGCACACAAGATCTATCCATGGAGATGCATAGCAAAGAGAGGGGAGAGTGTGTCTACGTACCCTTGTAGACCGTAAGCGGAAGCGTTTCACAACGCGGTTGATGTAGTCGAACTTCTTCGGGCTTCAACCGATCAAGTACCGAACGCACGGCACCTCCACGTTCTGCACACTTTCAGCTCGGTGATGTCCCTCGCCTTCTTGATCCAGCAAGACATCATGGTAGTAGATGAGTTCCGTCAGCACGACGGCGTTGTGATGGTGATGGTGAAGTGATCTCCGCAGGACTTCGCCTAAGCACTACGAAAATATGACCGGGTTGTAAAGGGTGGAGGGGAGCGCCGCACACGGCTAACAATTGTCTAGGGTGTGCTAGGCTCCCCCTCCCACATATATATAGGTGGGAGGGAGGGAGGAGCAGCCATAGGAGGCGTCCATGTGGGAGGAATCCTACTTGGAGTCCCTCCCAAGCCGCGCCCCCGCCCCCCTGCCATATTTAACCGAGGGGGAAGGAAAGAGGGGGGGAGAGGGAAGGAAGTAGGAATCCTAATCCACACTTTCCTTTCCCTCCCCTCTTTCCTTCTCCACCTAGGCCGGCCCATATGGGGGGCGCACCAGCCCCTTGTGGCTGGTGCGTTTCCCCTCTTGGCCCATAAGGCCCATATCTTTTGCCGGGGGTGCCCGGAACCCCTTTCGGTTACCCGATAAGTACCCTGTACCCCCCGTAACACTTCTGGTGTCCGAATACTATTGTCCTATATATGAATCTTTACCTCTCGACCATTTCGAGACTCCTCGCCATGTCCATGATCTCATTCGGGATTCTGAACAACATTTGGTCACGAAATCACATAACTCATATAATACTATATTGTCATCGAATGTTAAGCGTGCGGACCCTACAGGTTCGAGAACTATGTAGACATGACCGAGACACCTCTCAGGTTAATAACCAATAGCGGAACATGGATGCCCATATTGGCTCCTACATATTCTACGAAGATCTTTATCGATCGAACCGTTATGACAACATACGTAATTCCCTTTGTCCATCGGTATGTTACTTGCCTGAGATTCGATCATCGGTATCTTCATACCTAGTTCAATCTCATTACCGGCAAGTCTCTTTACTCGTTCTGTAATATATCACCTTGTGACTAACTCCTTAGTCATTTGCTTGCAAGCTTATGATGCGTATTACCGAGAGGCCCAGAGATACCTCTCCGATACTCGGAGTGACAAATCCTAGTCTCGATCTATGCCAACTCAACAAACACCTTTGGAGATACCTATAGAGCATATTTATGATCACCCAATTACGTTGTGACGTTTGATAGCACACAAGGTATTCCGCCGGTATCCGGGAGTTGCATAATCTCATAGTCGAAGGAATATGTATTTAACATGAAGAAAGCAATAGCAATAAACTGAACGATCAATATGCTAAGCTAACGGATGGGTCTTGTCCATCACATCATTCTCCTAATGATGTGATCCCGTTATCAAAAGACAACACATGTCTATGGTTAGGAAACCTTAACCATCTTTGATCAATGAGCTAGTCTAGTAGAGGCTTACTAGGGACACAGTATTGGCTTATGTATTCACACATGTATTTAAGTTTCCGATCAATACAATTCTAGCATGAATAATAAACATTTATCATGAATAAGGAAATATAAAATAACAACTTTATTATTGTCTCTAGGGCATATTTCCTTCAGACACCTCACCGATGGGTGGCTATCTGCTTAGTGAGGTGCAGCGCTGGTGGTAGGCGAAGCCTTGCTGGGTCTAGCGCTTGTCGGGCCTTCGTCTTGCCGGTCCTGCCTTGTTGGCAAGGGCCTGCTTCTAGTACTTCATTTCTTTAGTTTGTCTTGGTCTTCTTGATGCGCTCTTTGATCTCACGAAGAGCTGTTTCTTGATCTTGAGCCGACCTCCACCAAGGTCCCTTGCCGGGGATGCTACCACAATCCATGCATAAGTCTAGGGCACTAAGGGCCCCGTTTTTAGTGCACCGACATATGCGCCGTGCACTGGGCCACATGCAGACGGGCCTGGGTACCCCCAGTCCCACAGGCCCGATTGTTGCCCCCAGGCCCGCGGCGTGCACGTCACCGCACGTTGGGTGGTGCAAAACGGTGTGGGCCCCAACGGCCTGCGGGCCAAGCTTGACGTGTGGCGCACGACGGGGCGTGGGATGCCCCCACTTTCCCCATGACGCCTCGGCAACCACCCAGGCTGACACAAAGTTTGCCGGGCGTGGCGTGGGCCCATCATTGCTCTCTCTGTCTTGCATCCATCTTCCTGCACCTCCGTTCTCGTGCTTGACTCCTCGCGATCGAATCTCAGGTGCAGCACTCCCCATCTCCGCCCACAGCTCCGGGACATTTGCATGGCGCCCGCCGGCAAGAAGGCGAAGCCGACGGCCCCAGCCGCAAGCCCGTCTGCCGTCGGGGCGGCACTCCTATGCTCCTCTGTCGCCAGCGTGGATGACCAGGGCCCGGTGCTCCCGATGGTGGCCGGCGACTAGAATGAGGGGCTGGTGACCAAGATCTGGTCGGGCTCGCGAGCGCGGAGCAGCCTGGGGGAGTCCGCCTACCCCTTCTTCCTCCACAATGTTTTTGCTGGGTTAGTCCCGCCATTCTCAGAGTTCTTCTACGCCATCCTGTCTCACTACCGGATCCACGCCCTCCATCTGCAACCCAACTCCATCCTCCTCCTAGCCATATTAGCCTTCTACTGCGAGGTTTTTGTGGGCTTGACGCCCTCAGCGGCGCTCTTTTGCCACTTCTTCAGCTTGCGATTCACCGCCCTGGATCAGCGCTCCGCGTGCGTCTCCTTTGTCGATGTCAAAGGTGCGACCGTTCGCTTGAAGGTCGGGAAGAACGTGGAAGGCTATCGGCAGCGTTGGGTCTTCATGGACGCGTGCCAGACTAGCCCTCTCCTGATGCTTCCGGTGGACCGGCCCGAGCAGAACCCCGGATGGGGCCATGAGAACCTTACCGACCCGAGGGCAGAGCTCGTCCTGGAGCGGATAGCCGCGCATGGGGCCGCCAGATTGTCGGAGTCGATGATCGTTAAGGAGTTCTTGGGGCAGTGCATTGCGCCGCTCCAAGCGCGCTCACGGCCCGTGTGGTAGTATACCGGCACGGGGAAACAATGAGGTTGCATGCCACGGGCCTGACCCCCAAGGAGCTGGATGGGGCCCTGGGGGGCCCTGCTTGGCTACGTCCCCAAGGAGCCTCCCGAGGCTGCATCCCCGCTATACTGCTACCAGGAGCAGGCGAAGGTGGTTGTTGTGATGCCCATCTTCGACGAGTGGGGCACAGTGTCGAATGGCCTCGAAGGCCCTCATGGGAACCCCTCCACAGTGGTGTGGACCCAATGAGAGCACCAGCGATGAAGACTCGGAAGGAACGGCCGAGGAGGACGACGCTTGCCGGGCGCCACCGCGCTACCACCGTAGGTCCCTTCGTGACTTCGAGGATGACGAGGATGCAGACCCTTAGGGAGGGTAGCACCGTGGCCGGACTTGCCGGGGACCATGCCGAGGGCCCTGAAGGCAGCGCCAGGGCGATGCACGAGGGTGACAACGAGGCGTTATCCGTCGCGAAGAAGAAGCGGAAATGGGCCGCACACGACGAGTAAGCACTCGGGTTTACCCCTGCGCCTCGCGCCTGTAATCATGTGCTGTCCGAGCCGATCCTTTGACTGTGCAGGCATCGGAGCAATGACCCGAAGAATAAGAGGATGAAGACGGGCTGGGACGAAGACGCCCCCTGGCCCAAAGACGGCGTCCGTGTCCGACCTGAGCCTAAAGGGCGCGAGACAGCCTCGGGCCGCTCTGGCGCCACAGCGGGGCACTTAAGCATCACGGTGATGCCCAGCACCCCTCTAGAGTCACGGAAAGGCCTGACCGTCCTGACTGCTGCGGATTGGCCCCAGGTGCCACTCCCTAAGAGTGGGGACGCGCCCCACGTGGAGCCTGACACAAGCGAGGGCACGGCGATGGGGAAGGAAGAGGCACCCAAGCCCCCACCAGTCACCCTCACCACCACTGCGGGGAGCGAGGCGGAGCGCGACATGGAAGATCCTCTGGCCTCAGCCATCCGCGATGCCCCCATAGCTGATGCGGCGAGCTGCTAAGGCATGCTGCGGTGGTCGGAGGGAGGCTCGAAGTCCTCGGCGCCCAAGGCATGTATTGCCGGAATTCCTCCGACCGTGGCGACCGTGGCCATCGATATGTCGAACCCGGGCCGGACCCTTGCGTTGGCAAGCTGGAACGCCTTGCTCAGGCATGGAGCCCTAACCGATGCTCAGGCCGCGCTTGATCGGTTGAGGGCAGACTTCCAGGAAGACGAGGGGCGTCTTGCCATGGAGCGCCTGAGGCTCGTGACCAGATGGCATCAGCTTGACACACCCACGAAGACCGCCTAGAGTCAGACCAAGGCGGCCATCAGGGGGAGTGATAGGGAGGCCGCAGAGGCGAGGGCAGCTCATGAGAGCATGCTCGCCGAGGTCGAGCCAGCCACCAAGCACCGCGCGGTGGGGGAAGCCAGCCTGAAGGCGATCCAGGATGAGCGGGATGCAAATGCATAGCGGCTCCAGCTGCGGGAGGACGACCTCAAAGACCACGAGGCGAGGCTCAAGACCCGCAAATCGGCCCTGGCGACGATAGCGACCGAGCAGGCCATGGAGTGCGGGCACCTGGAGACACTGAAGCGCCAAGTGACCAACGCCAGGAGGCCCATGCGAAGCACGTCTCCGAGGCCAACACCCAGCTGGATACCAAGGAGAAGAAGATCCAGGCAGATGCTGATGGGACGGCGATAGCAGACCGCACCGCTCTCTCTTCTCTCGAGCTCAGGGCCCGCAGGGCCCTAAGTTCCATGTGCAGGGAGAGGCTTGAGGCTCCTCTTGTGGCCTGTGATGCTGGCTACGCCGAGCTCTCCTCCAAGCTCGTGGAACGGCTCGAAGACAGGACCCGGAAGGTAATTGGCATCCTTGAGGAGTTGTGTCGTGATCTCTTCTCTTTGGCAGCAACTCGCATCTTCAGCCATGTTCTTCACAGTGACCCCAACTTCGACTTCGCCAAGGTGATAGGGCCTGTTCCCGAAGTACTCCGTGACTGCCTGGCGGAGGCCATAGGAGGCCACATGGACGCGCTGCTTGGGAAGTTCTCCTGCATCGGCGGTGGGGACTCTGGCGAGGCTGTGGTGGGCGACGGCAATGGCAGTGATAGGGCGTCTTCTTAAAGCCCTCCTTTACCATCCTGCAATGGACTAATTTTTCCTCGCGGAGGCGTGAAACTATGGTTTTATTCATTTAAACACTTGATGCTTGTAATGAATGCTTGTGTCCTCATGATGCTTCCTTTCTACGCTCGCTTTTCCCCTCACTTACCATTGTGCTCTACGTCGGCAGGGCCCAGCCCCGTGCGGGCCTCAGCCGTCACTGGGATGTCAGGTCAGGATGCCTAGACAAAAGCCAGGAGGTGAGGGGCTCCGAGGTTAGTGAAGGCCCCTGAGGCGTGATGCTCAGGAGTCCCCCTTGACGCATAAGCGGTCCTCGCGAGGAAAAACGTTAGCATTGACAAGGCCGCCAAGGAGGAGTTCAGGCTTAGCTTTTTGTAGTGCTGGGGGTTCATTACTTGTAGTGTGCACCTTGCGAGGTCTAGTGAGCAGCCCGCCCCTAAGGGAACCTGTGCACAAAAATTCCATCTCGAAAGGATGATGCGTGCTTGCTAACTTGCTCATGGGCATTACGCGAGGAGACCAGACACCAACGGCCTTTGTGGGGTGACGTGTACGGGGCAGGCCCACTAGCCAAAGCCTAGCCACCTGGGTTTTTCAACGCTATTGGGACTAACCCGAGCACAGGCGCCGTGTCCAGCCTCCGCTCACATGAGGTCCAAGGGGGAGTTGTAAGCGCGCACCGCGGGAGAGTTTTAGTGGCCGCCGTGTCCGGCACAGATAAGCCTAAGGTTGGAGCAGCCCGTGGGGCGCCCTCACTTGATTATCCCACCAGCACGGAGCATGGGTCTTCAACTTGGGTGTGGGCATGATCACAGTTGATCCTTCCGCCAGCGCGGAGTATGGGGCTTCCAATAGGACATGGGCATGATCACAATTGATCGTTCCGCCAGCATGGAGCATGGGGCTTCCACTGGGGCGTGGGCGGGAGCTCTATCAAGAGTCTTCGGGGCGTGTACAGCCCTATTTCCTTCATACGCATGACGGGCACGGGCAGAACTTGCGGAGGTGTCAGACGTTTCAGGCGCTAGGCTCAGAAACTCCTTCCTCGGTCTCCAGGCGGTTTGTGCCTGACTCTGAATGCAGCCGTGTACTGACAATACATGCGACATGGGGGCGATGCGCACTGTATGGCTGTCCTGAGGCCATTGCATGAAGAGGTTGGACACCAAGGACCTAAATGAGGTGACGTGCATGAGTCTGGCCCGCCAGACAGAGCTCGATCACTTGGGTTTAGCAACGCTGCAGGGACAGACCCGAGCATAGACGCCATGTCGAGTTTTTCCATGGAATAATTAGGGGAAGAGCCGCCGGGCGCGCGGCGCCTGGGGTGGCGAAACACCGAACTCATAGTTACAAAAAATGGGGCGCGCCCTCACTCGCTTGCCCGTGATTGTCCCATGAGGGGGTGAGACACCAAGGACCTCTGTGAGGTGACGGGCATGGCAGTAGGTCCGCGAGCCAGAGCACGATCGCTTGGATTTATCAGCACTGCAGGGATGGACCCGAGCATAGACACCGTGCCCAGCTCCCGGTCATGGGACGGTCAGGAGAAGAGGCGCGAGGGCGTGGTGATCTCAATGGTGACGAGGCACCAAACACAGGGTTAAGTAAGCAATGAGAATTCATTAAAGCATAACCAAATCCAGTTCACGACCAAAAAGCGAGGCAGCAGCAGGGACGGACCCTGGCCAGCTTGAGGATGATGCAGCCCGTGGGGCGCCCTCAATTTTGAACAACCCAAAATGTCACCTGGCAACATGCTGCTGTGGGAGCGTCGGGCTGCTTGATGAAGCTGCCGCAGAGGTTCGCCTCTCAGGGGCCGGCGAACTCCTGATGCTCCGCGGGCTCGCGACGGATTGAAGTCTCGCAAGGCTTCATCGCGAGGCGTGCCAACCTTTGGAAGGTGGAGCCGGTGTTCTCTAGGCCGAAGGGCATGTGGGTGTTGTTTTGTGACGAGACCCCTGCTCAGGCCGGTGACGGCCAGAAGAGGTCCTGGGAGCTGGTCCTATTGAGGCCCGCAACGTCGATACACATGCGCGCCTTGTTGTCTACCTTGGGGACGGCAGCCGGGTTGGCGGGATGCGTGGGACGGTGCTCGCCACGGATGGCCCGAGCTTCCCGCAGCTCACGAATCTCTCGGGCGATGAACTCCAGCTGCCCCGGTGCTAGGTGTTGTGCTCCTTGCTTGAAGGGGCACGCACTAAGGCACGCCTCCAACTGGTGCCCGAACACCTCCCTCGACATGTCGGTCAGGTCGGATGCCTTCTAGACGAAAGCCCCCGAGCCCAGCCAAAGGGAGCCACCAGGCGCGTCTTCCTATGCGGGAGGAAGGCAAGCCCCAGCAGCAGGGGCGAGGCCCTGGATATCGCCACCGGCCGGCTGCTTCTTCGCTTTGGGGCGGTCGTTGGGGAGCAACTGCTTCTTCTTCACGGGGGTGGTCTTGGGGGGCGCAGCGACGCCCTCGCCGTCAGAGTTCTCAGCTGCGGCAGCCCGGTAGGTGTGCTCTAGGGAGCAAACCATGTCTTTCTCATCACAGGCCATGGTGATGATGCCACTGCAGCCAGGCATCTTGAGGACATTGTAGCCATGGTGGGTCGCCACCATGAACTTGGCGAGCGCTGGATACCCCAGGATGGCATTGTACGGGAGGCTAATGTGAGCCATGTTGAAGTCAATGAGCTCAGTGTGGTAATTGTTGTGGGTGCCGAAGGTGATAGGGAGGCGCAGTTGCCCCAGGGGAATGGTAGACCAGTCCGTTAGCCCGGAGAAGGGCCTGGTCAGCATTAGCTGGTCATAGGGCACTTGAAGCATCTCAAAGGTTGCAATGGAGATCACATTGAGGCCAGCACCACCGTCGGTGAGTGTCTTGGTGACAGCAACATTGCTGATGGTGGGAGTGCATAGCATGGGGAGCGCACCGGTAGTGGCCGAGCACCTGAGGTGGTCCTTGGAGTCGAAGGTGATAGCGTACTGTGACCACTTGAGGGGCCGCGCGGCCTCAACCCTCGGGAGGGTGGCATTCACCTCGCGGGGGAACTACTTAAAGAGGCGGTTGGACGCCGGGGCTTGAGCTCCGCCGAGGATGCAGGCTATCGCGCGAGGCTCCTTGTAGCCCCCAGACCCCTCATCATTCTAATTGGCGTCATTCCTCCTGGGCGGTGGTGGAAGTGGTGGAAGGGCAGCATTGTCCTGAGGGCGCGCCTCGCGAGGCTGATCGCGCCAAGCGCCCTCACGAGGCTGGTCACGCCAGCCACCCTGGCGAGGTTGGTCGCACCAGCCCTGGCGGGGGTTGCCGTTGCGGTTGTCCCACCGGCCGGCGCCGCAGCCGGCGCCACGGTCGTTGTGGTCCGGTCGATAGCCAAAGCGCTCGCCGCGGAGTGACTTGAGCTCTTGGCGGTCTTCGGTGTTGTGGGTGCGCATGCTGTGGTAGGCGCAGAATGGGCGATGGTCCTTCTCGGGCTCGCCGCGGTCATGGCCACGCTTCTGCTCAGGCTCCGCTGCCAGCACGGCAGGACCTTTGCGCTTGACCTCCCTGCCCTTGGCCTTGCTATCGTCGAGCGCCGCGTCGGGGTCGTTATGGATGTAAAGGCGGCCCTCTTCAGCCTTGGCGCACCTATCAGCGATGTTGAACAGTTCCAGTGCCTAGCTCAGAGCGTCATTGATGGCGACCTTCTCACGCATCCTAATGTTCGTTAAGCCATTGGAGAACGCTAAGATGATGGCCTCATCAGAGGCGCGCGGGATCTTGTGGCGCACTTGACTAAAGTGCCGAATGTACTTGTGGAGGGTCTCACCAGGGCGCTGCTTCACGCACCGTAGGTCATTAACAGTGAGGGCGCGATCATGGGTGCCCTTGAAGTTGGCGATCAACTAATCGCAGAGCTCACTCCATGAAGAGATTGACTCCTCGGGCAGGTTCATGAGCCAGGAGCGTGCTCCGTCCTTGAGGGCCATGGGGAACCAGATCGCCATGACCTTGTTGTTGCCGTTCGCCGGCTCGATGCTTGGGCCGTATAGGTGGAGGAACTCCGTGGGGTCGGGGATGCCGTCGTAGCGTGGGGGCAGCTCCGGCTTGAACTTGACGGGCCAAACCACTCGGTGCAGCTCGCGGGTGAAGGCCCGGCAGCCCACACCGCTTGAGGGGACGCTGCACGCCAGGGCGGCCTGGTTCTGGCGCCCTGCCGCTGCAACTTCTTCGACGATACGGTCCTGGCACTGGCGTTGTTGCTCGAGGAGCACGCGCATGTCAAGCGGCGAATGGTGGACGATCTGGCAGCTGGCTTCATCTCGGGCCAGCGGCGGCGCTCCGCGAGAACGGTTGCGCGGCCATGCATCACGCCAGGGTTTGGCGTTGTCGCTGTGCATGGGGGGAGGCAGAGCCGTGATTGCTTGTATCTGCGTTGGTATTTCCCCGAAGAGGAAGGGATGATGCAGCACAGCAACGGTAAATATTTCCCTCAGTTATGAAACCAAGGTTATCAATCCAGTAGGAGAACCAAGCAACACTATGTAAACATCACCTGCACACAAACAGCAAAAACTTGCAACCCAATGCGTAAGAGGGGTTGTCAATCCCTCAACCGTATTGAGATAGATTAAATTGTATGAGATTTGATAAATAGATCTAACTAAACCACAAAACAAAATAAATAAAGTAAAATTACAGCAAGGTACTTTTGGTTTTGATATGATAGGAAATAGACCCAGGGGCCGTAGTTTTCACTAGAGGCTTCTCTCAAGAAAATAGCATACGGTGGGTAAACAAATTATTGTTGGGCAATTGATAGAAAAGCGAATAATCATGATGATATCCAAGGCAATGATCATGTATATAGGCATCACGTCCAAGATTAGTAGACTGAAACGATTCTGCATCTACTACTATTACTCCACACATCGACCGCTATCCAGCATGCATCTAGTGTATTAAGTTCATGGAAAAACGAAGTAATGCAATAAGAATGATGACATGATGTAGACTAGATAAACTCACATATGAATAAACCCCATCTTGTTACCCTTAATAGCAATGATACATGGGTGTCATGTCTCTTTCTGTCACTGAGATTGAGCACCGCAAGATCGAACCCATCACAAAGCACCTCTTCCCATGGCAAGATAAATTAATCTAGGTGGCCAAACAAAACCAATAAATCAGAGAAGAAATACGAGGCTATACAAATCATGCATAAAAGAGTTCATCAAAGACTCAACTAACATTCATGGATAGAACTGATCATAAACCCACAATTCATCGGATCCCAACAAACACACCGCAAAAAAGAGTTACATCAAATAGATCTCCAACTCCAAGAACATGAAGGAGAACATTGTATTGAAGATCAAAAAGAGAGAAGAAGCCATCTAGCTACTAGCTACAGGCTCATAGGTCTGTGGTAAACTACTCACGCATCATCGGAGAGGCAACAAGGATGATGATGAACCCCTCCGTGTTCGTTGCCCCCTCCGGCAGAGTACCGGAAAAGGCCTCTAGATTGGATCTCGTGGTTCTGGAACTTCCGGCGGCGGACAAAGTGTTTTGTCAACTCCCCTAGGGTTTCTGGGATTTTAGAGTATTTACAGAGGCGGAAGTAGGTCAAGGCGGTTCCCGTCGGCTCCACTACCCACCAGGGCGTGCCGAAGGCCCCTGGCGCGCCCTGGTGCCTAGTGGGCCCCATGGGCCTCCTCTCGTGTACTCCAAAAGCTTCCAGGGTCCTTTATCACCAGAAAAAATTCTCCAAAAAGTTTCGTGGCATTTGGACTTCGTTTGATATTGATTTTCTGTGAAGTAAAAAAACAAGCAAAAAACAGCAACTGGCACTGGGCACTATGTCAATAGGTTAGTCCCAAAAAATGATATAAAGTTGCTAGTAAATGAATATAAAACATCCAAGATTTATACTATAACAGCATGGAACAATCAAAAGTAATAGATACATTGGAGACGTATCAGCATCCCCAAGCTTAATTCCTGCTCGTCCTCGAGTAGGTAAATGATAAAAATAGAATTTTCGACGTGGAATGCTACCTATCATATTCATCACATATTCTTTTCTTTTGTAGCATGGACATTTGGACTTTAGATGATTCAAATCAATAGTCTATAATTGACATGAAGACATCAATACTCAAGCATATCAACAAGCAACCATGTATTTCAAAATATCAACGCTAAAGAAAGCTATCCCTAGCCCATTATGCTCAATCATTGATCCATTCATGAAAGACACTCAAATATTAGCTATATCCAATGCACAAGTATGATAATAGTGTTCCCTAGTTGGTGATTTATAAGAGAAGATGGAGACTCAAAAAATAAAAATTGCATAAAAGTAAATCGATAGGCCCTTCGCAAAGGGAAGCAGAGATTTGCAGAGGTGCCAGAGCTCATAGCTTAAATTGAGAGATAAAATTGTTTTGAGAGGCATGCTTTTCCCTTAAACGAAAACAACCGACAACTCACAATATCTTCCATGCTTGATAAATCATAGGCGATTCCCAAACATAAAATAAAGTTTATTTCCTTTCCACCTTTCTTTCACAATCCATGGCTAGTCGTATCCATGGGTGCCTTCCATACTAACACTTTCCAATGAATTTATTATCATAGTATTTTTTTGCATTTTGGGACTGAACATCCCTATTAACTGCCACACTCTCGTGCAATGACAAGTGAATAAGCACTCATCTTGAGAATAACCTACCTAGCATGGAAAATATTGGCCACCCCCTACCGCATCATGAGCGGTACATGCACACAAAATGGAAATTCATTTTGAAAATTAGAGTTGGCACATACAAATTTACTTGGAACGGCATGGAAATACCGCATATAGGTACGTATGGTGGACTCATTTGACACAACTTGGTTTAGGATTTGGATGCACAAGCAGTATTCCCGCTTAGTACAAGGAAAGTCTACCAAATAGATTGAGAAGCAACCAACCAAAAAACGAAAACGATCATAAACGAGCATTGAACATAACTAACACTGAATAATGCACCACAAGTAGGATGTAACTTCATTGCATAACTACATCAATGCAATTGCATAACTATTGAATTTCGTGCTTCTCTCAAAAAAAAACTATTGACTTCTGTGCTTGCATAGGGAATCACAAACCTTAACACCAATATTCTTACTAAAGCATAATTACTCACCAACATGACTCCCATATTACTATCTCCATATCTCAAAACTATTACAAGGAATCAAGTTTTAATATCCAATGATCCTCATGAAAGTTTTTATTATATCCCTCTTGAATGTCTATCACTTTGGGACTAATTTCATATATTATCATTTCTACTAACAAGCTCTCAAACAAATTTAAGTGAAGAACGAGAGCATAAATATTTCTTCAAAATTGTCATCTCTCAAAATAATATAAGTGAAGCATGAGAGAATTTCTTCAAAAGATTTTCTAACTCACAAAATGATCTAAATGATGCATGAGAGCATATTTCTTTAAAATATAACCACCACCGTGCTCATAAAGATATAAGTGAAGTACTAGAGCAATTCCATAGCTCAAAGAATTTAAGTGAAGAACATAGAGCAATTCTAATAAATCATAGCATCATTATGGCTCTCTCAAATAGGTGTGTCCAGCAAGGATGATTGTGGCAAACTAAAAAGCAAAACAAGGAAAGACTCATATAATACAAGATGCTCCATGCAAAATGAATGATATGTGACGAATAAAAATATAGCTCCAAGTAAAATTACCGATGGTCGTTAGAAGAAAGAGGGGATGCCCGCCTTCTGGGGCATCCCCAAGCATAGTTGCTTGGTACTCCTTTAATATTACCTTGGGGTGCCATGAAAATCCCCAATCTTAGGCTCTTTTCACTCCTTATTCCTTCATATATCGTTATCTCACCCGGAACTTGAAAACTTCAGTCACACAAAACTTAACAAAAACCTTCGTGAGATCCGTTAGTATAAGAAAACCAATCTTTACTTTAAGTACTATTGCTAACCCATTCATATTTTGTTATTTCATTATACCTACTGTATTCTAACTTTACCATGGCTTATACCCCCCGATAGAATCCATAGATTCATCAAAATAAGCACACAATGCAATGAAAACAGAATCTGTCAAAAATAGAACAGTCTATAAAGACTCGAATTTTGCTCATGCTTCTATAACTCTAAAAATTCTGTAAAATTAGGACGCATGGGAAACTTGTATATAAATCCTGTGTAATAAAATTCAGAGCAAAAACATGTTTCTGTGAATTTAGAAAATTCCAGAACTGGGCGCAAAAGTTTCTGTTTTTCAACAGGATCAAATCAACTATCATCCAACATAATCCTAAAGGCTTTACTTGGCAGATACACTAACTAAAACACTAAAGCACAATCATAACAGTAGCATAATTGTGCAAACACACAAAAACAGAAACAAAAAGTGAATATTTTATTTTATTCATTGAGTTGCCTCCCAACAAGCGCTATTCTTTTATGCCCCTAGCTAGGCATAATGCATAGATTCAAGTATCGTTTTCTTTCTTCTTATCTTCCAGAGATGTGTTTTTATCAGGAGATTTTTCAAACATAACATAAAACACATCATCCATAGAGACTTTAGCATTTTCAAGTTGTCCATCAGAATATCCCCTTTGATTACCAACTACAATCCAAGAATAATGTTGATTAATATCATTGAAAACTTGTTGGATCATATCCAAAACTAGAACTTCCTTTTTCAGATTCTCATCAAAGATGTGATCATTGCCAGGCAAATGTCTTAATAAATAACCACTATTGTAAAGGATCTCATCTATTACCGGTTTCTCATGGTTCATACCATAATAATCAAAGATTTCCCTAGCTTCCCATACTATGTAATCAAATTGGTTCATAAGGACAAGCTTAGCTATTTTCTTAGCTCTAGGATCTTTTATAATAGGTAGCTCATAAAACAATCTTTGCAAGGTAGGATGAGTGTGAATAAATCTTTTCTCAAGTTTAAGAACAAGTGCTGAAATAGCTTCTGCATAAGATTTAGTTCTTTTAAGTATAGGAGCATCATCACAAGTCAAAGTTCCAACGCAATTAAAGAATTCTTGGATGGCACCTTTTCCTATAAGATTCCCTTGTCCTAAAACAAAAGTTTTAGCCTCCAGATTAGCAGAACATCCAATTTTAGGAGTTCTTCCATCCTTTGTTTCTGCCATACCAAAATCACTCATGATGATAGGCTCAAAGCAAGCAAAATGGCAAACAAGAAAAAGGCAAACGGAAAGAAGGCAAATAAAAAGACAAATATTTTTGTGTTTTTCTCAAAACATTTTAGAAGTGGGGGAGATGAAAACGAGAGGCAAATGGGAAATAAAGTTATTGCAAGGAGATGAGAGTTGTGATTAGGTACTTGATAGATGTTGATGATGTCTCCCCGGCAACGGCGCTAAAAATTCTTCCTGATTGCTTGTATATGCATTGGTATTTCCCCGAAGAGGAAGGGATGATGCAGCACAACAACTGTAAGTATTTCCCTCAGTTATGAAACCAAGGTTATCAATCCAGTAGGAGAACCAAGAAACACTATGTAAACAACACCTGCACACAAACAACAAAAACTTGCAACCCAACGCATAAGAGGGGTTCTCAATCCCTCAACGATATTGAGATAGAATAAACTAGCATTGTGACCTGCTCATTTGCGCGGCTAGATTTAATATAGAATATTATGTTTGGTGTTTTTGTTCAACGCTTCCTTTCTCGCAACTCGTTCTTTTATTTGATTCGTCGAGGCATTAGCTTTGGCATTTTATCACATTTTAGACAAACTATAGCTAAAGGCAAAGCCTTCGTAAAAAATATGAATATACTCTTGCAGAAGTGTTTGTTAGTTGAAGAGCAATGATATTAATGTTTGAGCCCGATTTGGAACACCATTAATATTTACATTAATTCCTATTTTTCATCTTTTACTCATCATATTTTGATGGATGTATTCCTCTGACAAAATTTTCATGGTAACTGATCTACCAAGAATTAAATCTAAACATTATCAAAAACATGTCTCGTTCGAAGCGATGTTGTCGCATGAATGCACTTATCATATTGATTGAATTCCTATTGTTCATGCATCTTTGGATGACCTTTCACCTAGATGTCCCTCAGTTCTATGCATCATATTTACAAAAAAATCATACAGCAAAAAGGAGCACCACGGTTGGATGATTACCTTAATGATTTAGTTGATGCTTTCACCAAGAATTAAGTTTACAAATAATGACTCTTATCTCAAACTTGTCTTCTCTTTCTTCATTGGTCTGGTAAGTGGTTGTATAAGCTCATCAAATATATGCATCTTTTAAACACTTCTTACAAAGTTTTTACAGCAAGTGGTCCTTTTTGAATTCCAGTCCTTGGTCTATTGATATAATCTTATTTTTCTATTTGCCCATATACTACTTCATCTTTGTTTTCATCTTCTACTTTTGTAGTGCATATAAATGGTGTGCTTGTATAAACATGTATGTGTAGCTACTCATGTTCCTAGTTTCCAAATTGTCTACATCATTGGTGCCATCCAGACCAAACTCCAATATATTTGAGTGCATGCTAGCTTATCTACCCATTCCACTGTTCAAATCTAGCTGAAATGTATGCTTTGTATAATCGAAGTTGGCCCAAGCATGGTGAATGTCTCCAGTAAACCATAACAATGAAACATTGTTGCTCTAACTAATCTTCTCCTTAAAATGGTTTTTGATTCAACCTTTGTAACCATTGTAGATGTAAAAAATATTATATTTTCTTTATAGATGTAAAAATAAGATTGTCCAAAGCTTATCGAGTTTCCTTATAGCACAAAAATTAACCTTAAATCACTGGTATGCACATCACGTGTGTGCTGCCAGCCAGCCACCCAGGGAGGTCGAGTCTCACATTCTCAGTGGAGTTCCAAAGAACTCTCTGAAGCCTTGGTCTACCAGCTGAAACATGTAGAATTGCCTCTGAACTATTCTCGTATTAAGTCAGTGATTCTCACGTCGGGCTTCTTTATGCAGTGCGGAAGCATCCTTTTGCATCGGAGCCAAGGCGATGGGCCATCCCCCATCAAGGCAGCGCTGAACAACCTCTGGCAAATGCCCCGCTGATGTATGTGTGCCTATGTTCTACTAACGTGTTATGCTCGCCATGTTGTACCCACGTTGTAAAGTGAGAAGCCGGAAAAAAACTTCTGAAATCACATTTGGACCATGTTCAGTGAAAGCTCAGAAGCCACACAGGTTTGTACATGCACAAAAAATACTCCAAAATTACAAATTGTTCTTATTACTTGTTTTCATATTTTTATAATGACTTCTTTTTTTATTGAATCAAAATCGGAGTATAATATCGTTATATTTCACTTTTGTATTATTTGTATTTAAACTACTTGTTAGATATATTTTTTTAAAATTGGAGTATTAATATTTTTATATTTCGGTTTGTATTAAATTGTGTATTCAAACTGCTTGTTAGATGTTTTTTTATATTCACTGCTTGTTAGATATCTTTTTTATATATACACTCATTGTGTTAGGTATATGACACGTGATAGTTTCATGGATATTGATTGTTAGTCCTTCTTGGCCAAAAAGCATAGGTGTCCAAGTACATAACGATTTGCATTAGTACATGCTGGTAGGTGTTCTAGTACATCATAATTTGTATAATTACGTGATAGCATATGGTGGTGTAGAACAGGTAACACGGATTATAGATTTGTATGTATGTAAATTTTCTACTACCTTCGTTCCTAAATATAAGTCTTTTTAGATATTTCACTATAAATTACATACGGAGTAAAATGGGTGAATCTACACTCTAAAACATGTCTATATACATCCGTATGTTAGTTCGTAGTGGAATCTCTAAAAAACTTATATTTAGAAACGGAGGGAACTTTTAATCTCAACTGTAAATAATCAGTGGATTAGTGAAATATTAATAAGAAAGACAGTCTGAGTTTGTGGCTATGGATAATCAAAACTGTTAGCACGTGCAAGGATGTGATGTAAAAAGTAATTTGCTGATGCAATCCATGATGTCATGAACATGTGCAATCAGCCCAGACTTTTTCTTCAACGCATGCATCCTGGGCCCTGCTTTTTGGAACATGGGCAACCCGCACCTGTACTGTGCATTTTTTTTCGTGTGCAACTCGGTCGCTCTATGCAGTCGTACTTGTAATTCCTTTTTTTTCTTGTACTAATTATAACACTTGTCAGACACCAATTCTGCTTGCCACGCTCAACATATGCATAGTCCGATGAAACCTATATATCCATATGTTGAGCGTGTCAACAAAACATATGTATGCACCTCTATATTCTTGTACGTACCTCTTAAAATCTTTTAATCTCAGCCCTTGTAATTTAGATCAAGTCATCAAATATTTTTAACCTATGTGGATTAACATGATGGCTTGTTTGCCTCTTGTCTTAATTATATAATAGATTGTATGAGATTTGATAAATAGATATAACTAAAACACAAAATAAAATAAATGAAGAAAAATTGTAGCAAGGTATTTTTGCTTTTAATATGATAGGAAATAGACCCGGGGGCCGTAGTTTTCACTAGAGACTTCTCTCAAGAAAATAGCATACGGTGGGTAAATAAATTACTGTTGAGCAATTGATAGAAAAGCGAATAATCATGACGATATCCAAGGCAATGATCAGGTATATAGGGATCATATCCAAGATTAATAGACCGAAACAATTATGCATCTACTACTATTACTCCACATACCGCCCGCTATCCAGCATGCATCTAGTGGATTAAGTTTATGAAAAAATGGAGTAATGCAATAAGAACGTTGACATGATGTAGACAAGATAAACTTACGTATGAATAAACCCCATCTTGTTACCCTTAATAGTAACGATACATGCGTGTCATGTCTCTTTCTATCAGTGAGATTGAGCATCGCAAGATCGAACCCATCACAAAGCACCTCTTTCCATGGCAAGATAAATCAATCTAGTTGGCGAAAACCAAACCAATAAATCAGAGAAGAAATACGAGGCTATACAAATCATGCATAAAACAATTCATGAAAGACTCAATTAATATTCATAGATAGAACTGATTATAAACCCATAATTCATCGGATCGCAACAAACACACCGAAAAAAGAATTACATCAAATAGATCTCCAAGAACATCAAGGAGAACATTGTATTGAAGATCAAAAAGAGAGAAGAAGCCATATACCTACTAGCTATGGACCCATACGTCTGTGGTAAACTAGTCACGCATCATCGGAGGGGCAACAAATGTGATGAAGAACCCCTTCGTGATCGTTGTCCCCTCCGGCAGAGTGCCGAAAAAGGCCTCTAGATTGGATCTCGTGGTTTTGGAACTTGCGGCGGTGGAAAAAGTGTTTTGTCAACTGCCCTAGGGTTTCTGGGATTTTAGAGTATTTATAGAGGCGGAAGTAGAAAAAGGCCTCCACTACCCACCAGGGAGCGTCGGAGGCCCCTAGCGCGCGCTGGTGCCTAGTGGGCCCCATGGGCCTCCTCTCATGTACTCCAGAAGCTTCTAGGGTCCTTTATCACCAGAAAAAAATCTTCAAAAAGTTTCATGGCATTTGGACTTCATTTGGTATTAATTTTCTACGAAGTAAAAAACAAGCAAAAAATAGCAACTAGCACTGGGCACTATGTCAATACGTTAGTCCCAAAAAATGATATGAAGTTGCTAGTAAATGAATATAAAACATCCAAGATTGATACTATAATGGCATGGAACAATCATAAATTATAGATACGTTGGAGACGTATCAAGGCGCACCATGCGCCACGTCTCTAGCACGAGACGGTGGAGGACGGAGCGAGTGGGAGGGCGTCGGGGCTTCTCCGGCGGTGTTGACGAGCTCGGTGATGCGGCCTAGCCAGGCGTCGTAACCGGCGTCGGCCGGGCGATAGCGGAGCAACTCATGCGCCATGAGGAGCGTAGTCTACATGTTTGGTGGCCCTCGGCGGCTGAGGGAGGAGGAGGCCATAGCGGTGTGGCCGTCAGGCTGCACGGAAGGGTGCATGGAGGAGTCCTGCTGCTCGTGGGTGGCGGGGTCAGTGGCAGCCGCCGTGGCCTCAGCAGAGTGACAGCACTTGACGCGGCCTGCAGGCTCTGTCTAGGCGATGCGAGCTGCCCAGCGCTCGGCACGAACACGGCGAGCTTCAGCCATGGAGTCGGTGGAGCGGAGACTGAAACAACATGAAAGAACAGCGGCGCACCCCTACCTGGCGCGCCAAATGTCAGAATCGGGGCTCCGGGGACCCAAGAGGTTCGAACTCTGGGGTGTGCTCGCTGCTACTGCGTTGCTCTATCTCACGTCCTCTCGACCTAACGGCAACGCTCCGACGAGCACGAACTAGAAAAGAAGAACAGTGGACACGGCAGTTTACCCAGGTTCAGGCCACCTTGCGGTGTAAAACCCTACTCCAGCTGTGTGGTTGGATTGCTCTCGCGGGGGAGGATGTGAGTACAAGAGTTGTGGGGAGGAAGCGATTGGTCTCGGGGGCCAAGTCCCCTCCTACGGTGGCATCCTGCCCTCTCTTATACTAGCCTTGGTCCTCTTCCCCCGAAAACACTTGGCGGGAAGGGTTACCGCAACGGCCAGTTTGAAGGGGGACAGGGGCGCAGTCTATCCTGACAAAAGTAGTCTTCGCCTGCAAAGCTACCGCCATGACACGCCGGTGGGCTTGGTGATGACCTGCACCTTGGCGCGCCCACCGTCATGGTCTTCATGCACCGAATCTGCAACCTTTGGGGAGCGCCTTTGGAACCGGTGGATAGCCTTGCCCCCTTAGCACGAAAGGGGAAAGCCTCCTCATCCGCACCTAGTGGCACTCCTCTGGCTTCGCTCGTCGCCACGCGTGTCACCCACATGAAGGGGAAGGACCGTGTGACTCTACTGAACTGCTCTTGTCTTGTATGCCTCCGCGAGGGGCCTCGGGAGACAGCCTCGGGAAGCCGCCTCACGAGAGGGCCTCGCAAGGCTCCTGGTGACTCTTGCTGACGCAGGCCTCACGAGGCGGGGGCCTCACGAGGGTCTTCTCGTGGAGTGCAGTAGTGGGCCACGCGTTGGGCCGCAGGTAGATGGGCCTAGGTACCCCAGTCCCATTGGCCCGACAACGGCAAGGCGAACAGAGGGACGTGTTGGCTTGCTGGAGAGGTGCCGAGCACGATGCGGTGCTTGGACATGAGCGGTAGCAGCTCTGTGCGCGGCGGCGATGCTAGCAGTGGCGGCGAGCTTTGGCTCCGACGGCTAGGTAGGCTAGAGGAAGAGAGCGAGCTCAGGAGGAGGGGAAAATGCAGTGGCGCTCACATCGGTGACGAGGAGCCGCTCGGTGAAGCCGAAGGACATCGGGGTGGAGCTAATCGTTGAGGTGGGCGATGGTGGCTGTGGATGGGGAAGACGGAGATGGCGGTGATCCCGAGCCTCCGGGCTCGAACGGTGGGGCGTAGATGACGTAGTCGATAGCGCGCAGCTCCTGGACAAAGTCTCGCAGGTCGGGGAGGCCACTGGTCATGGTGGTGTCGAGGCAACGGCGATGGCAGCGTCGGCCTCCGAAGAAGAGGAAGGGGCGAGTTAGAGAGGGGAGATGTGTCGACTAGGGATCGCAGGGGGCACGGGCATTCTTCTTCTCCCCCCTAGCACCCTGTAGCACCTCGGTGGAGTTCATCCGTCGGCGGCATCGGCCGCAGGCGCGTGCGATGCCGACATGGCGATGAAGAAGATGACGACTGGTGCGGTGAGCTGGGCTGTGCACTGTAGCAGTGGGTTGTAGTGCACAGTGCAACCTTTTCCTTTTATTTTATTTTCTTTAATTCTATTCTGTTTTCATTTTTCTTTAATGTTTTCTTTTAACATTAGCTAGCAGATGAATTTGGTTAAATGTGAAAGTGGGCACACAATTATTAGGCAATATATTGAAGAGGCCCACAAAGTGTGAGGTCAAAAGGAAAAGTATAAATATTTGTTTATTTTGAAAAGGCTATTTTATTTGTTGTTGGACCACTTTATAAGTTCCTAGTGATTAATTGGTGGGCCAAATAATGTTGGGTTCAACATGACAAAGATCAGGGGAATTTATAGAATATTGTGAACATTTTAGTTTTAGTGTTTGAAGAAATAATTTATTTGACTTGTATTTTAAATTTAAATATTATTTGAATTTTGATCACATCACAAATGGATTAGAAAAAAGAGTGATGACATGGCACCATTAGGGGGAGATTACTGTAGCATGATCGTCGGGGTGTTACAGTGATCTCACCCAAAACTTGAAAACTTCAGCACACAAAACTCAACACAAACCTCGTGAGATTCGTTAGTGTAACAAGCAAATCACAAACTTTAGGTACTGTTGTCAAGCCATTCATATTTTATTATTGCATAATACCTACTATTGTCTAACTTCTCCATGACTTATATACCCCCCCCCCCCCCCCCCGATACATTCCATAGATTCATTAAAACAAGCAAACTATGCAATGAAAACAGAATCTGTCAAAAACAGAATAGTCTGTAATGATCTGAACAAACACAATACTTATTTAACTCCAAAACTTCTGAAAAATTAAGAAAACATGGGAAATTTGTATATCAATCATGTGTAAAAACTTTAGAATGTTATCACGTTCCAGTGAATTTAAAAAATGCATGTACTGGCCGTAAAAGTTTCTGTTTTTTCACGGAATCAAGTCAACTATCAACCAAATCATCCCAAAGGCTTAATTGGCACAAACACTAATTAAAACACAGTCATAAAATTAGCATAATTGTGTGGACACAAGAAAACAGAAAATAAAACAAATTGGGTTGTCTCCCAACAAACTCTTTCTTTATAGCTATTAAGATGGGCTTTGAAATTTCATTGATGCTCACATGAAAGAAAAGAATGGAAGCACAAAGAGAGCATCGTAAAACATGTGACAAACACATTTAAGCCTAAGATACTTTTATGCATAGGAATTTGATAAGCAAACAAATTATCAAGGCAAGAAAAACCAAGCATAAGCAAGGAAGAAGAAAGAAGCAATAGCAATCTCAACATGAAAGACAATTTAGTAACATGAAGATTTCTACAACCATATTTGCCTCTCTCATAATAATTACATGTAGGATCATATTCAAATTCAACAATATAACTATCATTTAAAACATTTTCTTCATGACCCATATGCATGCTGTGACGCCCGGATAATTAAGCTATAGTAATCCTCTAATAATGAGGCCACATCATCGCTGTTACTGTTGCTAATCTCGCTTAGATTCAAATCGGTTCGAATTCAAATTTAATTTAAAATCAAAATTTAAAGTTTTCATAATGTCGAAACTAAAATATGCAAAATGTGGCAAATAATTAATAAGTATTATTAGTGAAGAAACAAAGTTTTTATAAAATGTTTTAATGCTCAAAATTAATTAAAATAGTGGCTTAAACAATTATGTAAATGCCTTTCATAATTTCTAAAATATCAAACTAATTTATTTGAGTCGCAAACTTTTTGTGGCTGAGGGTTAAACTAAAACATTGATTTAGGTGTTGGCCTCATATTTTTATTAATCTAAAATAGTGTGAAAATATAAATAAAATAGTATAACAGAAAAAAAACACAAACAAAAAAATTAAAATAAAAGCAGTAGGCCTTTCCCCCCTCCCCCTGGGTCACTAGGCCTAGCTAGCTCCCACAAGCCAGCCCACTTCCCCCCACTTGTCTCCCTCCTCTCGCTACAGGAGACGAGGGGGGAGGCCGTGGCAGCCATCCACGACGCCTTGCCGCGGTGGCAGCCATCGGTGACCCCGGCCTCGCCTATAACCCCCCCCCCCCCCCCCCCCTCGGCGCTCTCCCGAACCCTAGCGCCCCCACTGCATTCCCCCCTTTCCCCTCGCCAGATCCGCCCACTACCGAACGCCTCCGTCGCCACTGTCGCCATCATCGTCGCGGCCACCGTCGTCTCCGGTGTGCGGGAGCACGTCCAGGAGGTCCGCCGCAGCCGGATCCGTCCGTTCCGAGGGCCAGCTCAAGCCGGGACGGTCCGTGTGCTCGCCATCGAGCCCTTCTCCACCGCGGACATCGTTGCCACTGCTCAGGGCCGCCTCCGACCTTCTAACCTTGTCCACGAGAACCGGGGTGAGCTTCTCCCTCGGGTCCCCCTTTTAGCCCTTCGATTTGGACGCCGTAGGCCGCCATCTCCATCGAGCCCGAACCACCGTGTACGCGTACATGCGTGCGCTTGGTGTCGCTGTTGCCCGTGCTGCCTGTTATCGCTGCTGCTGTCCCGTGCTCGCCCGCCCCTGCTGCGTGTGCGTGCCTGCGCTGCTGCTCCGTTTGCTGTTGCCGCTGGCTGCTGCTACTTTCTTGCTGTGCTGCTCTAAACTACTACTGCTGCTCATGCTTGTTGTTGCCTTGGCGCTGCTGCTTGCTACTCTTGCTGCTGCCGCGTACCATTGCCGCCACACTGCTGCTGCTTGGTACTGCTGCTGCCGCTAGGTGCTGCTGTCTCTAGCTGCTACTGCCGGTGCCGCTGCTAGCTCTGCTTGTTGCCTCTACTGCCGATGCTGCTACTTACTACTACTCTACTGCGTGGCCGCCGCCGCTGCTCTAGCTGCTCCTGGATGCTAGTTTTGCTGCTCCTAGATGCTGCTATTTGTCGCTGTTAATGGACATTGCCGTGGCCATGGCTAAGCATGTGTGGTGTGCGTGTGTGTGTACAGCCACCACTAGCCGGCCCGTATGAATTAGCTTAGGGGATAATTTCTAGTTAGTTTAATTGCTAGCCAATGACAAGTGGGTCCCCTAATTAGATTAGATAAATCTTTTTAGAAATTTAATAAAACCCCTCCAATACTGTTCACTTTGGCCAGTCAATTTGACTTGGTCAATTTGGTTTAATTAAATATAATAATTCCAGTAATTCCTGAATATTGATAAAACTTTGAAAATTCATTTAAAATAATCTGTAACTCAGATGAAAATACTTTGTACATGAAAGTTGCTCAGAAAGACGAGACGAATCTGAATACGCACTCCAATCATCCGTCACGTGCCCCTATCATAGCGAACATGCAACCGTCCCCCTCCATTCCATCTGTCCGAAAATGCCAAACTTCGGGATAACATTCCCGAATGTTTTCCCCCTTCACCTATATCGTGTAGCACTGCGTTAGAATTCCCCTGGCACTGTGTATTGTCTTGTCATGCATAGTATTGCACTTGTTTGCTCTGTATTTATTGTTTCTCCCCCGTCTTCTCTCCGGTAGACCCTGAGACCACTGCTGATGCCACTGTGTTTGACTACGTCGACAACGACCCTTCTTCCCTTTCACTGGAGCTTCCAGGCAAGCCCCCCCTTGATCACTCCGATATCGCCCATTCCATTCTCTCTCATGCTTGCATTAGATTTTGCTACTGTTATCGTTTGCTCCTATTCCAATGCATAGCCTGCTTTTGTAACCTGCTTATTGTTACCTACCTGCTTATCATAAACTGCTTAGTATAGGTTGGTTCGTGATCAATCAGTGACCCCCACCTTGTCCTTGTTGCCCCTGCTTCATCATCGACGACTCGATCAACGTGATCGACGACCAGAGCCCGACACCTCACATCACATCACGTCCCTTTTGTTGCTCGACTCTGCAGAGCTACTATCGAGTGCCGAGGGTGATACCTCGTAACGCACTCCTGATAATAACTCTGTAGTGTAGCTATTCGGTCGTGGTCAACGAGGGTGATTCCTCCTTCACCACCCCCGGTATGACTCTGTCGTGCAACACCTCAAGTGTGAACCTCGAGGGTGATTCCTCCTAAGTTCACCTTGACGATTACATCAAGTGGATTCCATTGAGGGTGATTCCTCGGATTCCTCCTTGATGTTATGGACACACGGTTACCTAGACTTTACTTGAGACCTTTGTTAAAGTCGGGTCGGCCCTGAGGGGTACCCGTGAGTTGATGTGAAAGTCGGGTGGGCCCGGAGAGCACCCGCGAGATAATTACGTGGCACGGCCGAACATTCTGGGCCCTTGCCGTAAGTCCACGAGACGGGGCGACGGGGTCACATCGATCGTGAGTCTCTGCTCGTCTTCGCGAGCTCCCAACGCACTAATGATTTGGGTATTTGTTCTGAGTTGGCCACTGGCCTTTACGCACTAACCACCACGCGGGAATAGTTATGGGCACTCGACGTCGCAGTATCAGCCGAAGCTTTGTCAGACGTCAGTTCAGCATTGCGGCACAGTCGGATCGCGTCGACCATCCGAGGTGGCGCTGGTATTCACCCTACGCGCAATGACCCGGAGTGCAACGGGCGATGGGCCCAAGACCCCGGAGCGCTTAGGATGTAGACCGGCGGGGACCTCTCTGCTAAGCCTAGGTAGGGTTGCGACGTGTTGATCTTTCGAGGCCGGGCATTGACTCAGAAAAGTGTGTCCGGCCAGAGTAATCAAGTGTGTTGGGTAATGTGGTGCACCCCTGCAGGGAAGATTATCTATTCGAATAGCCGTGTCCATGGTAACAGATGTTCAGACTTGTATCCTGATCTATTACAACTAGAAATGGATACTTGAGATATGTGATGGATATGTGGCTCCGAGATTGCTTTCTCGCAGGGAGTCGAGGAAGGATCTCTGGGCATTAATGCTACAACATGCTTGTTAAATTATAAAATGCTACTCTCTACTCTTCTGAATGCTGCAAGATGCTTGGAGCTGCTTGAAGATGCTAGTCTTCGATAGGCTAGGCCTTCCCCTCTATTCTGGCATTCTGCAGTTCAGTCCACAGATACAACCCTTCCATTTGATACCAATGCATACTTAGTATAGATCTGATGCTTGCGAGTACTTTGGATGAGTACTCACGGTTGCCTTGCTACCCCTTTTCCCCCTTCTTTCTTCTTTCCGGTTGATGCAACTAGATGGTGGATCCCAGGAGCCAGATGCCACCCCCAACGACTACTAGTACTACCCCGAGGGTGCCTTCTACTATGTGGAGCCCGCCGACGACCAGGAGTAGTTAGGAGGTCCCAGGCAGGAGGCCTTGCCTCTTCAATCATTGATGTTTGTGCTAGCCTTCTTAAGGAAAAACTTATTTAACTTATGTCTGTACTCACATATTGTTGCTTCTGCTGACGCTTGTGTCTCGAGCTTTTGTATTCGAGCCCTCGAGGCCCCTGGCTTGTAATATGAAGCTTGTATGACTTTTATTTGTGTTTAGAGTTGTGTTGTGATATCTTCCCATGAGTCCCTGATCTTGATCGTACACGTTTGCGTGTATGATTAGTGTACGATTGAATCGGCGGCGTCACACATGCAAATATTATAGTCTTCCAAGATAGTGGGATTAACATGAACTAAAGTCATGACCTCTCCAAACCTACTTTTATCAATAATTTAATAAGATTGAACAATCTTCAAATATGTGGGATTATTTTTTTCTAAAGATGACACTCTTCCAAACCCACTTTCACTAGTATTGCTAACATTATTATCAATACCATATTATCATGAGGATTAAATAAATTTTCAAGATCATAAGAAGCATGACCCCAATCATGATCCTTACAATAAGTAGTGGACATAACAAATTCATCATCCCCAAGCTTGTAGTTTTGCATATCATTAGCACAATTGACATTAATGGAATTTATACTAACATCATTTCAATCATGCATTTCATTCAAGGAACTATCATGAACCACTTTATAAATTTCTTCTGCTAACACTTCATCACAATTTTCAGAATCAAGGTTTTCAAGCAAAACTTCATAGAGATAATCAAGTGCACTCAACTTGTTAGCAATTGGTTCATCATAATTGGATTTTTTGTGAAGATTGGCAAGTGTGAAGATCCATAGTTATTTTGATTTTGTTGTTTTTCTTTCTGTTCTTGAGTCATGACATGAAGGCAATAAAAGCAAGCGAGCAAACAAAAAAATTTGTGTTTTACTATTTTTTTTATGAGAAGTGGGGGAGATGAAAACAAGAGGCAAAGTCAAATAAAAAGTCAAATAAAAATAAGATCAAGTAGATGATAGTTTGTGCGAAGGTACTTGATAGGTTTTGGTGATGTCTCCCCGGCAACGGCGCCAGAAATTCTTCCTGCTACTTGTTAGCTTTGTTGGGATTTCAACGAAGAGGAGAGGATGAAGCAGTACAGTAGAGATAATATTTTCCTCAGTTAAGAACCAAGGTTATTAATCTAGTAGGAGAACCACACAGAACCTCGTTAGCAGCACCTGCACACACAAAACCAAATACTTGCACCCAACGCAACAAGGGGGTTGTCAATCACCTCGGCAGTTATTTGCAAGGATCAAATCTCGTAGAGGTAGGTAAATAGATAAAGTGTAAAACAAAAAAATAAAGAAAAGTGCAGCAAGGTATTTTTGTGTTTTCATATAAGATAAAAGTAGACTCGGGGGCCATAGTTTTCACTAGAGGCTTCTCTCTTGAGCACATAACATACGGTGGGTGAACAAATTACTGTTGGGCAATTGATAGAAAAGCGCATAGTTATGACAATATTCAAGGCAATGATCATGTATATAGGCATCATGTCCAAGACAAGTAGACCGACTCCTGCCTGCATCTACTACTATTACTCCACCCATTGATCACTATCCAGCATGCATCTAGGGTATTAAGTTAATAAAAACAGAATAACACCTTAAGCAAGATGACATGATGTAGGCAAAGTAAACCCAAGTAATATGAATAAAACACATCATTTTATCCATAATGGAAACAATACAAATATGTGTCATGTCCCTTTCTGTCACTGGGATTGAGCACCGCAAGATTGAACCCATCACAATGCAACTCTCCATTGCAAGATAAATCCATCTAGTTGGCCAAACTAAACGGATAGATCGAAGAGAAATACAATGCTATAATAATCATGCATAAAAGAATACAGAAACAACTCAATTAATATTCATGAATAATCTGATCATAAACCCAAAATTCATCGGATCCCCACAAACACACCGCAAAAGAAGATTACATCAGATAGAACTCCAAGAACATCTAGGAACATTGTATTGAAGATCAAAGAGAGAAAAGACGCCATCTAGCTACTAGCTATGGACCCGTAGGTCTGTGGTGAACTACTCACGCATCATTAGAAGGTAGCAAGGATGATGTAGAAGCCCTCCGTGACCGATGCCCCCTCCGACAAAGTACCGGAAAAGGCCTCCAGATGGGATCGCAGAAGAATAGAAACTTGCAGCAGCGGAAAAAAGTGTTTGGGGTGGCTCTCTGTTGGTTTCCAGATTTTAGAGAATTTATAGAGGTGGAATTAGGTCAGACGGAGCCACATGGGGCCCACAGGGTACCAGGGCGCGCCCTATTGCCTTGTCATCTCCTCGCTTCTTGTCTGGTCTCCTCCCTTTTGTCCAGAAAAAATCGTCAAAAAGCTTCATAGCGTTTGGACTCCTTTTGGTACTAATTTCCTGGAAAACCAAAAACAAGCAGAAAACAGCACCTGGCACTTGGCACTAGGTTAATAGGTTAGTCCAAGAAAATGATATAAAATAGAACAAAAAGTTATATAAAACATCCAATATTGATACTATAATAGCATGGAACAATAAAAATTTGTAGATATGTTGGAGACATATCACTACCTTCTATTTTATCGACACACCCATGGAACGGGTGTCAATAAAGTTGTTCTTCAGCCTTGGCGCCGCCACGTGTCCCGCAAGCCTCACCTAACCACATGCCTGCTGGATACTTGTTGGCAAGTCTCTGACTATTGCCATGGTGGAGCGGTGGGGCGGAGCTTGCCGGTCCGGAACCTTGTCAGCCTGAAGCATGCCGCCTTGTAGCTTGCCAGCATCTTGAATCTTGATCTTCAATACTTCTCTTAGTACTTCTCGATGACCTTCCTGTAGGTCCTCTTCACGGTCTTTATAACCAACTATTGAATGTTGATAGGAGCCATCCCCCAACAAGCCCATGCCGCCAGGAACGCTGCAACCGTCTGTGCATTAGTTAGGGTATCAACACCCATGTTTAATACGCTCCAGTGATATATATGTGCAATGTACTATGCGTGCCAGAATGTACGCGACATCATTTAAGCCAAGATGCAGTTATGCATGGATGCTTCATTCATCGACCAACAACACAACATTGTCCTTCGTAGATTTACATCGACCAACATATACAAAAGGTACTAAGTTGCAAGAGAGCAGAAGCGGTGTATATAATTTTCTATGTAATGTCAGTCATTTCCTCTTTCTATGTCGACCGTGAGATCTGCAGATCGCCACAAGTGGGTTTGTTGGGGGAATAAGCGGCTACTAGAAATTCATGGTATGTCCCTCAGGTGCGACAATGGGGCCCCAGATGTTGATCCTTACTCCGCTTTATTCGTCCATCACTTCCCGACCCTCCCTAGCCCAAAATCTTTCGGATTGGGAAGATGTGCCACACACTCCTCGATGTCCTCCAACTCGAACGCCCCCGCCGCCATTGTAATACGACCACACAGTGTCAAAGGTTCTCAAGTTGGTGGGGGTTGTTGTCGTGCACTGGTGTTGTTTGTTGCGCTTGCACATGAAGGAGAGGAACTGCAATGCTTATGGGCAGAAGGGGAGCTGCTGCTCGACTGAGGGGTGTGTGATAACCCACAAGTATAGGGGATCGCAACAGTTTTTGAGGGTAGAGTATTCAACCCAAATTTATTGATTCGACACAAGGGGAGCCAAAGAATACTTGTAAGTATTAGCAGTTGAGTTGTCAATTCAACCACACCTAGAGACTAAATATCTGCAGTAGAGTGATCAGTAGCAACAGTACTAACTTAGCAAGAACAATATGTGAAAAACTCCTCGGCATTGGATCGGTGACAACGTTGGATAATATTCATCATATAATATTCATAACCTAGGGCGACACAAAACTAGCTCAAATTCATCAATGTAGGCATGCATTCCGTAAATAGTCATATGTGCTTATGGAAAAGAACCTGCATGACATCTTTTGTCGTACCCTCCCATGGCAGTGGGGTCCATAAGGAAACTAACGGATATTAAGGACTCCTTTTAATAGAGAACTGAACAAAGCATTAACACATAGTGAACATATGAACTCCTCATACTACGGTCATCACCGGAAAGAATCCCAATTATTGTCACCTTGGGGTATGCAAATCATAACACGTAGCAGGTGCATACAACTTGCAAGATCGGATCAAGACCACAAATATATTGGTGAAAACATAAATGGTTCAGATCTGAAATCATGGCACTCGGGCCCTAGTGACAAGCATTAATCATAGCAAAGTCATAGCAACATCAATCTCAGAACATAGTGGATACTAGGGATCAAACCCTAACAAAACTAACTCGATTATATGATGAATCTCATCCAACCTATCATCGTCCAGCAAGCCTACAAAGAGATTACTCACTCCCGGTAGTGAGCATCATGAAATTGGTGGTGGAGGATGGTTGATGATGACGAAGAAGGAAGATCCCCCTCTCCGGAGCCCCGAACAGACTCCAGACCTGGCCTCCCAATGAAGAACAGGAGCTAGCGGCGGCTCCGTATCGTAAAATGCGATGAAACTTCCTCTCCTATTTTTTCTTGGGAAATACGAATTTATAGAGTTGGAATTAGGGTCAGCGGAGCCTCGAGGGGCCCACTACCCACCAGGGCGCGCCAGAGGGGGGTGGCGCGCCCTGGTGCCTAGTGCGCAGCAGCCCCCCTCCAGTGGGTCTTTCCTCCAGTATTTTTCTTTTATTCCAAAATAATTCTCCAAAAGTTTTGTCCAATTCCAAAAACTTTTATTTCTGCACAAAAATAACACCATGGTAGTTCTGCTGAAAACAGTGTCAGCCCGGGTTAGTTTCATTCAAATCATGCATATTAGAGTCCAAAAGAAGAGCAAAAGTGTTTGGAAAAGTAGATACGACGGAGACGTATCAACTCCCCCAAGCTTAACTCATTGCTTGTCCCCAAGCAATTCAGTTGACAAACTGAAAGTGACAAAGAAAACTTTTATGAACTCTTTTGTCCTTGTATTCATATATATGCTTAAATAATACCCAAGTTTTCAGCAAAGATCATGACTAACCATGCAAATGATAACTCTTAAAAATTATATTCACTCATATCAATGGCATAATCAACTAGCGAGCAATAATAAAATATTTCAAATGCCAACACTTTGTCAAAACAATCATGATATAATATGACAATAATGGTATCTCGCTAGCCCTTTCTGAGACCGCAAAACATAAATGCATAGCACCTCCAAAGTTCAAGCGGCAACTAAACATTGTAATTAATGGTAGAAGAGATCTAGTTATGATGCACACAACATTAACTATACACAATGCATGAGAATGACAATAGTGCTCTCGGGACTGGTGCTTGTTTGAGAAGGTGATGACTCAATAATAAAAGTAAAATAACATAAAAGTAAATAGATAGGCCCTTCGCAGAGGGAAGCAGGGATTTGTAGAGGTGCCATAGCTTAAAACTTAAATTAGAGATAAATATAATTTTGGGAGGTATACCTTTCCTGTCAACGTTACGACCAAGAGTTATCAATATCTTCCATGCTAAACACATTACCGGCGGCTCCCGAGCGGTAAAAGTAAAGTTTACTCCCCCTCCAACAACAAGCACAAGCCATGGCTAGTCGAATCCTCGGGTGCCCTCCATACCAACAACAGTCTGGGGGAGTTTGTTTCATTATTATTGTAATTTTGATTATGGGACTGGGCATCCTGATTACCAGCCCCTCTCATGCAAGGACGAGTGAATAAACACTCATCATGAGAATAACCCGCTTAGCATGGAAGATACTGATCGCCCCCAGTTGCTCCATGAGCGGTACGGGCACACAAAACAGATGTTCATTTGAATTTTTAGAGGTGGCACATGCAAATTTACTTGGAACGGCAGAGTAATACCACATATAGGTAGATATAGTGGACTCATCTGGAATAACTTTGGTTTAAGGATTTTAATGCACAAGCAGTATTCCCGCTTAGTACCGGCGAAGGCTAGCAAATAGGTTGAGAAGTGACCAACTAGGGAGCGAAAACGGTCATAATCATGCATTATGAATAATTAACATTGAATACTAGCATGAGTAGGATATAAACACCACGAACATAAATATCGTGGAGGCTACGTTGGTTTTGAATCAACTACGTGCGTGAACATGTGCCAAGTCAAGCCACTTGAAACATTCAGAAGAGGATATCATATCGTCATACTTCATCACAACCATTTTAATGCATGTTGATATCTAAGATAAATCATTATCCACTCCTAGCTACTTAAGCATGGCATGAGCAACTATAATCTCTAATTGTCATCACAAACATGTTTAATCATAATATGCTGAATCATGGATACTGAGTTAAACATATTTACAAAAACAAAAACAAGTTGAGTTCATACCCGCTTTTCCTTGCCACAGTCACGTCATCAAATATTGTCATTATTGCCTTTCACTTGGATGACCGAATGATATGAAAATGATAATAGTGCAAGAGTGCCGTGGACTAAGATGGAATCTGCAGACATTTTTTTCGAAGGAGAAGACAAAATAATATGGGCTCTTTGTCAGATTTAAAATAATGCATATAAGAGCCACTCAACATTTTCATCGTGGTCTTCTCCTCAGTACGACTCAACAAAAGAAAAGAATTTAAGAGAAACACACTGAAATATTTTTGGAGTTTTTGTTTTTTCTTGAAGAAAGCAAATTAAAGAAAGAAAAACAAAAACGAGAAAAACTATTTACACGGGAAATCTCCTAACAAGCAAAAGAAGAAATGGGAAATCTTTTTGGGTTTTCTTTTAATACTACAACTAATTTAAAATAGAAAGTAAAACCGAAAAGAAGCAAGAAATATTTTTGGATTTCTCAAAGTTTTTCGAACACACAAGAAGAAAGCGAGAAAATAAATACGACATGGGTAATACAATGAAAAAGTATGAACACCGACAACTGGAATGAAACGTGTGAACTTGAATGTAATGTCGGTGGAAATACGTACTCCCCCAAGCTTAGGCTTTTGGCCTAAGTTGGTAATCATCATCTGTAGTAGTCATCCGGTCCCATGTGAAAGTGCTAAGGTGGCGGCACCTGAGCGTCCCACTCCTGGGGCGCCTCCTCTGCCGCTGCCTGTGCATTCCGGTAAGCAAGAATGTCCTTCGGTAGGACGGTGTACCCGTTCCTAGCATAAGAGTCAAACAAAGTAGGTGCAGGCAACGGGATATTATCACGGGTATTCTCATTGAGTACCAAATTATAACGAATGTGGTGAGGAGGAACAGGAACATCAATAAAGTGGTTGTCCTCCATCGCCTGGTGATCTAAATAAACTCTGGGCAACAAGTAATCATGGTGGCGTATTTGAACATTAAAGTGTCTCGCTAGGCGAGTAGCATAAGTACCACCATGAATTTTACCTTTACTTCTATTATTATACAGGCGGCGTGCAATGATGGCCCCTAGGTTGTAGGTGTGGTTAATGTGAAGTGCACGACGTAAAATGGCAAGGTTAGGGGTACTAAGTATACTGCCTTTCTCTCTGGCAGTCAAACATTTCATGATAAATAAGGCAAAGTAATGCACAGAAGGAAATTGCAGACTAGTAGATGTGGCTTTCGATATGCCCCTTTCCTCACCGACTATTAAAGTGCGGAGGAAACCCTCAAACTCCGCCGGTCTAGGCTCTCTTAATTCCCCATCAGAGGGAATCAAACATATCTCACAAAATTCCGTAAGCGGTATCTGGCGATGCTCATCATATAAGTTAAAGCGCACCTTAGGGGGTTCGAGCCTATTCAGAAAATGAAAATTTTGCATGAAAGAGTTTGTGAGGAGGTGGTGTGGGTCACACTCATCTGCAAGGAAGTTGGTAAGTCCAGCATTTGCAATGAATTGCACGAACTCTTGGTAGAATCCGGCTTCGTTCATGAAGGCAATGTGCAGCCATTTGCACGGCCGGACCTCCGCCCTATGAGGAGTGTTGAGGTCGCTGTCCGAGGATTCACCAAGGAATCCCTTGTCATTCCCTTCGAGGAACTCCTCCGGAAAATATCCATTTTTCCTATGGACAAATTTCTGAATTTTTTGGGTAACAAAAATCATATCAATAAAACTTCACAAGATTGATAGCACCTACTCATATGGATGTCTAGAGGCTATATCAAGCATTCAAACTACTTGGAACTCAAAGAATTCAACATGCAAGCTCATTTTCAGTAGCACCAAGAGTAGCTAATTACTCAAAATATAAACTACTAAAGCAAAAACTAATTGGAGCAATGGAGGAGTCACATACCAAGTAGCAATCCCCCAAAACAGTTTTAGAAATAGAGCTCCGAGCAAAGAGATCGAAAATCTCAGCTTCGGGAGCAAGAACACGAGAGAGAGAGAGAGACAGAGAGAGCTAGAGGGATTTTTTCTGGAGGTGAGTGACGATGTGAGGTAAGGAAGAGAGTGAGGGGGTATTTGTGGGGCCCACTACCCCTAGGGCGCGTCAGGTGGGTGTGGCATGCCCTAGTGCCTAGGGGCACCTGGGGCACCCCCTGTGGTGTTTTCGGTACCAGAAATTCTCAAATATTCAGAAAAAAATCGTGTTAAAATTTTAGGTCATTTTGAGCAATTTCATTTTTGGGCACTTTTTTATTGCACGGATAATTCAGAAAACAGGATATGCATGGCATTTTACTGTATTTAATTACAAATAACAGAAAATATAAAGTGGGTGCAGAAGGTTGTGCCTACTAAATTCGTCGACCACATGCCTCTCGAAATAATGCATTAATAAGGTTGATCAAGTCTTATTAACAACCACTTTCAATTAGCATGAACCCGAAGAACTTTCATAAAACACTAAGTTACCTCAACGGGGATATGCATCTCCCCAACAATAAGTGTTTCATATTTATTTTTGACAGTAGGTAGAGGGATTTGAAAACTTCCAATAGTAATTGTCGGAGTCTTTTCAATAACATTAATACCATTCACTTGAAATTGTTTCTTCAGAAAGTGCACCGTATGCTCATTACCATTGATATGAAAAGTGACCTTGCTTTTGTTGCAATCAATAACAGCCCCTGCAATATTCAAAAAGGGTCTACCAAGGATAATCGACATGTTGTCGTCCTCGGGCATATCAAGTATAACAAAGTCTGTTAAGATAGTAACATTTGCAACTACAACGGGCACATCATCACAGACACCGATAGGTATGGCAGTTGATTTGTCAGCCATTTGCAAAGATATTTCAGTGGGTGTGAGTTTATTCAAATCAAGTCTTTTGTATAAAGACAAAGGCATAACACAAACACCAGCTCCTAAATCACATAAAGCAGTTTTGACATAACTTCTTTTAATGGAGCATGGTATAGTTGGTATTCCGGGATCTCCTAACTTCTTAGGTACTCCATCCTTAAAAGAATAATTAGCAAGCATGGTGGAGATTTTAGCTTCGGGTATTTTTCTTTTGTTAGTGATAATATCTTTCATATATTTAGTATAAGGGCCATCTTTAAAATATCAGTCAAACGTGTACGCAAAACGACTAGCCTAAGCATATCAGCAAAGCGTTCAAACTCTTCCTCATCTTTTTTCTTAGATGGTTTAGGTGGAAAGGGCATGGGTTTCTAAACCCATGGTTCTCTTTCTTTACCATGTTTTCTAGCAACAAAATCTCTCTTATCATAACATTTATTTTAGAAGGTGGGTTATCAAGATCAACAGCAGGTTCTATTTCAACATCATTATCTGGTTCTTTATCATTGTCTGGTTGAGCATCTATATGAACATCATCATTTTCATTATCATTATCACTTGGTGAATGTTCATAACCAGATTGAGTTTCAGCATCAGAAATAGAAACATCATTATCATCCTCTGAAGGTTTTTCTATCTCAGGTTCACTAGAAGTATGCAAAGTCCTATCATTTTTCTTTTTCTTTTTCTTTTTAGAAGGACTAGGTGCATAAACATGAATTCTTTGATAATCTTGTTCAATTCTTTTAGGGTGACCTTCAGGATAAAGTGGCTCCTGAGTCATTTTATCTCCCCTAGTCATTACTCTAACAGCATGATCATTCATGTTATTATTCATTTCATTGAGCAATTCACCCTGAGATTTAGCAACTTGTTCTAACTGAGTTTGGTCCATAGATGCATGTTTTCCTACACCTTTAACATCATTAGTAATTCTAAATAACAAGTCACTCAAGCGAGCAATCATATTGGCATTATGCTTTAATTGTTTCATAACATTTGCATTGAAATGATCTTGCTTGATAATGTAATTGTCAAACTCATACATGCATTGACTAGGATGTTTATTATAAGGGATATCTCCTTCACCAAACTTTATAAAAGAATTTACCTCTACCACCTGTGGCGGTGTGTCAAGACCATGTATTTCTTCAATAGGTGGTAAATTCTTAACATCTTCAGCTTTAATACATTTTTCCTTCATACATTTCTTTGCTTCTTGCATATCCTCAGGACTGAGAAATAAGATACCCCTTTTCTTTGGAGTGGGTTTAGGCGGTGGTTCAGGAAGTGTCCAATCATCATAATTCTTCAATATATTATTCAATAGTTCCTCATCTTGTTCAATAGTTTGCTCCCTGAAAACACAACCAGCACAACTATCTAGGTGGTCCCTAGAAGCATCGGTTAGTCCATTATAGAAGATATCAAGTATTTCATTTTTCTTAAGAGGATGATCATGCAAAGCATTAAGTAGTGGGAGAAGCCTCCCCCAAGCTTGTGGGAGACTTTATTCTTCAATTTGCACAAAGTTAAATATTTCCTGTAAGGCAGCTTGTTTCTTATGAGCAGGAAAATATTTTTTAGAGAAGTAATAGATCATATCCTGGGGACTATGCACACAACCAGGAGTAAGAGTATTGTACCATAACTTAGCATCACCCTTTAATGAGAAAGAAAATAACTTAAGAATATAGTAATAGCAAAAAATTTCATCATGAGCAAATAGGGTGGCTATATCATTTAATTTAGTAAGATGTGCCACAACAGTTTCAGTTTCATAGCCATGAAAAGAATCAGATTCAACCAAAGTAGTTAACTCTGGGTCGACAGAGAAATCATAATCCTTATCAATAATAGAGATAGCTGAAGTAGCAAACTTAGGATCATATTTCATTCTAGCATTCAAAGATTTTTCTTTCAACTTGCATAGTAATTTCTTAAGATCATCTCTATCTTTACAAGCAAGAAAGTCTCTAGCTACCTCTCCATCCATAACATAACCCTCAGGTATCTCAGGCAATTCATATCTAGGAGCGCTAGTTCCAATAGGTGAATCAAAATTTCCAGTTTCAATAATCTCATCAGTTTCAGCATTCTCAATTTCTGTAGCTCTAGCAAGTTGTTCATCAAGAAATTCACCTAGTGGTACATTCTTATAAAGCAAAGTACTAGCTTCATCAATAGCATCGTTCATAGTAGAAGTAGCATCATCAATTACTTGTGACATATCAGGATTAATAGCATGTGGTGGTGTTGCAAGCTTACTCAAAACAGAAGGTGAAGCAAGTGCAGAGCTAGATAACAGTTCCTTACCTTCCCTAGTCTTAGAGGGAACGATCTTGGTTCTATCATCCTTAAGATTCTTCATAGTGACCAACAGATATAAATCCCAAGTGACTCAACAAATATAGTTATGTTCCCTGGCAACAGCGCTAGAAAAAGGTCTTAATAACCCACAAGTATAGGGGATCGCAACAGTTTTCGAGGGTATAGTATTCAACCCAAATTTATTGATTCGACACAAGGGGAGCCAAAGAATACTTGTAAGTATTTGCAATTGAGTTGTCAATTCAACCACACCTGGAGACTAAATATCTGCAGTAGAGTGATCAGTAGCACAGTAGTATGATAATTTGGTAGCAATAGTACCAATGGAAATAGTAGCGGTAACGGTAACAGTAGTAGTTTTGTAGCAATTGTAACAGTAGCAGCAATAGTAGTAACTTAGGAAGAACAATATGTGAAAAACTCGTAGGCATTGGATCGGTGACAATGTTGGATAATATTCATCACATAACAGTCATAACCTAGGGCGACAAAGAACTAGCTCCAATTCATCAATATAATGTAGGCATGTATTTCGTAAATAGTCATACGTGCTTATGGAAAAGAACTTGCATGACACTTTTGTCTTACCCTCCCATGGCAGAGGGGTCCATAAGGAAACTAAGGGATATTAAGTCCTCCTTTTAATAGAGAACCGGAAAAAAGCACTAACACAAAGTGAACACATGAACTCCTGAAACTACGGTTATCACCTAAAAGAATCCCAATTATTGTCACCTTGGGGTATGCCAATCATAACACGTAGCAGGTGCATATAACTTGCAATATAGGATCAAGAACACAAATATATTGGTGAAAACATAAATGGTTCAGATCTGAAATCATGGCACTCGGGCACTAGTGACAAGCATTAAGCATAGCAAAGTCATAGCAACATCAATCTCAGAACATAGTGGATACTAGGAATCAAGCCCTAACAAAACTAACTCGATTACATGATGAATCTCATCCAACCAATCACTGTCCAGTAAGCCTACGAAGAGATTACTCGGTCCCGGCGGTGAGCATCATGAAATTGGTGATGGAGGATGATTGATGATGACGAAGATGGAAGATCCTCCTCTCCGGAGCCCCGAACGGACTCCAGATCTGGCCTCCTGATGAAGAACAGGAGGTGGCGGCGGCTCCATATCGTAAAACGCGATGAAACTTCCTCTTCTATTTGTTTCTCGGGAAATAGGAATTTATAGAGTTGAAATTAGGGTCAGCGGAGCCTCGAGGGGCCCACTACCTACCAGGGCGCGCCAGAGGGGGGTGGCGCACCCTGGAGCCTAGTGGGCAGCAGGGGGCCCCTTCAGTGGTCTTTTCTCCAGTATTTCTCTTTTATTCCAAAATAATTCTCAAAAAAGTTTCGTCCTATTCTGAGAACTTTTATTTCTGCACAAAAACAACACCATGGTAGTTCTGCTGAAAACATCGTCAATCCGGTTTAGTTTCATTCAAATCATGCAAATTAGAGTCCAAAACAAGAGAAAAAGTGTTTGCAATACTACATACGATTGAGACGTATCAGTGTGCAGTTGCCGTACAGCACCCTTACCGCAGCGTCGTATGCGTGTGCAGCGTCGAGCACGGTGGCGAACATGTCGAGCCATAATTACTTTTAGAAAAAAAATCTTACATGTAATACATTATAGTTTAAGAAGTTTAGATAGACACAATACATACTTCCCCTTGTCCATACTAAAAATAGATTGTTTCATCTAAAATGGTGCACCATTAGTGGATCCCTTGATTCATTAACAAAACCGGGCATTAATAACAGAGAAATTATAACGATAATGGCAATGTTTTGTTTAAAATGTATAGAAATTACTAGCATGCGATTCAGACAAAAAACAAAAACAAAAACAAATAGTAAATGGTATCATCACTTTCTTTTTGTTGTTAAAACACTGCATGTAGCAGCAAATATAAATGGCAGAACAATATCCATTAATATAAACATGATGATGACTTGGGAGAGCCGCAAAGCGACACATGGGCTACATGCACATGTTACACATGTATATACATATGTGCATGTCTAGGACCTCAAAACGAAGAAGTGAAGAAATCATTGTGTGGCACACTTTATATTATATGAAAATATCTCTTATGAATGGATGCATACGTACATGCAAATTCGGAGAAAAGAGGACGGCGCCTTGGGAGAACCTCATGGCAACATGTGGTCTACATGCATGTGCTACACATATATCGTGTGTAGGACCTCGAAACCGACAAGGAAACGCGGCGCATTATGCTTTATCTGAGAATATCTCTTGTGGATGAATACATGCATACACGCATATTTTGCGAAAACAGGATGACTATATGGGTGAGTCGCATGGCGACACATGGGCTACATGCACAATGTACATGTGTAGGAACTCGGGACCGAGAAGAAAAGAAATTATTAGCAATTATTATGCATCACTCATTGCATTAGGGTGTCTCCAATAGTTGTAAGATAGGTGCTGGCGAAATTTGTCACATATAATTTTTTATGATGTGGCATAGAATAAATAGGAACAGAGAGGAGGATTGTATATACATGAACCAACAACCCTGATACAAGCTTCAAGGTGAAATGAGAAAAGGAGAACTTTATAAATGCTCTCACCTCTACAGACACTCTATTGGAGTAGTTTATAATAAATTATTGATGGATGATATGGCTAGTTTTACCAACAAGTTTATCAACAGACTATTGGAGTCTCCAATTGACTGTAGGTATATGTTTTTGTAAATGTATCTATGTCATCAACAAATAAGCTATCATACACCATTCCAATAGGTGTATCTATGGACACTCCTTATGTGTAACATATTAAGATATACATTAAATGTGTTTTTAGATACAACTTCTTCAGTGGTTTATATTTTAGAGTTGTATTTTGTTTTGTGAAATGGAAACAATATTAGCTTTCCTAGTTTTGCTGCTAATAACTAAGATATAGCAATACTCTATTTCCTTATCATTCCTGGTTTTTGTGCTAAGAACTAAGATATAGTGATACTCTATTTCTTCATTAAATATGGTGTTGCGTTAGATTTCTATTGAGATGATGTGTGTTAGACGCAGTGCACCTTGAAGCATTGGGATTGCTCTAAGAAAATGAGATAATAAAAAGAGTAGTCCTATCTCTTTGCATCTTAAAGTTCGCATCTCATTAAATATGGTGTCACATTGGATTTTTATCTAGGTGGCATGTGTTAGACAGAGCACATGTTAGAGCATTAGGATTGTCCTAAGAAAATAAGATGGTTAATAATTTTGCTATCTCTTTGCATCTTTAAAGTTCTTGCAAGGGTTATTGGTTCAAGTTCATACAATTTATTCCCATACAATTATTGGAAATGCCCTTACCTGCATTTGCGAGTGCATATATGCATATCTAAGAAAACAGGAGGATGCCTTGACACATCGACATGTGGGATGCATGCACATGTTACATTGTAGGAGCATGTGATATATGTGTGCAATGTACTATGCGCGCCAAAATGTGCGCTGGATCGTTTATGCCAAGATGCGGTGATGCATATTCATCGACCAACAACACAACATTATCCTTCCAAGATTTACATTGACCAACATATACAACACTCACTAAATCGCAACAGACGACCGATGGAGTATATACTTTTCTATTTAATATAACTCCTTTTTTCTTTCTATGTCAACGACAAGATCTGCAGACAGGCACAAACTAGGTTGTCGCAGGACGAAGCGGCTGCCAGCCATGCATGGTATGTCACTCAGATGCGATGGTGGGATCCTAGATGTTGATCCCTCCTCCGCCTTAATCGTCCATCACCTCCTGAAACCCCTCCAACCCAAAGTCTTCTGCCTTGGGAAGCCCCGCCACATACGCCTCGAAGTCCCCCAACTCTAACGCCCCCGCCGCGTTGTAATAAGACCACTCAATGTCAAATGTGCCCGAGTTAGTGGGGGTTGTCGTCGATGCCGTTGAGGTTGAGGAGGAGCAGCACAGTGCAGTGGTGTTGTTGGTGTCGGTGCTACGAGTAGGAGGCTGTTGCGCTTGCGCACGAGGGAGAGGAACTATCGCGGTCATGGGCGGAAGCGGAGGTGCTGCCAGGTTGAGGTGTGCGCAGTCACCGTAGAGCGCCCTTGCCGCGGCATCATATGCGCGTGCGGCGTCGAGCGCAGTAGCGAAGGTGCCAAGCCAGAGGCGGGCACCGCGGTTTGGCTCACGGATCTCGGCCACCCACCTGCCCCAAGTGCGCTGGCGGACGCCACGAAAGGGGCATCGCTGGTTTTCTGGCCCTCCCTTGCCCTTCATGCACCCCTTGCGCGATCGTCGGAGCGGGCAGCACCGCCACCTGTTCTGCTGCTGGTCCGCCGGCGCCGGTGTTTGCTTCATTCTTGATATGACTATGTCAGATGGATGTCGACTGACTCTGCTCGAGGAGAGGATCCATAGCCACTGATACTTATAGATGAATTGATGGCGTGGAAGACTGCGGTGAGGTACATACGTGTAGGGACGGAGCAACGTGTGGTGGAGACGACGCGGCATCTGGAGGGGCTGCGATACCTACCTTGGTCAATGAGCCGGTCTCTTTGATGGATTTGGATTTGGGCGAGCATCTACATATGTTCTCCATGCGTTGAGGTGAAGTGGCGCGTGTAGGTGTGCAAGCATGCAAGTGTCGCGCCTCCCCAACTCACACCTGGTTTCCATGTGTTGCGTACATATGCCATGGCTCGCTGGCTAACACAACACATCGCGCACATACCGGTCTCTGGACATTTCATTCATGGCGCTAGCATGAGTAAATAGCATAAACCTACCACAACTGAAGCAAGGGTTCTGCAAAATTACCGCCTTTTTGAAAACTTCCTAATACCTATCACTTTCTGGTTGGCTATGTCAAAAAACAATGATGTTGCATTGATGAGTGTGTTAGTTAATTTTAATCATGATTATGACAGATCGGGTCTACCCGTCTAGTCTGACGTGGCATAAAACTCAACACCATTAGTTTTTGCCATTGACAGATTGTGGTAGGTGGGGACCAAATATTTTTTAAAAGCAATCGGTTCCTTGCCAAAAAAAAGCAATCGCGTCCCTAATTTTTTATATAGAAAGCAATCAAGTTCCTGCCAAGAAACTAATAAAGCAATCGGGTCCGGCCGTTCCACCGCCGGTGCTGCTCCTTGCAGCCGTGCAGCATCGCTGCTGTAGCTTGCAGCCGTGCGCTGCTGCTGCGGCTCCTTGACCGTGCGCTGCTGTTCCCGCTCCTTGCAGCCGTGCACTACCATTGCCGCTCCTTGCAATCGTGCGTCACGACTGCTGCTCCTTGCCTGCCGTGTGCTATTGCTGTTGCTCCTGCATGTCATGCGTCGTGAACTTCTCCTTCTACTCCTTGTCATCGTGCACCGCTGCTGCCGCTCCTGCACGCCGTGCGCTGTGGCTTCTGGTCCTTGCCCGTGGGCGCCCTCGCCGCCGCTCCTTTCACGTAGTGTGCTGCTGCTTCTACACGCCGTGCGCCGCCGCTGCTTCTCCTTGTCGGCGAGTGTCTGTCAGCCCAGTCCGGTAGTGATACATCTTCATTGTATCTACTTTTCCAAACACTTTTGCTTTTGTTTTAGACTCTAATTTGCATGATTTGAATGAAACTAACTAGGACTGACGTTGTTTTCATGAGAACTATCATGGTGTCGTTTTTGTGTAGACTTAAAAATTCTCAGAATCAGACGAAACTTTGCGGAGATTTTTTATTGAATAAATAAAAATACTGGAATGAAGATCTACAGGAGGGGACCCATGGCTGCCCACAAGGCAACAGGGCGCACCTACCCCCCCCCCCCCCAGGCGCTCCCTGATGCCATGTGGGGCCCACGAGGCTCCGTCTAACCTAATTCCAAGCCTATAAATTCTGTCTTCCTGAGAAGAAAAATATAAGAGAATTTTCATCGTGTTTTACGATACGGAGCCGCCACCACCTCATGTTGTTCATTGGGAGGGCTGTCCTAGAGTCCGTTTGGGGCTCCGAAGACGGGGATTCATCGTCGTCGTCATCATCAACCCTTCTTCATCAACAATTCCATGATGCTCACCACCAGGAGTGAGTGATTTCTTCGTAGGCTTGCTGGACGGTGATGGAGTTGGATGAAATTTGTCATGTAATCGAGTCAATTTGTTAGGGCTTGATCTCTTGTATCCATTATGTTCTGAGATTGATGTTGCTATGACTTTACTATGCTTAATGCTTGTAACTAGGGCCCGAGTGCCATGATTTCATATATGAACCCTCTATGTTATCATCAATATATTTGAGTTCTTGATCCTATCTACTAGTTGTATGCACTTGTTATTGTTCTAATCCGTAAACCCAAAGGAGACAATTATTGGGATACTCTTTGGGGATGGCTGTAATTCGAGGAGTTCATGCATTCACCATGTGTTAATGCTTTGTTCCGGTTCTCTATTTAAAGGAGGCCTTAATATCCCTTAGATTTCCTTATGGACCCCGCTGCCACGGGAGGGTAGGACAAAAGATGTTATGCAAGTTCTTATTATACGCATGTATGACTATATACGAAATACATGCCTACATTGAATTGATAAATTGGAGATATTATGCATCGCTCTAGGTTGTGTCTGTTACATGATGAATGTCATCCACACAAATATCCATCACCGATAAAATGCCTACACTTTTCTCATATTTTCTTTGCTAAGTTACTATTGTTGTTGCTGCTGTTACAATCACCACAAAACTGCTACTTTCACTGTTACTGTTACCGCTACTATCAAACTATCATACTACTATGCTACTAAACACTTTGCTGCAAAGAAATTACTTTACAGGTGTGGTCGAATTGAGAACTCAACTGCTAAGGCTCATAAATATTCTTTGGCTCCCCTATACTTGTGGGTTATCAGGTAGCCGCGCTGATCGGTTCTGGCAGGGGATGGCGTGTGATGTCTAGTATACGCAACTTTTCTTCTTATAGACTCTATTGGGCCTCCAAGCGCAGAGTTTTGTAGGACAACAGCAAATTTCCCTCAAGTGGATGACCTAAGGTTTATCAATCCATGGGAGGTGTGGGATGAAGATAGTCTCTCTCAAACAACCCTGCAATCAAATACAAGAAATCTCTTGTGTCCCTAACACACCCAATACAATGGTAAATTATATAGGTGCACTAGTTCGGCGAAGAGATGGTGATACAAGCGATGGATAGTAGATATTGGTTTTCGTAATCTAAAATAATAAAAACAGCAAAGTAGCGAGTAGAAACAACGAGCAAAACGGTATAAAGGCTTAAAAACAAGGCATAGGGTTCATACTTTCACTAGTCCAATCTCAAAATAATGCTAGCATAATTGAATCATATAACAATCCTTCAACGTGCGACAAAGAATCACTCCAAAGTTCTTATCGATAGCGGAGAACATAAGATGAAATTGTTGTAGGTAGCAAACCACCTCAAAGTTATCTTTCTGGTCAATCTATTGAGCCCTCCCTATAAGTGTCCAAACAACCCTAGAGTTCGTACTACAATAACACCATATGATATGCATCAATCAACTGTAATGTCACCTAGATACTCCAGTTGTTGGAAATATGCCCTAGAGGCAATAATATTTGTATTTTTATATTTCCATATTCATAGTTAAGAGTTTATATTCTGTGCTATAACTGCTATGATCCTGGAAAATGTGATTTAGTGGAAAACTCACATGCACGTGTGCAATGATAAACGGTAAATAAAAGGTTCCTAGTCTCGCCTCTAAGACTAGCTCAAGTGTTGTTGGTAACCACATTTTCTGGATCTTCGGATATCAGTAAGTGTAACGATAGTCCTAAAACAACATTGAGATTATGACACTAGAAGAACGATCATATTGAATTGACCCAAACTTGTTTGTTATGAATTGAGATAATATTGTCTATAATCAATTATAATAACATGGAGTGTTAACGTGTGATTTTGCTCCTTATAATATGAGAGTATCATGGTCACTTCTTACCGTACGGTGGACTTTGGGGTTGCTCAACCATCACCTGTAACACGGTGATCATAACGACAACTTACAGGCTCATCAGAAAGTTTGACGAGTGGCCGGATAGCTCAAGAGTGGGATTTTCTCCTTTGACGATGGTGAGATATTCTTAGGGCCCTCTCGGTGTGATGGCATCCATCATCATATGGCCAGACACAGGTGACTACGTCACGGGGATGCCAGAGCACAATAACAAGAAAGAAGAACAAAACCGGTAATGCGGATTTCATTGTAGTGAGCACGGTGATGACTCAGGAGGATACCGATGCATCCCGGGTTTTCAAGTATCGCGAAGCAAAGGGAACATCACATGATAACCATCCCGGGTTGTCAACCCCTTGGCGTTTACTTGCAAGGATTAAATCTCGTAGTGGTAGATAGTAAAGTAAATTGCAAAACAAAAGAAAAGAAATAAAATTGCAGCAAAGTATTTTTGTGTTTTTATATATGATAAAAGTAGACCTGGGGCTATAGTTTTCACTAGAGGCTTCTCGCTAGAGCACATAGCATACAGTGGGTAGAAGCCCTCCATGATCGATTGCCCCTCCGGCAGAGTACCAAAAAAGGCCTCCGGATGGGGTCACGGAAGAACAGAAGCTTGCGGCGGCGGAAAAAGTGTTTCGGGTGGCTCTCTGGTATATTGGGAATATTTGAGAATTTATAGAGGCGGAATTAGGTCTAGAGGTGCCACGAGGGGCCCACAAGCTCATGGGGCGCACCTAGTGAGCTTGTAGCTCCCTCGTGACTCTTCTAGTCTTCTCCCGAACCTTCGTGGGTCCCTTCTGGTCCAGAAAAAATTAATCCAAAGATTTTTCTCCGTTTGATATTGATTTTCTGAAAAGCGAAAAACAAGCAAACAATAGCAACTGGCACTGGAAACTAGGTTAATAGGTTAGTCCCAAAAATGATATAAAATAGCATACAAATGCGTATAAAACATTCAAGATTGATACTGTAATAGCATGGAACAATAAAAAATTATAGATACGTTGGAGACGTATCAAGCATCCCCAAGCTTAATTCATGCTCGTCCTCGAGTAGGTAAATGATAAAAACAGAAATTTTGATGTGGAATGCTACCTGACATGTTTATCATGTAACTCTCTTTTAGGGTATGAATATTAAGATCCGAATGATTCAAATCAATAGTCCATAATTTGATATAAAGACATCAATACTCAGGCATAACAACAAACAATCATGCCTTTCAAAATAAAAAATGCTAAAGAATGATATCCCTACAAAATCATATAGTCTTGTCATGCTCCATCTTCTTAACACAAAGTATTTATCATGTACAACACCGATGACAAGCCAATCAATTGGTTCATACTTTTTAACGCGCTTTAGCTTTTTCAACCCCCGCGCAATACATGAGCGTAAGCCATGGACATAGCACTATGGGTGGAATAGAATGCAGTGATAGAGATTAATAAGGGGAAGTCAAAAAAGGAAGATAGTCTCACATCAACGCGGCTAATCAACGGGCTATGGAGATGCCCATCAATTGATGTCAATGCGAGGAGTAGGGATTGCCATGCAACGGATGCACTAAGAGCTTTAAATGCATGAAAGCTCAAACTAAAAACTAAGTGGGTGTGCATCCCACTTGCTTGCTCATGAAGACCTCGGGCATTTGAGGAAGCCCATCATCAGAATATACAAGACAAGTTCTATAATGAAAAATTCCCACTAGTTATATGCAAATGAAAGCATAGGAGACTCTCTATATGAAGAACATGGTGCTACTTTGAAGCACAAGTGTGGAAAAGGATAGTAACATTGCCCCTTCTCTCTTTTTCTCTCATTTTTTTGTTGGGCTCTTTTTGGCCACTCTTTTTTTCCTCACTGGGGCAATGCTCTAATAATGATGATCATCACACTTCTATTTACTTACAAATCGATAAAACCGAAACATATGAATCTATATGAATGCCTCTGACAGTGTACCAAGATGTGCAATGATGCCAGCATAACATGTATGATAAAGATGAACGGTGGCTGAGCCACAAATACTATGTTAGTTATATGATCATGCAAAGCAATATGACAATGACGGTGTATGTCATAATAACGGAACGGTGGAAGTTGCATGACAATATATCTCGGAATACCTATGGAAATGCCATGATAGGTAGGTATGGTGGCTGTTTTGAGGAAGATATAAGGAGGCTTATGTGTGATAGAGCGTATCATATTACGGGGTTTGGATGCACCGGCGAAGTTTGCACCGGCTCTCGAGGTGAGAAAGGGCAATGCATAGTACCAAAGAGGCTAACAAATTGTGGAAAGGTGAGAGTACGTATAATCCATGGACTCACATTAGTCATAAAGAACTCACATACTCATTGCGAAAGTTTATTAGCCCTCCAAGCAAATTACTGCTATCATGCCCCTAGGGGGTAGATTGGTAGGAAAAGACGATCACTCATCCCCAATCGCCACTCATAAGGAAGACAATCAATAATAAATCATGCTCCAACTTCTTGGCATAACTAGAGACTATACGTGCATGCTTCGGGAATCACAATCCTTAACACCAATATTCTTACTAAACCATGATCATTCACTACTACCTCCCACATATTACCATCTCAATATCGCAAAACTATTGCAAGGAATCAAACTTATCATATTCAGTGATCTACATGAAAGTTTTTATTATATCCCTCTTGAATACCTATCATATCAGGACCAATTTCATAACATGTGCATATTGCCATTACTATTTATTAGACACTCAAAAAGATATAAGTGAAGCATAAGAGTGCAACTATTTCTTTAAAATATAACCACCGCCATGCTCAAAAAGATATAAGTGTAGCACTAGAGCAACTGCCTAGCTTAAAACATATAAGTGAAGCACATGGAGTATTCTAACAAATCGCAAGTATGTGTGTCCCTCTCAAAAGGTGTGTGCAGCAAACAATGATTGTGGCAAACTAAAAAGAAAACAAAGAAAAGACTACTATAATACAAGACGCTCCAAGCAAAACTCATATCATGTGATGAATAAAAATATAGCTCCAAGTAGTATACTGATGGATTGTAGACGAAAGATTGGATGCCATCCGGGGCATCCCCAAGCTTAGATGCTTGGTTCTCCTTGAATATTACCTTGGGGTGCCTTGGGCATCCCCAAGCTTAGGGTCTTACCGCTCCTTATTCCTTCATCCATCATGATCTCACCTAAAACTTGAAAACCTCAGCACACAAAACTCAACAGAAACCTCATGAGATCCATTAGCATAACAAGCAAATCATAAACTTTAGGTACTGTTATGAACCCATCTGCACACGGGTTGGGCTCCAGGCGCGCCCTGGTGGGTTGTGCCCTCCTCGTGGCTCTTCTGGCCCTCCCACGAAGTTTCTAGTGGCTCTTTTGTTCCCAAAAAAATCATCAAAAAGTTTTAGCTCATTTGGAGAACTTTCATTTCTGCACAAAAAACAACACCACAGTAGTTCTGCTGAAAACAGCGTCAGTCCGGGTTAGTTCCATGAAAATCATACCAAAACCATATAAAATTGTTGTAAACATGGCATGAATACTACATAAATTATAGATATGTTGGAAACGTATCAGCATCCCCAAGCTTAATTCCTACTCGTCCTCGAGTAGGTAAATGATAAAAGAAATAATTTATGAAGTGTGAATGCTAGCAAAGTGCATACGTTTTATCAATGATAATTTCAATCACTTTTCCTAGCATCATAACAACAATTCTTTCTCATAAAACTCATCATGATAAAGTAGCAATTGAAATCGGAATTTTTGTTGTGGAATGCTACCTATCATATTCATCATATACTCTTTCTTTTGTAGCATGGACATTTGGACTTGAATGATTCAAAGCAATAGTCTATAATTTGACATGAGGACATCAATACTCAAGCATATCAACAAGCAACCATGTCTTTCAAAATATCATTGCTAAAGAAAGTTATCCCTAGCCCATCATGCTCAATCATTGATCCATTCATGAAACACACTCGAATATTAGCTACATCCAATGCACAAGTATGATCATAGTGCTCCCTAGTTGGTGCTTTTTAAGAGAAGATGGAGACTCAAATAATAATAATAATTTCATAAAGTAAATAGATAGGCCCTTCGCAGAGGGAAGCAGAGATTTGTAGAGGTGCCAGAGCTCAAAGCTTAAATTGAGAGTTAAATTTTTTGAGAGGCATGCTTTTCCCGACAACGAAAATGACCGAGTAATTCCCAATACTTTCCATGCTAGATACATCATAGGCGGTTCCTAAACATAAAATAAAGTTTATTCCTTTTTCCACCATTCTTTCACAATCCATGGCTAGCCGTATCCACGGGTGCCTTCCATACCAACACTTTCCAAGGAATTTATTATTTGACAACATAAAGTAAAAAAAATTGCATTTCGGGACTGGGCATCCCTATTACCTTTGCCACACTCTTGTGCAATGACAAGTGAATAAACACTCATCTTGAGAATAACGCATCTAGCATGGAAAATATTGGCCACCCCCTGCCGCTTCATGAGTAGTACGGGCACACAAAAAGGAAATTTATTTTGAAAATAAGAGTTGGCACATACAAATTTACTTGGAACGGCACGGAAATACCGCATATAGGTAGGTATGGTGGACTCATTTGGCACAACTTGGTTTAAGGAATTTGGATGCACAAGAAGTATTCCCGCTTAGTACAAATGAAGGCTAACAAATAGATTGAGAAGCGACCAACCAAGAAACGAAAACGATCATAAACGAGCACGAAACATAACTAACACCGAATAATGCACCACAAGTAGGATGTAATTTTATTGCATAACTATTGACTTTCATGCTTGCATAGGGAATCACAGACCTTAACACCAATATTCTTACTAAAGCATAATTACTCACCAACATGACTCATATATTATTATCTCCATATCACAAAACTATTGCAAGGAATCAAACTTATCATATCTAATGATCTACATGAAAGTTTTTATTATATCCTTCTTGGATATTCATCATATTGGGACCAATTTCATAGCTTGTGCAAACTATTATCACTATTATCAACTCTCAAAATAATATAAGTGAAGCATGAGAGTGTTCGACAAACTACTCCAAAAAGATATAAGTGAAGATCAAATGAGTAGTTAAGTAAATAGGTAGCTATGTGAGGACTCTCTCTTATTTAAAAGTTTCAGATCTAAGTATTTTATTAAAACAACAAGCAAAACAAAATAATTGCTAGTACTCTATGATTGCTAGTACTCAAAGCATAGTTTTAGAACAAACGGCATCCATCGAACACAAAGAAAGATAGGGGCTTAATGTTTCGCCTCCCAACTCATTTATCATAGAGATAATTGTCAACAATAATAATTCATGGTCAAATATATTTGACTAGTCATACGTGCCTAGATCTTTCCCCACCACATGATGCTTGCCAACTAGAGAATAATTGAGGTTGAAATGAGAACTCATATTATTGACTCATGCATAAAAGTAAATACTGAAAATTAAAAGATAGGCCCTTCGCAGAGGGAAGCAGAGGTTGTCATGCGCTTTTTATTTTTGGATGCACAATCTTTCAATGCAAAGGAATGTCACGTTTATATTGCCCCTTATGATAGCAACCTTTATTATGCAGTCCGTCGCTTTTATTACTTTGCCATCACAAGTTTGTACAACGCTAATTTTCCCTTACAATAAAGGATCAAACATATTTAGGAGCAATTTGTATTGCTTTATGCTCCTATGACAACTTACTTGAAGGATCTTATTCAATCCATAGGTAGATATGGTGGACACTCATGGCAAGAAACTGGGTTTAAGTGTTTTGGATGCACAAGTAATATCTCTACTTAGTACGAATTTTTGGCTAGCAAAAGATCCTAAGCAAACACCACATGTTGGAGGATCCATAACAATATAACTTCTATGCAAATATACACAACCATAACTCATTACGTTGTCTTACTTGTCCAACTTCAACTAATTTGCTCAAGTTTGAAAATAATTAATGGGTATTCACAATCATAGAAGATGTCCAAGATAATATATTTGTATGTGAAAGTTCTCTTCCTTATACTAATCATTCATGAATTGCTTGTATGACCAATATTGTGATTGCCAAGCTTCAAAAGATTTCACTTTCGAAACCCGACGTGAAGATACTACTAGGCATGATATGAACATATAATTTCAACTTTAAGATATTCAATTCATTCAAAAATTTACTCTAAGGATATAAGTGAAGCACGAGAGTAAATGACAAGCTACTCCAAAAAGATATAAGTGAAAATCAAGCGAATAGTTAAGTAAATGGGTAGCCATTTAAGGACTCTCTCTTATTTAAAAAACTTTCAGATCTAAGTATTTTATTAAAACAGAAAGCAAAAAAAAATTGACATTCCAAGAATAGCACAAATCATGTGAAGAAGCAAAAACTTAGGCTCAACCGATACTAACTGATAATTGTTAATGAAGAAAGGTGGGATGCCTACCGGGGTATCCCCAAGCTTAGATGCTTGAGACTTGTTGAAGTATTAATTTGGGATTCCTTGGGAATCCCCAAGCTTGAGCTCTTGTGTCTCCTTAATTCCTTTTATATCACGGTTTCCCTAAATCTTAAGAACTTCATCCAAACAAAACTCAACAAGAACTCGTGGGATAAGTTAGTATAAATCAATGCAATAACCATATCATTCTCTACTGTAGCAAATCACTAAAATTATTATTTAACATTCCATACCAAATGCCTCTGCATATTTAATACTCCTATCCTCAAATAGAATCATTAAATAAGCAAACATATGCAAACATAACAGCAATCTGTCTAAACAGGGCAGTCTGTAAAGACTGCAATTATACTCATACTTACATAACTCCAAAAATTCTTAAAAATAACCACACTGTTGAAACTTTATCATAGCTTATTTTGCAAAAAAAATCCACATTTTATCATATTCTTACTTTTCTCAAGAATTCAAGTACTAGCGTGCAACTTTCTGTTTTCAAACAGAAACATATAATCTTGCAAAATAAGCAGGGCAAAGGCTATACTTGACATTTTTATTGAAGTAAAAGATGCAAAACATTACTATAAATGACATCAAGCAAATCCTAATAAAATAAAATGATGCTCCAAGCAAAACACATATCATGTGACGAATAAAAATGTAGCTCCAAGTGAGGTTACCGATAATGCTGAAGACGAAAGAGGGGATTCCTTCCAGGGCATCCCCAAGCTTAGTTGCTTGGGTATTCCTTGAATATTACCTTGGGGTGCCTTGGGAATCCCCAATCTTAGGTTCTTGTCACTCCTTATTCTCCTCATATCGATATCTCACCCAAAACATGAAAACTTCAATCACATAAAACTTAAAGGAACTTCGTGAGATGTGTTAGTATAATAAAGAGCAAATCATTCACTTGGGTACAATCAAGGCAAGATTCATAATTGTTCTCACACAAATCCTACTGTAATATATCATTTCCACAATTTATATTGACCAATATAAGCCATAGAAACCATAAAACAACCGAACTATGCATTGAAAACATAATCTGTCAAAAACAGAACAGTCTGTAAAAACCTGAATTATGACCATACTTCTTCAACTCAAAAAATTCTAAAAATTAGGACAACATAGGGAATTTATATATAAATCGTCTGTAAAAAAACTCAGAGCAAAATCATGTTTCTGTGAATTTACAAAATTCCAGAACTGGGCGCAAAAGTTTCTCTTTTTTGCACAGAATCAAGTCAACTATCATCCACACTATCCCAAAGGCTTTACTTGGCACTTTATTGAAATAAAAGCTATAAAACATGATTACTACAGTATCCTAATCATGTGAAATCACAAAAACAGTAGGTATAAGTATTGGGTTGTCTCCCAACAAGCGCTTTTCTTTAATGCCTTTTTAGCTAGGCATGATGATTTCAATGATGCTCTCATAAAAGTAAAGAAATGAAACACAATGGAACCATCATGAAGCATATGACAAGAAGATTTAAGCCTAACCCACTTCCTATGCATAGGTATTTTGTGAGCAAACAACTTATGGGAACAAGAATCAACTAGCATAGGAAGGCAAAACAAGCAAAACTTCAAGATTTTCAACGCATAGAGAGGAAACTTGATATTAGTAGGATATGTAGAAGCATATGTTCCTCCCTCATAATAATTTTCAGTAGCATCATGAATGAATTCAAAAATATAGCTATCACATAAAGCATTCTTTTCATGATCCACAAGCATAGAAATTTTATTACTCTCCACATAAGCAAATTTATTTTCATGAATAGTAGTGGGAGTAAACTCAACAAAATAACTATCATGAGATACTTGATCCACATAATCAATTTGAGCATTAAAATCATGATGAAAAGTTTCTTGGATATCATTACTCTTTATAGCATACATATCATCACAATAATCATCATAGATAGCAACTTTTTTATCATAGTCAATTGAAACCTCTTCCAAAGTAGTGGATTCATCATTAAATAAAGTCATGACCTCTCCAAATCCACTTTCATCATTGTAATGATCATAAATAGGAGGCATGCTTTCATCATAATAAATTTTCTCATAAAACCTTGGGGGACTAAAAATATCATCTTCATCAAGCATAGCATCCCCAAGCTTATGGCTTTGCATATCATTAGCATCATGGATATTCAAAGAATTAATACTAACAACATTGCAATCATGCTCATCATTTATGCCAAACATTTTATTGAATTCTTCTTCTATCAATTGAGCACAATTTTCCTTTCCATCATTTTCAAGAAAGAAATGATAAAGACGAATAATATGAGGCCACCTCAATTCCATTTTTTTGTAGTTTTCTTTTATAAACCAAATTAGTAATAAAACAAGAAACTAAAAGATTCAATTGCAAGATCTGAAGATATATCTTGAAGCACTCACCTCCCCGGCAATGGCACCAGAAAAGAGCTTGATGTCTACTATGCAACTTTATTCTTGTAGACTCATGTTGGGCCTCCAAGCGCAGAGTTTTGTAGGACAGTAGCAATTTTCCCTCAAGTGGATGACCTAAGGTTTATCAATCCGTGGGAGGCGTAGGATGAAGATGGTCTCTCTCAAACAACCCCGCAACCAAATAACAAAGAGTCTTTTGTGTCCCCAACACAGCAAATAAAATGGTAAATTGTATAGGTGCACTAGTTCGGCGAAGAGATGGTGATACAAGTGTAGTAATGATATTAGGTATTGATTTTTGTAATAGGAACAATAAAAGCAGCAAGGTAGTGATGTCTACTACACAACTTGTTCTTGTAGACTCGTGTTGGGCCTCCGAACGCAGAGTTTTGTAGGACAGTAGCAAATTTCCCTCAAGTGGATGACCTAAGGTTTATCAATCCGTGGGAGGCGTAGGATGAAGATGGTCTCTCTCAAACAACCCTGCAACCAAATAATAAAAAGTCTCTTGTGTCCCGAACACACCAAATACAATGGTAAATTGTATAGGTGCAGTAGTTCGGCGAAGAAAGAAGGTGATACAAGTGTATGTGACGCCCCCGACTCAATCGTGCACTAATCATACACGCAAACATGCACGATCAAGCACAGGGACTCACGGGAAGATATCACAACACAACTCTAACACAAATAAACGGAGATCCACAATATTACAGACCAGGGATCCGAAGATCCGAATACATAAGTCAGTCATACAAATATTATCTGAGTACAGACATAGTTAGACAAGTTTTGCCTTAAGAAGGCTAGCACAAACAACGACTCTAGATCGAAAGGCGTTGGCCTCCTGCCTGGGAGCCTCCGATCCTACTCCTGGTCGGCTGGCTCGATCCAGTAATAAGTACCATCTGGACCCTCCTGGTAGTAAGCTCCTGAGGTGGCATCTAGCTCCTGGACTCCATCGTCTGATGTATCATCAAGGTGGGGTATGGGGAAAAGAGAAAGTAAAGCAACCATGAGTACTCATTCGAAGTACTCAGCAAGCAAGGATCTATACTACATATGCCACATTATCAAAGAGGAAAGGCTGTATATGTGGACTGGGCTGCAGAAATGCCAGAATAGAGAGAAGGCCTAGTCCTATCGAAGACTAGCATCTTCACGAAGCCATCATCTTGCAGCAATAGAAGAGAGTAGAATAGCATTTTATTTAGCAAACATGTTGAAGCAAGCCTAGAGATCCTTTCTTGACTCCCTGCGAGAAAGCGATCCCGAAGCTTCAATTAAGTAACAAGTATCCAGTTCAAGTAGTAGATCGGGATACACAAACTGAGCATCCTTTACCGTAGGACCGGCTATCGATAGATCATTCATCCTAGCAGGGGTGCACTACTGTTACCCAACACGCTCGATCAACTCTGGCCGGACACACTTGCTGGGTAATGCCCGGCCTCGGGAGATCAACACGAAGCAGCGCCCTACCTAGGCTCAGCAGAGAGGTCAGCACGACGGACTAACCTATGCACCAGAGGTCTTGGGCCATCACCCTGGGCACCCTGCGCGTTGCGAGACTGGCCGGGGTGCAGGCGCGACACTGAACTCGTCAGTGAAGTATCCAGCCCAATCCCGACAATCAGCCCGCACGTTGAATCGTGACGTCTGATGAGCTTTCGGGAGAAACGTACATCACAGAGGGCCCCATAACCATAATCCCGCGTGGTGGTAGTGCGTATAGGGCACGTTGACCCACTCAGATCACATACCCAAATCCAATAGGCTCATTTAGTATCACGCGGAGGCAATCAGAGTTTCTGAAGCTCCGCCACAACATCACACTCGAGTGCCCTTCCGGCACACCCGACATCATAGATCCCCAGCGGGTACCCACCTGGGTCGACCCGCCTGTAACAAAGGTCAAAGTAATCGTGTGGTCATAACATCAAGGGGAAACCATGAGGAATCACCCTCGGTGGATTCCACTCGACGAAATCATCAGGGTAAACGTATGAGACATCACCCTCGAGGTTCACACTGAGGGGTTGCACGACAGAGTCGTATCGGAAGTGTAGAAGGAGGAATCACCCTCGATGACCACGACCGAACAGCTACACTGCAGAGTATTCATCAGGAGTGCGTTATGAGGTATCACCCTCGGCACTCGATAGTAACTATGCAGAGTCGTACAACTAAGGGGGTGAAGTGATGTGTTGGTCTCTGGTCGACGATCACATTGATCGAGTCATCGATGATCAAGCAGGGGCAACAAGGGTAAGGTGGTGGGGTCACTGATGGTTCACTACCAACCTATACTAAACAGTTTATCATAGGCAGGTAAGGTGACAATGAACAGGTTACGAAAGCAGGCTATGCATCAGAATAGGAACAAACATTAACAGTAGCAAAATCTAATGCAAGCAGGAGAAATGGAATGGGCGATATCTGGATGCTCAAAGGGGGGGGGGGGGCTTGCCTGGTTGCTCTGGCAAGAGAGAGGGGTCGTCAACGGGCTGCTCGTCTGTGGCTTAGTCGTACTCCACTGCAACGGCGTCGGTCTCGGCGTCTATCAAGAGAGAAGGAGGGGGAGAGAAACAATAAATTCACGGCAAAAATGCAAACAATATGTATGACATGCCTAAATGATATGCCGGGGTGTTCTACTGCCTAACTAAATGATTTAGTTAATTTAGGAATTTATCCGGATTTATTTAATTAAAGTTGGGCACTATTCATTTATCAAAATTGGTCTAAAGGTTCCATGTTCATCTAGCTAGAGGCATCTGACAGGAATACGGAGGGCGTATTCAGATTCGTATCGAAATTCTGAGCAACTTTCATATATAAATTATTTTCATCGGAGTTACGGATTAATTTATATGATTTTCTAAAGTTTTAACCATTTTCTGAATTTAATTATTTATTTTAAATCAACATTGTCCGAAACAGTGAATGATGATGTCAGCATGACGTGATGATGACGTCAGCAGGTCAACTGGTCGGCTGACCAGTCAAACCAGACAGGTGGGGCCCACATGTCATACACTGTGGCTTTAACAGAGGGGTTAAATTAACTAATTGGGTTAATTAGCAGGTGGGGCCCAGCAGTCAGTGACTGTTAGTTTAACTAATTAACTTAACTAACTAATTAGTAGTTTATTTATTTAAATTCATTTATTAGGTGGGGCCCGCATGTCAGTGAGACTGGGGGCGGCCACGTCAGTAGTTGACCTGGTCAACAGGTCAACTTGGGCCCAGGGTCCCACTGTCAGTGGCACAGGGGTGGGACCCACCGGCCATGTCGGACACCACCGCCGGCGAGACGAATCGCGGCGGCGAAGGCCGGAACTTCGCCGGAGTCCGTCGGAAATCGCCCACGGTGCATCATTTCGCGCGCCACAACTTGCGTTCGAGAGCTAGGGAAAAACCGCGTCGAGCGGTGTGGTCGGAAGGGGCTGGGGCTTGCCGGAAATGACGCCGGCGACGACGTTTGCGGCGGAGGCATTCGGGTGGACTCGGCCGCGCATGTACAGCTCGTTTTCGAGCGCACTAGGTAGCTAGGCGGCCTACTGGGAACTCCTGGAGTACGACGGGCAAAGTGGCGGAGCTCGGGCGGCAGTGCACTAAGCAGTTCACCGGCAATGGCGCCAACCGGAGCGACAGACGATGGCGGCTTCGCACGGGCTAGGGAACGAGCAAAAGAAGGAGGGAGGGGGAAATGGAGCTGACCGCAGTGGTCACGAAAGACCCACGACAGTTTCGGCGCAGCAGCGAGTCGCCAGAGACAGAGACGAACGGCGGCGGTCGGAGATGCGTTCGGAAGGGGTTCGGCGCTGCAGGGCCTCCCCACTTCGGCTGGAGCCACCAGAGGAAGGAGCCGACCGCGGCGGAGCGGATGGATAGGTCCAAAGGCCGCGGGATTGCCGGTGGCCGCGTCGGAGCACGGCGTGCGGCGTCCGTTCCGCTCGGCCAGAGAGGAAAGGGGAGGGGAATGAGCGAGTGCGCGAGGGAGAGGCCAGGGAAGCGCCAGGGCTTGCCCTTTATCCTCGCTGTGGGCGCGGGCGCGTTGTCGAGCAGGGGGAGAGGGGGGGCCGGCTCGGGCGATGCGCGCGCTAGGTGCTCGACAGCGGCCGCGCGTGAGCAGGGCGGGAGGTGGGAGGAGGCGCGGGGTGGGCTGGGCCGGCGCTGTAGCAGTAGGCCTAAGTGCACAGTAGCTCTAGGCCTTTTTCTATTTTCTCTTTTTCTGTTTTCTTTTCTTTACTGTTTTGCTAATTGTTTGGGCCCTAAATGGATTTTGTAAAAAGTGTGACCCAGTCCATAAATAGCAGTGCGTTATACCTTAACACCAAAAACTAGTTTGGGCAAAACATCATTTCACATTTGATTTAGATTAAATAAAAGGTTATTAAATATTATTTTTAGCCACTGTTAGAGGAGGTTTGGGTTACCTAATTAATTTATTAAATGTTGGTTACAATTTTAGAATTGTCTCTGTAATATTTGTTATTTATTGAACATTTTAGTTTCTATGTTGAACAACTTTTATTTTCCACTTTCATTTAAATTTGAATTTTTACTTAGGAGCTGAAATTCAATATGATGCTAATGATAATCATGCACTATTAAACATGCTGACTTGTCATTATCAAAAGTAATTACTGTGGCTAATGACATGGGGTGTTACAGTGTAGTAATGATAGTAGATATTGATTTTTGTAATAGGAACAATAAAAACAACAAGGTAGCAAGTAACAAAAGTGAGCACAAATGGTATTGCAATGGTTGAAAATGAGGCCTAGGGTCCGTACTTTCACTAGTGCAATCTCTCAACAATGCTAATATAATTGGATCATATAACCATCCCTAAATGTGCAATGAAGAATCACTCCAAAGTTCCTATCTAGCGGAGAACATAAGACAAAATTGTTTGTAGGGTATGAAACCACCTCAAAGCTATTCTTTTCGATCAATCTATCCTAGAGTTCGTACTAAAATAACACCAAGCTATTCTTTTCAATCGATCTAACCAAGAGTTCATACAAAAATAACACCATATGATACACATCAACCAACTCTAATGTCACCTAGATACTCCAATGTCACCGCAAGTATCTGTGAGTAGATTATACGATATGCATCAAACAATTTCAAATTCATACTACTCAATCCAACACAAAGAACCTCAAAGAGCGCCCCAAGATTTCTACCTGAGAAACAAAGACAAGAACGTGCATCAACCCCTATGCATAGATTACCCCAATGTCACCTCGGGAATCTGCGAGTTGAGTGCCGAAACATATATCAAGTGAATCACTATGATACTTCATTGTCACCATGGGTATTCATTGCAAGACATACATAAAGTGTTCTCAAATCCATAAAAGTATTCAATTCGATAAGAATGAAATCTCAAAGGGAAGACTCAATGCACAACAAGATAGAGAGGGGGAAACCATATGATCCGACTATATTAACAAAGCCCGCGATACATCAAGATCATGACATCTCAAGAACACAAGAGAGAGAGAGAGAGAGAGAGATTAAACGCATAGCTACTGGTACAAACCCTCAGCCCCGAGGGTGGACTACTCCCTCCTCATCATGGTGGCCCCGGGATGACGAAGATGGCCACCGGTGATGATTTGCCCCTCCGGCAGGGTGCCGAACGGCGTCTAGATTGGTTTTTCATGGCTACAGAGGCTTGCGGCGGCGGAACTTCTGATCTAGAGTTATTTCTGATGGTTTCTTTATTTATAGGATTTTCAGCATTGGAATCACGCGAATATGGGCCTCGAGGTGGGCACAACCCACCTGGGCGCGCTTGGGCCTCCTGGCGCGCCCAGGTGTCTTGTCCTCACCTCCTTCACATTCTGGTCCTCCCACAAAGCTTCTAGTGCCTCTTTTATTCCAAAAAAAATCTTTAAAAAGTTTCGTTGCATTTGGAGAACTTTTATTTCTACAAAAAAAACAACACCACGGTAGTTCTGCTGAAAACAACATCAGTCCGGGTTAGTTCCATGCAAATCATATCAAAACCATATAAAATTGTTGTAAACATGGCATGAATACTTCATAAATTATAGATACGTTGGAGACATATCAGCATCCCCAAGCTTAATTCCTACTCGTCCTCGAGTAGGTAAATGATAAAAGAAATAATTTATGAAGTGTGAATGCTAGCAAAGTGCATAAGTTTGATCAATGATAATTTCAATCACTTTTCCTAGCATCATAACAGCAACTCTTTCTCATAAAACTCATCATGTTAAAGTAGCATCCAATTCACATGTTAAGGTTCAAACAATGAATTATCTTGAAACTCAACAACCTATATTCTAGTCACCAAACAATTGCAATTCAACTTATTCAACAGAGTCTAAGTAAGAGCTCCACATACTCAATCATCATATAGTCTTCTATGATTGCTAGTACTCAAAGCATATTTTTAGAACAAATGGCATCCATCAAACATACAGAAAGATAGGGGCTTAATGTTTCGCCTCCCAACTCAATTATCATAGAGATAATTGTCAACAATAATAAATCATGATCAAATATATTTGACTGGCCATATGTGCCTAGATCTTTCCCCACCACATGATGCTTGCCAACTAGAGGATAATTGAGGTTGAAATGAGAATGCATACTATTGACTCTTGCATAAAAGTAAATACTGAAAAGTAAAAGATAGGCCCTTCGCAAAGGGAAGCAGAGGTTGTCATGCGCTTTTTATTTTTGGATGCCCAAACTCTTAATGCAAAGGAACGTCACGTTATATTGCCCCTTATGATAGCAACCTTTATTATGCAGTTCGTCGCTTTTATTACTTTGCCATCACAAGTTCGTACAACACTCAATTTTCCCTTACAATAAAAGATCAAACATATTTAGGAGCAATTTTATTGCATTATGCACTGATGACAACTTACTTGAAGGATCTTATTCAATCCATAGGTAGGTATGGTGGCACTCATGGCAAGAAACTGGGTTTAAGGGTGTTTGGATGCACAAGTAGTATCTCTACTTAGTACGAATTTTTGGCTAGCAAAAGATCCTAAGCAAACACCACATGTTGGAGGATCCATAACAATATAACTTCTATGCAAATATACACAACCATAACACATTACGTTGTCTTCCTTGTCCAAGTTCAACTAATTTGCTCGAGTTTAAAAATAATTAATGGGTATTCACAATCATAGAAGATGTCCAAGATAATAAATTTGTATGTGAAAGTTCTCTTCCTTATACTAATCATTCATGAATTGCTTGTATGACCAATATTGTGGTTGTCAAGCTTCAATAGATTTCACTTTCTAAACCCAGTGTGAAGCCACTACTAGGCATGATATGAACATATAATTTCTACTTCATGATATTCAATTCATTCTACAATTTACTCATAGTATATAAGTGAATCACAAGAGTAAATGACAAACTACTCCAAAAAGATATAAGTGAAGATCAAGCGAGTAGTTAAGTAAAGGGGTAGCTAATTGAGGACTCTCTCTTATTTAAAAACTTTCAGATATAAGTATTTTATTAAAACAGCAAGCAAAACAAAAACTAAATGACATTCCAAGAATAGCACAACTCATGTGAAGAAGCAAAAACTTAGGCTCAACCGATACTAACCGATAGTTGTTGATGAAGAAAGGTGGGATGCCTACCGGGGCATCCCCAAGCTTAGATGCTTGAGACTTATTGAAATATTATCTTGGGATGCCTTGGCCATCCCCAAGCTTGAGCTTTTATGTCTCCTTAATTCCTTTTATATCATGGTTTCCCTAAATCTTAAAAACTTCATCCACACAAAACTCAACAAGAACTCGTGAGACACGTTAGTATAAATCAATGCAACACCTTATCATTCTCTACTGTAACAAATCACTAAAATTATTATTTAACATTGTATACTAAATTCTTCTGCATATTTAATACTCCTATCCTCAAATAGAATCATTAAACAAGCAAACATATGCAAACAATGCAAACATAACAGCAATCTGTCTAAACAGTAGAGTCTGTAAAGAGTGCAATTTTACTCACACTTCCTTAACTCCAAAAATTCTGAAAACTTATCACACTGTAGAAAATTTAGCATAGCTTATTTTTCAGAAAATTTCAACATTTTATCACATCTTGACTTTTCTCAAGAATTCACGCACTAGCGTGCAACTTTCTGTTTTCAAACAGCCACATATAGACTTGCAAAATAAGCATGGCTAAGGCTATACTTGACACTTTTATTGAAATAAAAATATGAAAACATTATATAAATAACATAAAGCAAATCCTAACAAAATAAAATGACTCTCCAAGAAAAACACATATCATGTGACGGATGAAAATGTAGCTCCAAGTGAGGTTACCGATAATGTTGGAGACGAAAGAGGGGATGCCTTCCGGGGCATCCCCAAGCTTAGTTGCTTGGATATTCCTTGAATATTACCTTGGGGTGCCTTGGGAATCCCCAATCTTAGGATCTTGTCACTCCTTATTCTCCTCATATCGAGATCTCACCCAAAACTTGAAAAATTTAATCACACAAAACTTAACGGAACTTCCTAAGATGGGTTAGTATGATAAAGACAAATCATTCACTTTGGTACTGTCAAGATAAGATTCATAATTGTTTCCACAACAATTTCTACAACTTATATTGAGCAATATAAGCCGTCGAAACTATAAAACAAGCAAACTATGCATTGAAAATAGAATCTGTCAAAAACAGAACAGTACGTAAAGATCTGAAGTTTAGTCATACTTCTGCAACTCCAAAAATTCTTAACAATTAGGACAACAGATGTAATTTGTATATCAATCATCTGTAAAAAAATCAGAATTTTTATATGCTCCAGTGAATTTAAACAATTCTGTTACTGGAAGCAAAAGTTTCTGTTTTTGCACAGAATCAAGTCAAGTATCATCCATACTATCCCAAAGGCTTTACTTGGTACTTTATTGAAACAAAAGCTATAAAAACATGATTACTACAGTAGCCTAATCATGTGAACACACAAAAACAGTAGGGTTAAATGTTGGGTTGTCTCCCAACGAGCGCTTTTCTTTAATGCCTTTTTAGCTAGGCATGATGATTTCAATGATGCTCACATAAAAGATAAGAATTGAAACATAACGGGAGCATCATGAAGCACATGACTAGCATATTTAAGTCTAGCCCCCTTCCTATGCATAGGGATTTTGTGAAAAAACAATTTATGGGAACAAGAATCAACTAGCATAGGAAGGCAAAACAAGCATGACTTCAAGATTTTCAACACATAGAGAGGAAACTTGATATTATTGAGATATGTAAATGCATATGTTCCCCTCTCATAATAATTTTCAGTAGCATCATGAATAAATTCAAAAATATAGCTATCACACAAATAATTCTTTTCATGATCTACAATCATAGAAATTTTATTACTCTCCACATAAGCAAAAAATTTCTCATTCATAGTGGTGGGATCAAAGTCGACAAAATAACTATCATGTGATACTTGATTGGCATAATCAAATTGAAAATTAAAATCATGATGACAAGTTTCATGGTTATCATTACTCTTTATGGCATACATATCATCACCATAATTATCATAAATAGGAGGCATGCTTTTATCATAATAAATATTCTCATCAAAACTTGGGGGACTAAAAATATCATCTTCATCAAACATATCATCCCCAAGATTGTAGCTTTGCATGTCATTAGCATCATGGATATTCAAAGAGTTCAAACCAACAACATTGCAATCATGCTCATCATTCAAAGGTCTAATATTTTATCTTCTTCTATCAATTGAGCACAATTTTCTTTTCCATCATTTTCACGAAAGACATTATAAAGATGAATAATATGATGCAACCTCACTTCCAATTTTTTTTGTAGTTTTCTTTTATAAACCAAACTAGTGATAAAACAAGAAACTAAAAGATTCAATTGCAAGATCTAAAGATATACATTCAAGCACTCACCTCCCCGGTAACAGTGCAAGAAAAGAGCTTGATGTCTACAACACAACTTGTTCTTGTAGACTCGTATTGGGCCTCCAAGCGCAGAGTTTTGTAGGACAGTAGCAAATTTCCCTCAAGTGGATGACCTAAGGTTTATCAATCCGTGGGAGGTGTAGGATGAAGATGGTCTCTCTCAAACAACCCTGCAGCCAAATAATAAAAAGTCTCTTGTGTCCCCAACACACCAAATACAATGGTAAGTTGTATAGGTGCACTAGTTCACCGAAGAGATGGTGATACAAGTGTAGTAATGATAGTATATATTGATTTTTGTAATAGGAACAATAAAAAACAACAAGGTAGCAAGTAACAAAAGTGAGCACAAACAGTATTGCAATGCTTGAAAATGAGGCCTAGGGTCCGTACTTTCACTAGTGCAATCTCTCAACAATGCTAATATAATTGGATCATATAACCACCCCTCAACGTGCGATGAAGAATCACTCCAAAGTTCCTATCTGGCTAAGAACATAAGATGAAATTGTTTGTAGGGTACGAAACCACCTCAAAGCAATTCTTTCTGATCAATCTATCCTAGAGTTCGTACTAAAATAACACCAAGCTATTCTTTCCGATCAATCTAACCAAGAGTTCATACTAAAATAACACCATATGATACACATCAACCAACTCTAATGTCACCTAGATACTCCAATGTCACCGCGAGTATCCGTGAGTTGATTATACCATATGCATCAAACAATTTCAGATTCATAATACTCAATCAACCACAAAGAACCTCAAAGAGTGCCCCAAAATTTCTACCGGAGAAACAAAGACAAGAACGTGCATCAATCCCTATGCATAGATTACCCCAATGTCACCTCGGGAATCTGCAAGTTGAGTGCCAAAACATATATCAAGTGAATCAATATGATACCCCATTGTCACCATGGGTATTCATAGCAAGACATACATAAAGTGTTCTCCAATCCATAAAAGTATTCAATCCGATAAGAATGAAATGTCAAAGGGAAAACTCAATTCACAACAAGATAGAGAGGGGAAAACACCATATGATCTGACTATATTAACAAAGCCCGCGATACATCAAGATCGTGACATCTCAAGAACACGAGAGAGAGATTAAACACATAGCTACTAGTACAAACCCTCAGCCCTGAGGGTGGACTACTCCCTCCACATCATGGTGGCCGCCGAGATGATGAAGATGGCCACCGGTGATGATTTCCCCCTCCGGCAGGGTGCCGGAACGGGGTCTAGATTGTTTTTTCATGGCTATAGAGGCTTGCGGCGAAGGAACTTCTGATCTAGGGTTATTTCTGATGGTTTCTCTATTTATAGCATTTTTCAGCGTTGGAATCACGCGAAGATCGGCCTCGAGGTGGGCACAACCCACCTGGGCGCGCCTGGGCCTCCTGGCGCGCCCAGGTGTCGTGTGCTCACCTCCTTCACCTTCTGGTCCTCCCACGAAGCTTCTAGTGCCTCTTTTATTCCAAAAAAATCATTAAAAAGTTTCATTGCATTTGGAGAACTTTTATTTCTGCACAAAAAACAACACCATGGTAGTTCTGCTGAAAACAGCGTCAATCCGAGTTAGTTCCATGCAAATCATACCAAAACCATATAAATTTGTTGTAAACATGGCTTGAATACTTCATAAATTATAGATACGTTGGAGATGTATCAGGTAGCAAGTAGCAAAAGTGATCACAAACGGTATTGCAATGCTTGAAAATGAGGCCTAGGGTTCGTACTTCCGCTAGTGCAATCTCTGAACAATGCTAACATAGTTGGATCATATAACCATCCCTCAACGTGCGATGAAGAATCACTCCAAAGTTCTTATCTAGCAGAGAACATAAGAAGAAATTGTTTTTAGGGTACGAAACCACCTCAAAGTTATCCTTTCTGATCGATCTATAGAGCTATCCCTATAAGTGTCACAAACAGCCCAAGAGTTCATACTAAAATAACACCATATGATACACGTCAACCAACTCTAATGTCACCTAGATACTCCAATGTCACCACGAGTATCCGTGAGTTGATTATACGATATGCATCAAATAATTTCATATACATAATACTCAACCCAACACAAAGAACCTCAAAGAGTGCACAAAGATTTCTACCAGAGAAACAAGGACGAAAACGTGCATCAACCCCTATGCATAGATTACCCCAATGTCACCTCGGGAATCCGCGAGTTGAGTGCCAAACCATATATCAAGTGAATCAATATGACACCCCATTGTCACCACGGGTATTCATAGCAAGACATACATCAAGTGCTCTCAAATCCATAAAAGTATTCAATCCAATAATAACGAAATCTCAAAGGGGAAACTCAATTCATCACAACAAGATAGAGAGGGGAAAACACCATATGATCCAACTATATTAACAAAGCTCGCGATACATCATAATCGTGCCAACTCAAGAACATGAGAGAGAGAGAGAGAGATAGAGATTAAACACATGGCTACTGGTACAAACCCTCAGCCCCGAGGGTGGACTACTCCCTCCTCATCAAGGTGGCCGCCGGGATGATGAAGATGGCCTCCGGTGATGATTTCCCCCTCCGGTATGGTGCCGGAACAGGGTCCAGATTGGATTTTCATGGCTACAGAGGCTTGCGGTGGTGGAACTTATGATCTAGGGTTATTTCTAGGGGTTTCTGTATATATAGGATTTTTCAGCATTGGAATCACGCTAAGATGGGCTACGAGGGGCCCACTAGGCACCAGGGCGCGCCAAAGGGGGGTGGCGCGCCCTGGTGGGTAGTGGCCACCTCCCTTATCTTCTGGTCCTCCCACGAAGCTTCTAGTGCCTCTTTTGTTCCAAAAAAATTGTCAAAAAGTTTCATTGCATTTGGAGAACTTTTATTTCTGCACAAAAAAGAACACCATGGTTGTTCTGCTGAAAAAAGCGTCAGTCCGGGTCAGCTTCATTCAAATCATACCAAAACCATATAAAATTGTTGTAAACATGGCATGGATACTTCATAAATTATAGATACGTTGGAGACGTATCACCAGTCCCTTTTTCATAAATTATAGATACGTTATAGATACTTCATAAATTAAACAAAGATTCAATGGGCAAGACACCAATCATTTTAATATCTTCATCATGATTGCGGTAAAAATTGGGCGGAATAGCCTTTTCTAGAAATTCTTGCTTAGCTCTCAACCTAGCGGTTGAAAACCCACAAGTATAGGGGATCGTTTGTAGCCTTTTTCTGTAAATAACAGTGTCGAACCCAACGAGGAGCTAAAGGTAGAACAAATATTCCCTCAAGTTCTATCGACCACTGATACAACTCTACGCACACTTAACGTTTGCTTTACCTAGAACAAGAAATAAACTAGAAGTACTTTGTGAGAATAAAACTATGAATAAATTGCAAGATAATAAAAGTAGTAGTTTAGTAGAAAGCTTTTGTCACACAAGAAAGTTATTTGTCCCTAGGTGATCGATAACTAGACCGGTGATCATTATTGCAATTTTATATGAGGGAGAGACATGAGCTAACATACTTTCCGTACTTGGATCATATGCACTTATGATTGGAACTCTAGTAAGCATCCGCAACTACAAAAGATCATTAAGGTAAAACCCAACCATAACATTAAGTATCAAGTCCTCTATCCCATACGCAACAACCCACTTACTCGGGTCTGTGCTTCTGTCACTCACGCCACCCACCATAAGCAAATCATGAACGTATTGCAACACCCTACAGCGGGGATCCCTCACGTTTGCGCGGCACGGAAGGCACCATAGGACAGCACCAAAATAAAATATACAACTCAAGCCAATCATGATCGTCAATCAACCCATAGGACAACACAGATTTACTCAAACATCATAGGATAACCACATATCATTGGATAATAATATATAGTGTTGAGAACCATGTTTAAGTAGAGAATTGCAGCGGGAGTAGAGAGGTTACACCACTGCGTAGAGGGGGAGAAAGTTGGTGTTGAGGGTAGCAAGGTTGTTGATGTAGATCGTCGTCACGATCCTTGCCCCAGCGGCACTCCGGCGCCACCGGGAGAGAGGGGGAGAGAGCCCCCCTCCTTCTTCTTCCTTGGCCTCCCCCCTAGATGGGAGGAGGGTTTCCCCTCTGGTCCATGGCCTCCATGGCGGCGGAGCGGCGAGAGCCCCTCCGAGATTGGATGTATCTATCTGTTCTCTTTTGTTTAGCGTTCTTGTTTTCTGGCCCTTCACCGTTTCTTAAATTTCCGGAGATCCGTAACTCCGATTGCGCTGAAATTTTTACATGATTTTTTCCATAAATTATCTTTCTTGCACCCGAAGAAGAGCTCCAACCAACTTACGGGGTGCCCACAAGGCACCACCGCGCGCCAGGGGGGCCAGGCGCGCCCTGGTGGGTAGTGGAGGCCGTCGGCCTCCGTTTGCGTTGATTACACCTCCCAAAAATCACATGTATTCCAAAATAATTCTCCGTAAATTTTTATCGCATTTGGACTTCGTTTGATATGGATATTCTGCGAAACAAAAAACATGCAACAAACAAGAACTGGCACTGGGCACTGGATCAATATGTTAGTCCAATAAATCATATAAATTGTGGCCAAAAGCATGTGAAAGTTGTATAATATTGGCATGAAACAATCAAAAATTATAGATAAGACATAGACGTATCAGCATCCCCAAACTTAATTCCTGCTCGTCCTCGAGTAGGTAAATGATTAAAAAAATTCATGTGGAATGCTACCTAGCATAATCTTGATCATATATCTAATCATGGCATGAATATTAAGACACGAGTGATTCAAAGCAATAGTCTATAATTTTACATAAGGACATCAACACTCAGGCATCCCAACAAACAATTATGTCTTTCAAAATATCAATGCCAAAGAACGCTATGCCTACCAAATCATATAGTCTTGTCATGCTCCATCTTCTTAACACAAAGTATTTATCATGCACAACCCCGATGACAAGCCGAGCAATTGGCTCATACTTTTTAACGCGCTTCAACTTTTTCAACCCCCACGCAATACATGAGCGCAAGCCATGGACATAGCACTATGGGTGGAATAGAGTATGATGATAGGGGTAAACATAGAGAAGACAAAAAAGTAAGAAAGTCTCACATTGACGCGGCTAATAAACAGGCTATGGAGATGCCCTTCAATTGATATCAATGCGAGGAGTAGGGATTTCCATGCAACAGATGCACTAAGAGCTATAAGTGTATGAAAGCTCAATATGAAATCTAAGTGGGTGTGCATCCAACTTTCTTGCTCATGAAGACCTCGGGCATTTGAGGAAGCCCATCATAGGAATATACAAGCCAAGTTCTATAATGAAAAATTCCCACTAGTATTTGAAAGTGACTACATAGGAGAATCTCTATATGAAGAACATGGTGCTACTTTGAAGCACAAGTGTGGAATTAGCATGCCCCTTCTCTCTTTTTCTCTCATTCATTTTTTTTCTTTTCTTTTTTTTCTTTTTTTCTTGGGCTCTTTTTGACCTCACTATTTTTCTTTTTTTCTTTTTGTCCGGAGTCTCATCCCGACTTGTGGGGGAATCATAGTCTCCATCATCCTTTCCTCACTGAGACATGCTCTAATAATGAATAATGATGATCATCACACTTCTATTTACTTACAACTCAATATTATAACTCGATATTACAACTCGATACCTAGAACAAAGTACGAGTCTATATGAATGCCTCTAGCAGTGTACGAGGATGTGCAATGATCTAGCGTAACATGTATAAAAAATGATGAACGGTGGCTAGCCATAAATACTATGTCAGCTATATGATCATGCAATGCAATATGACAATGAATGCTCAAGTCATAAAAATGGAACGGTGGAAGTTGCATGGCAATATATCTCGGAATGGCTATGGAAATGACATAATATGTTGGTATGGTGGCTGTTTTGTGGAAGATATAATAAGGCTTATGTGTGATAGAGCGTATCATATCATCGGGTTTGGATGCACTGGCGAAGTTTGCATCGACTCTCGAGGTGAGAAAGGTCAATGCACGGTACCGAAGAGGCTAGCAAATTGCGGAGAGGTGAGAGTGCGTATAATCCATGGACTCACATTAGTCCTAAAGAACTCATATACTTATTGCAAAAGTTTATTAGCCCTCGAAGCAAAGTACTACTACGCATGCCGCAAGGGGGATAGATTGGTAGGAAAAGACCGTCTCTCGTCCCCGACCGCCACTCATAAGGAAGACAATCAATAATAAATCATGCTCCAATTTCATAGCATAACGAGAGATTATACGTGCATGCTTTGGGAATCACAAACCTTAACACCAATATTCTTACTAACCACAACCATTTACTATTACCTCCCACATAGTATCATCTCTATATCGCAAAACTATTGCAAGGAATCAAACATATCATATTCAGTGATCCACAAGTTTTATGTAGGATTTCATGACTAACCATACAAATGACCAATTCCTGTTGACTCTCTAAATAGATATAAGTGAAGCAAGAGAGTTTAATTATTTCTACAAAAGACCATGCTCTAATAAATATAAGTGAAGAAAAAAGAGAATTCTACAAATAATGGTTTTCCATGTGAAGAGAAACAGGCAATCCAAACTTCAAATGATATAAGTGAAGCACATGAAGCATTCTATAAAGCCATACTCAAAAGATATAAGTGAAGTGCAATGAGAATTCTATAAATCAACCAAGGGCTATCTCATACCAGCATGGTGCATAAAAGAAAAGGGAAAAGAAACACCAAAAGACGCTCCAAGATTTGTGCATATCACATGAACGAAACGAAAACAGAAACATACCGATACTTGTTGAAGAAAGATGGGATTCCTTCCGGGGCATCCCCAAGCTTAGACGCTTGAGTCCCCTTGAATATTTACTTAGGGTTCCTTGGGCATCCCCAAGATTGAACTCTTGCCTCTCCTCCTTCGCATATCGAGACCTCCTCGCTCTTTCAACACTTCACCCACACAAAACTTAACAAAAACCTTCGTGAGATCCGTTAGTATAATAAAGCAAATCACTACATTAAGTAATATTGCAAACCCATTCATATTCTATTTTTTGCATTATACCTACTTTATCCTAACTTCTCCATGGCTTATACCACCGATAAAGTCCATAGTTCCATCAAAACAAGCAAAACAATGCATCAAAAACAGAATCTATCAAAAATAGGACAGTCTGTAGCAATATGAACTTTGACCATACTTATGTAACTCAATTTTTTTTAAAAAAATAGGAAAAAATAAAAAAAATTGCATAGCAGTACTGTGTAAAAATTTCAGAAACTTTTGACATTCCAGTAAAAAATGTAAATCCGCGCACTACAGCCAAAGTTTTTGTTTTTGCACCGCACATACACTACAAAAAAACCACTTACGTGATGATACATGTTTGTCACAGTAGGTCGCGTTTTTTGTCATGCATGTACATCCATGACAATTTTATGACAGAATCAAGATAGTCATACCTATGTTGTCGTAGAAGTGATCCATGACAATACCAAAATTATCATCACGGAAGTGTCCACTTCCATGACGATAAATGGCGCGTCATGGAAGTGCTTTCGTCAAGGGTAATCGACACGTGGCATCCACTATAACGGGTCGCCGTTAAGCTATCGGGTTCTAGTTTGGATCCGATAACCCGTTAACAGCCCGGACCAATGGGGATTTTCCACGTGTAAAATCATCATTGGCTGGAGGAAACACGTGTCGGCTCCTCGGTGGGCCAGATGTCATCCGTCCAATGTAGGAGACGTGCCTATGATACATCAACATGTGGCAGGGCCCAACAGAGGCCCATATAGGTTAAAAAGGCCGGCCCAGTCAAAGGCACGTAGTATTTACTCAGGTACTAGTGGGCCAGCCCACTAATGGCCTGTTTAAACATGGCCCATTTATGGCCCGAAGCCAAATCTGGCCCGTTAATTGTTCACTGAATATTTGGGCCCAATTACGGCCCACTGACATTTCGGCCTGTTAGAGGCCCGATGTAGACATGGGCCCATTTCAGCCTGGTGTGTCTTTCAGCCTGGGAATGGCCCGTGCTGCCCATGGGCCATATATGGTCCGACGCGACATCCGGCCCTCTAACGGCCCGTGATTAAGGTGGCAATAGTTCAGCCCAACTTCACTTTGGGCCTATTAAAGGCCTATCGTATAATTCGGCCCGTTGATGCCTCTACTGAGCTTTCGGCCTCTTAAAGGCTCATGATATCAGTGGACCAACTAAGGCCCGAGATATGTTTTGGCCTGGTAATGGCCTGTCATATAACTGGGCCAATAATGGCCCAGTCTACATTTCAGCCTGCTGAAGGCCCGTCGACGACTAGTGAAAATTGAGGCCCAACATGCATTTTGACCTGCTAAAGGCCCATGGTTTCTTCTGGGCCATAACAGGCCAGCAGAATATTCATCCTATTAATGGCCCGAAGCTACATGGGCACAACTAAGTGTTGGGTCCACTAAAGGCTCAACTAAACTTTGGGCCGAATATAGGCCCGTGTAAGTTGTCGGCCTGGCGCAAAGTGTGAAGGCCCCAATGGCCTTTCAGGCCCAAGAAAGTTGCAGGCTGGCCCAATTGTGGCCTGCTAAAATGTAGGCCCGTTAGAGGCGAATGTTTCGGCCTGGTCGACTACATCAGATTTTCGCCGTTTTTTTTCAGATAGCGAATGATGGCATATACGGTAACTAGTAGGAATTAAGAACAAACCTACTCTATACAATAAAGAAATTACGGCATAGTAACTTAGAATAAACCTACAGTATACAATAAAGGATTTATGGTATATTACATCCACTGGGCATCGAAGTTCGCCACCAGCGATCATAAAGCGCAACGAAGAAGCAGATTACAAAAACTGGGCGCCATTTCAGCGTAACAAAAATAATATTGAACCAAGACCACTTCCAAGATAGTTCAAGAAAGGTTAGCCTTGTGCGGGAACTACTGCGCAAGCTGCTGAGCAAGGCTGTGAGACCGGCCTAGCATGTTGGTCATAGCTTCCAGGTGTAGCTGTTTAGCAATGATGTTCTCATTGGTGTTCTCCGCAATCTTTCTTAGAGATAGGACTTCAAGTCGAAGTTAAGTTACAGAATGCCTTTCTGCTAGAACTTGGGACTGAAGAAGTCGAACTGATTCAGACAGCGAATTCTGTGAGCTTGTTTGACTGCTAGTCTCAAGTAACTTGAACAATGCATCAAGATAAGACTTTGGGGTTGTCTCGCTATCTTCAAGATGTTTTCCCTTCTTTGCTGCAATATATGTTGGGTTTGTCTCACAGCCTTCAGCAGACTTGTGCATGCCATCAGGCATATCACCCTGAAACAAGCAGAGAGATGACAGGTTTTGCACGTGTATAAACAAAGATGTTAACTGTGCTGTCAATTCCATCCAATTTCAAATTAGAAAATAAAGAGTAAGTTCAAAATATCAATAGCATAATTTGGCATTGTTCATAATGCGGGGAGCTTCACCACACTACTGGATTACCATGTCAACAAAACAAGCATAGATGAAGGGCAAAGACAATCATTGTATCTATTTTGGTTAATGTGCATGGCTTGTTCATATCATCAGCCACATCAGTAAGATAAAACAGGAGATGACAAGGTGCAAACGTGGGCTGCTTCACCACACACTGGATTATAGATCCACAAAAACAAGCATAGATATAGGGAGTATTTAGTAATGTGCATGGTATGAATAAGGAATTTGGTTTTACAAGTAAAACTTGGAACTTACAGTTGTTGCAAACATGCATTTTGATAGAAATAGCAAACTAAACAGCAGTTGACGATAGGTAGTATGAGCAAATTAAACAGCAGTTGAGGATAAAGGCTTTAGAAGGACTGACTTACATTAACAGTTAACACCGGCTTTATAATGCCCTTCTCCATGTCAAGGGAAGGATAACTCAAGAATTTCAGCACAGAATCTTCTTCATAAGCATTTCCTGTACTCTACATTTTGTAGAGAGTAATTATAGATATGATAATACTGGAAGGGATAGAGGATAATGAAGATAAGATGCATATTGATGCTACATAATCAACTACCAATCCCTGGAAGTACAAGCGTTACAGGACAAAATGTACTGACAAGAGCAATGGGCTACACTTCAGCACTGGCATTGTCTATGTATTCAACTTTTTGGTAAGATTAAATATACATCTGATATTTTTTAGTAAATGGTGGGCGAGGGAGATAAGATGCAGAATGCTACACAATGAACCAATCCATCTTCCCATAATATAAGAGTGTTTTGAACACTGGTGTACTGTACAAAACGCTCTTATATTATGGGACGGAGGGAGTACCTGTTAATGTAAGTACAGTGATAGATGACGTTCAGTCCTTACAAGAGGACTGCAGAGCTAAACCTCTTCAAAAGCATTGGGTTGATTCTAAATTTATGTATGAGTCGATACGGATCTTATAATGTCCACCAAATGGAGGATAACGAGGCTAACATGTGCAGTGATGCTACATAATCAACCAGCTATGAAAGTAAGTATGGTCATACAGGCAGTGGCGGAGCTTCGAAGAAAAACCTGGGCGGGCCAACTCAAAGGAAAGCACAACTATATACTCCCTCCGTTCCAAAATAAGTGTCTCAACTTTGTACTAAAGTTAGTACAAAGTTGTACTAAGATTAAGACACTTATTTTGGGACGGAGGTAGTATTAGTCTGCCATTAGAGAACAAAAAGGCAGCTCACCGTTGCAATTTGCAGTATGTAAAGAATAGTTGAGCAAAAAATCAGGCCATGAGTTAGCGAACTCAGAATTTGGGGAGGGAGATAAGATTAACTATGCTTTATAGACCGTAATTGCAAGGGAATTGAAGATGCAGTGCTTGATTGCTGGTTGCTTCGGCCGCCGGCTGGACGCTGCTCGCTGTGAGGCTGCATCGACGAGTAGTAGCCTGGATAGAGGTTGCATAGTTACTGGGCTGAGCTACAAAAGTATAGGTATTAGTTTTTTTTTGTCAAAATCTTGGGCGGGCCAAGGCCCAGGTTTGCCCCAACTAAGCTCCGCCCCTGCATACAGGGCAAGAGGTACTCACAAGAGCAATGCAGTGTGCAGTATAGTTGCGAGATTCTGTGGTCCCTTGAGAATGAATGTTCTTCTGCAAACAGTTTTTGTACCAATGAGACATTAAGGCACATGCAGAAATGTAGTTCAAATTGTGATGTGATATCATAGACAGTACCTTACACTGCATACGAGACCAATGTGTAACAAGATTATTGCAGTCACTGTCTGATAAATGTAGCACCGGAGACCTTACAGAAATTTCATTTAGAGGCTTGCCATCGAAGTGCGCTTGCCTCAGGTAGGAACGATACTTCATCAACGAGTGCTTGAAAAGCTCAACCAACCCTTGCTCGTCTTGACTATCCAGTTTGGTCCTCGCCTATTTAAAAGAATGAAATCTTGTGTCTTCTGTCAGCAGAAACATATGCAGTAATTACCATGAATAACATTAGTACATTACTTACGCGTAAGTTGCGGAGGAAGATTGGAAATTGTTCTTTGTCTGTGGTATAATCTTTCCATGAAGGAAAGATGCGCACAAAGTTCCCGACAACAATATAAGCTTCGTCTTCTAAACTGGGAAGAAGTGGAACATGAGTCCTATTTACTGCAATTGGGGCTCTCTCTCGTTCGAAAAGGGATTTGGCAACTGGATTTGGTGTACTCTTTGCTGGAATGGGGGTTTTGCATCGTAGAGCTAGTGCTATGTCAACTGGCATCATCATACTATTTGCGGCAGTTGGGGTCTGCTGAGTTTGGGCATCAGAGATGGCTAGTGTAGTAGGGCTAGAGTCTGCTAGAGTTGTGGCCGTGTTTTCTGGGTCTGGTGATATTGCAACTACACCTAATGGACTATTTTATTTATCAGGTGTCACTACCTTTTCCTAATACTTTGTTCATGCTCCTCGGCGATCATCAATTGCCCTCTTCCTTTTGAACGTCTAATACACAAGAACATCATTTGAATGGATAAATATGGTATGATGACATATGGAATATGTACTGAAAATGGATAGGCAGGGCGTATTCACATACACAATGTGTAAACTAAGCTAATGGCAGTGCAACAAAGTAGAAGCAATGCAAAGCATCAGTGGCAAGATATGTGCGACCAATATAACCTTGGAAAGTTAGAGCAAGCACCTTGATGGGTGAATAAGATAGGGCATCTGCCTCTGACTCCTCCACTAGGGAGCTACATTGACTTAGGTCTCCCTCTAGCTCAGAATCACTGTTAGTATCATATTCTGAGCATGAATCTGTAGGTGGAGAGCATTTGCGTTACTTTGCATCCAGACTTGATTTCAGTCCCTTAATGCCAAGTTTGACAGCCATGGCATTGTTCTGCTTTATTCTTTTCATGCGCGCAAGCTCATAATCATTATGATGTTGTTCAGTATCTGAGATTCATGAAAACATAAAAAGTAGTCAGATTATCTATGGAATGCATTGCGGATTCAACTCGAAGAGTGTCTCCCTATAAACCCCTGCGTATACAAAGTGCACCCCCAACCATGCTCACCAAACCACACACAGAAATACAAACCTCTTAGGTCTCTATAACTGGCAGACACACATTTCAAAACGGCAGTAGGAACATTAGAATCATATCAAATTCGTATTTGAACAAATAAACTAATGAATTATGAGTGGCATAATGTTTAGCTTCAAGGGTGGAGTGCTGGTAGTGCGACACAAAGCAAGTAGGCAGATTGTATTCCATGTAAAAGATCGTAGTCTATGTAAAAGGTGGATATGACACTTTCTTTCTATACAATGCAGTGTTCGTTGCCCACACATGATGGAAGAGATCACACAGAGAAATACTATTCACTCATGTCTGCGGTTCCAGTACTTTGAAACAGGGTGGTCCACCCTATAAGAATATTGACAACAAATATGACAAGGCAAGCATAGAGGTAGTGAATCAATCATTACTTGTGAGCTTACTAGGACAAGTATGCAGAATTGTAACTGCAGTAAGAGACCGTCCAAAATCTGAATCAAGAAGTTGGTCTAGCACTTATTGTTTGCAACTAATCGACGTGAATAATTGGATATCATATCAAATGAGTAAGAAAGACAAGTAAAATTGTCAACAAACCTGGCCTGCAGTAGTAATCTGGGTCAATGTCACTATGACCAACAATCCAAAATGACTAGTGTCTGTTCCTAGGGCCGGAATTTTTAAACCCTGTGAACTTTACAAGTACTAAAGATTACTGAAATACATCTGAACCATTAAGTGTAGGTAGCACTCAGTACACAACAAACCCTAATGACAGTCCTGCCTAATGAGTAATGAATCAATTAGAAAATGGGTGATGAGGAGTGGTTGTTGAGTGTTGAGGATGTATCTCAGGATAAATCGGGTTGGCTTAGTGGCTGCTGCACGCCTGAGCCCTGAACAGACTGGGAAGGTAGGCACGGAGGCGCGCCCGGGCAGCGGTGACGCTGTTGGGCGAGCGGCTCCTGACCTGCTATTAGTCCGGCGTCTCCTCCTAGAGTCATGCCGTCCGGGGACAGCAAGTCGCCGGTGAGGCAGGCGGCTGGGGCGAGTAGAGATCGGAAGCGCAGCAGAACAGAGGGGAATCGGGGCCTGGGCCGACCCAAAATCCCAGGGTGGGCCGCGGCCCACCATGGGCACCTCGTAGATCCACACCCGAGCGGCGTACATGCATTTTCAAAACTAAATTAGGAACATTTAGCTAACCAATTAAATGACTCTATTTTAATAATATCAGATTCATATTTGAACAACTAAGCTTGTTTAGCTTGATGGGTGGAGCAGTGCTATTCTAACACGAAGCACGTATGCTGATCGTATAGTGATCCTAAAAGGGGGGAAACCCTAAGCATGATCAATTAAACCGTATTATGACTGTGCCATGGCAGATTTGAAGCTGCAAATCGCAGAAATGCTATTTAGCAACCATTGTTTGCTTCGAACTAAGAACTAAATTCTAAGAGCTGAAAAGAAAGTACAGTAACCAAGTTACGATCTATTTTCTAGTTGAGATCAAAAAGTTGAGTAGATATGAAGTAGTACCACCTCTCTTTCGGCGCCGTGTAGGCATCGGGGGTGCGATGGCTGCCGGTGGCATTGAAGCAGATCTGCGACAGTAGACGGGTGCATCGGGGGATAAGTCCCATTGCGGTGGACAAGAAGGTCGTTGGAGCGGCCCCGGCAAGGAGGACGATGGCGCCGATGAAGCGAGAGGACGCGATGCAAGGCTCCTAGTCCGTCGCCGTGGATGAGAAACGTCCATCTCTAGTAGTGGACGACGCGGTCTTGGTAGGTGCTCTGGCATTGTGGAGGACGGCGGCGATGGATGGGCTGGAGGACGGCGGCGATGGATGGGGTGGCAGACGGAGGAGGTTGGTGTGGGGATGGTGTTCTAGAGCGGACGGTGTATGAATGGGAAAATGGAGGGAGAGGTACGGGGAATCATGTTTTTGGGACGTGCCTGTCTGAAATATGGGAAAGTTATGAACTTAGCCCCCGTTTAAAATTTGGACGTCTCATCGGTTGGGGATAGGACGATAATTTCGCATCTCCCCAATATTTGGCCAGAGCGATTTTGGGTGACGAGAGGGTGTTTTGGCGCCCACGGTTGGCGCCCACGATGTATGAACGGGGCTGACAGGTAGGGCGGTTGTGTCACGTCTGAGTGAAGTTACAAACCTGCCCCTATTGAAAATATTTGCCTACATCGATTTCGGCCGAGTCGAGTTTGTTTTGCTGCCCACCGTGTATGAATGGGGAAATGGAGGGAGAGACAGAGGTCTTTCGGACGAGCTTGAATCAAATGTGTTTTGCCGCCCACGTTTGGCGCCCACCATGTCTAAATGGGCTCAGAGGCGGTCGTGTCATGTCTAATTGAAGTTACTAACCTACCCCTATTGAGAGTAGTGGAAACGGGCCGATGGATTGTCCGTGTAAGGGGTAGACAGTAATTTCCATCTCTCAAACACTAGCTTCGGGCAGCCGACATGGGAGTGGATATTTTGCCGCTTCTTTCGAATTTTGGGATAGTTCAAAATGAAATGGCTCAGAGTCTTATCAATTAATACGGACTCGTGCTAAAAAAATTACAAACCAAAACAAAAAACAATTATTACATGATCTCTAAAACAAATGGTTTGATCGATTACATCAACAAACAACACAAAGGTTATTCAACGATGGAAAAACACATTTCACCTATGATTTACCAAGTGGGAATTTAATTTCCTTTTTTCCTCTAGGGCCTTAACAATGCGGTCAGTCTCAGCTTGCTTCGTTTTGAAATCCACCAAATATTTAATGGTTGTCTTGAGTACTGCTTGTGATTGTGTTGTTTGCTTTCTCAACATGTCAACTTCATCTCTAAGTGCAGAAGCAGAATCTCTTTCTACCAATAGTTTAGCCTCTAGAGCATCAGGAGTTGGCAATTCATGATGCACGATTGGGCTGGTGCCACTGCTGTGGGATGATACAACGTCCATGGGGACCTCGCTCTTTGATCTTGGGCTAACCTGGTTTGCCATTAAAGTTCTGATTGGATTCCGAAAAGTTGAAGTTAGCAAAACATCTCAACTGGGAGTTAGAACAACAAACCAGTTAAACAAGCAATGAATTAAAGAGTTTCGATTGGATGTTGAAAAGTAGTTATTAACATCATTGTAACCGGTTGCAGCAGCAAAGCAGTTAAACAAACAAGTTTTGCAAAAGTTACCTGTTGTGCCATTGGAGTTTCTCTTGGATCCTGAAAAGTTGAGTAGCCAGTAACATGATTAGAGGAACTGGTTGCAGCAGCAAAGCTGATAAACAAACAAGTTTTGCAAAAGGAACCTGTTGTGGCATTGGAGTTTCTCTTGGATCCTGAAAAGTTGAGTAGTTAGTAACTTGATTAGAGCAACAAGTTACAGCAGCAAACCTATTACACAAATATATTTTTGAAAATGTACCTGCTGTGCAATTGGACTTCCAATTGGATCCTGAAAACTTGAAGTTTGTAAGATGATTACAGCAATAAGTTATAGCAGCAACCCAGGTAAACAAGGAAGTTTCTGAAAACATACCTGTTGTGCCAACGGAGTTTCAGTTGGATCCTGCAAACTTGAATGTTAGTAATCATAAATAAAGTGTTGCAAGAGCCATAAGAAACTAACATCAAACTAGTAAAACTAACCAGTTTTGGCAACGTATTTAATTACTCATGAACTAGTAAAACTAACAAGTTCTTGGCAACGTATTAAAGTAACAAGTCGGTACCATTTACCAGCAACACAGACATCTGTAAATTTCTTTTATGTAAGCAAAATGATTCTGACACACACACACATATATATATAAAGTTAAAAAGACGGTGTCCCTCATATAAACCTGACAGTTGTCTATCTATGAACATGCAAACATTACTAATGCTACAAGTGATAACAGCAAACCATTTAAACAAACAGGGTATCAGAACGTGAATTACACGTGAATTTTGCTGCACCCTAGAAGTACATATGACCGGCTATCTACATGCTTAAGTAGCTATTTAAGTTCAGGCAAACAGGTAATTCTTAACAGTAAGTATCAAACACACAGATAGGCGCAGTCTATAATAGGATTAACAGGCTATGGCATTATGTAATCACTAGCAAACTAAATTAAGCCAAGCAACATAATTGAACAATTTTGCAATAAGTGGCTAACTAAAATTATGAGAAGCAGGTAACTGAACTTACGCTAGCTCTTTGTACAGGCACACTACAACTTCTTTTTCGCTTACAAGGTTCTACGAAGGAGTCCATGGCATCAATTACTTGGATACGCAGTCCCAATACTTCTTTCTTCCCACACTGCATTGGTAAGTCGAATGGTTAATTTGATAAGATGGTGCGTCCTTGATATGTTATATGACGGCGGGTTGTTAGACTAGTTGTAGCAACACACATCACACTGGCTTTTACTGTATATTTCATGCGATTACATTTGGCATATCGAGATCTAAGCAATCTACAATAGGATGAAAAGACTGGCATCCTTCACATTATTGGCGAACTCAGTTCATAGAAACAAGCAATTCAACCATTCTGTGGGTAAATCAAAAGCGCCACTGGAATATTTTCACTACCCCAATCATACACGCAAAAAGGGGCAATGCCACCGTAGGGGCTGGTATGGGCAGCCGCCTCGGGTGGCTGGAAAGTGTGCACCTAGTTTGAGTCGTCCAGGTTGGCCTGGGCTAGTTTTGTTCGTCCCAGCGCACGAGCAGGCAATGTAAAAAATGAAGAAAAACATTTCAATTTGGATGGGCCAATAATGTAAGTGCAAGGCAGGCCCTATAGCAGGCTCGCGGCCCAAACGAGCGCCTCCCATATCGATCGACAGCAGGAAAAATCCCAATTCGTTCGCTCCAGCCTCCAGTCTGGTTCGCTCCTAACCTAGCCACCGCTAGACAGACCGACACAGCACTTCCTCACGCCCTCGTTGGATGCCGGTCGCTGGGCTTCAAGCCAATGGAAGGACAAGAAGATGAAGATCCAACCCTGGGTGTAGCCTGCGTGGGAGGCTGCGGCGGCAACACGGGCATGGCATCGAGCTTACACAAACGGACAGTCGCAGCTTGCAAGAGTAGCATGCACAACCAGCAGGTACATCACATCCCTGATTATATCTAATTCAACTGTTCAATTTCTGGCCAATAGTTAAACTTGACGATGTTGTAAAACTGCTTGTATGTAGGGAATCTATAAGAAAATGAAACCAATTTCTCCTTATTTTATAACTCCCCTAATCAATACTGAACTAACTAAACCTGATGTGTCTAATCAAGTTTCCGGCGCAAACATACAAGCTCATGTTGTTCTTGATCCTGAAGTGTCTAATGAACAGACTGCTTATGAAGGATTTGATGCAAACATTTTACATGCTCCTGGTGATGAACATATAGTGTCTCATGAGGGATCTAGTGCAAGCATTTTGCAAGCTCCCATTGAAGGATTTAGTGTCTAATGATGATCTGCTATGTTGCGAGAGAGAGAGAGATTTGCAGGAATTGATGACAAGCAAATTATAGTACATTTTTATGGCTTGAGCAAACGTCGAGGCCATCTACCAGAAAGTCCCCGTATCATGACAACATAGCATAAATACTTTTCTAATCTGTTGTTTGAAACTATTGGCATAGTTTTGCAGGATAGATATATTGATTTGCAGTTTGCGCACTGGTTATAGGTGCAATTACACTTCGATATTTTCAGCCAGAGAACGAATAATTCAAGCAGGTACGGTCCATGTTAGTAGTCCTTGTACACCATGTTGCATTTTGTGTTTTTTGGTGCTTATATCATTTAGTGTTTTATAATTTGGAACTACTTTGGATCATTAGCTGGTTTTCAAAGTGGATGTAGCTTCACATTTCTCAAGTTATGTTGATTTCTAGAGTGCAAGTGCCTTCGTATTTTTTAAGTTAAATTTTTGCCCCTGGTAACTTGAATTCGTGGATCCGCCACTGCACACAAATCATACACGCAGGCCACTTACTCTAGCTCGTTGTACAGGCTCACTGCAGCTCTGCCTGCGCTTGGGATGTTCCATGTACAAGTCCATGTTACCACTTGCTTGGATGTGCAGGCCTTGTGCTCCTTGCATCCCCCTCAGCATTTTTGACACGGCGAATGGTTGATCAAATAAGAGGAATCGACCTTGCTATTGTACCGGAGGACAGGTACTTACAAGGTTATATCGGTGTGCAGGATGTGTACCAGATCCCGTAGCACCATCATGCTTCGCTAAAAAATGGTTTTGCTTGTTTCAGATGATATCTCCAGAAGAAATAAGAGTTAAAGTCAGAGTTGCATAGGCGTGTAAGCTAAGACAGCAGTAAAAGGATATCCAAACATCATCGAAATAGTGCACAAGGGAGTGATATGTGGATACCTAGTTCGGGCTGGCGTTTGGGCATGCTCGCCTAGCTAGAGTGCGGGTCACTTCAGAGCTGTTGAGGGTGATGCGCTGGCATTGGCTAGCCGCACATGGATGCAGATCTTGAGCGGAAGAGGAGCGCTATGATGCGGTGGACGAGACCGTTGGTGAAGCCCCAACGGCCTCAGGGGGTGGACCACCCGGTGCGGTTGTCGGATTCAGGGCTCCGTAGACCAAAGAAAGGTTCGAACTCTGGGGTGCGTGCGAAGAACTCGATCTCCCCAGTCTGCCAACTCGTCGATCTCATGGCCTAGCTTGATGAACTGGAAAGGAAAGGGACACAACAGTTTACCCAGGTTCGGGCCACCTTGCGGTGTAAAACCCTACTCCTGCTTTGTGGTGGATTGGCCTCGAGGTGGGCTGAGGATGAACTAGTACAGGGGGAGAACAACCTCAGGAGGTGTGTTCTTGTGTTGGTGTGTGCTGGTGGGGGTGATCTGATTGATCCGTCCTCTTCTACGGTGGTGCCTAGCTATATTTATAGTGGCCTTTGTCCTCTTCCCCCAAAACGAAGGCGGGAAGGGATCCCACAATGGCCAAGTTTGAAGGGAGACAAGTAGTACATCTTATCCTGACGAAAGGTGGTCTTCGCCTGAAAAGCCTCTGGTTGTGACATCGTGGTGGGCTTGGCGATGACCTCCATCCTGTCGTCCTGGTCTTGTAGCATGGGAATGGAAACCTTTGGCTGATTCCTCAGGACTCTGCGTCTGCACCCGCTTCCTTAGCACCAAAGGGGAAACCTGCTGTACTGCGCCCGCTGGTGCCCGCCTGGCCTTGGTCGTCAGAGCTTGCGTCATCTGAACCTCATGAGGCAGGGCTTGCATAGAAATCGCCGCTCCTCAGGAGCCGGCCTAAGGAGGCCGCTTCCTCTGGAGGTCTTGACGTCGTCCGCCTCGCGAGGCTTGGCCCCTCGCGAGAGTCTTGTGTTGTTGATGCTGAAGATGGGCCGTACCAGTCCGCAGATGGAGCCACGCTGTGGGCCGCAGACCGACAAGTCTAGGTACCCTGGTTCCCAGAATGCCGACAGTAGCCCCCAGGCCCAAGGCGCGCTCGGACTTGGCTTCGAGGCGAAGCCAAAGGGCAAGGGCGAAGCGCCGCTGGCCCTAACCACCTGCGGGCCTGATCGACGCGTGGCGCTTGATGAGACGTGGGCGTCTCTGCTTCCCCAAGTTGCCTCGGCAACCGCCAGACTTGACGGCTGCTTGTTGCGAGCACGGCCCTGTCATCATTGCCCACCGTGCTCGTCCTTGGCTTCCCCCTTTCCCTATGAACTCGCGGCTCCTCTTCTAGATTTGGCGTCGACGCCAATCCACCCTTGACACCATGGCCCCGAGGTCGAAGAAGAAGGGGAAGGCCTGCGCCCCCGCCGAATCCCAGTCGAGTTTGGAGCCCGCGCTTGATCGGTCAACAGTGATCAACCAGGAGGGGTTGGACAAGGTCCGGTCGGCCCTCGCCGCTGATTCCAACGAGTGAAAGGCGACGACGGTCTGGCCCGCCTCCCGGGCCTTGGTCGACGTGGAGGCCACCGAGATCCCCATCCACCTTCATGGTCTCCTCGCTGGCTTGGTCCCTCCTTTTTCTGATTTCTTCAATGCTACAATCTCGCATTACCAGATCCAAGCACTGCATCTGGACCCCAGGTCCATCATCCTCCTCGCCGCCTTCGCCTTCCTGTGTGAGGCTATGGTGGGTGTTGCTCCGTCTGTCGCCTTGTTCCGCCATTTCTTCTCGCTTCACCTGGTCGACGGCCGACAGCGCTCGGGATGCGTGGCATTCCAGCCTGTGGCGGCGACAGCTGGCTCCGGCATCAACTTCATGCTCCGCCCGAACGTGAGGGGATTCTGGAAGCAGTGAGTGTATGTGGACGCCGCCACACATAGCCCCCTACTCCTGCTCCCGCGAGTGCCGGAGGAACCCAGCTCCGGCTGGGGGCACGTGAAGCTCGTCGATCGTCGGCTCGCCCGTGTCTGGTCCAGGCTGGCCAGGTTGAAGGGGGCAGGGGTGACGGCGTCGATGGTGGTGAGCGAGTTCGTCCGGCGGCGCATCGCCCCGCTCCAGCGCCATTCTCGCCCAATGTGGGCCTTCACTTGCCCCAACGACCCCATGAGGCTCCAGGTGCCCTCGCTCCCTTCCAAGATGCTGCGCGTGGTGCTCGAGCTCCTGACTGGCGACCCAGCGCCTGCCGCGCTCTCGGTGGAGGGATCGCTCTTGTATCACTACTCGAACATGGAGGACTTTGTGAAGCAGATGCCCCTCTTCGACGAGTGGGGGCTACGCCAGAAGGTCTCGAGGGGCCTCGCGAGAACCCCGTCTTGGTGGCTCCCGTGCTCATCGATCCCGTGGCGCGCGCCCCTGAGGTGGTTGCAGGGGGGCGAGCACCGTCGAGTGCTCCTGAGGTGACCGCTGGAGAGGGGTTGCCATCAGGTGCTCCGGAGGTGACTGCTGGAGAGCGGGTGCCGTCAGGTGCTCCTGAGGCGGCTGCTGGAAAGATGGTGCCGTCAGGTGCTCCTGAGGCGTCCGCTGGAGAGCGGGTGCCGTCAGGTGCTCCTGAGGTGGCGGCCCGCAGCCCAACTGCGAAGGGCGGCGCACCGGCCCCCGGCGTACCTCGTCTGGACCTCGGGGCACTCCGGAAGAGGAAAGGGCTCTAGAGCTGCAGTGGTGGCGCTCCCCGGGCCCTGAAGCAAAGGAAGTGGATAGCCGTGGACGAGTAAGTACCTTATCTTCATGGATCTTCATGTGTGACGCCCTTTTCTGACTCTGGCTCCTCAGGATTCCCTTGGTTGCTGCGGTGAAGCCGCCTGGGGTGCGACCCCCAGATGCCCTTGGCCCGCTCGTGATTCCAGGCCCCTCGCGCCTGGCACCCGCGTAGGGCACGGAGCCGGCCCGAGAGGCAAAGGCGCCACCAGAAGGCCGCGAGCCCGTGCTCCCAGCTTCCTTCTTCCATGACCATCTCTGGGGTGCAGGGGGCATGCCGAGGGCTCCTCCACTGGTGCTCACTGGTAGCTGGGTGAGCCCATCGTCGGTTTCATCTTCGAGCAGCGGGGCTCAGTCACACAGCGCTTCCGTCGAGGCCCTGGGAACAGATGAAGGAGCGCCGGCTACCAGCCCCCTGCCAGAGATGGGCGAGACGTTTCACGCCTCTCCGGCAGCCCTTGGCGCGGAAGAAGGGCTCGGCCATGCACTGGAGCTTGCTCGCGGGCGCAGCGTCGTCCGCCATGACCTTTTCCAGGAGGCAATGGGAGCGCTGGGTCGACTTGGGGGAGAACTTGTTGATGTCGACGCATGCCTCGAGGCGGAAGGCCTCCGCCAGGCGCGCGAGTGGCACCAGCTGAAGGTCGCCATCAACCTCGGGCATCTGCAGCATGAGCACGCTCGTACAGATGCCGCGGCGTCCCTCGCATCTTCTCGTGAGGCCTGCACCCATACTCTAGACTAGGCCAGGGCTGCTGACCACCGTCGTGAGGTGGCCAAGGTGCGGGAGAAGGAGCTTCGAGCTTCGAACACCACCCTTGAGCGGCAGGTCAAGGCGCACAGGGCCACCCTAGCGGCACCGCCGAGCGAGGCCCCCTCGGATGAGAAAGGAGGCCAGGCACATGAGGATGCGCTGGCGCTTGAGATCTCGGAACATAACCTGGAGCTCGAGCGGCTGGAGGTGAGGGAGCGCCAAGTGGCCGCAACTGAAGACGCCGTTGCCGCCCGAGAGGCCAAGATCCAGCAGGAGATTGACCGAAGGGTGGCAGAGATTCGCGGGGCTCTTGTTGGCGAATACCATTGGAAGTTGAGGCTCCAGGAGACCCGCTTCCAACAGTGGCAGGTTGAGTTGCAGGGCAGGGTCGACACCCTCAGGGCAAAGCTTGCCGCGGCAGAGCAGCGCGAGATGACAGCCAAGGAGGCTCGGGCCTCCGCCAAGCAAACTTGTCCTCACTTCAGCAGCAGGTCACGGGCATCACGTCTCTTGTGGAGAAAGCCACAAACGAAGCGAACCACCGCCGGACGATGCAGCGCGAGCGCTCCTCGATGCTTGAGGACCTCAGGGTCCGGGCCAACCGGGCCTTGGATACCATCTGTGAAGAGAGCATCTCCCGCCCACACGAGGCTAATGACGCCGGCTACCTCCACTTCTTTACCCAAGTCGTGACCCGTCTAGAAGACTGGGCCACGAGGGCGCGCCACCTCATTGAGGAAAGAAGCAGGGGACTTCTCGGGTGCGCGTTCTCGCGTGTCTTTAGCTACCTTCTTAGCCTTGATCCTGACTTCGACCATGTGGCCAGGGTCACACAGGGCGACCTGGCGAGCTGGGTGGATGACCATGTGGACGACCTGGTCGCAGAGTTCGCCCGTGAAGATGGCGTGGACGTGTTCGCAGCTGAAGAGGGTGGTGCCGACGATGATGATGATGAAGATGGCGACGCCGATGGCGGCGTGTCTTGCTAGGCTTACATTTCCTTTCCGACCCTGACCTGTATACCAAAATTTCGGGCTCGGCCCCGCGGGGCGTGAAAAGCATTTTCTTGGAGGGGGTTCCGCCGTTATGTATGAAACGATGATATGCCTTCTAAATTGATTCTGAAATGTGCTGCCGAGGGCAGAAAGGCCCCCAACTAGAGTAATTTGTTATGACTTATCTTTGGTGTCGGTGGTCTTGAATGGATTCTTGTGTCGTGAGGGCGCTTGCGAGGGCTTGAGCCTCCTGAGGAACCTGCAGGCCCGCCCGAGAGCGCCGCGCGAGGAGCCGATTGCCGAGTCACGGCAAGGCATGCGCGCAGTGGTCCTGCGGCAGATGCGTTTTTGGCCCCGTGGGGGCCTCGGCGCCGCTTGGGCTGGCCCAAGCGCGCGCGCAGCGCGCACGCTACGCCCAGCCCCCGCTCGCGGGGTGCTCACGGGGGGCAGCAGGCATGAGCCCTGCTTGTTAACATAAACCAAAAGGCAAGAAAACACCACGAATCAAAAAATCTCCCCCCCCCCTTTTTCCTTTTGATAAGCTCACGAACTCCAAATCTCATTTCAAAAGATGGAAAATCGGGTTATAGAGAAAGGGCGAAACAAACAGTCGCGTCCGGCACCTAGACTAGTCTTCTCACCAGCGCGGAGCTAAGTGCTTCCACTGGGCATGGGCATAGTCATTGGGGGACAGTGTCGACGGCCAGCGCGGAGCATGGTGCTTCCACTTGGACGTCGGTGGGAGCCCCTGTGAGGCTTGAGGGCGGCGCTCAGGAGACTCCGGGGCGTGTACATCCCCAACTCATTATTACATGAGAGTGTCACGAGTGGAGATCTTCACGGGCGTTCTTAACGCCTGGTGATGGCCCCGCCCTGCGCCTCCCCTGACCACCGTTGGGGCGTCCGGAAACCAGGACGAGACCAAGGGGCGAGGGGGACGCTAGCGGTGCCCCGGTGATCGCATGCCCCCCACTGGGGGGAAGGGCTCGCCGGCGCCTTCCCTGGCGGAGGACCTACCTCCGAGCAGCGTGCGCCGCCGTCGTGGCGGCGCCTTGCTCCACGCGGCGCGGGGGAGGCCCTGGTGCCGGGCTCCCCCCGCGCAGATCCCAGTGCACTCCGTCCGCTTGTGGCGGGGCCATCATCCTGAGGTCCACGACCGTTGCCGTGGCTTGGTTCACCTGCGGTCCATGGTTAGCTTAATCGTGCTCCTGAGATATTGGCTGTACCCGGTGGCTGTTGTTGTCAAAGATGCCGGTGAAGCTCCGGGGCGGCCCGCGAAGAGCCTCGGTCTCACGTGGTCCGGGCACCCAGGCTGGCAAGGGGAACGAGCAGGGGCTTCCTCTTGGCGCATACAGCAAGCTCGTCAGTGGAGGTACAGGAGTGCCCGAAGCTGCCATCCCCGGGTCTGTGCCTGGCCACCCTGCGCCGTTGCTCGTCATGCCTGGCGCCAGGTCGCGACGACCATAGGGTGGCATCCCGTCGTGGTCCCAGGAGGGGCCGCCCGGTCCCGTCACGCCCGGGCTTGACGTATCCTGGGTAGGGTAAGCGGCGTCGCTGGCCAGGTTGGCGTCGCGAGATCCTCTGGGCCCCCTGAGGAAAGGCGCGCGGGTGTGACGAGAGCTGGTGCATGCCCCCGGCAGCGCTTGCGATGTACGCAAGGTGCAGAAGGGCGCCACACCCTCGCAGGCGGTATCGAGTAGCTCGGCGACGCGCTCCAGCAGGGCATCGTGGCCTCCTTCCGCCAACCTGCACCGCAGCAGGTCCCGTGCCACGATGAGCGTGGCTCGCATGTTCGCCTGCTGCCGGCTTGTGTGTAGGGTCGTCGCCGCGGCGTAGCCCAAAGACCACACGGTGGCGCGGTTGCGACGCGGCGCAGAAGCGGGCGGAGGTGGTCCGTGCCGCCGCCGTGCGGGCTGCAAGGAGCACAGAGTGGAGGGCTTCTTGGGCAGGGGGCGCTGCTCGGGCGGGCCGAGCGGCCCAATGCTCAGCGTGAACTCGACGAAAGTCAGCCATGGGAACGGTGGAACAGCGGCGAATCGACCGGCGGAAGAGAGGCTCCGACACACCCCTACCCGGCACGCCAAATGTCGGATTCAGGGCTCCGCGGACCCAAGAAAGGTTCGAACTCTGGGGTGCATGCGAAGAACTCGATCTCCCAGTCTGCCAACTCGTTGATCTCACGGCCTAGCTTGATGAACTAGAAAGGAAAGGGACACAGCAGTTTACCCAGGTTCGGGCCACCTTGCAGAGGTAAAACCCTACTCCTGCTTTGTGGTTGATTGGCCTCGAGGTGGGCTGAGGATGAACTAGTACAGGGGGAGAACAACCTCAGGAGGTGTGTTCTTGTGTTGGTGTGTGCTGGTGGGGGAAATCTGATTGATCTGTCCTGTTCTACGGTGGTGGCCTAGCTATATTTATAGTGGCCTTGGTCCTCTTCCCCAAAAACGAAGGCGGGAAGTGATCCCACAATGGCCAAGTTTGAAGGGAGATAAGTAGTACATTTTATCCTGATGAAAGGTGGTCTTCGCCTGCAAAGCCTCTTGTTGTGACGTCGTGGTGGGCTCGGCGATGACCTCCATCCTGCCGTCCTGGTCTTGTAGCACGGGAATGGAAACCTTTGGCTGATTCCTCGGGACTCTGCGTCTGCACCCGCTTCCTTAGCACCAAAGGAGAAACCTGCTGTACTGCGCCCGCTGGCGCCCGCTTGGCCTTGGTCGTCAAAGCTTGCGTCATCTGAACCTCACAATGCGGGGCTTGCATAGAAATCTCCACTCCTCAGGAGCCGGCCTAAGGAGGCCGCTTCCTCTGGAGGTCTTGACGTCGTCCGCCTCGCGAGGCTTGGCCCCTCGCGAGAGTCTTGTGTTGTTGATGCTGAAGATGGGCCGTACCAGGCCGCAGATGGAGCCACGCTATGGGCCACAGGCAGGCAAGTCTGGGTACCCTTGTTCCCAGAACGCCGACAACAGTGGACGAGGGCGTAGATGAGGTAGCTCCGGTGCGGTGGTGAAGCACGACCATCGTCTTCGTCGTCGTCGTCCGGCACAGAGGTGGGGAAAGAGACAAGACGAGGGGCGATTCGAACTTTGCTTGGGTTGGCGGCGAATTAGGGATTTGAGCACTCTGGGCGCAGAAGGGGACGGTGGAGAAGGGAGATTTTGCAGGGCTGGAATTGGGGCTGCCAGATATTTCAATCCGAAACATGGAAGCGCGAACTTTTTTGTTGTCATTCTTTTTTTTGGGTGCGGGGGGGGGGGAGGGAGGGAGGGGGTGGGTGGCTGGGTGCGAGCGTCCGTACGACACACGCAACGACCACGACACAACCCTGGTCTGCATGGTGCACCTACATTTGAGAATGCAAATGAATCTTCTTTCATTTGCAAACGAAACTGTATGTATTACCATGCCCGTGTTTTCCTTGCAAATAATTAGTCATTCAAAACAAGATACTATAAATTAATTAATGAGGAGTTATTTGAATTAGAGTGTGTGTCACATAGCAATCTCCAATTCTAACGTGGATTTCGCATTTCACGGTATCCACACTACTTTTTTAATACAAATTCATATGTATAAGATGAACACCATGGTAGTGAGAAAACTTTGGATGGATTCAAACATATGACCTACCAAATAGCACAACAATCGAGTCAATATTAATTTTTCCAAACCTAGTATGGCACGAATTCGAAATAATTACGGAAGCCATATGCATGGTCCTCAATTAAAATCTTACAATGTACACTAAATTGAAACGTCGATATTAAGTCTCGTACTATCTACATTCAAATGTTGTTTTTAGCCCCACCCCCCTCGGCACACATGCTACATACTTCCTGTATCGATCAATCTTCCTCTCCTAACCACCTTAGAAAGCTATCAGTTTCCGACACACGTTCATTCTTTCTCTCCATGTTTTGATCTCTAACTCTCTCAACTACACAACCCCCTTTTTCCACTCTATTACCAAATGTATCTCTCTCACACACCCGCCATTGCACTCCATGCCGAGCTCTCTCTCTCTCTCTCCCTCCCACCCTCTCTCGCTAGATACATGCATTGCCTATCTAGACCCCCCCTCTCGTGCGCACACACGCACATTGTCTATCTAGGTCACTCTCTCGAGACTGTCTCACTCTTTCTTCCGCATGGCGGCCCACACTCGCTCAATCTCGCTCTCTTTATCTAAGTCTCGATTAACCTTGCTTTCTCTCACAGACAAATGATATATCTCCCTGTTTGGGCCTCGATCGACACACTCTATACTCTCTCACGCAGATTGTCTATCTAGGTCTGTCCATCCAAGCCGCCCCCACTCTTTCGACCTCATGGTGGGCCATGCTCGCTCAATCTCTCTCTCTCTCTCTCTCTATATATATATATATATATATGCATGTCTTGATTGACCTCGCTCTTTCTCAGACACAAACGATATATCTCCATGTTTGAGCCCAATTCGACATATTCATATTGTATACTCTCTCACACACATTGTCTATCAAGGTCACTCTCTCCAACCCGTCTCATTCTTTTGATCGCATGATGACCCACACTCGCTCAATCTCTCTCCCTTTATCTATGTATCGATTGACCTTGCTTCCTCTATCGGATTCAAGGCTCCGCAGACCCAAAGAAGGTTCGAACTCTGGGGCATGTGTGAAGAACTCAACCTATCCAGCCAACCAAACGCGCCACCCTACAGCCTAGCTCGAAGAACAGGGAAAAAGATGGACATGGCAATTTACCCAGGTTCGGGCCACCTTGCGGTGTAATACCCTACTCCTGCTTTGTGGTGGATTAGCCTCACGAGGGGCTGAGGATGGACTAGTACAGAGGATGAACAAGCTCGCGAGGCTTGTTCTGGTGAGAGTGAGTTGTTTCGAGTCCAATCCCATCACCTTCCTATGGTGGTGGCTAACCTATATATAGTGGCCTCGGTCCTCTTCCCCGAAAACCAAGGCGGGAAGGGATTCCACAACAGACAATTTGAAAGGGGACAAGTAGTACATCTTATCCTGATGAAAGGTGGTCTTCGCCTGCAAAGCTTCTGGTCGTGACGCTGCGGTGGGCTCAGCGATGACATCCGTCCTGGCGGTCTTGGTCTCGTTGCACGGCAATGGAAACCTTTGGGTGATTCCTCGGGACCCCGCGCCTGCGCTTGCCTTCTTAGCACCAAAGAGGAAACCTGCTGCTCTACGCCCGCTGGCGCCCGCCTGGCTTTGGTCATCATGGCTTGCGTCACCTCAACCTCATGAGGTGGGCACCTGCATAGAAATCTTCGCTCCTAAGGAGCCAGCCCTAGGAGGCCGCTCCCTCCGGAGGTCTTGATGTCGGCCGCCTCTCGAGGCTTGGCCCCTCACGAGGGTCTTGTCTTGAAGGTGTTGTAGATGGTCCGTACCAGGCCGTCGATGGCGCCACGCTATGGGTTGCAGGCAGGCAAGTCTGGGTACCCTGGTTCCCAGAACGCCGATAGTAGCCCCCGGCCCCAAGGCGCGCTCGGACTTGGCTTCGAGGCGAAGCCAAAGGCAAGGGCGAAGCACCGCGGGCCCCAGTTGCCTGCGGACCAGCCTGACGCATGGCACTTTAATGGGACATGGGCATCTCCACTTCCCCACGCTGCCTTGGTAACTGCATGACTTGACACTGCCTGATGCATGCAAAAGTACCATCATTGCTCGGAACGTGAGAGGCCGGCGGTTGGCCTCCCCCTGCCTATAAGTGGGAGAGGGGGAGGAGCCCACAGCTCGTCTTCATCTTCTCGTCACCTGCTCCTCCTTCTCCTTCTTCTTTGACCCGCCATCTTGCCATAGCGCCCATGGCGCCGGTGAGGAGGTTCTCCACCGCGGAGAAGGGAAAAGCCCTCGCGTGGAACCCGAGCTGGTCCCTCCAAAGAAGAGGCACGGTTGCCCTCGTGATGCCGCCACGGCGCTTATGACAACGCGGCCCTGGCATGAACGTGCTCCGCCAGGCTTCCTGGTCTGCGCATACGCTCGCACGCAAAGCCCCGTCCATGAGAGCGGCCGCGGACGCCGGAAGGAGTGAAACCATGGAGGAGAACAAACAGTGGCCGTACGGCCGATCCGCCCGCGGACCCACGCCGAAGGGACGGCCCGCGAGTTCTGGGTGTGGGCGATGATGCCGCCGCGCACATGGATCCGGCTCCCGCGGTCTCTGGCGAGGGAGATTCCACCACGGGGGCCCGTCGAGCTGTGCCTGCAACATGACGGCTGCTGCAGTCAAGCATCAGAGGCAGAAGTCGAGGTTGTCGATTCTGGTGATGTCTTCATGACCCGGGGATGGGGCGCAGTCGCCCGCGCCTGCCGCTCGAAGGGAGGTCACGCCATCCACTTCGAGTACGACGGGGCTTCGATGCTCCTCTTCAAGGTCTTCGGAGAGGACGGCCGACGCATGGAGTGCTGCCCCAGGGGAGAAGATCGAGGCAGTGGCTCCCCAGCGAGCTGGCGAAACAGCGAGGCCACCGGTAATGAACTTGCCCTTGGCCTTGTCCGCAACTCCTCCGGCAGCAGCAGTGCCTCGTCTGGAACAAGCTCGAGCGACGACAACAGCTACGAGCCGCCGCGTCGCCGCGCCCGGGCCTAGGAGGAGGAGGGGCGCCGTCCCGACGTTGTTGGAGACGCTGCCGAGGTCGTAGTTCTTAGGTGTTTCTCCTTTGTTTCATTCCTGCGCGTAAATCATGACGGGCCCCGTGGGCGTATGTAAATAACTGCGACGCCCGCGCTTTAATGTTATCATTCTCTATTAGTGTCATGTTTGTGCCTCTCGCTTTGGCATGGTTCCCCCTTTCATTCTCGCGGTAGCTTGGTGCTCTATGCCGGCAGGACCCAGTCCCAGGCAAGCTTCGGCCGTCGCTGGTATGCCAGGTCGTGATGCCGTGGTCAAGGCCAGGAGGTGAGCGGCCCAAGGTCCGATAAGAGCCCCTGAGGCGCGATGCTCAGGGGGGCCCCTTTGGCGTGCAAGCGGCTCCCGAAGGATTGAAAGGGAAGCATTCTTGCCCGAGCGAGATCGCTAGAGACGAAGCGATGATCATAAGGTTCACGCCTGTGCGTGTGAGGTGACTTATCTTGGTGAGCCCACGGTGATTCTTTTGCCGCTTGGAAAAGCTTCTCGTGGGACGCTAGGCCATGCCATCCTCCAGATGATGCCCCCTCCACAGGGCTCCTGCCATCTCCGTTTCCCCCGCTTGCCTGGGTGCTCTACGTCCTCGGGTCCCGGCCCTCGAGCGACGCTCAGCTGCCGCTGGTATGCCCCAGGTCGCGATGACGTGGTCAAGGCCAGGGGTGAGGGCTCGAGAGCCAGTGGGATCACCTGAGGCGCGATGCTCAGGGGCCCCCCTTTAACGTGCAAGCGATTTGTGCGAGAAAAGAATAGCCAGCTCTGAGGAGATGCCTAGGAGGGGTTGCGCTCCAAGGCGCTGGCGAGGCCGCTCGTGGTCCCGGCTCCGGAGGTTCCTGCGAGTTAGCCGAAAAAGGAAAAAAGAGCATGCAGCCGCGCCTGCTATTCGACCGGTGATCTTTCCGCAAGAAGACGAAGGCACTAAGGACCCGGTGAGGTGACGTGCGCAGGGCCAGCCGCGAGCCAGAGCTCGGTCTCTTAGGTTTATCAGCGCTGCAGGGACGGACCCGAGCACAGGCGCCGTGCCAGTAGCCCCCGTTGCGGGATGAGCAAGAGGCGGTTTAGCAACGCGCATAAGCCGTGAGGGGCAACTCCATACATAACAAGACATTAGGAGTAATGTCAACAACTATGGTAACTCGAATATGCATAGCTAGTCCGGAGTACATGAATCAAAATGGTGCAGCTGCAGGGGCTGGCCCTAACAGCTCGAGGATAATGCAGCCCGAGGGGCACCCTCAATTGAACAAACCAAAAAGTCACCTGGCACCGTCGTTGTAGAAGTGTTGGGGTAGCTGAAGATGTGCGCTGCAGAGGTCGTTCCTCATGAGTCGGCTGACTCCTGAGGCTCTGGAGGCTCTGGAGGCCCGGGAGGCTCACGAGGGTCCGGCACCTCCTCTGCCAAGACCGCCTGGCGCCGGGCCTCGTGAGCCGCCCGAACGCCCTGCAGGTAGCGCTGGTGTGAGGTAGCCATGTTCAGTAGGCCGAACGGCATGCGGACATAGCTGCGGGGGCAGCACTTACTCCGCCCAATACGGGGCGGCCAGAAGAGCTCCTGAGAGGCAACCCTGTTGAGACCTGGGATGTTGACGCAGACGCGCAGCTCGCTACCCATGTCAGGGGCGGCAGCTGCACTGGACGATGCGGGGCGACGCTCGCCACATATGGCTCGCGCCTCCTGGAGCTCCTCGATTGCCTTGGTGATGAACTCCTGAGCGCCTGGCGCCTTGCTCACGGAGGCGCGCGTTGAAGCATGCCTCCACGTGGTGCCCGAACGCCTCCCTTGTGACGATGGTCAGGTCAGAGGCCCTCCAGAAGAGAGCCCCCGAGCCCGTCCTGAGAGGGGCGTCGGGCGCGCCTTCCTATGCGAGGGGGAAGGGCGCCCCAGCAGCGGACGCGGGGCTTGAAGTACCATCATCGGACGCACCAGCCTCCTGACGGCCCTTTGGGAGGAGCTGCTTCTTCTTCTTGGGGATGGCCTCAGGAGGTCGAACTGCACCCTCGTCGTCAGAGTTCTCAACTGCCGCAGCCTGGTAGGCGCGCTCAAGGGAGCACACCACTGCCTTCTCGTCGTAGGCGACCGTGATGATACCGCCGCTTCCTAGCATCGTGAGGACATTGTAGCCATGGTGAGTCGCCGCCATGAACTTGGCGAGGGCTGGATACCCGAGGATGGCATTGTACGGCAGGCGAATGTGGGCGACATCAAAGTCGATGAGCTCGGTGTGGTAGTTGTCCCGCTGGCCAAAGGTGACAGGGAGGCAAATCTGCCCTATGGGGGTGGTGGAGCCATCGGTCACCCCTGAGAAAGGCTTGGTATGGAGGAGCTGGTCGTATGGCACTTGGAGCGTCTCGAACGTCTCAACGAAGAGAACATTGAGCCCCGCGCCACCATCGACGAGTGTCTTGGTGACAAGGACGTTGCTGATGGTTGGTGAGCGGAGCATTGGGAGCGCACCAGTGGCAGCTGAGCACTTGAGCTGGTCTGGAGAGTCAAAGGTGACGGCGTACTTTGACCACCCGAGGGGGCGCGTTGCCTCGAGCATGGGGAGGGCCGCGTTCACCTCACGAGCGAACTACTTGAAGATACGATGGGAAGCGGGTGCCTGAGCGCCACCCAGGATGCAGGCAATGGCACGAGGCTCTTGGAAGCCCCCGGTCCCATAGTCTTGGCAGTGGTCGTCATTCCTCCTTGGCGGCAGTGGCAGCGGAGGGAGACCGGCGTTGCCCTGAGGACGATCCTCATGAGGCTGGTCCCTCTAGGGGCCGTCGCGAGGCTGGCCCTGCCAGCGGTCCTCACGAGGCTGATCACGCCAGTCCTGGCGGGGGTCGCGGTTGTCCCAGCGGCCACCCCCGCGGCCGTAGCCACTGTCGTTGCGCTCGGCACGGTGGCCAAAGCGCTCGTCATGGATTGCCCTGAGCTCTTGGCAGTCGTTGGTGTTGTGGCTGTGGACATTATGGAAGACGCAAAACGGACGGCTGCCCTTGGAGGACTTGGGGTGGTCGCAACCGCGCTTCATCTTAGGTTCAGCCGCGAGCACAGCTGGGCCCTTGCGCTTCACGTCCTTAGCCTTGGCCTTCTTGTCTTCAGGATCGACCTCCGGAAGCTCCAGGAGGGAGAGGCGACCTTCCTCCGCCCTCGCGTACTTGGTGGCCATGTTAAACATCTCCAGAGCCGAGCACAAATCCTCGTGCATGGTGAGCTCTTCCTTCATCTTGACATCCCGGACACCCTCAGAGAATGCCGTAATGATGGCCTCGTCCGACACCTTCGGGATCTTGAGGCGAACGTTGGTGAAGCGTTGTATGTAATTGTGCAAGGTTTTGCCTGGCTGCTGCTTGATGCACCGCAGGTCGCCTGCCCCGGGAGCGCGGTCGCGAGTGCCTTGGAAGTTGGCGCTGAAGCACTCGCGTAGCTCATCCCAGGAGGAGATCGACCCCACCGGAAGGTTCTGGAGCCAGGAGCGCACGCCGTCCTTGAGGGCCATGGGCAACTAGTTTGCCATGACCTTCTCGTTGTCGTTCGCTGCCTCGATACTCAGCTCATAGAGCTGGAGGAACTCAGCAGGGTCAGGGCTGCCATCGTAGCGCGGAGGCAGATCCGTCTTGAACTTGTCGGGCCAGATGACGCGGCGCAGCTCCGGGGTGAAAGCACGGCACCCTGCCGCATTCACCAGGGCCATCCGCTAGGGAGGAGCCTGATCTCGATGCCTACGCGCGGCCGCCTCTTGCGGTACCCGGTCTTGATGTGGCGGTGCTGGAAGCGCACGCGCTTCTCCTTGGGGCCACTGCACCACCTGGCAGCTTTCTTCATCGCGCGCTGGCGCTCTGCACGGCGGGTCATGCTGGGGAGCTTCACGCCTTGGCTCGGGGCCCTCGCCGTGCAGCGGAGGGGGAGGAGGTGCGCCGTGGGCCACATTGCCTGCCTGGGACAGCGGAGGGCGAAGCGAACGAGACAGTGCAGGGGCTTCGCCAGCGGCGTTGACTAGCTCAGCGATGCACGCGAGCCAGTCCTCGTAGAGGTCGTTGGCCGGACGATAGTGCAGAAGCTCGCGCCATGAGCAGCGTGGACTGCGCATTCGCCGGCCCACAACGGCCGTGAGAAGACGACGCCATGGCTGGAGTGGGTGATGGGGTCGTGGTGCGGCCATCGCGCTGCACGGACGGCGGCAGCGACGAGTCCTGCTGCTCACGGGCAGCAGGGTCGGTGGCGGCGTTAGCCACCGGGGAGGCAAAGCGACGAGGGACGCCACTGCCCGCGAGTGCCGTCTGGGCGACACGAGTGGCCCGGCGCTCGGCACGAACATGGCGAGCGTCAGCCATCGAAATGGCGGAACAGTGGTGGAACGAGCGGTGGGAGAGAGGCTTCGACACGCCCCTACCTGGCGTGCCAAATCTTGGATTCAGGGCTCCGCAGGCCCAAAGAAGGTTCGAACTCTGGGGCATGTGTGAAGAACTCAACCTATCCAGCCAACGAAACGCGCCGCCCTACAGCCTAGCTCGAAGAACAGGGAAGAAGATGGACACGGCAGTTTACCCAGGTTCGGGCCACCTTGCGGTGTAATACCCTACTCCTGCTTTGTGGTGGATTAGCCTCACAAGGGGCTGAGGATGGACTAGTACAGAGGATGAACAAGCTCGCAAGGCTTGTTCTGGTGAGAGTGAGTTGTTTCGGGTCTGATCCCATCCCCTTCCTATGGTGGTGGCTAACCTATATATAGTGGCCTCGGTCCTCTTCCCCGAAAACGAAGGCGGGAAGGGATTCCACAACGGCCAATTTGAAAGGGGACAAGTAGTACATCTTATCCTGACGAAAGGTGGTCTTCGCCTGCAAAGCTTCTGGTCGTGACGCTGTGGTGGGCTCAGCGATGACATCTGTCGTGCCGTCCTGGTGGTCTTGGTCTCGTTGCACGGGAATGGAAACCTTTGGGTGATTCCTCGGTACCCCGCGCCTGCGCTTGCCTCCTTAGAACCAAAGAGGAAACCTGCTGCTCTGCGCCTGCTGGCGCCCGCCTGGCTTTGGTCGTCATGGCTTGCGTCACCTCAACCTCATGAGGTGGGCACCTGCATAGAAATCTCCGCTCCTCAGGAGCCAGCCCTAGGAGGCCGCTCCCTCCGGAGGTCTTGATGTCGCCCGCCTCGCGAGGCTTGGCCCCTCACGAGGGTCTTGTCTTGAAGGTGTTGTAGATGGGCCATACCAGGCCGTCGATGGCGCCATGCCGTGGGCCGCAGGCAGGCAAGTCTGGGTACTCTGGTTCCAAAAACGCCGACATCCTCCCACGCACAAAATATATCTACATGTCTGTGACTGGATCATCTCTCAAGCTCTATCTTACAACCCTCACCCTTCCCAAAAGCTCAATCGGACAATATCTCTCCAGAGCATATATATCATTTCAACGAATGCCGGACCACACTCACTTTGTCTCTCTATCTATCCGTGTCTCGATTGACCTCGCTTTCTCACGCCGTGTCTTCCACACATTGAAGCTACCTCTCCAACCCTCATAGAGCCGGAGGTATTTACATTGCGAGGGGGACTCGAACCTTGGATTAATTTGTGAAGGCATTTATTCTGGTGGGTTTAGATTATATTTTCGTAGCATTCGGCCCCCAACTACTCCAAACACCGTTGCAACCCCCGCACCTCCCCCAATTGATTTCCCTCTGGCTCGGTCACCACTCTCTCGCACGTCCTTTCTCACCTTCCACGTCGCACCATGGTATTTTTGCAAAAAAACTCTGTTGTTCTCTTTAATTATTACAAATAAGCTACAAACTACACATCGATAGTCCACCTGTAATGGAACAAATTTCGACCCACAAATTAAAGTGCTACAAACTACACACCGAGGGGCCCACCTGTCATGGAACAAATTTGGACCCATAAATAAATTAAAAATGAAAAAGGACGAGGATCGAACATGCGACCAGGGCCTTCAAGCCGCACGTCAATAGGCAACATAGTAGCAATGTTTGTTGTACCCCCCTTTGTTGATATAATGTTTTTATAGTACCACACCCTATTTAATGAATAACATGTTTTAATATTAATTTTAGTACATTAGTGGGACCGGCTCATTAGCACGTACTATTTGCCTTCACTTACTAGTGGGTTCCATGTCTGCTCTCTCTCTCTCCTCCCCTTCTACGTTTAGACGCACGGGCAAACACGAAGAACGCGCGGGCGATGTTGCCGTTGACCATATCTGGACGCATTCCCAAGTTATGGCACTGGTTTCACGTACTAGTAGTATTATACATGTAACAAGTTTAGGAACAAAAGTGACCGTGACGGACAAGTTAGGCTAGTTGTAGTACTATTTATCTATTACTCCGTCATAATTAAATGCGTGGATAAGTAGATGTATCGCCTAGTGCTCGAACAAGGGGACTGGTCGCGCCCTACAAGTATTTGGAATTGACTTCCCTAAAAAAATATTTGGAATTGACGTGGTATTTAATATGAAATGTTTGCGATGAGAAGGAATACATGTGGTTTGATGATGTTTTATATTTAATTTGATACGGCTCTAGCAGAACATTCAATCAATCAAACCATAGATTTCATTCAGTCTGCCTCCGACTTTACATTCATACGACGATCGAACTAAAATACACGGAAATGATAAATCCCAAAAGTTCGGATTTTAAGCATGGCAATCTGAACGTTTTCATGGCAAATTTTGATTATGCAGCGGCGGCAGGGGCGTCTTGCGGTGGGAAGCGGCTCCTCTGCCGTGCTCTGTGTGCCATCGGGCCACTGACCGACGGCGACGGCGGCGTCTTGCGCCATTGTTGGCGTACTCCTGGACGTTGTCCCTAGCTTCAAGGAAGGCGAGAATGTTCTGGACTTCGGTCTCCAGGAGCGAGTCAACTGGCGGGAGGAGGCGATTGGCGTTGGTGCAAGGAAGCGGTCGTCGGCGGCGATCCATGCCGCTGAGGGGGGCACTGGCACCCGCGCGGGGATAGGCGCTGGCAATGGCACGGCGGAGACATTCGTGTGCACGGGCACCGGCACGGGCGTGCGCATCAGTGCACGCGCAAGCGCATGCGCTGGCAGGTGCATGGGCACCGACACGGGCGCGTGCGTCAGTGCACGCGCAGGCGCATGCGGTGGCAGGTGCACGGGCACGTGAAAGTCGGCGGGGACCTCATGGAACCCCATGGCATCAAGCTTGGCGACAATGTGCGGCTCCTAGCCCATCAATGCCACAGGGATGGGCGTTGGCGCAATCGGGGCGATGGGAGCCAGAACGGGAGCGGGGACAAGCGCGACATCTTCCCGCAAGGCCAGTTTATGCTCATCCCAAAGCGCCTTATGTTCTTGAGACTTTGGCTGGGTGTCTTCCTCAGGAAACTGGAAGACTAAGGGCAGACAATCGTGATGCGGCATGGCGTACGGTTAGGTCAGGCTGGTTGGAGGTAAACGACAGGAGAATCGGAGAGGAAGAGAGAAGATTGTAGCGATACCGGGTAGTGCAGGGGTGATTTTAAACTGCGGCGCTGGCGCCATTAAAAGTGGGGGAAGTTGGGACTAAGGTGGTGGTGGAGCCAGGTCAAGGGGCTCGCCTCCCGATGAGCCTGCGCAGCGGCCTGCTCGCACGCCTCCTGGTCAGCCGGTGCAGCGATCTGCTCGCACGCCTCCCGTCGACTCACACGCTTGCTCGGACAGCACCTGCCGATGAGAAGCGGGACTCATGGCGGCACGTAAATGCCCACGGTTTGAATAGTGAAAGCGTTTGCGTTAACGAGATAGGTCTTTGTTCCAAAATACCTTGGCTCTTCATTTGTGCAACTTTTCATAAGCAGCTTGTCTCAAATTGAACAAAAAAATTACGACAGCATATTTGTGACATATCACGAGACCATGCTCAGTTTCTTGAATTTCAGGTCACTTTTGGATTTTCTGAAATTTAAAATCCAGGATTTGAAATAATATCATAACCTGCATCATGCAATAAATTTTCAAGCGATACATCTTTACTGTTGTAGATGTTAATATTTCTTAAGAAAGGATTTGGTCAAACATTTTGCTTAGTTCGACTTCAGACAAGTTATATATGCAGAGTAAAAGGACAATCCCTCCGTACCAGTGCATTGCCTGATATATTAACTCAAGTACTAGGCACGAACAAACGGGGCTCAATTCTGTGCTCATCCTTGTGTAGTACTCCTATTAGTACTAGGCAATGGAGTTGACGGGTGACCTTGGGTAGCGGCGACCGAGGGAATTGAACCGTGCTCGGCACGGTAGGTAACCTTGTCTAGTTACTAAAGCATCCCTCCATTGTTCATCGGTAGTCATTATGGACCGAGGACATGAGGGGAATTTCCTAGGGCTGGAATTCTGGCCACCAGATATTTCGACTCAAAATGCGGAGGCTCGAGTGGTTGGGGTTGGCTAATGTGTGTATCACGCATGCCACCAGAAGGACACGAGCCCAGTTTTTTTTAGGATCAACACAAGCCCGGGTCTGGCTAGTACGCCGTTGGGTGCTACCATTCGAGAATAAGAAAGGAATCTTTTAAATTGCCGAATGAATCTATATGTATTACAATGCCCGTATTTTCCTTGCAAATTACTGGTCATTCCAAAAGGCATGGTAATTGATTTATGACGAGTTCTTGAATTAGAGTGAGTTTGTGATATAGTGATCTCAACATGGATTTCGCATTTCATGGTATCCCCAGTAAGTTTTTCATTGCAAATTCAAGTTTAAAAGACGAACGGTTTGGTGGTGAGAAAACTTTGTATGTATCAAGCATATGACCACACACACACACACGAATACAACAACAATCCAGTAAGTATAGTGCATCTATTTTTCCAAACCATGCATGTATGACACGAATTCAAAAATACTCCCTCTGTTCCTAAATATTTGTCTTTTAGAGATTTCAACAAGTGACTACATACGAAGCAAAATGAGTGAATCTACACTCTAAAATATGTCTATATACATCCGTATGTGGCAGTCCATTTGAAATCTCTAAACTGACAAATATTTAGGAACGAAGGGAGTAAAATGTAAGCCATGCATGGTCCTCAATTCAATATTTAAAATGAATAGGAAACTAAAACATGAATATTAAGTCTAGTACTACATACATGCGAATGTTGTGTTTAGGTCTCTCCATCGACCCCCCCCACCGCCACGCACACACACATACTTCATGTATCGATTGATGTTCATTTCTTTGTTAATAGAGTTATTGGTATCCGACACACGCGCGCTCATTATTGCTCTTCATGTTTTGATCTCCATTTATGTCATTCCCGCCCTCACACTCTCAACAAATATACTTATCACACACAACCTCGTTGTGCCCTCCATGACAAACGCTCCCTCTCTCTCTCAAGACACATGTGTTGCCTTTGTAAAACACCTTCACCGTGCGCGTACACACAAAGTCTATCTAGGCCACTCTCTCGGTAACTATCTCCCTCCAGCCCTCACCACAGCTTCGCCGCACAATATCTCGGTGTATCGTCTTTAACATTCGAGTGTATGCTAGGCCATACTCCCTCGATCTCTCCCTCTATAAATGACTCGATTGACCTCACTTTTTCGCGTCGTCTCTCTAACACATAGACGCTCGCACTACACCTCTTGCATAGGCGGAGCTATGTAGATTGTCGGGGTTAACCCCTCGACCTTAGATAAAATTGTGAAGCTCTGTTTAGGATTATTTAGATTATATTTTTTGAACATTATATTTGTCCCCACCCTCCCAAACACCGATTGGTTGTGCACCCCCCCCCCTCCCCGGGAGAATATCAGGTGCCTGCACGCCTTAGATGCTATATGCTGATACGAGTTCCTTGGAGCTTGTAGATCTGAGATATAGCAGCTCACAGGATGTCTTAATATTTTTACAGGAAACCTTAACGAGTTTGAGAATTGCACACAAATTGTACAAAAAACTACTCAGATGCCCTTGGATCCCATATCCAACGACCTCGAAGCTTGTATCACCATAGCATCTAAGATGAAGGAGGACCTCATATTCTCCTGTATGTAAGAATATCATGTGCTACCACACCTTAGATGCTTTGGTGATACAATCTCTTCAGAGCTGTTGGATCTATGATCCAACAACTCCTTGGTGGTTCAAATGTTTTTTTGTAGAAAAGCCCCCCAAAGAGTTCGGCCACTGCTTACAAGCACAAAGACTGCTCAGATGCCATTGGATCTCAAATCGAACGACCTCGAAGCTCGTATCACCATAGCATCCAAGCTGCAAGAGCACCTGATGTTTTCTCGCATGGGAGAATATGAGGTGCTCCCGCACCATAGATTCTATGGTGATACGAGTTCTCGGGAGATCTAACGGCTCACAGTAGGAGGTTTGAATTTTTTTTGCAATATAGACCTCAAAGAGTTTGGGAATTGTGCAGAAAGTACAAGTACTACGCATGTGGCATCTGATCACAGATCATACGACCTAGATGCTCGTATCACCGTAGCGGCTAATTAAGCTATGGGGAGCACCTAATATGAGCTACTGGGAGCCGTTGGATCCAAGATGCAGTGGCACGCACAAGGCCTGAATGTTTTATTTGCAAAAAAACCTTGGAGAGTTTGGAAATTGCGCATAATTACAAAGACTACTCCCAAGCCATTGGATCTCAGATCCAACGACGTAAAAACTCGTATCACCATAGCATCTAAGCTGCGGGGTGGATGTGATATTCTATGCCGCTGTCATTTTTGTTCCTAAACTTGCAAAATACGTGTAACTGGTGCCGTTACTTGTCTAACCGCGCAAAGTGTTTGTGCAAAAAAACCATCCTACACTGAAATATCGGAACAACACATGGGGGTCCCACTTGTCATTGATCAAATTTGGACCTAAAACTAACAAATCTGAAAGACGAGATTCGAACTGGCAACCTGGACTACAAAGCGTAAGTCGATAGCCTGAAACAGCAATGGTTGTTGGCTTTCTCGCATAACTTGATTTTATACAGTATTACGTTGAGTAGAGTAGAGGGAGTGGCTCGTCAACAGGTGCATGACCGTTGACTTACTTACTGGTGGGTCCCATGTCTACGATCTCTCCCTCCTCTCCATCGTCTAACCTTTAGACGCAAGGGCACACACGAAGAGCGGCGCGAGCTTGCTGTGGTGTTATTATCTCTACTCCTATAAAAGACTCAGTTGGTGATGATGGTGTGTCTGCCATTCGTCATTTCTGACCATTAGATCTGCATCTAATGGCTGTGAGGTAAGTTGTGGCATTTTTGCAAAAATAGCCCACTTCTCTACTCCAATTTGCAGAAAACCCCTTATTATCTTATAAGCAACCACATCCCTCCCTCACCTCATCAAAACAACCTGAGAAATATATTTTGAGTGAAAAGTAATATATTTTTAGTGGTATATATGTATATCAAAACAAGAGTGTTTTCTTTCAAGTTTGTGAATAAGTACTATTCTACTTTGGATCCGTTGCAACACACGGGCACATTGCTAGTAACTAAAAAAATGCTTGGAAAATAGAAGAATCGCCTAGAACAAGAGATGTTGTGGCTGGTTGAGACGGAGCTAACCACACCTATCCTCCATGCCACGTTAGCATGATGAAGCTCTGTGGCTAGTGGGGTGTTTTCGACCGACTGGCTGGGTCCCGAGGTCGAACCATATGTAGTACGTCTGATACAGTATATTTTTACACGCACATTTTTCCTCTGTGCAGAGACGTGGCACACCCTACCGCGCGGTTTCTGGGTCCTCCCGGGTGGTGGACGCATATTTTCTTCCTTGCCGAGACGTGGGACGCCCTACCGCGCATTTTCTGGGTCCTCCTCGGTCGTAGCACCGAAGCAAGTAAATGAGTCGTCAAATCACAAAAGCCCACCTTTCCTGCCGAGTACATCAGTGAAGCACGGTGGCTAGCTAGTTGGGCTAGTGCGACCGATTAGCTAGGCCGCTGCCACATTTGTTTTTTCACCCCTTTTTTTCTCTCCTTGCCGGCAGGTAAATTTAAATATCCACCGCGGCGTTGCTCTGGTCTTTGGGTGTGGCAGGCGCGGCAGGATTTTTATTTTTTGATTGACGGGAGTAGGCGCAGCAGCAATTAGTCATGATGACTCTGCCTATAAAACCCACTGCTCCCTGATGTGAAAAGTCGTCGACTGGTGTTTTCCCATGGTGAAAACCAAAAGATTCACCCTGCTCCTCGGCTGGCTCACTCCGCCTTCCCGTAGATTGCATTGCCTTTCAGCCGTTTCGCCCCCTTTGCTTCCTCTCCCCATTGCTTCTACTTGGTTCCATGGCGGCGCACCAGATCACGGAGTCTGAGGTGAGGCACCTGACACAGGAGCTCCAGGCTAAGGATGCAGAGCTCAGGGCCAAGGATGTGGAGCTCCGTGAGCTCAAGGAGGAGAGGAGTGCCATGCTCCTCCTTTATGTGCGGGAGTTCACGGAGCTTCAAAAGCGGCAGTCATGCACCACAAAGATGCTCGAGGTGTCGGCGGCGTTGCTGCAGAAAGCGGGAGATACGATAGGCGGTCAGGCGAGCCAGCTAGAGCGCGAGCGGGCCGATCGTGATGAGGTCCAGGATTGCCTCAACTACTTGGTGGACCATGTTGCCACACACGTGTTGCGGCTGCGCGATGCCTACCGTCGTGCTAGCGCCACCATGCCGGCCGTCGGGCTAAACCCGTTCGACCACCCCCATCGACTTCAACGAGCTGCAGCTTCCTGACCTGGTCTCCTTCTTCACCTATATCTCTGAGGAGCTGAGCCGTCGCCGCGCGATGGTGGGGGCGGAGCTGGACAAGGAGGGGTTGCGGGCTGCCGTCGCCGTTGATGGGCGAATCCTCTCAGGGCTTCATCACCGGAATCCATTCGTGCCATTGGACACCGTCTTTGACGAGCTGGCTCCTGTCAACCGGGAGCGGGCTCTGCGGGCGGTGGTGATTGCGGCTAGAACTACGTCGGTATTTCCCCAAAGAGGAAGGGATGATGCAGCACAGCTACGGTAGGTATTTCCCTCAGTGATGAGACCAAGGTTATCGAACCAGTAGGAGAACCACGCAACACTACATGAACGGCACCTGCACACAAAGAACAAATACTTGCAACCCGACGTGTAAAATGGGTTGTCAATCCCTTTCGGGTAGCGGTGCTAGAAATTGGCAAACGGACGTGAGAAAGTTGTAATAGATTGGTAGATGCAAATAAAAGCAAATAAAATTCAGTGAGGTATTTTTGGGTTTTTGATAATATAGATCTGATAATAAAAGATGCAAATAAATAAAAAGGCAAATAGCAATATAGATCTGAAAGTATATGATGGGAAAATAGACCCAGGGGCCGTAGATTTCACTAGTGGCTTCTCTCGAGAAAAATAGCATACGGTGGGTAAACAAATTACTGTTGGGCAATTGATAGAACTTCAAATAATCTCGACGATATCCAAGCAATGATCATTATATAGGCATCATGTCCAAGATTAGTAGACCGACTCCTGCCTGCATCTACTACTATTACTCCACACATCGACCGCTATCCAGCATGCATCTAGTGTATTAAGTTCATGGAGAAACGGAGTAATGCAATAAGAATGATAACATGATGTAGACAAGATCTATTCATGTAGGAATTAGACCCCATCTTGTTATCCTTAATGGCAACGATACATACATGTCATTTCCCCTTCTGTCACTGGGATTGAGCACCGTAAGATCGAACCCATCACAAAGCACCTCTTCCCATGGCAAGAAAAATCGATCTAGTTGGCCTAACTAAACCAAAGATTCAAAGAAGAAATACGAGGCTATAAGTAATCATGCATATAAGAGATCAAAAGTCTCAAATAACTTTCATGGATAAAAAGATAGGTCTGATCATAAACTCAAAGTTCATCGGATCCCAGCAAACACACCGCAAAAAGAGTTACATCAAATAGATCTCCAAGAGACCATTGTATCGAGAATCAAAAGGGAGAGAGGAAGCCATCTAGCTACTAACTACGGACCCGAAGGTCTACAATGAACTACTCACGCATCATCGGAGAGGCACCAATGAGGATGATGAACCCCTCCATAATGGTGTCTAGATTGGATCTGTGGTTTCTGGAACTTACGGTGGCTGGAATTGTTTTTCGTCGACTCCCCTAGGGTTTTTGGACTTCCAGGGTATTTATGGAGCAAAGAGGCGGTGCGGGAGGTGGCCAAGGTGGGCACAACCTTGGGGGCCCATGCGCGCCCTGGTGGGTTGTCCTCCCCTCGGAGCCCCCCTCTGGTACTTCTATGGCCCAACAGGTGTCTTCTGGTCCAGAAAAAATCACCAAAAAGTTTCGCTGCGTTTGGACTCCGTTTGTTATTGATTTTCTGCGAAGTAAAAAACAAGCAAAAAACAGCAACTGGCACTGGGCACTATGTCAATAGGTTAGTCCCAAAAAATGATATAAAGTTGCTATAAAATGATTGTAAAACATCCAAGATTGATAATATAACAGCATGGAACAATCAAAAATTATAGATACGTTGGAGATGTATCAGGTGGCACCCTGCATTACCAACGTCATGCGCCTCGGGAAGTAGAGGGACTTCGGTGGTGTTTAGGCATCCTCTGCATGGGCATGTCCATGTCTCGGCGCAACATGACCGTTGGATCAGTCACTGTAGCACAAAGCGTGTGGGTGTGTTTGGTTGCATTCTCATCTCAATATAGTTGTTCCCTCTTCATGCATGCTCATCTTAGCACCCCTCTTCATGCATGCTCCTAGTGTATTTGTGTTAACCTACTAGTGTGGACTCATGCACCCTTCATGCACTCTGCCAAACACCCAAAAGTGGGTCAAGAAGGGAACTTTTGCTCCCATCCCATGCACCCTTCATACACCCTGCCTAACACTGATTCGTGCTTCATATGGTTCATGTTCCGTGGAGTACTGTAGCACAGTACTCTCCATGCGCTGTAGAGCTAGTTCTGTTAACATTGATCGCACCGTTCATTCTCGATCGGAGAGTCAAAAAAGGGGTATTTTACATTACTGTTCATATAGTTGACATGCGCACATCATTTGTTATCGTCAAATCTTACTACACTAGCAACAAGATGTAGTACTGACGTATGAACCACTGCACATGCCTAGTAGTAGGAGTACTGTGTAAGTTCCAGTGGCTGCCGTGTTTCGCACTCCTCCGTCGTAAGATTGGAAACGCTTGTTTTAATCTTTTTTTTTCTTCAGAAACAGTGGACACGCTCTACCGTGCGGATCCTCCTCAACGGTCGTCGGGAACCTTGCTACTCACTTTCGCTGACGTGTGGGACAGGCAGCATCGAGGTCCACTTGCCATGCACTAAATTACTCTGTACTAGAGTGCACAACTACACGGTAGACTACCCCGGTCGAAGCACCGCAGTAATGCCCAATGAGCCGTCAAATCACAAAACCCCCACCTTTCCAGCAGTAAGTTGGACGGACGAAGCAACCATCATTTCACTCTTCTCCCTCAGCTTCCTCTCTTGAAGAAAACCCCAACTCGCTTCTCCCTTATCTTGTTCCTCATTTCTTCAAGAAAACCCCGACGCGCTTCTGCCATTGTTCTTCTCACCCAAAGAAGGAAAGGTGAGCGCATCAATGGTGTTGATTCTAGCCAAGGCTCGGTCTTGCAACCCCGAGACTAATCCTATAACTCCCTCTCTGTTCTTATTTTGGGTTTGTGATTATGGTTTCTTTTCTTTTATTTCTATTTGACAGTTTCTTGATGGACCCTGGAGCACCGGCCGAAGTGATGTCTATGGCTCTGGCCAAAACTGTCGAGGCTCAGGGTACGAAGAAGCGCAAGCACCCCGCCGAGACTACCGCAGACAAGCTCAATGCCATCGCCCTGTCCAAGCCCCCCTCTCCAGGATCCCTCATTAAGCAAGTCCAGGTAATATCTCTTCTTGACGATCTTTTTGGCGATCTTGAACGTGTTTTTTCATCTAACACGCAGTACTAGTACTAGTAGTACAACTTTCTGGGTGATCTTGCATGTGATTTTTGTGTGCCAAATGACGGTTCTAAATTGCTCTTTTGACCTAAACATGCGAGAGGTTGACATACATAGGATTATTGCACATAACACTGATTTCTTATAGATTACTTTCAACTACTATATGAACATCAATGCTAGCTATAGGAAATGCAAGATTTTAGCTCTCATGCCTTTGAAGAGAGTATATTAGCCTCAGTAACTTGTGTTATGGATATTGCAAGTAATCCCTCTGCTCTCATGCCTTTGAAGACATGTTCTAGTGTCTTTGTTCACTCATTTCTGTGTGTATATGTAGTAAAATATCAAAAATCATCTTATATTTCTGAACGGAGGTAGTAATAAAATATTTGGTTTCTGTTTGAATTAGAACCAGGTCCGCGGTGGACATGAAGTTCTCGAAGTCATGCCGTGTGAACTGGAAGACCTGAGGATGAGTTCTACTACTAAACTATCCAACTGTTGTGTCCTTATCGCCATGTGTCGTGAACTAGTGTTTTCCTGTAGCATTGTTGTCAGGCGTGCTCTTGAGGGTGTACTTCACCACAACAATTTCCTAGATGTGCCTTCGATTACAAAGGGTGTGGTTCTTGTAAAGCTTCCCGACAAATCTAATGCGGACTGTCTTCATCATCATGTTTATGAGTGGAAAGACCACTATGTTAGGTTCTCCAAGGTTGACGAGCTGGCGATGGTGCTAATAGACATCTCTCACGAAGTCCATGGCCTAGTCAGTTATGTGGGGTACATCACGTAGGTCGGTGGCAAGAAATAGTCTGTAGAGTTTAATTAGTGCAACTTTGCTTGTCTGTAGTAACTAATATTGTTCAGTACTTGATTTGTGTGTGTGAACCCTGTATTGTTTAGTACTGCCGCTTTTGTTGTGTGGTGAGTCCTGAGAACAGTCTATGTTAATGTCTGTCCATTCAATCCAGTCTGTATATTTTGAAGTATCCAGATCATCTTTTTTGTGAGGACGGTTTATCAATTATGGTTACACTCCAATATCTGTATGCATTGTAGGGTTTATCGCACCCACTAGGATTTCCAGTCCCATGGATGTTCGGTCCATATGATTTGTCATGACCTTTGGACTGTCCTGCTTGTGGGAGTAAGCGGGGGCCCTGCATGCCACCCGTAATTGGATGATCAACCTTCTGTTTAGAACTTGAACATAGTGATTTCCTGGTAAGGATTCACTCGTGTCACATCAAGTAAATCTTATTGATTTACTATCATGTTTTCTTACTTTTGCTGCAATTTTACGATGCAGGTTTTGCCATGTCACATTCGTTACAGAATAAACCATTTGGTTTGCTCTATGATGGTTATTTTTGCAGGTTTCACTTCTTATGTCGTGTCAATAACGAAGGCACTATCCATCACTTATATTACTGGACACAATTGGATCAGTCTGTTGTCTGAGTACAATTTGAAGCCCTATGATGAACTGCAGTTTGGTTTAACAAACATGCCACAATTAGTCCTTCTGGCGTTTAAAAGAAGTGAGGAAAAAGACTGGATCAAGGTCACGGAGCCTAGTGAAGTTAGAAAGCTGAAGTATGAAATCATAGCAGACCAGAGATGATCGCTGCTGTCTTGCACATCGGTACCACCTTCAGCAACGGATCAAGCACCGGCACCTTCTCAGACAGCACTGGCTCTAGCACTGACAGCGGCAGTAGCTCAGTCTGATCCACCAGAGGATTGGGCACCGACCGCGTCAACGGATTAGGCTAATCTACCAGAGGATCGGGCACCGACACGGGCACCTGCTCCGACACTAGCTCCACAAGGAGCACCATCTCCAGCAGCAGCAGCGGCACTACCAGTCGCACCGGCACGGGCACCAGCAACAGCTCTGGCACCTGCACCAACACTTGAAGTTGCACTTGCATCTGCTCCGGCCCATGCAGCGGCAATGGAACCAGCAGTTGCATCGGCAACAGACTGGGCTGCAGTTCACACTGCATATACCAAAGTCCTTACAAAAACCGACATCTCCACCTTCTTCGTAAGCACTGGCAGCCCAAGTGCTTCATTCTTTTTTCTTTCCATGTTTCACATGATTCACTGTGTTGATCTAACTGTTTGTGTATGTCTTCTTGTTTGCAAACAGAGAATTCCTAGAGCAACGAGGGAGTCGTTCAATAATCCGGGCGACCGTGGCCAAGTTTCTCTTACCATGCGTAGCCTTGGTGTGAATGAACCTGCTCAATATACCGTAAGTAGAAAGGATGCTCGCATGATTATTGATGCTAAAGGATGGTCAAGGTTCAAAACTCTATCAAATCTTGCGGTAGGGGATGATGTCAAAATTGAACTTTCTCGGCAAGGAGAGCTGGTCCAAATCAACTTTGAAATTCTTCAGTAGCAGCACGCAACTGCTGAACTGATCTATCCTCCGAGAGCTATTGATGTAATAATATGGCATGGTGAAACAAGTGTCCTGTGTGTATAAGTAGTACGACAGTATTATTTATCACATAGGATATCATGAAAGAATTGCAACTCTGATTGCTGGTTAGGAACTGTCGTTCGATTTCATTCTAACAGCTGCCGTGCTTTATTTAATTTTCTGTATTCGCCTTGCAACAGCATCTAAAACCAGCGCCGTACCGATCGCTTGCAATATGAAATGCGTTGAGTTAGAACACATGGGCCCCCAAACATGCAGGCCCACCGGCCTCTGGCCCAAAGTCCAAAACCATGAGCCTGTCTGGGTATTATATTCTCAGCTGAACCCCCATATTATGTTTTATATATTCCCCTTGATTTTTCTTATGTATAAAGTTGTGATATAAAAGATTTTTATATTTCTTTACAGAAGGAGTATCTCTCTGTCAAAAATATATTTATGTGTAACTAGTTACTCCAGCCTTTCTACTTCCTTTCGCTGATATGTGGGGCATCCGGCAACGGGGTCCACGTGCCATGCACCAAATTAGAGTGCACAACTGCACGGTAGGCTCACCCCGGTCGTAGCGCCGCAGTAATGCCCAATGAGCCGTCAAATCACAAAAAAAACCCACCTTTCCAGCTTTAGCAGTAAGCTGGACGGACAAAGCAACAATATTTCACTAGGCCTAAATCCCCTTCTCCCTCGTCTGCTTGTTTAGAGAAAACCCCCTCTCAGCGATTGCGTAGGGTTTTCTCATGGAGAACCAGGTATGAATTCTTCATCCATCCCCAATAAATCCTAGTCCCTTGGTCGCGGGTAATCCTAGGATGGCAGCCACTGCCGTTGATGCATTTTTCTTCCTACTGAACCTAGTGTGTTTCATTTGCAGTGCCCAAAGTGTGAGGACCCTACAGGTTTCTGCGCCCTCGGCGAGATGCCACACTTGTTCCTTCTCATCGTAACACAGGATTTTAAAATGCGCACAGTATGTTCCTAGAATCCTCTTTTCTATCCGGGAAGGTGGGGTTTTTTGAACATGTTGTCGACTAATTTGGAAATTTGGATTGCTATATTCGGATAAAAGGTACTAGTACCATGGTCAACACTGGCGTGAAGGAGGAAGTTATTTCTAGATTTGGATAGTGAATATATTGTGTTCTCATATTATTTTTCCTGCAGTGCATTCCTTGCTCTGCCAGAACACATATACTCAAGATGGTGGGCCTTGCCATAACTGAATACACCAGTTTAATGGTCACAATGAAGACAAGTCATGGATATAAGTTCTGAGTTGGGTTCATGAACCAAGAAGATCGCTACTTTTTTTATGGCCGAACTTGGATAAACTTTCTCAAGTGTTACAGACTGAAAGTTGGCGCATGAATGTTGATGGAAATAGCAGAACCTGGTCTCATCTTCACTGTGATCTTCCACCCCGACATCGTTCCAGTAGTTCATCCATGTTAGTTTTGTATCTGGTTCTTGCATGTTGCCTCGATTACTTCTTAATCCACCTATTCTGTCTAACTAATCACAATTTAACTTTAGAAGTAGCAATGATTTGTGATTCCCTTCTCTCACAAAGATGCTACTTCAAACTAATATTTCTTATAATTGGTGGCACGTGTAGGTTATTTCAAAGTTAAGAATGCTACTCGTTTGTTATTCTATAAGAACTCGACTGTTACTGATGGCACTGAAGTTGACAGGGATGACATCCACCAGTTCCTACACTTTATTGATCGTCTTGAGGTCCTTGTGGGGCGTTTCAATGGTGGAAGTCCACGTGGGATATGTGTGCCACTGCTGCACACATTGAACAGGTCCAACTGTGTCAAGAAACTTATGGTACGAGTTGTTTTCTGTTATATATGTTGTTCATAAACTCTTGCTTATACACAGTTTTACAGCTGTTATCTTCTTGAAACAGAAACTGCCCAGTTCTATTGTTCCTATACAGATGCCTGACCATGGTCGGGTCAGACTTGCGCTTGGTCACAACATGATGTTTATGTCGACCTACTCCATTTCCCTTGGAGGTGAAAAGATACTTATTCATGGGTGGTCTCAAATAATGAAGGCCCGTCCATCTTGGAGACTAGGACAGAAGGTTATGCTCATGCTTTTCCATGGCTCTGAAGCGAATTTCCTATTTATTGACCACATTGCGAGATGAAGCTGCTTTTAGAAGGTTGTGGATGCGCGGGGTGGCGCCTGGGCCTTGTCCTGGGGCTTGGTGGCCTCACCCTTGGTTAACTATAGGCAAAGTAGCACTGTTTGAGGCGTGCTTTGTATGGTTGAACCTGTATAAGTACTCATACTGCTTTCAGCTATGGTTGTTAAGTGCCCCTGTTGGTTTCAGTTAAGGTTGTTAAGTACTCCTGCTGCTTTTACAGTCTGTCGTGTTTCTTCAGTCCTGTCTTCCTCCAGCCGCCAAAACCAAACCAGTGCCGGCAGGGCCGCCTGCTTCCGCCTCCCACGGCTGGTTGTGCCTCAGCACATGCATCGCCGCCCCACCGTCTCCTAAATCGTTAATGCTGATGTCCGAGGCCTCGTCGTCGTCCTCCGCGTGCTTTGGTGCGCTCGCCGTGGCGCCACCCTCTCGCATTGTCAACATGGTCAACAAACAAGAGGAATCAGGAGAGGACTGTACATGGAGAGGATGACAGTAGGGGCCCACCATGTCCATGGCCGTACGCAAGCAAGTTCCTCATTTTTTGTTATATACTCCATTGTCGGCATATAGAAAAAGAAAATGCTTCCTCCTAGTGGTTTGCTGACATCTGGGACCCATGACATTGTCAGCGTATTGTCAATAGACAAAAGATAAACACAAGATCGGCTAACACCTGGGACGTAGCTACTCGAGCAGTATTTTTTTTTGTTATTGTTGAGACGGAGCAGGGTTTCAACTGGGCTGTGGCCCGTCTAGCCCAGGCTTCTATTTTACGTTCACCACATGACCAGCCCAGCTATTTTTTCTTTGTGAAAATGAGCCTAGTTTATTTTTTCTGAAGAATACCCAATCCAGGCCTACTTATTTTTCTATGCCCTGTTGGACTGCAACTCTTTCAAGATGGCTGCAAATCTTGAAAGTAATATGAAATGGGCTATAAATATAAAAAACAGACGACAAATTGGCAATTACTTTCAAATTTCAGAATTTTTTCACATTTTCAGATTCCAATTTCACTGGGCTTTAACCTAATTTAAATATATCTTCAAAGTACTTTAAATCTGGCTCGACATTTCGGTATTAAAAACAGTTTGGACCCCACCAAAATATGCGAAATTAAGTTTAAATTTTTAACCCTGGCTCTGGCCAACAAAAAAAATGGACTGCAATAAATTGCATAAGAAGTTGCAATGAGCTGTAAATTATTAAAAAGAATAGGGAATGGTCCGACTTGTGGGCCTATTAAGTTGACGCGTATGCAAGATTTTTGTACTTATTATATATGTCAACAAACGATTCTAGCAGACGTGACTGTTGGATGTCAATCCAACGGTCGTCGTGCTTCTACAATCTCTGATCTTCTTGCTCCAGCCTCCAAATCCAGCGCCGGCAGGACCGCCTGCTCCCACCTCTCGTGGCCGGCTATGCTGCCGCGCAGGCCTCACCGCCCCCTACTAGTCCCACCGCTGGCTAGGCCATCCCTCTACTCACCCACATCCCTCCACTGTTGTGGCTTCGCCGCCTCTGGGCCATTCCCTTCCTGGGTCTCACCGTTGTCCATCGCGTTGGTGTTCTCGGCACGGCGTGGTCAACATTGTCAACAAACGACAACATTGGAAGAGGGATGTACATGGAGAGGCTGACAGTTGGGACCCACATGGTCCATGGCCGCACACAAGCAAGTACCTCCTTATTACGTCAAAAAGAATGAATCCTCCCAATGACAGCTGGGACCCACCAGCTATATCTTGGCACGGAAGGAAGTGCCTCCTTATTAAGCGAAAAATAACGAGTGCTCCCCATAACAGCTGGGGCCCACCAGATTTGGAGGCTGACTTGTGGCCCTACTAAGTTGACACGTACGCAGGGCTTTGTCAACTTAGTCAATAAATGATTCTATCACCAGTGACCGTTGGATTGTTAACATCCAACGGTCGTCCTGCTTCTTCAACCTCTGATTTTCTTGCTCCAGCCGTCCAAACCACCGCGTGCTCCTGCCTCCCGTGGCCGACTGTGCTGCTGCGCAGGCCTCACCACCCCCTACTACTCCCACCGATGGCCAGGCCATCCCTCTACTCACCCACACCCCCTGTTATTCTGTGGCGACGGCAGCCTCACACCGCAGCCGAACCAGTCAACCCTCGTACTACCCTCCGTGTGTTCCCAGGCTCCGCGTCATTCCCTACCTCACCGTCGTCCACCGCCTGGTGCTGTCCACGCGGTGTGGTCAACATGGTCAACGAACGATAGCCATCGAAAGAGGACTGTACGCGGTGAGGCTGATAGATGGACCCACCAGCTACATCCTCGCACGCAAGGAAGTGCCTCCTTGTTAAGCGCAAAAAAAAGAATCCTCCCCCTATTAGCTCGGACCCACCATCAATATCTTCGCACGCAAGGAAGTGCCTCCTTATCCTCCCTGACAGCCAGGACCCACCCGATCGAAGCGTAAGTAGCGTTGTCATTCTGGTCGCAAACGTGTACGTACATACTGGTCCATCGGTCTTTCTGCCATGATGAACCATGGCCCAGTAAGGAGCGGTAGCTGTTTAGGCAGTCCCGTCTATATCGTGTACATGTATGTACTGCCACGCTGCAAGAAAGTAAATACGGCTATGTACCAACATACGGGCGGGGTCTCGAATGCGTACAGCGACGGCATCCTGTTCATCGGCAGCCAACCGACTGGGTCAGAACAGAGAAACAGCATCGTGTTCATCGGGAGGCAACAGACTGGGTCGGAATGCGTCGTGTTCATCGGGAGCCAACTGGCTTGGACGGAACAGCCGAAACGGGGTCTGGCGTACCGCAAAACGGAGGAAACGAACTTGTGTTCGAGCTCCTACGGTCGAAACGGGGTGCTGTTGATTGGGAGGGGTGTGGCGTACCGCAAAAGGAAGGAAACGGACTTGTGTTGGAGCGCCTACGGTCAAAACAGGGTCCTGTTCCTCGGGAGGGGTGTGGCGTACCGCAAAACGGGACTCCACGGGCTACTGTTCATCCACCGTCAACTTCCTCCAGCCTCCACCTGCTACTGTTCATCCACCGTCGACTTCCTCCTACCTCCACCAGCTACTGTTCATCCACGGGGGTACTGTTCATCCAGCCTCCACCGGCTACTGTTCAACCAGCCCTCCACGGGGTCCTGTTCATCCAGCCTCCACCGGCTCCAATTCAACCAGCCCTTCACGAGGTCCTGTTCAACCAGCCCTCCACGGGGGTCCTGTTCATCCAGCCTCCACCGGCTCCTGTTCAACCAGCCCTCCACGGGGTCCCTCCACCGGCTACTGTTCATCCACCACCACCTCCTCGATCGGGGGTCCTGTTCATCCAGTGGCAACGTCCTCTACTACCACGGGATCCTGTTCATCCAACCCCCATCGGGAACTGTTCATCCAACCCCCACCAGGGACTGTTCATCAAGAGGTAGCTTCGATCAGCTTCAGTTAGCAGCAGTAGCGAAGGAATCGCTCGGGTTCAGTTAACAGCCCGGGATTGATCGCTCGGGTTCAGTAACGTAGCTAGTGCAATCGCTCGGGTTCAGTAAGCGAACACCTCGCTCGGGTTCAGTTAGAGCCCAATGCTCGCACCCACACGCATACGTGTACGAGAGAAACGCACAATCCCTCCATGCATAGCTCGGCCCCGACCACCCACCGTAACCAGGAACTCCCTGAAATTTTCCTCGCCCTCGCTTCTACCACAATTTTTTCCGTCATGGACGGCCCAAAGAATGTCAAGCAGGTGTGTCCCCGGCCCGCCCAGGACGAAAAGCCCATTTTTTGTCATGATTTTTTGTCATAGAAGTAGCAGCCCACCACATCTATGATGATACGTGTTTTTTTCACAATTATCATCATATAAGTGTCATAAGCATGACAAAAAAAATTCGTTCGGCCCAAAATGTCACGGATGTGTCTTTTTTTTGTAGTGATACCAACAAGCAATCTAATCATCCTAAAGGTAAATCTTGGAACATTATTTTTATAATATAATGGAATTGTACAAGGGAACAATTATTTTTGTTGAAAAGTTTCTGTAATTCAAGATTCACAAAGTTTCCATGGGCATGAACAAGTTCAAGGATATCCCCCACTTCAACGGTGTTCGCCTTTCTCACTTTCACTTTTCTTTTTGAAAAGTTTTAGGTTCCCCTCTATATTTTTTTTTGTTTTTAAACTTTATAAAAGCACTCAACAGAATAAAATGTCTCTCTAAAACTTCTGGGTAGTCTCCCTGGTAGCGCTTTCTTTAAAGCCATTAAGCTAGGCATAAAGTGCTCAAGTAATCGATCCACCCAGATCCCAAGGTATATCAAAGAAAATTTTAATTAGCAATGATTTATAATTTAGTAGTGAGCACAAAGTAACATATATCATGCAATGACAAAGTCTAACTCTCTTCCTATGCATCGGCATGTCATAAAAGAACAATTCATGCACATCAAGTAAAGGCCAATACATAGCATAAGCAGTTTTTTGCAATTTTATCGTGTTGGAAACATAGAGAGGCAGAGATGTAGTTCCTCTCTCATAATAATTGCAAGTAGGAGCAGAAAGCACATGCATATTATATTCATCAAAATCATCATGTGTAATGGTAAAAGGCAACCCATCAATGTAATCCTTAATAAGTGCAAACTTCTTAGATATAGTGTAGTTTGGAGAATTCAAAAAGATAATAGGACTATCATGTTTGGGTGCAATAGCAACAATTTCATTCTTAACATAAGGAACTATAGCAAGTTCATCTCCATAAGCATAATTCATATTGGCATCTTGGCCACAAGCATAGCAAGTATCAAGTTCATCAAAAAGGGATATTTCAAATGAATCAATGGGATCATAGCATTCATCCTTCGGTAAGCATGAAGGGAAATTAGATAATGTATGGGATAAAGAGTTACTCTCATTAGAAGGTGGACACGGGTAGCTAATCCACCCTTCCTCCATTTGTTCTTCGCTCTCCTCATCTTTTTCATCTAATGAGCTCAGAGTTTCATCAATTTCTTCTTCCATAGTTTCCTATAAAATATTAGTCTCTTCTTGGACAGCAGAGACTTACTCAATAAATACATCAATATCGTAATTGTATTTACAATTCTCATAGCAATATTTAGTACAGCAAAATTTTCAGGTCTATAAATAGCATCATCACAATCTTCATACTCTTTAAACAAAGATTCAATTTCACAAGCACCCTTAAAAGCAACAAAGTCTTCTATTCATTCCACATCATAGTAATCATATCTACCATTAGCATAAGAAGCTAAGGTTTCATTATCGTTAAATTTACAAGAAAAGGGAAGGTGTTTAGCCTTCATCCTAGATAAACAAGTATAATCATATCTCAAGCATAAATTCCAAGCATACCAATGCAACATTTCAATTTGATCCAATAAGAGTTTCCCTTTTTTAGTCAAGCGATAATCCCTAAAGTATTCACGTTGATCCAACGTGTCTCCCATTATCAAGTTGAATGGGGTTTTCTCAGGATTATCAAAGTAGTGTATAATATTTTTCACATAACGAGCATCGAGGGTTTTAGGAGGTTCCCCATCTCCATGAGTAGCAAATAGAACTAATTTTTTTGGTATTTCGTGTTCCATATCCTTAACTAAAGATAGAGAACAACTTAGAACATAAAATAAAAACTACTTAGTGATAAAGCAAACATGCACACACGAGAATATTCACTCCACACTATTGCTCCCCGGCAACGGCGCCAGAAAAAGGTCTTGATAACCCACAAGTATAGGGCATCGTTTGTATCCTTTTTCGATAAATAAGAGTGTCGAACCCAACGAGGAGCTAAAGGTAGAACAAATATTCCCTCAAGTTCTATCGACCACCGATACAACTCTACGAACACTTAATGTTTGCTTTACCTAGAACAAGAATAAAACTAGAATTACTTTGCGAGAATAAAACTATGAATAAATTGTAAGATAATAAAAGTAGTAGTTTAGTAGAAAGCTTTTGTCACACTAGAAAGTTATTTGTCCCTAGGTGATCGATAACTAGACCGGTGATCATTATTGCAATTTTATATGAGGGAGAGGCATGAGCTAACATACTTTCCGTACTTGGATCATATGCACTTATGATTGGAACTCTAGCAAGCATCCGCAACTACCAAAGATCATTAAGGTAAAACCCAACCATAGCATTAAGTATCAAGTCCTCTTTATCCCATACGCAACAACCCACTTACTCGGGTTTGTGCTTCTGTCACTCACGCCACCCACCATAAGCAAATCATGAACGTATTGCAACACCCTACAGTGGGGATCCCTCATGTTTGCTTGACACGGAGGGCACCATAGGACATCACCAAAATAAAATATACAACTCAAACCAATCATGATCATCAATCAACCCATAGGACAAAATAGATCTACTCAAACATCATAGGATAACCACATATCATTGGATAATAATATATAGTGTTGAGCACCATGTTTAACTAGAGAATTGCAGCTGGAGTAGAGAGGTTACACCGCTGCATAGAGGGGGAGAAAGTTGGTGTTGACGGTAGCAGGGTTGTTGATGTAGATCACCGTCACGATCCTTGCCCCGGCGGCACTCCGGCCCCACCGGGAGAGAGGGGGACAGAGCCCCCCTCCTTCTTCTTCTTCCTTGGCCTCCCCCCTAGATGGGATGAGGGTTTTCCCTCTGGTCCATGGCCTCCATGGCGGCGGAGGGGCGAGAGCCCCTCCGAGATTGGATGTATCTCTCTGTTCTCTTCTGTTTCGCGTTCCTATTTTCTGGCCCTTTACCGTTTCCTAAATTCACGAAGATCTGTAACTCTGATTATGCTGAAATTTATACACGATTTTTTTTCATAAATTATCTTTCTTGTGCCCGAAGAAGAGCCCCAACCGACTTACGGGGTGCCCACAAGGCACCACCGCGCGCCAGGGGGGCCAGACGCGCCCTGGTGGATAGTGGAGGCCGTGGGCCTCTGTTTGCATTGATTCCACCTCCCAAAAATCACATATATTCCAAAATATTTCTCTGTAAATTTTTATCGCATTTGGACTTCGTTTGATATGGATATTCTATAAAAAAAACTTGCAACAAACAGGAACTGGCACTGGGCATTGGATCAATATGTTAGTCCAATAAATCATATAAGTTGTTGCCAAAATTATGTGAAAGTTGTATAATATTGGCATGAAACAATAAAAAATTATAGATACGATGGAGACGTATCAGCGGTTCTTTCTTTACTTTCATTAATGGAGACATAGATAGCTTTAATGAACTCATTAATATCAAGCTTAGGTGGCAAAATTTTAGAGTTAAGAGTTTCCACATCATGAGCAATTCTATCCATGTTTCTAGCCATATCATCAACTTTATTCAAATTTTCTTCTACCATGGCATTAAAAATCTTTTGGGAATTAATGAATTCTTTAATATTGATCTCAAGATCAGTAGGTATCCTATTATTATTGTTATCATAGGAATTACAATAATTATTAGAGGAATTTCCGAGGTACTATCTAGGATTAAAATTTTCGAGATTATTATTGAAATTATTTCTAGAGACAAAATTCACATCAACGGCAACATTATTTTACTCAATCAAAGTAGATAGTGGAACATCATTAGGATGTACATGAGCATTTTTTTAGCGACCAATTTCATATGAGCATCCATTTTATCACTCAAGCTAGTAATTTCTTCGACAGAATTTACCTTCTTACGAGTTGGAGCTCTTTTGGTGTGTCATTGAGAGTAATTTGCCATTATATTTTCAAGGAGTTTTATAGCTTCTCCCAATGTGAATTCCATAAAGGTTCCACCTGCAGTCGAGTCTAGAAGATTTCTAGAAACAAAGTTTAGTCCCGCATAGAAATTTTGTATAATCATCCATAAGCTTAAACCATGAGTGGGACAATTTCTTATCATTAATTTCATTCTCTCCCAAGATTGTGCAAAATGTTCATGATCAAGTTGCTTAAAATTCATAATTTGATTTCTAAGAGAGATGATCTTAGCAGGAGGAAAATACTTGGCAATAAAAGCATCCTTACACTTATCCCAAGAATCAATACTATTTCGAGGCAAGGATGAAAACCAAGTTTTAGCACGGTCTCGTAGTGAGAACAGAAATAAATTCAATTTAACAATATCATTATCCACATCTTTTTCTTTTGCATATCACATAATTCAACGAAAGTATTAAGATGGGATGCAGCATCTTCATTAGGACTTCCAGAAAATTGTTCTCTCATAACAAGATTTAGCAACGTGGCATTAATATCACATGACTCCGCACTAGTGGCGGGTTGAGCTATTGGAGTACTATAAAATCATTATTATTAGTATTTGAAAATTCACACAACATAGTTTTTTCTTGAGACATAGCGACAAAGCAAGCAAATGAGCAAACAAAAATATTTTTGTGTTTTTGTAAAAAATAGAAGTGGGGGAGATGAAAACGAGAGGCAAAGGCAAATAAAAAGGCAAATAAAATAAGAGCAAGTAGATGATAGTTTGTGCGAAGGTACTTGATAGTTTTGAGGATGACTCCCTGGCAACGGCGCCAGAAATTCTTCCTACTACTTGTGAGCTGCGTTGGGATTTCCATGAAGAGGAGAGGAGATGCAGTATAGTAGAGATAAGTATTTCCCTCAGTTAAGAACCAAGGTTATCAATCCAGTATAAGAATCACACAAAGCCTCGCGAACAAAACATGCACACACAAAAGCAAATACTTGCACCCAATGCGAACAAGAGGGTTGTCAATCCCCTTGTTGGCAGTTACTTGCAAGGATTAAACCTCGTAGTGGTAGATAGTAAAGTAAATTGCAAAACAAAAGAAAAGAAATAAAATCATAGCAAAGTATTTTTTTGTGTTTTGTGTCACTAGAGGCTTCTCTCTCGAGCACATAGCATACGGTGGGTGAACAAATTACTGTTGGGCAATTGATAGAAAAGCACATAGTTATGACAATATTCAAGGCAGTGATCATGTATATAGGCATCATGTCTGAGACAAGTAGACTGACTCCTACCTGCATCTACTACTATTACTCCACCAATTGACCGCTATCCAGCATGCATCTATTGTATTAAGTATAAAACAGAGTAGCGCCTTAAGCAAGATGACATGATGTAGACACAGTAAACCCAATCAATATGAATAAACCCTGTCGTTTTGCCCTTAATGGCAACAATAAAAATACGTGCCTTGTCCCTTTCTAACACTAGGATAGAGCACCGCAAGATTCAACCCATCACAAAGCACCTCTCCCACTTAAGATAAATCAATCTAGTTGGCCAAACCAAACGGATAGATCAGAGAGAAATACAAAGCTATAACAATCATGCATAATAAAGTTCAGAAAAGACTCCATTACTTCTCATAAATATTTAGGTCACAAACCCACAATTCATAGGATCCCAACAAACACACCACAAAAGAAGATTACATCGGATAGAACTGCAAGAACATTGAGGAAAACATTGTATTGAAGATCAAAGAGAGAGGAGAAGACATCTAGCTACTCGCTATGGACCCGTAGGTCTATGGTGAACTACTCACGCATCATTGGAAGGCAGCAAGGATGATGTAGAAGCTCTCCTTGATTGATTCCCCCTCCGGCAGAGTACCAAAAAAGCCATCGGATGGGATCGTGGAAGAACAGAAGCTTGCGGCGGCGGAAAAAGTGTTTCGGGTGGCTCTCTAGTATATTGGGAATATTTGAGAATTTTTAGAGGCGGAATTGGGTCAAGAGGTTCCACGAGGGTTCCACAAGCTCATGGGGCACCCCCCTGGGGCGTGCCTGGTGAGCTTGTCACTCCCTCGTGACTCTTCTAGTCTTCTCCTGAACCTTCATGGGTCCCTTCTGATCCAGAAAAAATTAATTCAAAGATTTTTCTCCGTTTGGACTCTGTTTGATATTGATTTTAAGAAAAGCCAAAAACAAACAAAAAACAGCAACTGGCACTGGGCACTAGGTTAATAGGTTAGTCCCAAAAATGAAATAAAATAGCATTCAAATGCATATAAAACATCCAAGATTGATACTATAATAGCATGGAAAAATAAAAAATTATAGATATGTTGAAGATGTATTAGGGAGTGATGAGAATATATTTGTGGAAATGTTTCATTAATATTCGAAATAGTCCAAGAGGATCCAAGCATTTCGGGGTCACTCGAAGGGTTTCGGTGAATATCGGGTAATACTGGGTATTACCAATAAAATAAATATAGGTGAAAAAAGTTTCCAGAGATGTTAAAATATATATATAATGGTCTAGAAGTATTTAGAACATTTTATATTTAATTTAGATATCAACGGGCATAGAAAGGCCAAGAGGCAGAAGGTAACTTGGGCCAAAAAGGCCCAAGTGGGAAACTTCCTCCTTCCCTAAGGAAGGAGGCCGAATTGGGAGTAGGGGAGCAGTCCAACTCCTCTCCTCCCCCCTTAGGCTAGCGCCCCAAGGAGGCTTTCCCTCCTTGGTGGCAGCCCTCCTCTTCCCCTCCAACCTATATATACTTGAGGTATTGGCCACAATTGAACATATAAGTTTTGGAGCCTCCTCTAGTTCTTCTAGTTCTAGTTCTAGTACATCCTAGTTGGCTAATTAGAGTTAGGATAATCCTCTTGTCCTCATAATTAGAAGCCCAGTGTGATTCTAATCTTCTCCCTCTAATTCTTCAGCGACGATTAGCTCTGGACGGCGGAGCGCTGCCGGATCATGAAGGCTGCACACTTGGAACCAAGTAGAGAGGTCATGCTTTCAGTCTTCAGTTCAAGTGACTGTTCATGGGTGGTACAAGGGATTGTTCATCGATGGTTCGGGAGACTCCAAGTACGATCTACACTGACACGTTCTTCTTCCGCTGCAACTCGGTGATGGTAACGATCGTGATCCCAACCCGTTATGCATCTTCATATTGATCTTGGGTGATCATAGGTGCGAAAATTTTTGTTTTCTACTATGTTTTGCAACACCAATTTCACCACAAGTATCCGTGACTCAATTATTCATTATGCATCAAACAATTTTAGATTCATAATACTCAATCCAACACAAAGAACTTCATAGAGTGCCCCAAAGTTTCTATCGAAGAAAGTAGGACAAAAACGTGTATCAACCTATGTGCCTAGATTACCCCAATGTCACCACAGGAATCCAAAGTTAATTACCAAAACATATATCAAGTGACTTAATAGAATACCCCATTGTCACCGCAGATATCCACATGCAAGACGTACATCAAGTGATCTCAAATCCAATATTCAAACCATAATAATGAAACCTCAAAGGGCAAGGCTCAATTCATGACAACAAGATAGAGAGGGAAGAACACCATATGATCCAACTATATTAACAAAGCTTGTGGTACATCAAGATCGTGCCCTATCAAGATCACGAGAGAGAGAGAGAGAGAGAGAGAGAGAGAGATCAAACACATAGCTACCGGTACATAACCTCAGCCTCAGAGGTGAACTACTCCCTCCTCGTCATGAAGACCGCCAGGATGATGAAGATGGCCTCCGTTGATGATTTACCCCTCCGACAGGGTGCCGGAGAAGGCCACCAGATGAGATTGCTTCGGTATAGAGGCTTGCGGCAGCAGCGTAAAAGTTCTAGGTTTCTTTCTAGGGGTTTCCCAATTTATAAGAATTTTCAGCGTTGAGTTACGAGGGACACACGAGCTCAGACGGCACTCCCTACCCCCAGGGCGCGTGGGGTGAGCTCGTGACTCCCTCGTGGGTCTTCTGGTCCTTCCTCAAAGCTTCAGGGGTCTTTTATTTTCCAAAAAATCACCGTAAATCTTCATGGCATTTGGACTTCGTTTGGTATCAATTTTCTGGAAAACCAAAAACATGCAAAAAATAGCAACTGGCACTGGGCACTAGGTTAATAGGTTAGTTCATGAAAATCATATAAATGTCCACCAAAACCATATAAAATTGGTGTAAACATGACATGAATACTTCATAAATTATAGATACATTGGAGACATATCAGCGTGCGTGCCAAAGGTCAACCCCGGCAAGAGGGCGACTGGTCCAGCAGTGGAAGATGATGATGGCTGGATGGGGTAGAGATCACCCGGACTGTCACATCAGCACAGAATCATCCAAGTGCATTCGTCCTTAACAAAGAAACCAACTTTGTCAAGCTGCACCGCGATAGGATTGTCGCGAGTAAAGGAACGCATAGAGGCTAGATTTTTGATAAGGTCAGGTCAAAGACAACATTATGTATAGATAAGGGTGTGGAGTTAGAAGGAAACAGAATGAAGCCGACATGTGTAATAGGGAGAGAGGAACCATCACCCACGATGATTCATGAAGTGGTGGAAGTGGGGTAAGAAGATGACAAGTGACCAGGGTCGGATGTCATATGAGCGGTCGCACTAGTGTCCATCAACCAGTCGCCACCGACACCAGATGAGCTCGATGGGGGCGGTTTGGAGCGCCTCAGCAGTGTGGGATTCCACAGATATGAAACCGGATGACCCGACGAGATGGAGGTGTAGCCGACAGGTCCTGGGGTGCGCTGTAAGGCGGTGGCTCCATGAAGAAAGCTGGGTAGCCCGCTGGACGAGTGCCATGGGAACTAGGGGCCGGTGCATGTGGCACCGGCAAAGCAAGCGCCCCACTCCACGACAGGGTGGGCTGCTGCCACGGCAACAAAGGCACCGATGAGGAAGGAGTTCCATGCAAAAACCCGATGGTGAGGGCGCCGATCGAAGGAGGAGGATAGGGGAAGATGGAGGTCATGCTGGGAAGAGGGCGGCAACGGTGCTAGTGGCTCAGGGGAGCGCCGTGGCTTGGGGATCAAGCTGCACTGGCACGAGTGGCGGCATGGATCGGTGAGCGAGTGGCAGTGGCATGAGCAGGATAAGCAATAGCGATCAGCAGCAGCAGTAGCTGGTGAGCGTGGTTAGGTGGTAGTAATGATCAGCGGCATCAATTAGCTAGTGATCGGGTGGTGATCTGTGGTAGCAGCAGCAATCAGAGGTAGGAGCTGTAGCAGTGATCATAGATAGGAGTAGCGCAGGTGAAGCAGCAGCAATCGAGCGGAGCTAGCTAGCTAGCGAGCAGAGGAAGTAGCAGCGTGGGAAGTACCGTAGCAACGGTGGGGCAGCGATCGATCAGGGTTGGTGGCACTAGCGAGCAGAGGAAGTAGCAGCAGCACGAGAGGTAGGGTTGTGGCGGGGGTGGCGGCGATAAGTTAGGTCGAGTTAGGCTGATACCATGTAGAGAGAGGATAGGATGCAACACACATTTATTCACGGGCATCCAGTGCCAATAAATAGATGTACAGGGGGGTCATCACATCCAGGACTAAACCCTAATGAGATGGATGGAGATTAGAGTACATGTGTATATACAAATACATAAGCTGCTCAACAGTGGGCTCTGGCAGGGAGATGGGGCTAACAAGGCAATAGTCCAACACTTAACTTGTTGACTTTATTTGCCATGTGGCCCTGACGACCCGGTCAAATATGTCATAAGGGCATCTCCAATGTCAACCCTCAAACCGCCCGGACTGCACGGTCCGGACGTGTTGTGCCATTCAACACGGTCCTGCATCGGTCCGTGGGGTGGTCCAGACGCACTTTCCCGCAAACCAGAGACTAACATATGGGGCTTTGCTGACATCCGGACAACAGCCAAGCCCGCTTCTGACCACCCTGGCCCACCCAAAACCATCCTTCCTCGTTTGCACGCGTTCCTGCCCGGTGCCAGCTACCGCATTCATGTCGTTGTAGAGCGGTCGCTCCACATTGAAGCCGGCCCAGAGCGGGCACGGTCTCTTACTGGCTCCGCCATTGAAGCGGCACGCTGACCGAGGGTGTCATCAGCGATGAATCCTCGGTGTCCGCGCCTGTTCAATGCCGGAGATGCATTACTGGATGGGACGGGGCGGATATCTACCATGCCCGTTCAATGCACCGTCCGTTTGTATGCCGCCATTAAGCATGCTCGCCGGCTGAGAAACCCACTCCGGCGTCGCGCATAGACACACCCAGATGCCTGACCTCACCGGTAGGTGCTATTTAAAGACGGCCACACCCGGCTAACTCCACGCCACAACACAAGCTGCTCCAAATCCTTCTCCCTTGTACCAGAAAGCCTTTCCACAGAGATGAAGCACAAGGTGGCCGCCCTTGTAGCCACCTCGCAAAGCCGCCATGCCAGGAGGATCGAGGCCAGCTAGCCGACCAGCTCGCCCGAGGTCTCCGACGAGGAGGATGACCCCACAATGGAGACGGGTGATACGTCTCCAACGTATCTATAATTTTTTATTGTTCCATGCTATTATATTTATCTTGGATGTTGTATATGCTATTTTACATCATTTTTTGGGACTAACCTATTAACCTAGTGCCCAGTGACAGTTGTTTTTGGCTTTTCCAAAAATCAGTACCAAACGGAGTCCAAACGCGATGAAACTTTACAGTGATTTTTTCTGGACCAGAAGGGGCCCTAGAAGGTTCGGGAGGAGGCCAGAAGAGCTACGGGTCAGCGATAAGCTCACAGGGCGCGCCCCAGTGGGTAGGCATGCCCCCTGAGCTTGTGGGGCCCATGTAGTACCCCTTGACCTAATTCCACTTCTATAAATTTAGAAATATTCCCAAACCAATAGAGATCCACCCGAAACATTTTTGCCGCTGCCGCAAGCTTCTGTTCTTCCGCGATGTCATCTGAAGGCCTTTTCCAGTACTCTGCCGGAGAGGGAATCAATCATGGAAGGCTTCTACATCATCCTTGTAGCCTTCCGATGACGCGTGAGTAGTTCATAGCTAGTAGCTAGATGGCTTCTTCTCTCTCTCTTTGATCTTCAATACCATGTTCTCCTCAATGTTCTTGGAGTTCTATCCGATGTAATCTTCTTTTGTGGTGTGTTTGTTGGGATCCGATCAATTGTTGGTTTATGATCTGAATATTTATGAGAAGTAATGGGGTATTTTTCTGAACTTTATTATGCATGATTGTTATAGCTTTGTATTTCCCTTTGATCTATCTGTTTGGTTTGGCCAACTAGACTGATTTATCTTCACTGGGAGAGGTGCTTTGTGATGGGTTCAATCTTGCGATGCTCTATATCCAAGTGATAGAAGGGGACAAGACAAGTATTTGTATTGTTGCCATTAAGGGTAAAATGATGGGATTCATTCATATTGATTGAGTTTACTTTGTCTACATCATGTCATCTTGCTTAAGGTGTTACTCCATTTTTCATGAACTTAATACCATAGGTGCATGTTGGATAGCGGTTCATCACCGTAGAAGGGGGAATTCCTAGAGCCATCCGAGCCTCCCGAGGCAGTTCATCCTCCTTGTAACCACACACTTGTCCGCCCTCGCGAGGCAATCCAACCACAAAGCCGGAGTAGGGTCTTACACCGCAAGGTAGCCCGAACCTGGGTAAACTGTTGTGTCTGTAGTTCATCTTCCCACTCGCTCTAGCACGCCGGAGCATCGCCATGTGGTAGTGATACGTCTCCAACGTATCTATAATTTTTGATTGTTCCATGCTATTATATTATCCATCTTGGATGTTTTATATGCATTTATATGCTATTTTCTATTATTTTTGGGACTAACCTATTAACCTAGAGCCCAGTGCCAGTTTCTGTTTTTTCCTTGTTTTTGAGTTTCGCAGAAAAGGAATATCAAACGGAGTCCAAATGAGCTGAAAATTTACGCTGATTTTTTATGGACCAGAAGAAGCCCCCGAAGCAAAAGAGTTGGGCCAGAAGAGCCACGAGGCCTCCACAAGGGTGGAGGGCGCGCCCTACCCCCTGGGGGTGCCCTCCGGTCTTGTGGGCTCCTCGTGGACCCCCCCTGACTTGTTCTCGATGCCAAAAATTCCTATAAATACAGAAACCCCCGAAAAGAAACCTAGATCAGGAGTTCCGCCGCCGCAAGCCTCTGTAGCCACCAAAAACCAATCGGGACCCTGTTCCGGCACCCTGTCGGAGGGGGAAATCATCACCTGTGGCCATCTTCATCATCCCGGCGCTCTCCATGACGAGGAGGGAGTAGTTCACCCTGGGGGCTGAGGGTATGTACCAGTAGCTATGTGTTTGATCTCTCTCTCTCGTGTTCTTGATTTGGCATGATCTTGATGTACCGCGAGCTTTGCTATTATAGTTGGATCTTATGATGTTTCTCCCCCTCTCCCTTCTTGTAATGAATTGAGTTTTCCCTTTGAAGTTATCTTATCGGATTGAGTCTTTAAGGATTTGAGAACACTTGATGTATGTCATGCATGTGTTTATCTGTGGTGACAATGGGATATTCACGTGATCCACTTGATGTATGTTTTGGTGATCAACTTGCGAGTTCTGTGACCTTGTGAACTTATGCATAGGGGTTGGCACACGTTTTCGTCTTCACTCTCCGGTAGAAACTTTGGGGCACTCTTTGAAGTTCTTTGTGTTGGTTTGAATAGATGAATCTGAGATTGTGTGATGCATATCGTATAATCAAACCCACGGATACTTGTGGTGACATTGGAGTATCTAGGTGACATTAGGGTTTTGGTTGATGTGTGTCTTAAGGTGTTATTTTGTTACGAACTCTAGGGCTGTTTGTGACACTTATAGGAATAGCCCAATAGATCGATCAGAAATAATAACTTTGAGGTGGTTTCGTACCCTACAATAATCTCTTTGTTTGTTCTCCGCTATTAGTGACTTTGGAGTGACTCTTTGTTGCATGTTGAGGGATTGTTATATGATCTAATTATGCTATCATTGTTGAGAGAACTTGCACTAGTGAAAGTATGAACCCTAGCCTTGTTTCGAAGCATTGCAATACTGTTTTTGCTCACTTTTACTACTAGTTACCTTGCTGTTTTTATATTTTCAGATTACAAAAACCTATATCTATTATCCATATTACACTTGTATCACCATCTCTTCGCCGAACTAGTGCATCTATACAATTTACCATTGTATTGGGTGTGTTGGGGACACAAGAGACTCTTTGTTATTTGGTTGCAGGGTTGTTTGAGAGAGACCATCTTCATCCTACGCCTCCCATGGATTGATAAACCTTAGGTCATCCACTTGAGGGAAATTTGCTACTGTCCTACAAAACTCTGCACTTGGAGGCCCAACAACGTCTACAAGAAGAAGGTTGCGTAGTAGACATCAAGCTCTTTTCTGGCGCCGTTGCCGGGGAGGTTAGTGCTTGAAGGTATATCTTTAGATCTTGCAATCGAATCTTTTAGTTTCGTATTTTATCACTAGTTTAGTCTATAAAAGAAAACTATAAAAAAATGGAATTGAGGTTGCCTCATATGCTTCATCTTTTTAATGTCTTTCGTGAAAATGATGGAAAGGAAAATTGTGCTCAAGTGCTAGAAGAAGTCTATAAAATGTTTGGCACTAAATCTTTGTATGATGAGCATGATTGCAATGTTGTTAGTATGAATTCCTTGAATATCCATGATGCTAATGATATGCAAAGCTACAAGCTTGGGGATGCTATGTTTGATGAAGATGATATTTTTAGTCCCCCAAGTTTTGATGAGAATATTTATTACAATGATAGCATGCCTCCTATTTATGATGATTATATTGATGAAAGTGGGTTTGGAAGAGTGTCAACTTTAGGAAGTAATGATCCCACTATTTTGGAGGGTGTTGAATCTTATTGCGATAATGATAAAAGTGGATTTGGAGAGGTCATGACTTTATTTAGTGATGAATCCACTATTTCGGAAGAGGTTCCAATTGATTATGAGAACAAAGTTGCTATCTATGATGATTATTGTGATGACATGTATCCTATAAATAAAAATGATAACCACGAAACTTTTCATCATGATTTTAATTTTCAATTGGATTATGCCTCACATGATAGTTATTTTGTTGAGTTTGCTCCCACTACTATTCATGAGAATAAATTTGCTTATGTGGAGAGTAATAAATTTTCTATGCTTGTGGATCATGAAAAGAATGCTTTATGTGATAGTTATATTGTTGAATTCATTCATGATGCTACTGAAAATTATTACGAGGGAGGAACATATGCTTGTAGGTATTGCAAAAATATCAAGTTTCCTCTCTCTGTGTTGTAAGTTTTGAACTTATGCTTGTTTTACCTTCCTATGCTAGTTGATTCTTGTTCCCATAAGTTGTTTGCTCACAAAATCCCTAGGCATAGGAAGTGGGTTAGACTTAAATGTGCTAGTCATATTCTTCATGATGCTCTCTTTGAGTTTCAATTCTTATCTTTTATGTGAGCATCATTGAAATCATCATGCCTAGCTAAAAAGGCATTAAAGAAAAGCGCTTGTTGGGAGACAACCCAATATTTAACCCTACTATTTTTGTGTGTTCACATGATTAAGCTACTGTAGTAATCATGTTTTATAGCTTTAGTTTCAATAAAGTGCCAAGTAAAGCCTTTGGGATAGTGTGGTTGATAGTTGACTTGATTCTGTGCAAAAACAGAAAATTTTTTGTCCAGTAAAAGAATTGTTAAAATTCACTGGAACGTGGAAAAACTCTTAATTTTTTTACATAGGATTTATATACAAATTTTCTACGTTTTCCTAATTTTTCAGAGTATTTGGAGTTACATAAGTATGAGCTTAATTCAGATCTTTACAGACTGTTCTGTTTTTGACAGATTCTGTTTTTAATGCATAGTTTGCTTGTTTTCTAGTTTCTATGGCTTATATTGCTCAATATAAATTGTAGAAATGATAGGTTACATTAGTCATCATGTAATAAAAATTTTGAATCTTGTCTTGACAGTACCAAAGTGAATGATTTGTTTTATCATACTAACCCATCTCACGAAGTTCCGTTAAGTTTTGTGTGATTGAAGTTTTCAAGTTTTGGGTGAGATATCGATATGAGGAGAATAAGGACTGACAAGACCCTAAGCTTGGGGATGCCCAAGGCACCCCAAGGTAATATTCAAGGAAGATCCAAGAAACTAAGCTTGGGGATGCCCCGGATGGCATCCCCTCTTTCGTCTTCGTTCATCGGTAACCTTACTTGGAGCTATATTTTTATTCGTCACATGATATGAGTTTTGCTTGGAGCATCATTTTATTTCATTATTATTTGCTTTCTGCTATTTAGAGTAATGTTTTTCATCTTTTAGTTCAATAAAAAGGTCAAGTGTAGCCTTTACCATGCTTATTTTGCAAGTCTATATGTTGCTGTTTTGAAAACAGAAAGTTTTCTATCATTGTCTGAATTCTTATGGAAAGTCAGAATTTGGTAAAATCTTGAAATTTTTACACAATGAGTAAAAACAAATTTTCTACAGTATGGTAAATTTTCAGAATTTTTGGAGATAGGGAAGTATGAGTACAATTGCACTCTTTACAGGCTCTCCTGTTTTTGACAGATTGCTGTTATGTTTGCATTGTTTGCATATTGTTGCTTGTTTAATGATTCTATTTGAGGATAGGAGTATTAAATATGCAGAGGCATTTAGTACGCAATATCAAATAATAATTTTAGTGATTTGCTACAGTAGAGAATGATAAGGTTTTGCATTGATTTATACTAACTCATCTCACGAGTTCTTGTTGAGTTTTGTGTGGATGAAGTTTTTAAGATTTAGGGAAACCGTGATATAAATGGAATTAAGGAGACACAAAAGCTCAAGCTTGGGGATGCCCAAGGCATACCTAGTTAATATTTCAAGAAGTCTCAAGCATCTAAGCTTGGGGATGCCCCGGTTGGCATCCCACCTTTCTTCATCAACAATAATCGGTCAGTTTTGGTTAAACCTAAGTTTTTGCTTCTTCACATGATATGTGCTATCCTTGGAATGTCATTTTATTTTGTTTTGCTTTCTGTTTGAATAATATCCCAAGATCTGAAATTCTTAAATGTTAGAGAGTCTTCATATAGTTACATAATTATTCGACTACTCATTGATCTCCACTTATATCTTTTGGAGTAGTTAGTCATTTACTCTCGTGCTTCATTTATATCCTATGAGTAAATGGTTGAATGGATTGAATATCATAAATCTGAATTTATATATGTTTCATATTCTTATCCCATGGGGAGTAATGACTTCACATATAAGGAGTAGAGGTGGTAAATTTATTGAAAGTTAGCAAACATAGTATTGGTCACTTGAACAATTCATGAAAGAATATTGAAGGAAGAGATATTTCACATATAAATATACTATCTTGGACATCTTCTATGATTGTGTGCCCCATTAATTATTTTCAAACCTGAGCAATTTAGTTGATGTTGGACAAGGAAGACAACATAATGAGTTATGTTTGGGTATATTTGTATAGAAGTTATATTGTTATGGATCCTCCAACATGTGGTGCTTGCTATTTAGAATCTTTTGCTAGCCAAAATTTCTGTACTAAGCGGGATTACTGCTTGTTCAACCAGAATCCTTGAACCAAGTTTCTTCCATGAGTGTCCACCATATCTACCTATATGCGGTATTTACCTGCCGTTCCAAGTAAATTTGCATGTGCCAAACTCTAAACCTTCAAATAATAATCTGTTTTGTATTCCCGAATCGCTCATGTAGCGACTAGGGGATGTCAATATCTTCCATGCTAGGTGGGTTATTCTCACGATGAGTGTTTATTCACTTGTCATTCACGAGAAAGGGGCTGGTAATTGGGATGCCCAGTCCTATGATCAAAAGATCAAAAACAAAATCACAAATAATTTAAACAAAACTCGCCCAGGACTGTTGTTGGTATGGACGGTACCCATTGTTTCGGATCAGCCGTGGAGTGTGATTATTGGTGGAGGGGGAGTAAAAACTTTACCTTTCTGTTTGGGAACCGCCTATAATGTATCTAGTATGGAAGATATTGGGAACTCTTGGTTGTTATGTTGACAATGAAAGCATACCTCTCAAAATTATTTTCATCTCTGTTTTAAAAGCTTCGAGCTTAGCACCTCTGCAAATCCCTGCTTCCCTCTGCGAAGGGCCTATCTTTTACTTTTATGCAAGAGTCAGTAGTATTCCTTCTCATTCCAACCTACTCTTTAGTTGGCAAGCATCATGTGATGGGGAAAGATCTAAGCATATATGGCCATTCAAATATATTTGATCATGAATTATTATTGTTGACAATTATCTATATGATAAATAAGTTGGGAGGCGAAACATTAAGCCCCTATCTTTCTCTGTGTTCGATGGATGCTATTTGTTCTAAAAATATGCTTTCAGTGGTAGCAATCATGGAAAACTATATGATAGTTGAGTATGTGGGATTTGCTAAATCAAAGATCTTACATAGACCCTTCCTGAAAATAAGATGAATTGCAATTGTTTGATGACTGAGAACCTAGTTTGTTAGTTTTCACGAAAGTTTATGATCTATGCTTCAACATGTGAATAGTTTACTACTTGATCATGAGAAGTTTTATGAGATGAGCTACTATTTATGATATATAATGATGCTAGAAAAAGTGATTGAAATTATCATTGATCAAACTTGTGCACTTGCTAGCATTCCACATCAAAAATTCTGTTTTTATCATTTACCTACTTGAGGACGAGCAGGAATTAAGCTTGGGGATGCTTGATATGTCTCCAACGTATCTATAATTTTTTATTGTTCCATGCTATAATATTATCCATCTTGGATGTTTTATATGCATTTATATGCTATTTTATATTATTTTTGGGACTAACCTATTAACCTAGAGCCCAGTGGCAGTTGTTTTTTCCTTGTTTTTGAGTTTCGCAGAAAAGGAATATCAAACGGAGTCCAAATGAGCTAAAAATTTACGCTGATTTTTTATGGACCAGAAGAAGCCCCCGAAGCAAAAGAGTTGGGCCAGAAGAGCCACGAGGCCTCCACAAGGGTGGAGGGTGCGCCCTACCCCCCTGGGGGCGCCCTCCGGTCTTGTGGGCTCCTCGTGGACCCCCCCTGACTTGTTCTCAACGCCAAAAATTCCTATAAATACAAAAACCCCCGAAAAGAAACCTAGATCGGGAGTTCCGCCGCTGCAAGCCTCTGTAGCCACCAAAAACCAATCGGGACCGTGTTCCGGCACCCTGTCAGAGGGGGAAATCATCACCTGTGGCCATCTTCATCATCCCGGCGCTCTCCATGATGAGGAGGGAGTAGTTCACCCTGGGGGCTGAGGGTATGTACTAGTAGCTATGTGTTTGATCTCTCTCTCTCTCTCTCGTGTTCTTGATTTGGCATGATCTTGATGTACCGCGAGCTTTGCTATTATAGTTGGATCTTATGATGTTTCTCCCCCTCTCCCTTCTTGTAATGAATTGAGTTTTCCCTTTGAAGTTATCTTATCGGATTGAGTCTTTAAGGATTTGAGAACACTTGATGTATGTCTTGCATGTGTTTATCTGTGGTGACAATGGGATATTCATGTGATCCACTTGATGTATGTTTTGGTGATCAACTTGCGGGTTCTGTGACCTTGTGAACTTATGCATAGGGGTTGGCACACGTTTTCGTCTTCACTCTCCGGTAGAAACTTTGGGGCACTCTTTGAAGTTCTTTGTGTTGGTTTGAATAGATGAATCTGAGATTGTGTGATGCATATCGTATAATCAAACCCGCGGATACTTGTGGTGACATTGGAGTATCTAGGTGACATTAGGGTTTTGGTTGATGTGTGTCTTAAGGTGTTATTTTAGTACGAACTCTAGGGCTGTTTGTGACACTTATAGGAATAGCCCAATAGATCGATCAAAAAGAATAACTTTGAGGTGGTTTCGTACCCTACAATAATCTCTTCGTTTGTTCTCCGCTATTAGTGACTTTGGAGTGACTCTTTGTTGCATGTTGAGGGATTGTTATATGATCTAATTATGCTATCATTGTTGAGAGAACTTGCACTAGTGAAAGTATGAACCCTAAGCCTTGTTTCGAAGCATTGCAATACCGTTTGTGCTCACTTTTACTACTAGTTACCTTGCTGTTTTTATATTTTCAGATTACAAAAACCTATATCTACTATCCATATTACACTTGTATCACCATCTCTTTGCCGAACTAGTGCACCTATACAATTTACCATTGTATTGGGTGTGTTGGGGACACAAGAGACTCATTGTTATTTGGTTGTAGGGTTGTTTGAGAGAGACCATCTTCATCCTACGCCTCCCACGGATTGATAAACCTTAGGTCATCCACTTGAAGGAAATTTGCTACTGTCCTACAAAACTCTGCACTTGGAGGCCCAACAATGTCTACAAGAAGAACATTGCGCTGTAGACATCAGGTAGTGAGCAGAGAGTTGGAGCTAGGCGAGGTTCTGCGCGCACACCCCAGAGTTCGAACCTTTATTGGGTCCCCAGAGCCCTGATTCTGACATTTGGCGCGCCAGGTAGGGGTGTGCCGAAGTTCTTCCACTTCACTCCAGTTCCTACTCCATCGTCTCAATGGTCGTCAGTCGCCGTGTTCGAGCCGAGCACCGGGCGGCTTGTGTCGCCCAGATGGAGCCCACGGGCTGTGCTGACTGCCGCCACTCCGCCTCGGCCATGGCTGACGCCGCCACTGACCCCGCTGCTCGTGAGCAGCAGGATTCCTCCATGCACCCTTTCGTGCAACCCGATGGCCGCACCGCAACGCCTTCCCTCACCCCAGCTACGGCTTCTTCCTCTCACGGCCTCCGTGGGCCGGCGAATGCGCAGGCTGCGCTGCTCATGGCGCGTGAGCTGCTGCGCTACCGCCCGATCAACGATGGCTACGACGCCTGGCTTGGCCGCATCACCGAGCTTGTCAACGCTGCGAGTGAGGCACCGGCACCTTCCCACGCGCTTCGTCCTTCGCCGTCTCGTGCTGGCGATGTGGCGCATGGCGCGCCTCCGCCTCCTCCCCTGCGTGGTGACAACGCCGAACTCCGGCATGACGCACGGCCGCTCGACCCGCCGCGCAGAGTGCCTGCACCGGCCCAAGACGAGGCTAGCTGCCAGATCATGCACCGCGCGCCGCCTAACGTGCGTGCGTCCCTCAAGCGGCAGATCGAATGCCTTGACCGGGTTGCCCAAGAGGTCGCGGCGGCAGGGTGCCAAGACCAAGCCGTCCACGCCCGAGGCGTGCCCGCAAGCACCACCGGCTGCCAGGCCTTCACGCGCGAGCTGTGCCGGGTGGTTTGGCCAGTCAAGTTCAAGCCAGAACTACCCCCACGCTACGACGACGTACCCGCCCACAGAGTTCCTCCAGCTCTATGCGCTGAGCATCGACGCGGTGAACGGCGATGACAAAGTCATGGCGAACTGGTTTCCCATGGCCCTCAAGGATGGCGCGTGCTCCTGGCTCATGAGCCTGCCCGAGGGTTCCATCTCTTCGTGGGATGAGCTCCGCGAGCGGTTCATCGCTAACTTCCAAGGCACTCGCGACCGTGCCCTCGCCATCAATGACCTTTGGCGCATGAAGCAATGCCCTGGCAAGACCCTCCGCAAGTACATTCAGTGCTTCAGCCAGGTGCGCCAGAAGATCCCGCGGGCCTCAGACGAGGCCATCATCTCGGCGTTCACCAATGGCGTCACGGATGTCAGGATGTGCGAAAAGTTCGCCATCAACGACAACCTAAGCTCGGCACTGGAACTATTCAACATAGCCGATAAGTGCGCCTAGGCGGAGGAGGGCCGCCTCTTCCTCCTCAAAAACCCCGACACCGAGCCAGACAACAAGAAGGCCAAGGCCAAAGAAGTGAAGCGCAAGGGCCCTGCCGTGCTGGCGGCGGAGCCTGAGCAGATGCGCGGCCGCGGCTGCGACCACGACGATCCAGTCAAGGATGGCCACCTGTTCTGTGTCTACCACATTGTGCACACCCACAACACCAACGACTGCTAGGACCTCAAGGCCCTCCGCAACGAGCGCTTGGGTTGTCTCCCCGACCGCACGACCATGGCTTCGGCCGTGGAGACGGTCGTGGTGGAGGCCGGTGGGACAACCGCAACCCTCACCAGGGCTGGCGCGACCAGCCTCGCGAGGGTGGCTGGCGTGATCCGCCTCGCGATGGAGCCTGGAGCGATCATCCTTGTGAGGCACGCCCTCAGGACAACGCAGCCCTTCCATCGCTGCCGCCACCGCACAGAAGGAACGACAACAACCAGCAAGACAAGGGGGCTGGGGGCTACCAGGAAACTCGCGCGGTAGCCTGCATCCTCAGCAGAGTTCAGGTTCCCACGTCCAACTGCCTCTTCAAGCAGTTCTCTCACGAGGTGAATGCTGCCCTCCCGAGGCTTGAGGCCGGGCGGCCCCTCAAGTGGTCGCAGTATGCCATCACCTTCGACTCCAAGGACAACCTTAGATGTTCGGCCACTGCCAATGCGCTCCCCATGTTGTGTACCCCCACCATCAGCAATGTCGCTGTCACCAAGACTCATCGACGGAGGAGCTGGCCTCAACATGACCTCCATCGCGACCTTCAAAATGCTTCAGGTTCCCTACGACCAGTTGATGCCCACCAGCCCCTTCTCGGGGGTGACCGACGGCTCCACCACTCCCCTGGGCAGGTGCGCCTCCCTGTCACCTTCGGCACCCGTGACAACTACCACACCAAGCTCATCGACTTCGACGTGGCCCATATCAGCCTCCCGTACAACGCCATTTTGGGGTACCCCACCCTCGCCAATTTCATGGCGGCGACCCATCATGGCTACAATGTCCTCAAGATGCCAGGGTGCAGCGGTGTCATCACTGCCGCCTTGATGAAAAAGATGCGGTCTGCTCCCTTAAGCATACCTACTGGGCCGCTGCGGCTGAGAATTCTGAAGGAGAGAATGTCAATGCGCCTCCTGAAGCCGCCCCCACAAAGAACAAGAAGCTCCTCCCCAAGAGCCATCCTGAGGCGAAGAAGGCACCGGCTGGGACCCCTCCGGCTCCGCGCTTGCCTTCGAGGCTTGCCTTCCTCCCACATGGGAAGGTGCGTCCGGTGCCTTCCTCCGGGTAGGTTCGGGGGCTCCCACCTGGAGAGCGTCCGACCCTGACCAGTGTGAGGAGGGAGGTGCTCGGGCACCACTTGGAGGCGTGCTTTGACGCGCGCCCTCACGAGCAAGTAGCACGGCGCCAGGTGCCAGGAGCACAAGAGTTCATCACCCAGGAGATCCGCAAGCTTCAGGAGGCTCGGGCCTTGCACGGCGAGCATCGCCCCGCGTGGCCCGTCGGCTCTGCTGCGGCCCCTGACGCGGGCAGCAAGCTGCGCGTGTGCGTCAACATTCCAGGCCTCCATAGGGCCAGCTCCCATGACATCTTTTGGCCATCGCGCGTCGGTCGGAGAAAGGGCATCGTCACCAACTACGTCTGCATGCCCTTCAGCCTGCTAAACGTGGGCGCCACCAACCAGCACTTCGCATGGCCCGTGTTTACGTCTCGTGAGGCTTCGGTCCCTCGTGAGCCTCCAGGACCTCAGGAGCCAGCCGGCCCCAGAGGGGCAAACCATCGCGAAACACTTCACCGACCGCCCCGATGCTTCCACAGCAGCAGCATTGGCAGGTGACTTTTTGGTTTGTTCAATTGAGGGCGCCCCCGGGCTGCATTATCCTCAAATTGGTCAGGGTCAGTCCTTGCAGCCGCCTAGCTTTTTGGTTGTGTACTGAACCCAGTTATGCTTTCATGAGTTATCCTCCTTGCTTAACTTCGTGCTGATGCCGTGTCACGATTGGAGGCGCCACCCCTCAGGCTCCGCACGCATGCAGCTTTCCTCATGACCGTCCTCTGAGTGGGGGTTATTGGCACGGCGCCTGTGCTCGGGTCCGTCCCTGCATCGCTGATAAACCCAAGTGATTGAGCTCTGGCTCGCGGGCCGGCCCCACGCACGTCACCTCACCAGGTCCTTGGTGCCTTGGCTCCTCGCGGAATAGTCGCGGGTAGGTCAGCAAAGCACACGTCGCCTCCTATACTTTGTAACATGTCTACATGTAGTGGCTTCAGGAGCCAGACATTCGGATGCCGCGCGGATAGCACCTCGCGTCGCCTCAAGAGGCCCGGCCTTGAGCGGGTGACAACCTGATCTAAGCCACCGATCGCGAAAAGCTAAGTACAACCACTTCATGCGGCACGTCATTGCCGGTTGGAATCCCTTCTCCCTATGACCCTGGCGAAGCCCGTCGCCTCTTTTTCATGTAGGCCGCTTGCACGTCGAAAGGGGAGCTCCTGAGCATCACGCCTCGGGGGCTCTTATTGGCTCTTGAGCCCCTCACCCCCTGGCCTTGTCCTAGGCATCGTGACCTGACATACTAGCAGCGGCTGAGCCTCGCTCGAGGGCCGGGTCCTGAGGACGTAGAGCATTTTGGCAAACAATAAAAAGAGAGGCATGCCTCACGAGGAACCATGGGGAGGAAATTCGCAATTTAGCCGCGAAGGCGTTGGTTAAGATACGAAGGGCATCAATTTTTCATGTACCCCTCGTGGGGCCTATATTGACCTATCGCAGATACAAGACGGACAGAAAGCTAAACTTCAAGGAGACGTGCCCTCGCGTCACGAGAACTTCCCACGAGCCGTGGCTGATCCGTGTTGTGCCCCAAAGAGCTAAGTTGACCGCCTCGCGTGGCTCGATGATCTTTCCGATAGCGTTCTTTCTTTTGGCGGCCTCGTCCGAGGCAGAAACCTCTTCTCTTGCATGAGCTGCTTGCGCATCAAGGGGGACCTCCTGAGCATCGCGCCTCAGGAGCTCTTACTGGACCTCAGGCCCCTCACCTCCTGGCCTTGTCCCAGGCATCGCGACCTGACATAACAGCTACGGTTGAGGCTTGCTCAGGGCTGGGTCCTAGCGACGCAGAGCACTAATGCGATCGTGAAGAAGGGGCCAAGTCTAAACGTGTAGCACCATGATCAAACTTAATTGCGAACCACAAAGCATTAAAGATAAGGCGCAAGCGCCAGAGTTTCTTACATGCTCCAGTGGGGCCCATGTCATTTCGATGCAGGAAGAAGAAGAAAACAAAAGAAAGGCTCCGGATGGAAGCCGCCATCCCCAAGGCACCGGCTCGAGCGCCGCCTGCGCCCTAGTCGGAGTCCTCGTCCTCGCTCTTGACACTGGGGGACCCGCTGCTGCTTCCACTCCCGTCGGAGGGGGACGCGTCGCCACCATCGTTGCCGGCGGAGTTGCTGTCGTCGCTCTCCATGCATCACTTCAGGCGGCAGCCGGCGACCCCAAAGATCTTCATGAAGAAAGTGGCGGCCCCGTCGTAGTTGAAGAGGAGGATGTGCTCCTCCTTCAAGCTGCGGGCGAGGGCAAACGCCTTCCACCCCTGCCTCAGGAACATGAAGCCGGAGAGGGTGAGTGTAACACCTTGGTTTTTGGCCCTTTATTTTTCTTTTTGACTTATTTGGTTTCTGCTCTGATTTTCTTTTTGGAGTGGTTCTGTGGACTTGCAACCTGGAAGATCTTTAGTTCTTCTCCTCCAAAGTGACTCATCATTCTCAAAACTTTCCCAAGATCATGTCATTTCTATTCTAGCCCAACCCCAAAATTCTTTTCTAGGGAATATTCCTTTTTTTATTAAAGGAATAGTCCTGTTTGCCCTAGGTTGTGAAGCAACCTATATTTCTATCACTCACAAAATTCCCAAATAATTCTCGTAAATTGTTTGGATCATATATGCCCCAAATATGTCCAAACTTTCCTGTCCTAGCTCAAAAATAATTCCTCAATATTATTTCTTCATTCTGTCCAGAGTGGTCTTCTGTGAAGGAAGTGCCACCTATCTTTCCTTGTTTGCTCCCAAAATATTTGGGCATGCTTTTGCATCCAAATCATTGCCTCATGCCAAAATTCAGATCCATTTGCCTAGTGAATCGTCCTCAGCAATTTTTCAAAGTTTCTGTCAGATGGAAGCCTTGTTGAAGGAAGTACCAGCTAGGAGTATCCAAATGAGTTGAAATTTTGCAAGCTCCTTCATGTGCTCAAAAAATGACCCTCCACAAATTTTCAGCCTTATCCAATTAACTATGTGAGCACACCTTCAAATCTTTTATTCTGGCAATATTTTCAGGTTGTGAAGGAAGTATATTTTATATTACTTCATTAATTTTGATAAATTACCAGATCATGCTCATACCAATATAAATTCTCTCCACCAAATTTTGCATCATTTCATCAAGCCAATATTTCTCTATTATTTTCCCAATATTCTGGACAGAAAGGATGTCTGTGAAGGAAGTACCATTTTGGCAAGTCCAAATGGTATGAAATTTTTACAGCATATTCTTATGTCCATATGACCATGATCTACCAAATTTCAGCCCAATCCAATGATCCACGTGAGTGCCCCATCCTGATCAAGTTTCTGGACCAAAATTGCAGTTTCAAAGCAACTATATTAATTTGTGGTCCATTTCTTCTCTAAGTGCACAGGATCATAGTCCTTCCTAACCTAAACACCCCAGACATCAACTTTGGCCTTTAGCCCTTCTCTGTTGAGCATAGCATTGCAGACAAGTTTGCTACAGCAAACTTGCATCAAGGCCTCACTTCTCTACAGAGCCTCTTCTCTCGATCTTTCACCTCCTACAACCCCTTTGATGCAAGGACAACACACTAGACATGAATTGGCAGTCTCTCTTGTCCTCTCCTTGCCATGCCAGGCAGTGACCATGTGGATTCTTGCCTGTGTGCGCGCTCTGCAGGTCTAGTCCGCGTCCAAAGCATTACTCTGCACTAGCCACCTCCTAGCTCATCACCTACGCGCACCTGGGCGTGTCTAGTGGCTTCCCCATGCCGTCGTCGTCTCTCTGGAACTCTCTCCCCTCCGGCAGCTTCCTTGCCGGCGCTAGCGGCCGCGCGCCCACGGGCACACTGTCATGGGCCCTGAGATGAAGACGACGACCTCCTGCCCATGGGCCATGCCCTCAAGATGAAGACGATGACCTCCTGCCCATGGGCCCCGCCCGTCAGCCTCCTGCGTTTGACCAGGCCGGCTTGCTGACGTGGATAAGTGGAGACGTACTCCCGAGAGTACACCTTCCCCTACCGAAAGCGTAAACCGGCGCGGCCTGAGGCAGGGATGCGCTTTCCTATTCTGGAAAGCGTATTTGGTCAAATGTGTTTTCTATTTTTCCAGTCAGGGACTTGTTTGTGGATTTATTTTTACAGAAAGGTCCCTGATAGAAAAACCCTTGTATCTTTTTGCTCGCAACTCCGATTCAGGTGATTCCAATGCCCACATTTTTGTCTCATCAAGCCCGTTCTGTTGGTATCATTTTCATGATGTTGTCACATTATAAGAATGCTCATTACGCCCTTGCCCTTATTCAGCCCCCTCCAAGAGAGAAAGATTTTCGGCAATTCTTTCCGCGAGCTCCTCGCAATTCTTCCCGGTGAATCCATCCCTCCCAGGCAAGCCACACCCTCCATTTACATGACTACAATGCAATGCCATGGTTTATTTATTTAAACTTGCTTAAAATTTGTATTAGCTACATATGACTTGTTCATGGCATTTCTTGGAGTGATATGTTGATCTTGCTACTGCCATGATGTTGTTTGGATTTCTAGGACTAATATTTTGCGGATTACAAGGATGACATGTTGCCACTGGATTATTAGTGGCTATTATGATTATTTTCATGATAGTATTTGATATTATGCTTTGGAGTATTACTTTGGATATAATGCTACCATGTGGATCTTGGGTTAATATCTTGATCTTGCTATTGGATTAGTAGCATCATGATTCTTGGATTAATCCTGATCTTAGTTAAGATGCTATCCTCGGAGTATTATGTTATGACTATATTATTCTCTGGATTATTTGTTGGATATTGCTATGACTTGGATTACATGTGGATATATGAGATCGGAGTATCAGTTATCGCAGATTTACCTTGGGGATAAATTCCGTCATTTCGTTGGTCAGGTGCCACCGAACCGGGCTTTTCCAGTGCAACCACATTTACCTTTATGGGAATGCCCTAATGCGGTCTATTGTAATGCCTCTCACTGGTTCCTCCAACTAGGGAAGGTTATGTGCGCGTGCTACCTTGGCCCGGTAGGCGGCGATAACCTTGTGTGCCCACAGTTGTAGGGCCCTTTTGTCCCCATTTGGGACCATTTTTGTTTTGCCACGACGATGGCCGTTGGGTGTCACGAGGTGACATCGGGGCCACCCAGGACTGATCCCAAAGGGGAGTTGGTCGGAGTGGCCAGGAGAGTGTCATTGTAGTAGATTGGTTTTGTTGGAACGCCATTGGTCCACCCGAATGGGAGCACGAGGCCATGGGTTCTGTGATGTGGGTACAGTGTGATAACCTCTGCAGAGTGTGTTTAATCTATCGATAGCCGCGTCCTCGGTCATGGGCACAGTTCGTACTAGGTCACTCTGTTCGATCAACACCCACATGACAAAATGACTTTTTAGATGACTTATATATTTATATGTGAGCAGTAACAGTTTGGCAGGATGATGATGAGGATATTGGGATGATCTTGAGGATGATCATTCAGTTGTGATGTGATCATGTCGTGACCACGATGAGGTTTTGATCACAAGGTGATCAAGGTGACATATTGCTTGGCCGGATAGCCAAGAGTGAGATGGTTCATGAGATCTGAGGTGTTAGTTTATCAGTATTCTAGTAGTTCCATATCACTCTTTGTTATTGCTTCCACATCATAGTAGTTGTTGATAACTTAAAATGTTAATGCTATGCTGTTGTTTTGCCTTGATGCTTTTGGTTGTTGTGAGCTTGCAAGTACATTCAATGTACTGACCTGGCGTGTCATGCTAGATTGTAGGTGATGCCGTGATTGATTGCTTGTCGAAGTTACCGCGCATGCGAGCTAGATCGTGTCCCAGCCAGAGTCACTGCGGAGTGGAGTTCACCATGGTCATTGTTGTTCCGCTGCTAGATGTTATTTCGCTGCTACGAGTTCTTCTGCTGCTAGCATAGAGCTACCTTAGCAGGCGTAGTGTCGTCGTGCTTATGTGATCCCTTGTAACATCAGACCTTTGTATCCCTTATTCTTTGTAATAAGAGCTGATTTGTTCTATGTCAAGCAGTGCGTATTCCAGAAGACTTGATCTCTGGGATGGAATACGGGGCGTTCTGGTTTCTTCGAGCCGGGTGCCACAGAGCTTAGTATCAGAGCATGTCTGGCTGTAGGACACCCTAGTCAACACGAGCGGTAGAAATCGGTAGTATAGAGTCTGGCTTGTTTGTTGCATTGGTTGCTGCATTTGTTTGTTGCATAGCATGCATATAGCCTTATTATTTGCTGCTAATGTTTTATCTTGTGAGTGTAGCTGGCATCGGTTTAGATCCACTACACCTCAGCCCCTGTATCCCTCCAGTTTCCTTTGAGCTTGTTCTTCGGTGTCGGGTGTCATTTCTGTCCCAGCGGAATGATGCCAACTGTTCTGGACACCGTTTGCAGGATGGTGCCCAGGTATCGCACCAGTTTCCTTTCTTCATTCTCCCCTATCGCTTTGGTGGTAGACATGCTTCTACCCTGGATCATGCCTTTATCTTGTCATGTTGGAAACCCTTAATGATCTTAGTCATCAAGAAAGGGCAATGTCAGCAGACTCAGCTTTCCCCGCTATCCTATTCCTTGGACGAGTACGGATCCCTTCCGCCCGCTTGCTGATGATGTGGTGGTGACATTCATGTCCCCCTACATGGTTACCAAGTACGTCCTCACCTCCGAGCTAGTCCAGGTTGCTACCTGGCTAAGCGAGCACTTGGTGTAGCGATGTTTACACCAACTCTTCCACACATTGCTTCGTCCTCGTGCACACCGTCACAGTATGCTAGATCGTAGTACCGGAGATCCCGCGAGATTTGTGTGCTTAAGTAGGCATGCATATTGTGTGACTAGCAGTAATATGTGACTTTGTTTGTGTGTGAGTTGATTGTTTTGTGTGCTTTTGTTTAGTTGAGTTGTTTCTTTTGCTTCTTTCTTTTTGGGCCCTCGGTGTTACCTTATTTTCCCCTTATGAAAGTTGCTCATCAACCGACACCGGACTCGAAGAAGCAATAAGGATTTCAAATATTTGGAAGAAGCTCAGCTAAACACATCAAGTCTACATCAGTACTTAATCCTCACACAGTAATGGTCAAGCCAGCAGGAAGACAAGTCAGGTACAAGAGCAACGGTATATTTTTAGTCAAAGATATGGCTCATATACAAAGTTTTGGCTCAGCAAGGAATGATGCCTGAAATATGTTATACTCTGAAAGAAAGCCAGAATGTGCTGTGATCAAGGAAGACAGTCAAACAATTTTCCTCATGCAAGTAACCAGCCGCAAAATATTATGGGTGTGTGTATGGCTTTCAGTCTGCATATCACAGTATGAAGCTTTGGATATGAGAAACTCAGTCTTCCTCCACCTGCTATTGGAAGAAGCGTATGATGCAAGGATCCTCAATTTTGTCCTTAGTACAATATATGGACAGATTCCGGTCCAAGATACCCAGTCTTTCACAGCAAGATACATCGGTAAAGGCTTCTGATGTAAGACATTGAATCTTTCTCAACAAGCAACCAGAGGAGAAGCTTCTCAGGTACGAAACCCAGTCTTCTCCAGCACGCCACTGCGGCAAAAGCTACGAGCGTCAGATGTAGAGTCTTCTTCAGCAAGCTACTCGGATGGCTTCCCACATAAGACACCCAGCCTGCGTCAGTACAACACTACGCACCATCGTCAGGTATTACACTGTGAGTTGGCAGTATATGACAGCGCAGCTCAAGAATCAGATCCGCAACATGTTTGTCAGAAGCACAAATCAGTCAAGACATCTGCCTACCGCAAGGATCGAGTGTTCGGTAGCATATTCTTCTTACATATGGTGAGCATGCATCCCCGGTCATACAAGTCACTCATACGAAATACGGCAATGATGAAGCAGATATACCTAAGAAAGGTAAGGATCCAACAACCTCATGAGTCATGCGAATGAAGATAAGCAGAGATACACCTCATGTAATGCAAGGATCGACAAGTTCTGGAGCTGACAACGCAGAATCAACAGTCTTGACAATGGTTACCAAGGCTAATATTCCCGCACCCGACAAGGTGATATCCCAAACTCTTGTCACCATCTTGTATGATTGGCCTCAACAGCGAGCTCTGCACAGCTACAAGCCCCAAGTATATGTCATATATGTGCGGACCCAGGTTAGAAAGCAAGCACAAGGAATAATGTCAAAAATATTGCACTAACCACATCCATGGTCGTACGAGGAATCAAGGACATGTGTGGCCAAGCTATTTTAGTAAGGTATCCTGACAAATAAAATCATGACCGTCAAAGGGTGAGACTGACAGCAAAGGTATGAAGATTTTTGCGCAACCATCAGGGTCCGGATACCCAAGTCAGTTGGAGGCCATGATTCCTTACGGATCCACAAAGACATACCCTCAGAGGCCTACTATGTTCTACAAGGACTTCATATCCCGCTGACCCGCTTAAAATCGTTAGTGTGGAATATCCTAGCCTATTCCGGTACATCCAAGATTCCTTTGCAACCTCTGCAGTTTGACTTTAGCGGTAGTGTTAAAGCATCTCACAGCTTATTACCACAGATGGATATACCGACCGCATGGGTAAGTCAAAAGCCGAACAATCAGCTCAAACCAGGTATACTCACTAGCAGAACCAAGTACACGGACAGCCTGTCATGAAAAGTATCTTCCCGCCAGCACCCTGGTCAGGCCAGTCTCAAGATGCTAATGTTTGAGGTATACTACAGCTATTAATCCATACCCCTTTTATATTGCTCACGATAGAAGGCAGTCAAATCTTTGGTACATGTCGCATGCTCGAGCCAAAAAAACAAACCAAGATAAGTCAGTACCACATACGAGCAGTCAGATGTCATCAGGAGAATGGCCATGATTCTCAGCATTTATTGAACCCGGAAGGCATGCATGGCAGAAGTAAAAGTTTTCATGACAAAAGGGAATTTATGCTCAGGTCCCTCGGATATCACCGCAGATATGAAAGAATCAACGTCAGCAAAAGGATTTGGGATATGAGGAAAAACCTGTCAAAATTTGGGAAAGGTGAAGCAAACCACCCCAGAGCAAGGTAAGCATATCATATGAAACTCTTGAGGGAACAATAAACAAAGGAAAAAGATACTCAAGTTGGAAACGGTGTCCTCAAGTCATACTTGTTCCCTGAGCAACCAAATCTCGAGGACGAGATTTCTTTAAAGGGGGGGAAGGTTTGTAACACCCTGGTTTTTGGCCTTTTCTTTTTCTTTTTGATTTATTTGGTTTTTGCTCTGATTTTCTTTTTGGAGTGGTTTTGTGTACTTGCAACCTGGAAGATCTTCTGTTCTTCTACTCCAAAGTGACTCATCATTCTCAAAACATTCCCAAGATCATGTCATTTCTATTCTAGCCCAACCCCAAAATTCTTTTCTAGGGAATATTCCTTTTTCTATTAAAGGAATAGTCATGTTCATCCTAGGTTGTGAAGCAACCTATATTTCTGTCACTCAAAAAATTCCCAAATAATTCTCATAAATTGTTTGGATCATATATGCCCCATATACGTCCAAACTTTCCTGTCCTAGCTCAAAAATAATTCCTCAATATTATTTGTTCATTTCTGTCCAGAGTGGTCTTCTGTGAAGGAAGTGCCACCTATCTTTCCTTGTTTGCTCCCAAAATTTTTGGGCAGGCTTTTGCATCCAAATCATTGCCTCGTGCCAAAATTCAGCTCCATTTGCCTAGTGAATCTTCCTCAGCAATTTTTCAAAGTTTCTGTTAGATGGAAGCCTTGTTGAAGGAAGTACCAGCTAAGAGTATCCAAATGAGTTGAAATTTTGCAAACTCCTTCATGTGCTCAAATAATGACCCTCCACCAATTTTCAGCCTCATCCAATCAACTATGTGAGCACACCTTCAAGTCTTTGATTTTGGCAATATTTTCAGGTTGTGAAGCAAGTATATTTTATATTGCTTCATTAATTCTGATAAATTACCAGATCATGCTCCTACCAATATAAATTCTCTCCACCAAATTTTGGATCATTTCATCAAGCCAATATTTCTCTATTATTTTCCCAATATTCTGGACAGAGAGGATGTCTGTGAAGGAAGTACCATTTTGGCAAGTCCAAATGGTATGAAATTTTTACAGCATATTCTTATGTCCATATGACCATGATCTACCAAATTTCAGCCCAACCCAATGATCCATGTGAGTGCCCCATCCTAATCAAGTTTCTAGACCAAAATTGCAGTTGCAAAGCAACTATATTAATTTGTGGTCTATTTCTTCTCTAAGTGCACAGGATCATAGTCCTTCCTAAACTAAACACCCCAGACATCAACTTTGGCCTTTAGCCCTTCTCTGTTGAGCACAGCATTGCAGACAAGTTTGCTACAGAAAACTTGCATCGAGGCCTCACTTCTCTACATAGCCTCTTCTCTCAATCTTTCACCTCCTACAGCCCCCCTGATGCAAGGACATCACACTAGACATGAATTGGCAGTCTCTCTTGTCCTCTCCTTACCATGCCAGTCAGTGACCACGTGGATTCTTGCCTGTGCGCGCGCTCTGCAGGTCTAGTCCGCGTCCAGAGCGCTGTTCTACACTAGTCACCTCCTATCTCGTCGCCTTCGAGCACCTGGGCGTGTCTAGTGGCTTCCCCATGCCGTCGGCGTCGCTCTGGAACTCTCTCCCCTCCGGCAACTTCCTCGCCGGCGCTAGCGGCCACGGGCACACTGTCCCCGACTAGCTCTGTTCTCGTGCTCGGCTTCTTCCTCCCTGTTCCTTGGCTCCATATCCACTCCGTGAACCTCCTTTGCCCTCACCCGTCCCCTCCCTCACTCCCGTGAGGCATCAAGCCATCATCGAAGCTGGCTCATGCACCCTTGGCGGCATCCAGCTCGGCCTCCTCCCCCTCACCTTTATAAGCTGTCCCTGACCATGTCACTCTTCGCCATCGGCCTCTCCACTCTCTTCTACGCCTCCCCAACCCAACATTTCAGCGCCGGAGTCCCTCCTCGTGTCGGTTGGCCGCCATGGCAGCCGCTCCTGCCCGCTCCAATTCTGGTGAGCCGAGCCCCCTCTCTCCTTCTTTCCACCACCAGAAGGCCTCCCGGAGCAAGCAGAGCCTCCCAGGCTCTTCACCTCGTCGCCGGAGGGTCGTAGCCCCGAGCTCGACTCTGCCCGTTGCCGGTCTTCGCATTGCTCAGAGGAGCCCTCGTGCTCGGCTTCCCCGAGGCTCGTGCCCTGCCTAGATGGGTGCGGCGCCTCCTCCCGATCCCTCCGGTGGTCCAAGCTCCGACGGGGATGGCCGAAGTCGGCCAGACGAGCGTCGACGCCGGCGGCCTCCCTCTGATCCACGGGCGAGCACGTGGGAGATGAAGACGAGGACCTCCTGCCCATGGACCCCGCCCTCAGCCTCCCGCGTTTGACCAGGCCGGCTTGCTGACGTGGATAAGTGGAGACATGCTCCCGAGAGTATGCCTTAACCTACCGAAAGCGTAAATCGGCGCGGCCTGAGGCAGGAATGCGCTTTCCTATTCTGGAAAGCGTACGTGGTCAAATGCATTTTCTGTTTTTCCAGTCAGGGACTTGTTTGTGGATTTATTTTTACAAAAAGGTCCCTGGCAGAAAAACCCTTGTATCTTTTTGCTCGCAACTCCGATTCAGGTGATTCCAAAGCCCACGTTTTCGTCTCGTCAAGCCCGTTCTGTTGGTAAAATTTTCATGATGTTGTCACATTATGAGAATGCCCATTATGCCCTTGCCCTTATTCAGCCCCCTCAGAGAGACAAAGATTTCCGGTGATTCTTTCCGCGAGCTTCTCGCACTTTTTCCCGGTGAATCCATCCCTCCCAGACAAGCCACGCCCTCCATTTGCATGACTGCAATGCAATGCCATGGTTTATTTATTTAAACTTGCTTAAACTTTGTATTAGCTACATATGACTTGTTCATGGCATTTCTTGGAGTGATATGTAGATCTTGCTACTTCCATGATGTTGTTTGGATTTCTAGGACTAATATTTTGCAGATTATGAGGATGACATGTTGCCATTGGATTATTAGTGGCTATTATGATTATTTTCTTGATAGTATTTGATATTATGCTTTGCAGTATTACTTTGGATATAATGCTATCATGTGGATCTTAGGTTAATATCTTGATCTTGCTATTGGATTAGTAGCATCATGATTCTTGGATTAATCCTGAGCTTAGTTAAGATGCTATCCTCAGAGTATTAGGTTATGACTATATTATTCTCTAGAATATTTTTTGGATATTGCTATGACTTGGATTACATGTGGATATATGAGATCGGAGTATCAGTTATCGCAGATTTACCTTGGGGATAAATTCCGTCATTTCGTTGGTCAGGTGCCACCGAACCGGGCTTTTCCAGTGCAACCACATTTGCCTTTATGGGAAGGCCCTAATGCGGACTATTGTAATGCCTCTCGCTGGTTCCTCCAACTAGGGAAGGTTATGTGCGCGTGCTACCTTGGCCTGGTAGGCGACGATAACCTTGTGTGCCCGTAGTTGTAGGGCTCTTTTGTCCCCGTTTGGGACCATTTTTGTTTTGCCACGACGGTGGCCGTTGGGTGTCACGAGGTGACATCGGGGCCACCTAGGACTGATCCCAAAGGGGAGTTGGTCGGAGTGGCCGGGAGAGTGTCATTGCAGTAGATTAGTTTTGTCGGAACGCCGTTGGTCCACCCGAATGGGAGCACGACGCCATGGATTCTGTGTTGTGGGTACAGTGTGCTAACCTCTGTAGAGTGTGTTTAATCTATCGATAGCCGCGTCCTCGGTCATGGGCACATTTCATACTAGGTCACACCATTCGATCAACACCCACATGATGGAATGACTTTTTAGATGACTTATATATTTATATGTGAGCAGTAACAGTTTGGCCGGATGATGATGAGGATATTGGGATGATCTTGAGGATGATCATTCAGTTGTGATGTGATCATGTGGTGACCACGATGAGGTTTTGATCACGAGGTGATCAAGGTGACATATTGCTTGGCCGGATAGCCAAGAGTGAGATGGTTCATGAGATCTGAGGTGTTGGCTTATCAGTATTCTAGTAGTTCCATATCACTCTTAGGTATTGCTTCCACATCATAGCAGTTGTTGATAACTTAACCTGTTAATTCTATGTTGTTGTTTTGCCTTGATGCTTTTGGTTGTTGTGAGCTTGCAAGTACATTCAATGTACTGACCTGGCGTGTCATGCCAGATTGCAGGTGATGCCATGATTGATTGCTTGTCGAGGTTACCGCGTGTGCGAGCTAGATCATGTCCCAGCCAGAGTCCCTGCGGAGTGGAGTTCACCACGGTCATTGTTTTTCCACTGCTAGATGTTATTCCGCTGCTACGAGTTGTTCCGCTGCTAGCATAGAGCTACCTTAGCAGGCATAGTGTCGCTGTGCTTATGTGATCCCTTGTAACATCAGACCTTTATATCCCTTATTCTTTGTAATAAGAGATGATTTGTTCTATGTCCAGCAGTGTCCTATTCCAGAAGACTTGATCTCTGTGCTAGAATACGGGGCGTTCCAGTTTCTCTTAGCCGGGGTGCCACAGTGAGGTCCGTCGCCACCCAGGAAGGGCCGTTACAGCTGCCATCCGGCTGTAGCCATAGCCCCAGAGGCGCGCGCTCCGCCATCTCCCTCGCGAAGGCGTCAGGGAGCCAAAGCCAGGTGCAAGGATCGTGGTGCATGTTCACAATGAACTTGCGGGCCGCGTCGATGGAGTGACTCCACGCCTGAGGCGGCCGGGTCATGCCGTTCCGCCCACCTCGGCCGCGGCCACCTTGTCCCCCTCGCCCGCGCCCGCCGGCGGAGTGGTTCCTGTGGCTCCCGGGGCTGGCATAGGGCCTGAGCGGAGGGCGCCCGCGTCCCCGTGGAGCCGCCCCAGGCATGGCGGCGGTTGTGTGACGGCGGCCCCGCCCCCTCGCTGGCCTTGGCGGCTCCACCTCTTCTAGCGTTGCCTTTCCATTTTCGGCAGTGAAGAACCTTCCCAAGGGCGCCATGGCTGCGGCAATGGCAGGTGGAGATGGAGGAGTGAGAAGAAGGAGATGGGCCAAAGGGTCCGACCCCGTTCCCTTATATAGCTTCAATGGGGGCTGGTTCATGCCCCTTCGCCTTCTAGTCAATGATGGCCCGGCGCGGCACCCTCCAGGCTTTATGTCAGTGCGGGCAGTTGCCAAGGCATCATGGGAGAAGTGGGGGCGCCCCACACCCCGTCGTGCGCCCCGCGTCGAGCCTGGACCGTAGGCGGTTGGGGCCCGTGTCGCTTCGCCCGTCTCCCCTTCTTCGCCGAAGGAGTCGTGCATGCCGCGAGCCCGGGGGCTACTGTCGGGCCTGTGGGACTGGAGGTTCCCAGGCCCGTCTGCCTGCGGCCCAGGGCGTGGCACCAACAGAAGGCTCAAGCTAGCCCAACATCAGGACTTCGCGGGCAAGGCTCTCGCGAGGCTTCCCTCCCCGCGAGGCGCGCACCGTCAAGCAATGTTGGGGATATCGCTTATCGGTCGACCCATGATAAGGTGTAAATCGGCCAGTTTATCGGCATATCGGCCGATTTTTCACCATATCGGATGATTTATCGGACGATTTATCTTATCGGTCAGACAACGGTAAGCGATAAATTGGCCGATTTATCGTAATATCGGAAGATATCTTGAACAGTGCCGTCAAGTATCATCAACGGCCTCGCGAGGCAGCTTCCCGAGGCCCCTCGCAGAGGCATGCAGACCAATGATCAGATGGAGGAGTCGCACGGCCCTGCTGCTTCACGTGGGTGACGCGCGTGGAGACGAGCATAGCCAGAAGGGCGCCAGCAGGCGGGGATCGATGAGGAGGCTTTCCTCTTTTATGCTAAGGAGGCAGGGCCAGCTCGTCGGTTCCCGAAGCAATCCCCAAAGGTTACCACTTTGGTGCAAGAAGACAAGGACAGCCGGCTCGCCAGGACGGAGGTCATCACCGAGCCCACCAGCGCGTCATGGCAGGTAGCTTTGGCAAGCGAAGACCACCTTTAGTCAGGATAAGTTGTACTCCTGTTCCCCTTCAAAATTGGCTGTTGTGGCAACCCTTCCCGACTAGAGTTTTCGGGGGAAGAGTACCGAGGCCAGTATAAGTATAGGTTAGGCGCCACCGTAGAAGGGGGGACTCCTGGAGCCATCCGAGCCTCCTGAGGCAGTTTGTCCTCCTTGTACCCACACAATCGTCCTCCCTCGCGAGGCAATCCAACCACAAAGCAGGAGTAGGGACTTACACCGCAAGGTGGCCCGAACCTGTGTAAATTGTTGTGTTTGTAGTTTGTCTCCGCTCTCGCTCGAGCACGCCAGAGCATCGTCGTAAGGTAGTGAGCAGCGAGTTGGAGCTAGGCGAGCTTCTGCGCGCACACCCCAGAGTTTGAACCTTTCTTGGGTCCCCGGAGCCCCGATTCCGACAATTGCTTGTCTTGATAATTTGTTTGCAATAATATTTGTATTATTATATTTCCGTATTCATAATTATGGAGTTTATATTCTATGTTATAACTGCTATGATCCTGGAATAAGCGATTCAGTGGAAAACTCATATGCACGGGTGGAATGATAAACAGTAAAATAAAAGGTTCCTAGTCTTGCCTCTAGGACTAGCTCAAGTGTTGTTGGTGATCACGTTTTCCGGATCTTAGGATATCATTAAGTGTAATGATAGTCCTAAAACAACATTGAGATTATCACATTGGAAGAACGATCATACCGAATCGACTCAATCTTGTCTGTCATGAACTGAGTTAATATCGTATGTAATCAATTGTAATAACAATTGGTGTTAACATGTGATCTTGCTCCTTAGACCATGAGAGTATCGTAGTCACTTCTTATCGTAAGGTGGGCTTTGGGGTTGCTCAAATGTCACTTGTAACACGATGATCATAAAGACAACTTACAGGTTCATCAGAACGTTTGACAAGGGACTAGATAGCTCGAGAGTGGGATTTGCTCCTTCGCCTATGGAGAGATATTCTTAGGGCCCTCTCAGTGTGACGGTATCCATCATCGTCAAGCCAGACACAGGTGACTTCATCACGGGGATGTCAGAACACAATAACGAGAAAGAAGAACAAAACCAGTAACGAGGATATCGGTATAGTGAGCATGGTGATGACACAGGAGGATACCAACACACCCCGGGTTTTTGAAGTATCACAGAGCAAAGGGAACATCACATGATAACCAAAAGTTCACTCGAATAACATTCCTGTGCTCATAGGGATCACTTCGGACGTCCACGGTTCCGCTATCGGTCATTGAACGAAGGGGTTTCGTTCATGTATGTGAGTTACCGAACCTACAGGGTCACAAGATTAAGGCAATCATGATCTGATGAGTGTTAGTAGGACGGGAGTGCTGAGAATATATTTATGGACTTGTTTCATTAATATTTAGAATAGTTTCGGGTGGAGCCGGAAGCATTTCGGGGTCACTGGAAGGGTTTCGGTGAGTATTGGGTAATACTAAGTATTACCGATAAATAATATATAGATGGAAAATATTTCCGGGGATGTTAAATTATATATAAAATGGTATGAAAGTATTTAGAACATTTTTGTATTTAATTTAATATCAATGGGCCTTAAAAGGCCAAAAGGTGGAAGGCAACTTGGGCGACAAGGGCCTAAGTGGGGGAGGCGCCCCCTTCCCAAAGGAAGGAGGCCGAATTGGAGAGGGGGGGATTCCTCCTCCCCTCCCCTGGCCAGCGCACCAAGGGGGACTCCTCCCCCCTTGGTGGAAGCCCTTCCTCTCCCCTCTATCCTATATATACTTGAGGATCGGTGCTCTTTTGATACACAAGTTTTGGTAGCCTCCTCTAGTTCTTCTAGTTCTAGTTCTAGTTGGTCCTAGTTGACTAATTAGATCTGGACTAATCCTCCAATCCTCATAATTAGAAGCCCCGTGTGGTTCTAATCTCCTTCCTCTAATTCTCCGGCAATGATTAGCTCTGGACGGTGAAGCATTATCGGATCGTGAAGGTTGCATGCTTGCAACCAAGTAGAGAGGTCGTGCTTTCGATCTTCGGTTTGAGGGACTGTTCATGGGTGGTTCGCAGGATCGTTCATCAACGTTTCAAGGGACTCCAAGTACGATCTACACCGACATGTTCTTCTTCTGCTGCAACTTGGTGACGGTAACGATCGTGATCCCAACCCGTTATGCATCTTCATATTGATCTTCGGTATGCATAGGCGCAAAAAAAATCTACTGCGTTTCCCAACACCTGCATCATGAGAAGTTATATGCGTAGATGCACGTTGCGATCTAGATCACATGTAGATGTGAGGGTTTGATGTTCTTGCTATGCTTCCCACGTGTCTTGCTTCGGTTCATTTCATCAACAGTATGATGTCGTTTTTCTACAAGGTTCTGGCAATCGATCAGCTCTAGCTGTCAACGATCTACTAACAGTTCCTTGGGCTTCATCATGGTCGAGAATAGTGAACTATCATGTACACAAGAGGGTGTCGAAGATGGATGATCTTCTAGGGGGTCACGCATATTAGACGAAGTTTAGTGTGGGGCTAGAGATTTTAATTATGTCTCTTCCCTCACACACCCCAAAACTTAATCTAGCATCATGAATATCGCCTAAATTGTGTGGACGTAGGTCGCCAGTACTATTTTTTAAAATTGGTTAACCGCATAACTAAAATTTGCTAAAATCCGATTAGAGGACGTCTAACTTGGTTTTGCAGAGTATGCATATAATGTGGTATAGCCTTCATCATGATAATGAGTTTATGTATGGGATGGTTATATGTTGTAATGTTAAGTGGCCTGCGTGTCATGGCATGATAGCTAAGGCCATGAAATTTCCGCGTTAATGTAAATATCGTAGAGATAGCATACAGGATATAGGTAATGATGGCAAATGTACACGGAGGACCCCCGGTGTGGAGAAGGTGTACTAGGCGCGGGACGAGGAGCTATAATTTCATGCCACGGCGGAATTTCTAAAATTTGGTGCCACGGCAACGTTTTTTTGAAATGGTCTCCACAGCAACATTTTCTGAAATTGCCGCCACAGCAGTGTTTTTTCAAACGATAGCCACGACAACAAAGTATTGGCCGTCACGACGCATCAACTGGAGATTGAAGATGGTCACGGAGATTCCCGGTGCCCAGGGCTATACCATATCATGCTTTTATGAATTGCCTGAGATGTTTATCCATTTGTTGTTTGCACCCTTTGATTGCATGGTAGTCAATTATTAGGGTAATCTCTCACAATAAAATATCAAGTTAAAAAGTGATCTTCCCAATGTTGGAACCGTCTATAACACTTAGCGTTCCGGAGTGCGTCATGTCCACATTTGTACAAATGGGGCATGAGGTGTAAGACGGAACTAGTCAGACGATGGCAGTAGATAGCACTCGGTTATCTTGAAGTTCTAGCAGAATCGTTCTGAGCTCAGAGCACGATGCATCGAAAGATGAACAAGAGTCAGTGATCAGCAATAGTTTACCCACCGGTCAAAATTCTGGTCATCAGTGATGTCCACATCAATGGCTGAGAACTAGATTTGGATCTTGAATCACTCACTATCAATTATGAGAGATATTAATTTGAGTGGGAGTGCACTTTAAATTATTAACAACTAGTGCAATATTAATTATGAATTATGTATAAATTATTTGTGTGCTTATCATTGTAGATCAAATGCCTCTCAATATGTTCAACTCAGCCCCTATGCTTGAGAAAGAAAAGTTGGCTGCTAATGGTGGAAACTATGCGGATTGGATCCAGAACCTAAGATTTGTTCTCATAAGTGCTAAGGAGGAGTATCTACTGGATCAGCCCCTGGGTGATTCCCCTGCAAAGGATGCACCACTGCTACTTGTAAACTATGTTGGGATTTCCCCGAAGAGGAGAGGATGATGCAGTATAGTAGAGATAAGTATTTCCCTCGATTAAGAACCAAGGTTATCAATCCAGTAGGAGAACCACGCAACACCTTGTTAACAGCACCTGCACACAAATAACAAATCCTTGCAACCCAATGCGAACAAGGAGTTGTCAATCCCTCGGCGGTTACGTGCAAGATTAAATTGTGTAGTAAGTGATAGATAGATGGAACAAAAATAAAAAATAAAATAAATAAAGTAAAATTGCAGCAAAAGTAATTTTAGGATTTTATATATGATAAAAGTAGACCCGGGGGCCATAGTTTTCACTAGAGACTTCTCTCTTGAAAATAGCATACGGTGGGTAAACAAATTACTGTTGGGCAATTGATAGAAAAGCAAATAATCATGACGATATCCAAGGCAATGATCATGTATATAGGCATCACGTCATAGACAAGTAGACCGACTCCTGCCTGCATCTACTACTATTACTCCACACATCGACCGCTATCTAGCATGCATCTAGAGTATTAAGTTCATAAAGAACGGAGTAACGCCTTAAGCAAGATGACATGATGTAGACAAAGTAAACTCACGCATGAATAAACCCCATCGTTTTATCCATAATGGCAACAATACAAATACGTGCCATGTCCCTTTCTCTCACTAGGATTGAGCACCGCAAGATCGAACCCATTAAAAAGCACCTCTCCCATTGCAAGAAAAATCAATCTAGTTGGCCAAACCAAATCAATAGATCGGAGAGAAATACGAAGCTATAACAATCATGCATAAAACAGTTCAGAGAAAACTCAAATAATATTCATGGATAATCTAATCATAAACTCACAATTCATCGGATCCCAACAAACACACCGCAAAAGTGATTATATCGAATAGAACTCCAAGAACATCGAGGTTAACATTGTATTGAAGATCAAAGAGAGAGAGAGAGAGAGAGTCATCTGCTACTAACTATGGACCCATAGGTCTGTGATAAACTACTCACACATCATCGGAAGGGCAGCAAGGTTGATGTAGAGCCCCTCCATGATCGAATCCCCCTCCGGCGCAGTGGCAGAAAAGGCCTCCAGATGGGATCCCCTGGTTCTGGAACTTGCGGCGCCGGAAAAAGTATTTTGGCTGGCTCCCTATTGATTTACCGATTTTAGAGAATTTATAGAGGCGGAGTTAGGTCAAACGGAGCCACGTGGACCCCACCAGCCACCAGGGCATGCCTACCCCCCTGGGTGCGCCCTGGTGCCTCGTGGGCCCACGCTTCATCTTATGGCCCTCTCCCGAAGCTTCTAGTGTCTCTTTTGTCCAGAAAAAATCTCCAAAAACTTTCATGGCATTTGGACTTCGTTTGGTACTGATATTCTAAAAAACCAAAAACAGGCAAAAAAACAGTAACTGGCACTGGGCACTAAGTTATTAGGTTAGTCCCAAAAATAATATATAATTGCTTGTAAATGAATATAAAACATCCAAGATTGATACTATAATAGCATGGAGCAATCAAAAATTATAGATACGTTGGAGACGTATCAAGCATCCCCAAGCTTAATTCTGCTCGTCCTCGAGTAGGTAAATGATAAAAACAGAATTTTTGATGTGGAATGGTACCTATCATATTCATCATATAATATTTTATTTGTTGCCTGGATATTTGGACTTGAGTGATTCAAAGCAATAGTCTATAGTTTGACATGAAAATATAAATACTCAAGCATACCAACAAGCAACCATGTTTTTCAAAATATCAACGCTAAAGAAAGTTATCCCAAGCCCATCATGCTCAGTCATTGATCCATTCATGAAACACAGTCAATATTAACTACACATAATGCACAAGTATGAAAATAGTGCTCTCCAGTTGGTGCTTTATAAGAGATGATGGGGACTCAAAAAAAATTGCATAAAAGTAAAATAGATAGGCCCTTCACAGAGGGAAGTAGAGATTTGCAGAGGTGCCAGAGCTCAAAGTTTAAAATAGAGATAAAATTATTTTTGAGAGGGGCATGCTTTTCTTGTCAACGTCACGACTGAAAGTTTTCAACATCTCCATGCTAGACACATTATAGGCGGTTTCCAAACAGAAAATAAAGTTTATTTCCTTTCCACCATTCTTTCACAATCCATGGCTAGTCATATCCACGGGTGCCTTCCAAACTTTCAACTTTCCAAGGAATTAATTATTATTCTTATTTTCATTTCGGGACTGGGCATCCCTATTACCTTGCCATTTTCTCGTGCAATGACAAGTGAATAAACACTCTTCTTGAGAATAACTCATCTAGCATTAAACATATTGACCACCCCCTGTCATTTCATGAGCGGTACGAGCATACAAAACAAAACAAAATTGAATGATTAGAGTTTGCACATGCAAATTTACTTGGAACGGCATGTAAATACCGCTTATAAGTAGGTATGGTGGACTCATTTGGCACAACTTTGGGTTTAAGGAATTGGATGTACAAGCAGTATTTCCGCTTAGTACAAATGAAGGCTAGCAAATAGATTAAGAAGCAACCAACCAAAAAACAAAAATGGTCATAAACATGCATTGAGAATAACTAACACTGAATAATGCACCATAAGTAGGATGTATCTTCGTTGCATAACAATTGACTTTACGTGCATGCATAGGGAATCACAAACCTTAACACCAATATTCTTACTAAATCAAATTACTCACTAGCATAACTCACATATTATCATCCCCATACCGCAAAACTATTGCAAGGAATCAAACTTATCATATCCAATGATCTATATGAAAGTTTTTATTATATGCTTCTTGAATATTCATCACATTGGGACCAAATTCATATCTTGTGCAAATTACCGTCACTATTATAAACTCTAAAAAACATATTAGTGAAGCATGATAGTTCATCTATTTCTTCAAAATATAATCACCGCCATGCTCAAAAACATATAAGTGAAGTACTAGAGAAACTGCCTAGCTCGAAAGATATAAGTGAAGCACATAGAGTATTCTAACAAATCATGGAAAATGTGTGTCCCTCTCAAATAGGTGTGTCCAGGAAACATGATTGCGACAAACTAAAAAGCAAAACAAAGAAAAGACTCAAATAATACATGATGCTCCAAGCAAAACTCATATGATGTGATGAATAAAAATATAGCTCCAAGTAATATTACCGATAGTCGGTAGAAGAAACAGGGGATGCATTCCGGGGCATCCCCAAACTTAGTTGCTTGGGAGTCCTCGAATATTACCTTGGGGGTGCCTCGGGCATCGCCAAGCTTTGACTCTTGCCACTCCTTATTCCTTCATCCATCGTGATCTCACTCAAAACATGAAAACTTCAGCACAGAAAACTCAACAAAACCTTCGTGAGATCCGTTAGTATAATAAAGCAAATCACTACTTTAAGTATTATTGCAAACCCATTCATATTTTATTATTGAATTATACCTACTGTATTCTAACTTCACCATGGCTTATACCCCCCGATACAATCCATAGATTCATCAAAACAAGCGAACAACGCAACGAAAACAGAATCTGTCAAAAATAGAATAGTCTGTAGCAATTCGAACAATGACCATATTTCTATAACTCCAAAAATTCTGAATAATTAGGAAAACATGGGAAATTTGTGTATAAATTATGTGTAAAAAATTGGAATTTTATCACACTCCAGCAAATCTCAACAATTCTGCAACTGGAAGCAAAAGTTTCTGTTTTTTGCACAGAATCAAAGTAACTATCATCCAAATCATCCCAAAAGCTTTACTTGGCACAAACACTAATTAAAACATAAAAAACACAATCATAACAGTAGCATAAATGTGTGCACACAAGAAAACAGAAAAATAAATAAGAAAATTAAGATAACTATTGGGTTGCCTCCCAACTAGCGCTATCATTTTACGCCCCTAGCTAGGCATAATGCATAGTTTCAAGTGTTGTCATCTTTCAAATTAACTCCATGGGTTGCCCTCATAATAGATTCATATGGTTGCTTAATTCTTTTTCTAAGGAAGTGTTCCATACCTTTCTTTAACGGAAACTAAAATTGTATATTCCCTTCTTTCATATTAATAACATCACCTATGGTTCGTAAGAATGGTCTACCAAGTATTATGGGACAAGGCGGATTGCATTCAATATCAAGCACAATGAAATCAACAGGTACATAATTCCTATTTGCAAGAATAAGAACATCACTTATTCTACCCAAAGGTTTCTTGATAGTAGAATCCGCTAAGTGCAAATTAAGAGAACATTCATCCATATCGGTAAAACCTAGCACATCACATAGAGATTTTGGTATTGTGGAAACGCTAGCACCCAAATCACATAAAGCATTGCACTTAGAATTTTTAATTTTGACTTTAATGGTGGGTTCCCACTCATCATATAATTTCCTAGGCATTGAAATCTCTAATTCTAGCTTTTCTTCTAAAGCTTTCATCATCGCTTCTACAATATGTTTAGTAAAAGCCTTATTTTGTTCAAAAGCATTGGGTGAATTTAACATGGATTGCAACAAACAAATACACTCAATCAAAGAGCAACTATCATAATTAAAGTTTTTGTAATCCAAAAGAGTGGGCACATCACTATTTAAAGTTTTTACCTCTCCAAACCCACTTTTATCAGTTTCTTCATTAAGATTTTCACCCTATAAACTATGGGGACGCCTTATAGCTAAAGTTGACTCTTCTTCAGTCGCCTTTTCATCAAGTTTAACATTGCTAAATAAAGATTCAATAGAAGAAATACCAATCATTTTAATATCTTCATCATTACTACGATAAAAATCGGGCGGGGTCGCTTTTTCTAAGAATTCTCGCTTAGCCCTCAATCTAATGGTTCTTTCTTTACTTTCATCCATGGAGACATAAAGAGCTTTAATTGATTCAATAATATCAATCTTGGGTGGCAAAATTTAAAATTAAGGTTTTCCACATCATGAACAATTCTATCCATATTTCTAGACATATCATCAAGTTTACTCAAAAAAAAACATCGTAGTGTTGAAAACTTTTTGAGCATTAATAAATTCTTTAATATTACTTTCAAGATCAGATGGCATCCTATTATTATTATAAGTAATTACCATAGGAATTGCCATAATTATTAGAGGAATTTCCAGGGAACGGCTTAGGACTAAAATTACCTCTATAAGCATTACTATTAAAATTGTTTCCTGAGACAAAATTCACATCTACGGGATCATTATTTTGCTCAACAAAAGTGGACAATGGCACATCATTAGGATCAATAAGAGCATTTTTACAAGCAACCAATTTCATAAGCGCATCAACTTTATCATTCAAAGTACTAATTTCTTCAACCGGATTATTTTTTTTACTAGTGGGAGTTCTTTCGGTATGCCATTGTGAATAATTTGCCATAATATTATCAAGAAATTTGGTAGCATCTCCTAACCTAATTTCCATAAAATTACCACCCGCGGTGGAATCTAAAAGATTTCTACAAACAAAGTTCAATCCTGCATAAAAAAATTGTACGATCAACCATAAATTTAAACCATGAGTAGGGCAATTTCTTATCATTAATTTCATCCTCTCCCAAGATTTGGCAACATGTTCATGCTCCAGTTGCTTGAAATTCATAATTTTATTTCTAAGAGAAATAATTTTCGCGGGAGGAAAATACTTGGTAATAAAAGCATCTTTATACCTATCCCAAGAATCAATACTATTTCGTGGCAAAGATGAAACAAAGTTTTAGCGCGATTTCGTAGTGAGAACGGGAATAATTTTAATTTCACAATATCATTATCCACATCTTTTTTCTTTTGCATGTCACACAATTCTATGAAAATGTTAAGATGGGATGCAGCATCTTCATTAGGACTACCAGAAAATTATACTTTCATAACAAGATTTGACAAAGCGGCATTAATATCACAAGTAACTACTGGAATTAGGATCTTTGCCGTCAGCCAGCTCTTTGCCGTCTGCTAGCTGACGGCAAAGAAGGTCTTTGCCATTAGCTTATAGAAAACTGACGGCAAAGAAAGAGCTGACTGCAAAGATCATGTTTGTCGTCAGCCAGCTCTTTGTCGTCTACTAGCAGACGGCATAGAAGCTTTGTCGTCTGCTAGCAGACAGCAAAGAGGGAGGGTGGCCCACTAACGAGAACCACCTAACGGCCACTTTCTTTGCCGTCTGTTAGCAGACGGCAAAGAAAGTAAACAGACGGCAAAGAAAGTGGCCAACCTAATGACCGTTCCCCCCGGCCCCACCCCACTACCCAGGCTCTTTGCCGTGTCAGCGCCCCGCGCCCACCCCTCTCTCTCTCCCCTCACCTCACCCGCGCCGCCCCCGTGCCCGAGCCGCCGCCGCCCTGTGCCGCCCCCGTGCCCGAGCCGCCGCTGCCCCGCGCCAGCCCTGCCCCCCGGAGCCTGCCCCGTCGCCGGCCGCCCGCCCGCCCTGGCCGGCCGCAGCGGCCACCCTGCCCCACCCCATCGTCGGAGCCGCACCGACGCCGGCCGCCCTTCCCCTCAGCCTCCTCAACCCGCGCCCCCTCCCCGTGGCCTGCCTCCTCAACCCGCGCCCCCTCCCCGTGGTGAGTTTCTCTGTTTTTTTTCTATTTTTTTAGATTTAGTTTAGGTTGGTTTAGTTTAGTTTAATTTAGTTTAGTTTACGTTAGGTTAGTTTAGTTTAGTTTAGTTTAGGTTAGTCTAGTTTAGTTTAGTTTTGGTTTTTTTTCTGTTTTTTGAGAATAAACAAGAAAGATGAAAAAAAAAAGTAAAAGAAGAAGAGGAAGAAGAAGAAGATGAAAAAAATGAACAATAAGTAGAAGAAGTAGAAGAAGAAGAAGAAGAAGAAGAAGAAGAAGAAGAAGAAGAAGAAGAAGAAGAAGAAAGAAGAAGAAGATGAAAAAAAGAAGTAGAAGTAGAAGATGCAAAAAAGAAGTAGGAAAAGTAGAAAAAGAGGGTCGCCGAGGGAAAAGAGGGTCGCCGAGTGGTCGAGGGGTCGAGGATCGAGGGGAAAAGTAGTCGAGGGTCTAGGGATCGAGGATCGAGGTGTCGAGGGGTCGAGGGGAAAAGGGGAAAAGGGGTCGAGGGTCGCCGAGGGGTCGAGGATTTGCCATCCCGATCCCGACACCCCGACCCCCTGACCCCGACACCACGACACCCCGACACCGCGACCCCGACATAGCACCCCGACCCCGACACGGCACCCCCGACCCCGACATAATACCCCGACCCCGACACAACACCCCGACCCCGACACGACACCCCGACACGGCACCCCCGACCCCGACACAGCACACCCGACCCCGACAAGACACCACCGACACCCCGACCCCCGACACGACACCCCGACACGGCACCCTCGACCCCGACACAGCACCCCGACCCCGACACGACACCCCCGACACCCCGACCCCCGACACCTCCCGAAAAAGGTGCTCTTCGGCCTTCCAGAGGCCGGCGGGGTCATATATTTATGAATTATGAGTTAGGTCATATATTTTTTGATTTATTGATCCCGGAGCTTATATAGACGATGAAGAGTAATATTAGTAATGTCAGGTATTCAATTATTATTATGTACAAATATATTATTAATTAGTTCATGTTATTAGGTATTCAATTTTTTATTATGTTCATGATGATGATACACACTTAAAATTTTTATTATGTTTATGTTATACTAATTTCGTTTACTCTTTGTCATTGCAGGTGTTGACAGATGGTGGGCGCGGGTCGAGAGTGCTCCGAGCCTCCTTCCTCGGCGCGTGCTGGGAGGGGTGCTATTATTCCACCCCAGCACCTCCGGAGAGCGCTGGTAGACAGTATGCAGGCACCGATGGGCGCTTCTTCTTCGGCCGGGAGAGGTCGGGGGAAGACGAAGAGGGGTGCTAGAGGTGGACGTGGCGGCGGGAGAGGTAGGAAGGCTGCTGCGCCTTCCTCGCCGCCACCCCCAGCTGATTCTCCCGACCACAGGAGTGCTGTGACACCCTGATTTTGGCAACTTTTTCTTTTCGAACTTTTCCTGGTTTTATTTGGAAATTGAATGGGTTTTGAATTTTTCACTTGGCTTTGGTCATTTGTGAATCTTCTCCAAAGTGATCCCAAGCCTCAGCATCTTGCCAAAACCCTGCCAAGTACCTCAAGGACTCAAATTCCAATTTAAATTATTTCCAATAACTCTTTTCTTTTATTTGAGGATTTAGGGCATTACTATGGGTTGTGAAGCAACCTATGGTTTGGATGCTCAGAAAATTCTCAAATAATTCTTAAAAATACCTTGGACTATATCTTGCTCCAATATCCAAAAATATTCCATAAAATATTTCATATACTTTGCAAAATAATTCATTTTAGCTCCTGGTCAGTCTGGACCTTTGTGAAGGAAGTGTATGCTAGGGTTGTCCAATTGCTCTCAAATTTTTATAGCATGAGGACACCTCCAAACAACCTTCCTCCACCAAGTTTTAGCATCTGAAGATCTTCTATGTGAGCAGTGCTTCAACTTTCAGTTTCAGACCAGATCTGTCACTTACACATGAACTACCCTCAATTCTTATCCAAACCACCTCAAACTTGGCCAGTTTGGAGTTCTTCTAACGTGGATCACTCTAGACACTATCTTTGGCTCAGTCTCCACCTCATATCTTCTCTGGAACCTCCCCAAGCTTGCTGTCAGAAACTGTTGCTGATCATACTGCTCATCTCTGCGTGAACCAAGCCAAACCAAGGTTGTAGGTGATCTGAGGGATCAAAGGTCGACGTGCCAGACAAGAAATGCAAGGCTTGCGTGGCCTCTTGGTGGCAAGCACCGTGGTGAGCACAGCTGCGGCATGCCTGTCGCCGCGCTCTGCGCCGCGCCCGTGTCGGTTCCGTCGCGTCCGACTGCCCCTCGCCTCAGTTTCGTGTCCGAGCATGCCGACATCGCCCCTGGTTGACACGCAGCCCCTCCAGAACCGTCCTCCTCGCCGAAGATGCCCTCACCGGCCACCACGCCATCGCCGCACTGTGGCGCCCGTGCGGTCACAGTGGCGGGCACGCCATCGTCTTCCTCCCCGTGCTGTCTCCTCCCGCATTGAATGCCCCTGCTCGCTCAAGTCTCCTCGCCCGCAAGCAGCCAGCCAGCGCGGCGTACGTCGCCGGCGCCATGGCCCGCATGGAGCCGCTTCGGGAGAGATCGCTGCTCGCCCCTCCCGCCTATATAAAGCCCCGCTCGGCCTCGCCTAGCTTCTCACCCCTTTCCCTCCTCCTCAATCACCCCTTCAAAGCAAGAGCCAAGGCCGAGAGGCCCTCTGGCCTCGAGCTTCGCCGGAGCTCTGCCGCCAGCTGAGCCCCACCTCCAGCCTTCTCTCCAAGCCATCCCAGCTCCACTCGAGCCCACCGTCGAGTTCGTAGGGTTCCACGGGTGCTTCCAGACCCCTCCCCGAAGCGAACCGCCGCCGGAATCATCTTCTCCGTCGACCACCGTAGCTGCTGTCCGCCGGAGAAGAAGGGCGCGCCGTCGTCCGGCCATCTCCGGAAGAGCTACGGGTACAGGGAGGACCGTCTTCGAGTGCCCAAACGATCCCCTTCGTTTCCCAGCCCAACTGCCGTCCCTATCGCCGGTGAGCGTCGCCGGAGCCCCGCCTCCCTCTGTTCCCTCTCTCCCTTCTCTGTTTAAACGGGTCGGGCCCCACTAGCCAGCGACTGGCCGAAGCGGTAAGTGGAGGCGCCCAGGGCATATACGCCGTCGACGTGGCCCGTTTTTGTTTTTTTTTATTTTGATTTATTAACAGAGTTGACCAGAAACTTTGACCATTAATAACTTTTTACAGAAAAGTCCAAATGAACTGATTCTTTTTGCATTGTGTTCCTAATATAATTTTTTATTTTTCCACAAAGTTTGGTATTTTTCTCACACTCACAGAATTGTTGGTGAATAAAAAGGCTTTATGTGACATTTTCCTTTGTTATTTTCAAATGTTTTCAGAAGGAGATTCTTGTGGATTTGAAGACCAGGAAGTTCTGAACAACCCAACTGATCAAGGCAAGCCAGGACATCCATATTATGAGGCATTTCATAGCATTGCATAATTCATACTCATTTCTTGCATTTAAGTTATCATTGATAATTCAAAGTAAATTATTCAAATGCCTTGTGTGGATAACTCAAGCTGAAATGTGGAACCACCATACTTGATAAATGAAACTTAGTTGGTTGATCAAGAGTCACCTATCCGGGCTTACCCGTGCAGCCACATTCGCCGGTATGGGACGACCTTGACTTGGTCTGGCTTCGTGCTCTTTCACAGGTACCTCCAAGGAGGGAGGGTTATGCGTGCGTGCTGCCCTGATCAGGTAGATGGCGATAACCCTGTGAGCCCAGTTGAGTTATTTGCCGGCGTCCCCGTTTGGGACAGTTTAGTTAGGCCACGACGGTGGCAGGTGTCACGAGGTGACACGGGGCCACTCAAGGCTTGACTCCGGGGGAGTATGATTGCCGGTGGTACGATGGAAGAGTCACGAGTCAGGCGGGTTTCGTTGGAGCAATACTGGTCCACCCGAATGGGATCACGAGGTCAGTGCTCCATAGTGTGGGGAAAGTGCGCAACCTCTGCAGAGTGTGAAATCTATTTGAATAGCCGCGTCCACGGTAATGGACAGCCCGTCTAGATCTCTTTAGGTGATCAACCATAATAATCATAGTAATTATGGAAGAACTTTTCTTATGAGCGGAAGTACTCGTTGAGATCGAGTATTCCGAGGGTTGTGAGCCAACCCGGACATGAGTAAGTTGGTGACAGTAAGTAAAACACTTGGAGTTGAACATGTCATTGTCATGCTATTATTTGCTGCATATTTGGTTGTCATGTGCTTGCGAGTACATTCAAAGTACTCACCTGGCGTATCATGCCAGATGCAGGAGAAGACTGAGACGGAGGTCTCGACATCCGTGTTGCGATGCCTAGGATGTGTCCTCAGCAGTGTCCCTGTGGATGGAGTTACTATCATGTTCCGCTACGTAGTAGTCTTCCGCTGTAGTATTCCGCAGTAATACCGAGGCCCTAATATGTGGGATAAATAATGTAGATATTGTCGTAGCACTAGATGTGCTTTTGGCCTCGATGATCATGTAATATATAAGCTTGTACTCGCTATTATCAATAAAAGTTCAGCTATGTTCTGTCCCAAGTTGTTGTGTGTTTCCAGAAGACATGATCTCTGGGTTGGAAACACTGGTAAACCGATTCTCTAAGCCGGGGTGCCACAATGCTTGGTATTAGAGCCGTGCTGACTGTAGGACACCCTAGGTAATCCGCGCTAGGACTGCGATTAGCATAGGACTTTGAGTGTGCTTCCTGCTTGTTGCATTTGATTGTGGCATACCATGTCTCATGTATCATAATTCATTATGTTACTAACTCTTGGCATTCTGAGTGTAGATGGCACCAGTTCCATACCACTTTCATCATGAGCCAGAACCCCGCACTTTTCCAGCTCTGCTTCGTAGCATCTGGCTTCGGCTGTATCCCGACGGTGACGACCCAGTGTACCAGGTGTTTCGGGAGCAGTTGGGCGAGTCAGTATATGAGTACCATGCAGTGGCTTACATGACCGTGACTTCGGATATTGGAAGCTCTTCTCGCTCTTCCAAGGGTGGAGTGGCTTCTACTCCGGAGCTGGCGATCCAGTTTGCTGCCATGGAGGCTATTACTGATTTGCGCTTCCACGAGGCCGAGATGCAGACCCATCCAGGTTTCTTCCACTATCCCACTCTGTCGCCTACGATAGGGCGAGTCCTTTTCTCACCCGTTGACCCAGTGTGGGATCATGCGGCTGGTGTTTTGTCCCGCTATCTGAACGCCAGTTATCGTATGATCATTTCCTTGGCTGAGGAGATGTGTCGTGCTCAGGGGGCACTTGCAGCAGTGACTCCAGCACCTCCTCCTCCTGTAGTTTCACCCAGTTATCCACCACCAGTTCCACCCCCGCATGTGCTCGATACCCCTCCTGGTTTTTCTGGACCATCAGGCTTATCGTCTGGTAGTCGACTCGAGACCCCAGCTGAGTGGGCCTCACTCTTAGCCACTCCTGCTCCGCCGATGCTGAGGCAACGTGCTCTTTCTTCCGCCGAGGGAGAGCCGTCTCAGCAGCGACGTCGCGTCTCTTTTAACCCGGTGACTCACATCATCAGTTCTGATTCCAACTCAGGATCTGACGATGAGGACTCTTCAGATGGGCAGTGTTCATGTCACCGACGCACTAGACTGGAGCTTGAGTAGTACTGCATGCATCTTTGCATATGATGACTGTCGTATGAGCAATCTAGTCATGATAATCCCCTACTAGCTTGCCATGTATGATGTTGGGTTATCTTGTATAATTATTTTGCTTTCTTTATTTGCCTTTTTCGAGAATTTCCTTTTGGTGTCATATTACTGTATTTCTCCTTATGGATGTTGCTCATCGGTTCGGTGTTTGCCATGGGAACAAAAATTAGGATGAAGAAAGGAAGTAGCAGTCAAGGCGGCGATGGAAACCCCATCCGTCGATCCGCCAGGCAGGCAGGGCAACCGCCCGAAGATTTACCACCACCACCACCTCAAGCACCAACCACAGATCAGATAATGAGAATGTTTGATGAAAAGAGAAACCAAGACCTCATGGAATTTCTCAAGAGTATGCAGACAATAGTAGGTCAGAACAATGGCAATGGGGTGCATTCCAAACTGTCTGACTTCCAGCATACAAAACCACCCACCTTTAATCAGGCTGCGGATCCTATAGAGGCTGATGACTGGATTAGAACCATGGAAAAGAAATTGGACATCGCTCGTTGTGAAGAAGCAGATAAGGTCCCATTTGTCACTCATTATCTCGAAGGACCGGCAGCCATATGGTGGGATAACACCAAGCTAATGTGGCCTGTAGAAGAGATTTCCTGGGAGAAATTCAAAGAGCTATTCCGCAAGTATCATATCCCCATGAGTATCGTGAAAGTGAAGCAGAGAGAATTCCTGGCTCTCACACAAGGAAACATGTCTGTGGGAAAATATTTAAACAAGTTCAATAATTTGGCCCGATACTCTCCTTATGATGTGGCTACCGAAGAACACAAAATAGACCGGTTCCTTGGAGGACTTAATCACGCCCTCCGATGTTAGCTATGCATGTTGGACTTCCCCAATTTCTAGACCTTGGTTGATAAGGCCTTCATCACCGAACGAGAACACAAGTCCGGAAATGATGATCGTAAGAGGAAGTTTGAGCCCAAGAAGGATAGCAAGGAACCATATGCGCAAAAGCTGCGCAGTTGGCAGCCAGGGTCATCTGAAAACAAAACAGTGTGGAATGATGGTGGCAACAACAGCAAGCCGGGCAACCAGAGCAAGACCTTCGGCAAGCAGCCAGTCATAGAGGACTGCCGCCGCAACAACACTTGTTTCACTTGTGGCCAGAGTGGACACTACGCCAAGCAATGTCCTACTAATAACAACGGAAAGCAATCAGCTGGCCACAAGCCACAAGTCAACCACCTTGGACGCCACCCCAACGACAACTTCAGCCATGGATGAGTCCACCACGTCTCTGCCGAAGAAGTATGCGAAGCTCCAGACATTGTCCTTGGTATGTTTTCTATCAATAACATACCTGCCGTAATTTTATTTGATTCTGGGGCTTCCCATTCGTTTATTTCGCAAAGTTTTGCCACCTTGCACAAGTTTTCTCCTTCGCTTTTGGACAAAATCATGGTGGTACAATCCCCTGGCTCTATGCTCAGAACCAATATAATATATAAGGATCTAGAAATTTCAATACATGGAGTCAAATTTCCGACCACCCTTGTTGCTATTGACTCCCCAGTACTGGACATAATACTGGGAATGGATTGGTTGGCACCGCACCAAGTGTGTATCAACTGTGCCACAAGAACGGTGACATTGGTGAACCCCACCGGACAAACCGTCCAATTTCTGGCCAGCAAAATGATAACAAGAAAGGGCACGGCATACCAGACCACTGTTACGGATATGAATCTGATTCCGGTAGTGGGTGAATTTCCATATGTGTTTCCTGAGGAATTACCAGGAATGCCGCCCGACCGAGAATTGGAGTTCACCATTGAAGTAATTCCTGGTACAGCTCCAATATACAAGAAATATTATCGTATGCCAGGCCCAGAGCTGGCAGAGCTAAAGAAGCAGTTAGACGAATTGCTACAGAAAGGATATATTCATCCAAGCATCTCGCCATGGGGGTCACCAGTATTATTTGTCAAGAAGAAAGATGGAAGTTTACGGATGTGCGTAGACTATCGCCAGCTTAATGAGGTCACTATCAAGAACAAGTACCCGCTCCCTTGAATTGATGACTTATTCGACCAGTTGAATGGAGCACGGGTATTCTCTAAGATCGACCTCAGAACGGGATATCATCAACTGAAAATCCGAAAGGAGGATATCCCCAAGACAGCGTTCACCACTCGTTATGGACTATATGAATTTACAGTTATGGTGTTTGGATTGACCAACGCTCCAGCCTACTTCATGAGTATGATGAACAAAGTCTTCATGGACTTTCTGGACAAGTTTGTAGTGGTGTTCATTGATGACACCCTGATATACTCTAAGGATGAAGAGGAGCATAAACAACATCTTAGAGCTGTCCTGGAAAGGTTGAGGACCCATCGCTTATATGCCAAGTTCAGTAAGTGCGAATTTTGGCTAAAAGAGGTGGGATTCCTTGGACATATTCTGTCAGAGAAAGGGATAGCTGTTGATCCCAGTAAGGTTACTGCGGTCTTGAACTGGAAGGCACCAGCTACGGTGACTGAAGTCCGTAGTTTCCTGGGCTTGGCAGGCTACTACCGTCGCTTCATTGAAGGCTTTTCTAAGATAGCCAAGCCACTGACGAAATTGTTGAAAAAGAACCAAAGGTTTATCTGGACAGATGAGTGTGATAGCAGTTTCCAGGAATTAAAGACAAGGCTAACCACAGCCCCTGTCTTAGTCCTCCCAGACATTCACAAGAGTTTCGACATATATTGCGACGCATCCAAGCGTGGAATTGGATGTGTGCTAATGCAAGAGGGAAAGGTTGTAGTGTATGCATCACGACAGCTACGACCTCATGAGGAGAACTATCCCACACATGATTTGGAGCTAGCTGCTGTGGTTCATGCCCTTAAAATTTGGAGGCATTACCTTATTGGACAACGATGTGAAATATACACAGACCACAAGAGTCTCAAGTATATTTTCACTCAACCCGACCTGAACCTCAGGCAGCGAAGATGGCTTGAGCTAGTCAAGGACTATGATGTTGGAATAAACTATCATCCAGGGAAAGCGAATGTGGTCGCTGATGCCCTAAGCAGGAAACAAGCTGCAGTGAATGCACTAGTCGAGGGTATGCATCCGATCTTACGAGAAGAGTTTGTCAAGCTCAATATGGTGCTGTGCGGCCCAATGACTCCGGACACGTTGGAAATTACTCCAACTCTCATGGAGGAAATCAAGGAAGCACAGAAGTCAGATGAAGAAATTCGGAAGATCAAGGAGTTAACTCAGCAAGGGAAGGCCAAGTCCTTCCGTATAGATGAACAGGGTACCATGTGGTTCGAGAAACGAATTTGTGTACCGAATCAAAACAACTTGAGGCAACAAATACTCAAGGAAGCACATGAATCCGCATACTCGATTCACCCGGGAGGTACCAAGATGTATCAGGACTTGAGAAAAACTTTTTGGTGGTCTGGAATGCGGAAAGATATAGCATACTATGTCACCTGCTGTGACATTTGTAACAAGGTCAAAGCTGAGCATCAGAAACCCGCTGGGCTACTACAACCTTTACCGGTGCCCAAGTGGAAGTGGGACGACATATGTATGGATTTTATTGTGGGACTGCCCAAGTCCACGAGAGGCAACAATGCTATTTGGGTCATTGTAGACATCCTCGCGAAAGTGGCCCACTTTATCCCAGTGAAGACCACTTTCAATGCAAATCAGCTGGCACAACTCTACATGTCCCGGATAGTCAGTCTGCACGGAGTACCCAAGTCTATCACTTCAGATAGGGGTTCCCTATTTACCTCAGCATTCTGGCTACGGCTACATCATGCTCTAGGAACCATGCTGAAACACAGCACAGCATACCATCCACAGACAGACGGACAGACCGAGCGAGTAAACCAAATATTAGAAGATATGCTTCGGTCATGCGCTCTCTCCCATGGACCCAAATGGGAGGATAGTTTGCCGTACGCTGAATTCTCCTACAATAACAGCTATCAGGCAAGTCTCAAAATGTCGCCTTTTGAGGCATTATACGGACGGAAGTGCCGCACACCGTTGAACTGGTCCCAAACAGGAGACAATCATATCTTTGGTACGGACTAGATGCTCGAGGCTGAAAGGCAAGTCAAAGATATTCAAGAACGTCTGCGAGCAGCCAAGTCCCGACAAAAGAGCTATTACGACCCAAAACACCAGGAAGTGACTTTCGAGCCTGGAGACTATGCTTACCTGCGAGTAACCCCTATGAAGGGAGTAAAAAGGTTTGGCACCCTGGGAAAGTTGGCCCCAAGATACATCGGTCCCTTTTCGGTGATTGCTAGGAAGGGCAGAGTCACATATCAATTGGAATTGCCACCAGCATTGTCAGACGTTCATGATGTTTTTCACATCTCACAGTTAAGGAAATGCATTGCACCCCCAGCCAAGCAAGCGGATGTGAGTGAATTAGAATTGGCTAAGGACCTGACTTATGAGGAAAAACCTATCAAGATCTTGGATGTGATTAAAAGAACCACGAGAAGAAAAATAATAAGATTTTACAAGGTGCTATGGGAGAACCATACTGAGGAAGAGGACACTTGGGAAAGAGAAGATTTTCTGAGATCCGCATATCCGTATTTGTTCCCTGAGCAACCGAATCTCGAGGACGAGATTCATCCTAAGGGGGGTAGGTTTGTGACACCCTGATTTTGGCAACTTTTCCTTTTCGAACTTTTCCTCGTTTTATTTGGAAATTGAATGGGTTTTGAATTTTTCACTTGGCTTTGGTCATTTTTGAATCTTCTCCAAAGTGATCCCAAGCCTCAGCATCTTGCCAAAACCCTGCCAAGTACCTCAAGGACTCAAATTCCAATTTAAATTATTTCCAATAACTCTTTTCTTTTATTTGAGGATTTAGGGCATTACTATGGGTTGTGAAGCAACCTATGGTTTGGATGCTCAGAAAATTCTCAAATAATTCTTAAAAATACCTTGGACTATATCTTGCTCCAATATCCAAAAATATTCCATAAAATATTTCATATACTTTGCAAAATAATTCATTTTAGCTCCTGGTCAGTCTGGACCTTTGTGAAGGAAGTGTATGCTAGGGTTGTCCAATTGCTCTCAAATTTTTATAGCATGAGGACACCTCCAAACAACCTTCCTCCACCAAGTTTCAGCATCTGAAGATCTTCTATGTGAGCAGTGCTTCAACTTTCAGTTTCAGACCAGATCTGTCACTTACACATGAACTACCCTCAATTCTTATCCAAACCACCTCAAACTTGGCCAGTTTGGAGTTCTTCTAACGTGGATCACTCCAGACACTATCTTTGGCTCAGTCTCCACCTCATCTCTTCTCTGGAACCTCCCCAAGCTTGCTGCCAGAAACTGTTGCTGATCTTACTGCTCATCTCTGCGTGAACCAAGCCAATCCAAGGTTTTAGGTGATCTGAGGGATCAAAGGTCGACATGCCAGACAAGAAATGCAAGGCTTGCGTGGCCTCTTGGTGGCCAGCACCGTGGTGAGCACGGCTGTGGCATGCCTGTCGCCGCGCTCTGCGCCGTGCCTGTGTCGGATCCGTCGCGTCCGACTGCCCCTCGCCTCAGTTTCGTGTCCAAGCATGCCGACATCGCCCCTGGTTGACACGCAGCCCCTCCAGAACCCTCCTCCTCGCCGGAGATGCCCTCGCCGGCCGCCACGCCATCGCCGCACTATGGTGCCCGTGCGGTCACAGTGGCGGGCACGCCGTCGTCTTCCTCCCCGTGTTGTCTCCTCCCGCATTGAATGCCCCTGCTCGCTCAAGTCTCCTCGCCCGCAAGCAGCCAACCAGCGCGGCGTACATCGCCGGAGCCATGGCCCGCATCGAGCCGCTTCGGGAGAGATCGTTGCTCGCTCCTCCCGCCTATATAAAGCCCCGCTCAGCCTCGCCTAGCTTCTCACCCCTTTCCCTCCTCCTCAATCGCCCCCTCAGAGCAAGAGCCAAGGCCGAGAGGCCCTCTGGCCTCGAGCTTCGCCGGAGCTCCGCCGCCAGCTGAGCCCCACCTCCAGCCTTCTCTCCAAGCCATCCCAGCTCCGCCCGAGCCCATCGTCGAGTTCGTAGGGTTCCACGGGTGCTTCCAGACCCCTCCCCGAAGCGAACCGCCGCCGGAATCATCTTCTCCGTCGACCATAGTAGCTGCTGTCCACCAGAGAAGAAGGGCGCGCCGCCGTCCGGCCGTCTCCGGAAGAGCTACGGGTACAGGGAGGACCGTCTTTGAGTGCCCGATCGATCCTCGTCGTTTCCCAGCCCAACCGCCGTCCCTATCGCCGGTGAGCGTCGCCGGAGCCCCGCCTCCTTCTGTTCCCTCTCTCCTTCCTCTATTTAAACGGGCCGGGCCCCACTAGCCAGTGACTGGCCGAAGCGGTAAGTGGAGGCGCCCAAGGCAAATACGCCTTCGACGTGGCCCGTTTCTGTTTTTTTTTTATTTATTAACAGAGTTGACCAGAAACTTTGACCATTAATAACTTTTTACAGAAAAGTCCAAATGAACTGATTCTTTTTTTATTGTGTTCCTAATATAATTCTTTATTTTTCCACCAAGTTTGGTATTTTTCTCACACTCACAGAATTGATGGTGAATAAAAAGGCTTTATGTGACATTTTCCTTTATTATTTTCAAATGTTTTCAGAAGGAGATTCTTGTGGATTTGAAGATCAGGAAGTTCTGAACAACCCAACTGATCAAGGCAAGCCAGGACATCCATATTATGAGGCATTTCATAGCATTGCATAATTCATACTCATTTCTTGCATTTAAGTTATCATTGATAATTCAAAGTAAATTATTCAAATGCCTTGTGTGGATAACTCAAGCTGAAATGTGGAACCACCATACTTTATAAATGAAACTTAGTTGGTTGATCAAGAGTCACCTATCCGGGCTTACCCGTGCAGCCACATTCGCCGGTATGGGACGGCCTTGACTTGGTCTGGCTTCGTGCTCTTTCACCGGTACCTCCAAGGAGGGAGGGTTATGCGTGCGTGCTGCCCTGATCAGGTAGACGGCGATAACCCTATGAGCCCAGTTGAGTTATTTGTCGGCGTCCCCGTTTGGGACAGTTTACTTAGGCCACGACGGTGGCAGGTGTCACGAGGTGACACGGGGCCACCCAAGGCTTGACTCCGAGGGAGTATGATTGCCGGTGGTACGATGGAAGATTCATGAGTCAGGCGGGTTTCGTTGGAGCAATACTGGTCCACCCGAATGGGATCACGAGGTCAGTGCTCCATAGTGTGGGGAAAGTGCGCAACCTCTGCAGAGTGTGAAATCTATTCGAATAGCCGCATCCACGGTAATGGACAGCCCGTCCAGACCTCTCTAGGTGATCAGCCGTAATAATCATAGTAATTATGGAAGAACTTTTCTTATGAGCGGAAGTACTCGTTGAGATCGAGTATTCCGAGGGTTGTGAGCCAACCCGGACATGAGTAAGTTGGTGACAGTAAGTAAAACACTTGGAGTTTAACATGTCATTGCCATGCTATTATTTGCTGCATATTTGGTTGTCATGTGCTTGCGAGTACATTCAAAGTACTCACCTGGCGCATCATGCCAGATGCAGGAGAAGACTGAGACGGAGGTCTCGATGTCCGTGTTGCGATGCCTAGGATGTGTCCTCAGCAGTGTCCCTGTGGATGGAGTTACTATCATGTTCCGCTACGTAGTAGTCTTCCGCTGTAGTATTCTGCAGTAATACCGAGGCCCTGATATGTGGGATAAATAATGTAGATATTATCGTAGCACTAGATGTGCTTTTGGCCTCGATGATCATGTAATATATAAGCTTGTACTCGACTATTATCAATAAAAGTTCAGCTATGTTCTGTCCCAAGTTGTTGTGTGTTTCCAGAAGACATGATCTCTGGGTTGGAAACACTGGTAAACCAGTTCTCTGAGCCGGGGTGCCACAAGTGCTCCGTCTCAGGTGGACCCGTCTGACTTGGACCCGTCTTGGACTCCGGTCCACGAGCCTTGGGCCGACGAGCCTCGGGTTGTCGAGCCTTCGTCCCATGAGACTCGGGTCCAAGAGTCTTCGTCCCAGGAGACTCCGGTACCAGAGTCTTCGTCCCACGTGACTCCGGAGGCTAGTGGCCATGCTGATGGTGGCGAGGACAGCTTTTCTGAGGATAGCTATAGCGAGGGCGAGCTGGTTGAGGGGGGCAAGAAGGTCTACCAGCGTGGTGGTACAAAGCTCCCGCCCGTGCCACCGACCCGCGATCAGAGCTGGTTGATTGAGCCTAACGGGGAGAAGTAAGTGCATTTACTCTTTTTTAACCTTTTGCCTTCATGTTTCTTCAAATTAATATCTAATGTGTTGGCCTTGTCATACTGCAGGGGTTGGAAACACGCCCCTAGTGTCCGCAGGCCCAACCAGGTCCTTGGTGTGTTTTGTCGGCACCACTTCCCGGGGTGGGTCACGTTGCCCGGTGAGGGTGAGGTTCCACAGCTAGCACTGAGCTAGGAGCTGTACGTGGCTGCCCCGGCCCCGCCGGAGGAGAGGGTCGACGGTGTCTTGTGCGAGACAGTGGCCGACATTGTGATCTGGCGGTTTTGGGTAATTTCTCCTTTACAGAATTAAAAATCAACAGTACCTAGTGAGTGTACTAATCAGTGTTGTCTTGTTTGATTGCAGACCTTCTACAGGTGTCTTGAGGAACACGAGGCAGACGCGGCTATGGTTCTTGAAGCCGAGTGCAAGCGCCTACTTCAAAACTTACGGCACGAGGCTCGGGTGCAGGCTGTTCGAGACTACTACGCCTCGACTAACATTAAGAGGGCCAAGAAGAAGTGCCGCGCCAAGTATCTGAGTAAGGAGAAGTTCATGAAGGTAATTACCTATTCTTAAGGCCTTGTACTTAGTTTCCTTGATTTGATTCGTAGGTGTAGCGCTGAAATTTCTCTTTGTCTAACTTAGGTGCCCCCGAGATGGTGTGCGGATAGGATGGACTGTTGGGAGGCGTTGGTGGATGAGTGGTGCTCTCCCCAATGGCTAGCCGTCCACAACAAGGCCAGGGATAAGCGTGCCCAAATGCAAGGTGTGCCACACCATCAAGGGAGCTCCAACCTATTTGAGTACGGGGATCACTGGGTCTATGGTTTGCTTCACGATTCATGCAATTTCATTCTTCATGCTAGCTTGAGCCCTTAACTAATATTTTGTTCCTCTCTTTTAGGCGCGACACAACAAGAAGGATGTGCCACCACTGTTCAACCTCTATGACATGGCCCATACTGCCCCATACAAGAAGGGCAAGGCATTCTCTGAGGATGACCTCGATCATCCAGAGAGCTTCACCAACATCTCCTCCCACAACAAGCTCGTGAGGTACAGAGACGTTGGGAAGACGAGGAAAGGGGAGGACTTCAACCCGAACCAGAGTCCTTTTGATCCAGAGATCGTGATGCTATCTGGTGGCGGGAGGTACCATGGCTCGGTAGCCATTGGGGATGGACTCATACGTTGTCCTAGAACTCTCCCGGAGATCAAGAAGCGCCAGACAAGCTCCGATCCTGAGATAAGGCCTCATCCACGGCCAATGGAGCTCGCCATCGAGGCTAGGGCCCAGGAGCTTCTGGCAGAGGCAAATAGGCAGGCGGCAGAGACGGAGAGGGACATGGAGGAGAGGACGGCTAGTCTGTTGGAGGCGGAGAGGAACCGGAACGACGCGTCTCACCGGGCCCTATACGAGCTCCTCGTGGTAAGTTTCTCTTGCATATTAGCCAAATCATGCACGTAATGTTTGTTTTATTACTAACTAATATGACTGACTCATGAAAACAAAATGTGCAGACTGTGTGCCAAAACAACGGTCAGACCCCTCCGCCGATGCCCCAGATTGGTATAGCGCCCACGGTGAGTTTCATTTGAATGGTCATTAGTTACTAGTATTCACATATGAGTTGCATCATGCTAACGAGACATTGCAAATGATCTTTGGTGCAGCATGCCTCCCGACAAGCATCGACCGATCCTTCTCCATCTGGCACTGGCACAACCCCGACCGGTCCTTCTCCGTCTGGCACTGGCGCAAACCCGATCGGTCCTTCACCTCCGTGATGATGGTAAGTTTTCCCAAGTGTTTTGCTTAACAAATGCACACTTAGCTTAAGAAATGACCTACTTAGCTCCAAAATGACCTATACTTAGCTTATTTTCCTCGAAAATGACATAATAACCTTACTTAGCTCCAAAATGACATATTTTACCTAGGATAGCTATAAAATGACCTATACTTAGCATTTTTTCCTCCAAAATGACTTGATATGCTTAGTTAGCTAAAAAATGGCATAACTACCTAGGATAGCTCAATAATGATCTATACTTAGCTTAGCTAGTTCATTTATGACATAATTAGCTCACTTAGGTAAAAAATGGCATAATAACCTTGGTTTAGCTCCAAAATGACCTATACTTAGCTTATTTTCCTCGAAAATGACATAATAACCTTACTTAGCTCCAAACTGACATACTTTACCTAGGATAGCTATAAAATGACCTATACTTAGCATTTTTTCCTCCAAAATAACAAAATATGCTTAGTTAGCTCAAAAATGGCATAACTACCTAGGTTAGCTAAAAAATGACCTATACATAGCTTCTTCAGTTCATTTATGACATACTTAGCATACTTAGGTAAAAAAAATGGCATGATAACCTTGGTTTAGCTCCAAAATGACATAGACTTAGCTTATTTTCCTCCAAAATGACAAAATAACCTTACTAAGCTCCAACATGACCTATTTACCTAGCTTAGCTCTAAAATGACCTACACTTAGCATTTTTACCTAGCTTAGCTAAAAAAATGGCATTTTTACCTACCTTAGTTAGAAGAAGAAGAAGATAAAGAAGAGGAGAGGAGAAAAAGGAAGAGAAGAAAAATTCTTCTTCTTCTTTTTCTTCTTCTTCTTCTTCTTCATTTTTCTTCTTCTTCTTCTTCTTCTTCTTCTTCTTCTTCTTCTTCTTCTTCTTCTTCTTCTTCTTCTTCTTCTTCTTCTTCTTCTTCTTCTTCTAACTTTCTTCTT